>OV702298.1:52262019-53462019 GCA_916181665.1 Avena sativa | reverse complement strand
TCACCGCCACTACCTGTGCCCGCCTCGACCAACGACCGCCCGCGGAGACGCCAGCGCAACCATGCTGAAAGGGCATTTATTGTCATAATCACTTTTGGTGTTCGTTAACAACAAGTAGATCATTTTACAGTTTGTCACTGTCCACAGGTTGGTATTATGATAGATGAACAGCACCCTCAAACTTGGGAAAATACCACATTCATATGCCACTGTTCTGGAAACTCCAGACAGGAGTCTCCGGTCTGTGTGGTCCGGAGTTTCCGTTTCTGGCTCCGGAGGTGCCTCCCAGGATCTGGCTGGGACATTCTGTCTAGGGGTCCGGAGCCTGCACCGGAGGTTACTCCGGAGTCTCCGAACTTTGTTCAGTCCGGAGTCTCCGGTGTTGCTGGGGCAAGATTGGCCTGGGTCAGTCAGATGGGCAGTCTGGAGGCTGGTCCGGAGATTGGCCGGAGTCTCCGGTGTAGACCGGAGTCTCCGGTCTCCAGACCGGAGTCTCCGGTCTGACTTTTCTACAACGGTTAGAAAACGGTTCGTGAAGGGGGCTGCCTATAAAAAGGGACCCTTATCTTCTTCCTCCAGTTGCTCGAGCTGCTCAAGAACACCAACCCCATTAGAGCCACCAAATCTACAAGATCTCTTCATCCAACCATCCAAAGTCATTGATCTTTGGAGAATCGAAGCAGGAGGCCTTAATTTACATCTTCACCAAGAGAAATCTTCATTTCCCCCTCATTCACTTGAGGGCCCCGAAGCTCTATTGTTTCTTTGGAAACCCTAACTTTGATTTGGTTATTACAAGCTTGTCTTTGATTTGTCTTGACAACTTGCTTGTATTTGGGAGCCTCCAATTCAGTTGTGGATGTATGCCCCGAACTTGTTGTAAAGGTGCCGGCTTCCACCTCGAAGGTTTCCGATATAGTGGAAGGTGAATCGAGCCCGTTGGGGTGAGGTTCATCGGAGAACAAGGAAGGCCTCTCGTGGCGTTGGTGGTTTGAAACCACCCCCTCTCCAAACGTATACGTACTTCCCCTCAAAAGGAAGAAACTACGGGAAACAAATCCTTGTATCTCCGCGTCCACTCCCTTGGTTACTTCTATCCTTTACCGCACTTTACTTACTTGTTCTTGCTTAGTGTTGTGTTAGTTTGTGCTTGTTTGACATATAGGTAAATTCACCATAGTTGCATATTCTAGAGAATTTACCTTTCTTGTCAAACCCTAAGTTGAAAAAGAGTAAAATTTGAAGTAGCACCTATTCACCCCCCCCTCTAGGTGCCCATACGATCCTTTCACATGCCCATTTAACACTTGACCATGCCGATCGCTGTGCCAGAGCGTCAAGCAATCCCACGCGACCACGCCGCGTCTTGCTCTCCCCTTGCACCAATAAGTTCGTCGTGACTCCAGCAATCCCCCAGACACGATATTTTGACTCCAGCAATCCCCCAGACCTCGCTCTCCCCTTGCGCCAATAAGTTTGCCATGACGAACGCCAACGATACAGAAGCAGAGAACGGATGTTCTAGAACGATGGAGACCGCGCCTCGCCGTATCACTATATGCATGACGACCACCCTGGAGCCCTGCGTCGACCTACACCCTTGGCCATGCCGATAGCTTCCTGTAACAACGTCACCGACGAGCCCGAGCCATGCCGTCATGCCCCCTTCGCCGTAGTATAAATAGAGCCTTCCCCTGCCTCAAAACGCACACCATTCCACTCCCCTCTCACCCAGCAATCTCTCTGACCCATCCCCGGAGCAAGGTGAGCACCACACCGCCAGAATTTCACTAGAGCTCGCCGCTGCAATGAAGAAGAGGAACCAGCGCTAGGAGCCGCCCAGGAGCTACCGCGACCACCAGTCGAACCTCCATCGTCGACTTGCTCGTTTGCCCACCTCGCCAGACCTACCTGGAGCCTTGGTAAGCCCCCGACGACCTCCACCGTAGCTCTAGGGTTAGCATCTCGCGCGCCCTGTGCGACAGAGAAGACGACGCGAAGCCATCGATCATGCTCTAATCGTGCGGTCTAGATTGAAGGATACCGCTTCGCGTTAGATGAGCCACCAATGTGTGGGACCAACCCCCAGTGGTGCTCGTTGCGTGTGTACTGCGTAGTTGGGCCGGCCCGTTAGTTTTTCCGTGCGTAGCTCACAGATTCAAACTTAGGTTTTTTTTATTTCAAAATCCTATACTATAGGTAACTTTGAAAATCAATTCAGGAAGATTCACTGAACCAAATGGAATGAATCCAATTTTGTTAGAAAGTATATGAAAATATCTAAACACTTCCATTGGATTCAAACAGTTTGAAATTATAGATCACCCACAGTAAAAATAACAAGACAGTAGCTTTTACAACTTCAAACATTTTTCTAAAATCAACCATAAATGCTTTTGAGTTGATTCCAACTCTTAAAAATCACTTTGTCCATGATTTATCTGAATATGTAAAAATATATAATTTTGCATACAGTAGTCCTAGACCAAAAATTAAAGAATGGCTTTATAGTCATTTCTAGTCACTTGAATATTATTAAATGGCATTGTTAAACTTTACAATTTAGGCCAACCACTTTAAATCACATTTCCAAGTATTGGAATATGTGGTGATGACATGTGTCAATATGATCCCATATTTTAATTGGAGAATATTAAATCTTAAGAAGTTTTCAATGAGTAGAAATTACTTTTCTAAATTAAGATAAATCAAATCTTGTCACCATTTTCTTGTAATGATAGAGATGATGCTAGATCATCTAGTGTAGATTTTTGTGTTCTAAACAGAAGTAGTTAAGTATTGTTTGGTGATTGTATATCTCGTATTTATTTATAGACACTAGTATCAATCCGGGCTACAAGGAAGAAGAATTCTACGAAGAGGAAGAAGAGAACTACGACCACTGTATCAACCAAGGCAAGCTATTCTATGCAAGCAAGATAATCTATACCATTCAAGCCTCACTATGCATACTATTATGATACCACCTTGATTATACCCATCCCAAGTTTTACTTGCAAGCTTTATCTTTCTCCCATTTATCAAAGTTACTCAAGTAGTTAATTAATTGGTGATTAGTGGAAAAGTAGGAAAGATGTCACCAAGAGAATGGAACTTGAAGTAGGTAGTTACACTTGATTAGCACCCCTCAATAGTGACACCCTCATTGATAGATGCTAGTGCTAAACTAATCTTGATCACTATAGATGGGAAACTTGGAAAAAATGATTATGAAAACCTTGGAATGATGAGTCATTCTATTGAAATGTCTTGACATGTGTTATGGAACACAATGAGTTGAAGATGATACTGAATGGAGTATGTGCCCTGACTTTGATAAAAACTGATGGTTGGGTTCGGATGCGATACCATTCCAATTTTACTGTACAACCACAATACCCAAGTCTGGGTAGGGCTTAACTGAAAGTTTATGTGTCTTAGTATGGGTTCCCTCACGGAACAAGGTGATATGAGGCTACCCTGTGAATATGAAAGCCCACCTGTGCAGTTCCCAGGATGACAGATGGTCATGGCTGGGAGTCCAAACTCATAGGGGAGGTTCCTATACTAGGATGTATAATTGAAAGGTTAGGATTAATTATACGCATACCAACTATGATGATTCAGGGTTATCCCTGATGGATGTGTCGAATGTTGTGGTGAAAGTGTACCGCCTCTGCAGAGTGTCAAACTATCCGAATAGCCGCGTCCGTGGTCATGGACAGTTGGATGGCCATAATGTTCCATTGTCAGATATTTTCTAAAATGACTCGTGACTTGAAATATGACTTTGACTTGACTCCACAAGGATGTGGACACGAAGCTAGGTTCCCACTTGAGTAATCTAGACAACTAAAGTTAGATATTTTCTATTAAGTACTTATGAAATAAAATTGTCTTATTGCAAATAAACCTAGAGCTTAGGATTCCTACTAGAATGGTATTACTGCTTTAGTGATAGTTTGCGAGTATTTAAAAGTACTCATGGCTTTGTCCCTGGCTATTCCCATGGCCATACTATGGAGGGGAGTACGAGGAGGATGGACAACAGGACGCCTACGATAACTAGGATCATCTCCTATCGCCAGCATTGCAGTGACCCTGAAGATGGAGCATCTACTACGCTATTATTCTGCTAATATGATTTGTATTCAGACTTGATCTGATGATCAACTATTTGTAAGACTATTATGGTTTGTAATGGATGATGTACTATGCTACCAATTCTGTTATGTCTCACAAAAATGGTAATCCTGGAATTGCGATGTACGGCATAACAGGCATCTGGGATTAAAAATCTGGGTTTTTACACCTACCCATGGCGGTTCTCTAGGGGAGCGACGCAAAGGAGAAGGAAGGATCTTGGAGGCACAAGAATAGGGACACTAGAGCAATACAAGCGGCAGAGCAAAGGAGAACGATAATGGCAAAGAGGAAGAAGGGCAGTAAAAATCCCTAACCCTCACAATATAAAGAAATATGGGGTGATTATGAGCCGTTGATCAAGGTTGACGAAGCGCCAAAATGAAGAAGATGCGGACACATGGCTAAAGTGGGAAAGGGAAAAAATCCCGCATAGTTAGAAATATTGCGGTAAATCCGGCGGTGGCCTCACGACGCCTTGGTTCTCGCGCAGGACGTGGGGCCATGCGGCAACAGTAACACCGCTACTCCGCCCATGCATCAGCATGCACTGGAGAAGTAGGACCTAATATTGCCACGTCACATCGACAGAACTACGGCACTCCATTTTTGTCATCTATGACATCATGGATGGTCAAAAAGCGATCAAGGAAAGTTCATCCAAATAACAATCTTGGAGTCTATTCTATGATGCATGCGCTTGAACATAGACTCGGGGGCTACTCCCATCGGTAGCGCTGTCACGCACCCGATAGAATTCAGCATAACACTTTCCTCAGATGGAGTATCTTCTTCGAGCATATGCTCCGATACAAGCACCGCAACATAGCCTCGGGGGCTACTCCCATCGGAAGCGCTGTCGTGCACCCGATATAACAAATCCTCCTACGGAGTCGATATTTCAGAATAGAAAAAAGCATTAAATTTGATCCTACACTCAAATTCAAGTATTCGTCTGTAGCCTCGGGGGTTACTCCCATCGGGAGCGCTGTCACGCATCCGATAGATAATATGAAGCAAACCTATTAGTATTACAAATTTTTATCCTCATACGGCTACTCCCATCGGAAGCACCCGATAAAATACTAAGGAAGTCTATAACTTCAGCTATTCCAACGGTCAAACAAGACAGTCAATAAAATCTTCTCATACCGCGCCCGCTGCGATAACATGTCTGAATGTCGTGTCCACGACATGAAGATAACACCCCAGGATCTATCCTGTGCGGCTTGGTAATCACACACGATTGCGCTCTGCCAGTATTAATCCGTATCTACAATACGATGAAAAGTACCGACGCACGTGTCATGTACCGGAAATAAAAGCACTAGGATTTAGTATTCGATAACACCTCCGCGGCCCGAACTTAATTAGGCCAGCAAATACCGAGTTCAAGGTCGGGGACTTGTACCAAATCCCTACAATGTTTGAATAAAAAGAACATCTGCTAACAACAAAACTTCGGCTAAAAAAGCTAATCAGAGTTTTGAGACTCAACCCGAATATATGATTCAGATAGAGTCTCGAGGGCTACTGACATGGATATCACCTATCAGGTCCTTATGATTAGTTATCCTAGGCGCATAAAAGTTTATGGCCCACAAAGGCCCAACAGAGTCCAAGAGGCACCCGACGGATAAAGATTTCCCTTGTCTGTTAAGGAATAATCAGGAACCGACATAGAGTTTGCATTGTAAACATAAACTTGTAACCTTTCTGGCTATGGATCCAGGACCCAGCCTCTCATATAAAGGCTGGGAGGACCCGACGGAGAGGGCACCTTAGTTTTCCAGCAATCCGTTGTGAGCTAGATCACAACTAGCGAACTGACAACTTTGTAAACGAGATTTTCCAATAATCAGACTATATCGACTCCCTTGTTTGTCTGATTAGCCGATGAAATCCCTAACTCTCTCTTTTCCAAAAAAACCTAAGTCCATAACAATGGGATTTTTCGTGGTTACCCCTCCCCATCGGGGCTAATGGTTATTGATCAGATAAGTGTCTCGGTCATGCTTACATGTTCTCAAACCTGTAGTGTCACACACTTAATGTTCATAACGCTAGGGTAGATCTAGGATATTCATAATGGTGAGAACAAAGATTGTTCAGAGTCTCAGATGGGATCCAGAACATGATGAGGAGCTCCGAAGAAGTCTGGACATAAAATTTTATACAAGGGAAGTGATTTTAGGGTTCTAGGAAAGTTTAGGAATTTTCCGACAGTGTCAGAAAGTACTAGAAGGTTCTAGTGAGTACCATGATGGGGCCCACCTTTCTTAGAGCGCCCACATGGATATGAAAGGGGGCGCCCCAGACCTATATGGGCTAAGGTGACACACCCTCCTTGGCCTATGCGGCCAATGGAGGGGAAACCCTAGGCGCCTCATACAAGGAAAGAAGGGGGTACCTTGGGAGGCAAGTCCCCTCCCCCTTGGCCACCAGCCACCATCTTGGGTGCCATGCCTCCCTCCTTGGCTTCCCTCCCCCCTCACCCCCCCACGCCCATATAAACAGGGGAGGGGCACAGGGGGTAGCACACAAAACCTTGGTCGTCGCCCCCCTCCTCCTGCTTTTCCTCTTCGTTCCTGCTACATTGGCGAAGCCCTGTTCGCATGTAACTCCACCATAGCCACCACCATCGTCCTGTTGGCCTAGATCCCATTTAACTCTCCATCTAATCTTGCTAGATCAAGAAGAAGGAGAAGTCACTGAGCCGTACATGTGCTAATCTTGGTGGCGCCGTCTGTTGCAGTGATGGATCGGATTGGATCGCGAGGAAGACTACATAAACCAACATTGTAAATGTTTTACGCGTGTGTTCGTCAAGATCATGAAAATCTTACTCATCTCGTTACTTGCATCTACCTAGGTTGGATCTTGGTCTTTGTTCACGCTCTCGAGTGATATTTTATTTTACATTGCACATTCCCCTTCAGAGGTGTCCTTACTATTGAATGCAACATAGTACTCGTCTAGTATCTACATTACACACATAAGACTCATGTCTGCCAGAGTCATTAAGCAGGAATCTAACCTAGTATTCAAGGGGGGTCAGTGTGCGCACACAATGTTGCAAAGATAAGGGTCTATAATCCTTTAACTCATGACTCGTGAGATTATCACATTTTGGAAGCAGGGTAATGTAGACAGTGTTCACACCAGTTAGGTCGATTGAGTTATCGTCAAGTGTTGTGAAGAGCTGTGTGATATCAGGTTTTAGCTCAGTGGCATAGAACTTGTAGAACTCATCAGTAAAACTATCTGGAACCGGTCTTCTGCTGTTTGAAACATGTGCAATATAATGGGTAATTTCTCTGGCAAGTGCTAGGCTGGTAGCATCAGGCTTAGTTGAGGATCACGTAGTGCTACTTGATTAATGCTTGGAGTCCAAGTTCTCGTCTCAGTGAACAAATGCCGTAGTGCTACTAGATTAATGTTTGGAGTCCAAGCCCTCTTCTCAGTGAACAAATGCCGAAAGAAATCTATTGCCACTTTCGGCTTGCCTGATCTTCGTACAACTCATGTTGCTCGTGTGTGAGAAACTGAGTTTTATTATTTCTATAGCAGGATATACCAATTGTGTGAAAGAATCTTTTGGTTTTGTAGAACTCCTGAGCTTACACCATCGCCTTTTTCATTTCATCACATCAAAAGCAGTTGAGCTCATTCTGCTTATTTGTATAGTGTTTCCTGAAAAATTCTGTATCCGCCAGAGTTCGCTATTCTTCAGTCGTGTTAATGTATTGGATATCGATGTCTAGGTCCGACCCAACTGTTACTTGCGGATTCTGTCCTATGGACCATTCCCTAGTT
This sequence comes from Avena sativa, assembly GCA_916181665.1. Taxonomy (NCBI): domain Eukaryota; kingdom Viridiplantae; phylum Streptophyta; class Magnoliopsida; order Poales; family Poaceae; genus Avena; species Avena sativa. The sequence goes on along the minus strand of OV702298.1, from coordinate 53,454,060 downwards.
CCAGCTTGAAGCCTGAGATTTAATTTGGATGCTATAGCCATTTACCTGGTTCTCATAGTGAGTTTCTGCCTCGTTAAATGAACCAATCTAGGAATATGACACCCAATCTAGATAACCATGACAGTGATCGAATATTTGTTCTGAATGGTCGCAGACATTGTAACTCTTGATGTTCCAGGCGATCAGTGTTCCCTCGGCGGGCCAAAAAACAAAGCTGGAAAGTTGGTATGAAATCGCTTAGATTTAATTCATTACTCACTTCTACTTAGGGACAGTGATTTTTCGAATTTTGGCATTTCAGATTTCAATAGGAAAAATAAACTGCGGCTGGATGAATACAGTGTTGACTGACATACTGTTGTAACCATGGTAACATAGAGACAAGACAGCTCAGGAAAAGGAGAAAGACCTAACACTACACAAACTTGTATAAATCACTTCAACTCAATTTGTAATTTACTTTATTCTGTCTATAAAAAGAAAGCAGTTTCCTTTGTTCGGCTAACAAAACATTCGATGTTAGTTCACTTCTACTTCTAGTTAGCTTCTTATGAAATCGCTTAGATCTAATTTATAACTCATTTCTACTTGGGGGCAGGGAACTCTCGAGTTTTGGCGTTTCAACACGAAAAAAAAAACTGCAGCTTGTATGAACACAATGGTAACTGACATGACTGTTGCAATCATAGTAACATGGACATAAGACAGCTGAGGCGTAAGACATGAGCAACTCTTTCTATAAATTGGACAAGATTAGGATAATAATAGTACTACAAAAACAAAATCCGATTACAGGAGGAATCACTCTTGCAGTAATAACAAATTGCCAGGGATTCAGTCAATTAACCTAGTAGTATCCAATATCTACACCACATACACATAAGACACATGTCTTCTTAGAGCAATTAACCAAGCCTAGATTAAGTTCAGTTCTTGGACGGGGAATCCCAATCTTCACTTGAGCATCGTCCTCTCTGCCGTTTCCCCTGCCGCGAGATGAATGCCAGACTTCACGTGATCTTGAGCAGGATCAATGAAAAGGGTGGCTGAACTCCAGCTAGCGTGGCAGCGTGCGCACCATCAATCAAGCCGCGAGATGACTCCGAAGCTTCACTTGAATCCGCAGAGATCAAAAAGCTCTTTTCTTGGACGGGATCGAGATTCTCTGTGCTGTTTCTTCTGCAGTTCTGCCGCGAGATGAATCCGAAGCTTCACTTGAACGCATCCCGGTAATCAATGAAAGGGTCATTGAACTCCACGGTGCGCACCACCTGGTCCATCTTCCGGCGAGCCTCGGCCCTCAGCAGTTCGATCTCGTGCCGGCGGCAGACGGCCGCGGCCTCGGCGGCAGGGGCAGCAGAGCGAGCCTTGGCAAGACGGGCCTTCTCGAGGAGCTCGCGCATGCTGCAGGCTGGGGCCTTTGTTGGCGCCGCCGCGACCTCGGGAACTGCCTGGGTCTTGGTCGCGCTGAGGGCTTCGACGCCTTTCCGCTGCGAACTGAGGGGGCACCGGTCCTCGTCGATGCTGGGACGCGGGCATGTCCTAACCTTGCTGGCGGAATCGGGCTCGACCTTGCCGCAAGCACTACGTGTGCGCTTCGCCGGCGGATCCCCGCCGTCGAACGATCCGGGCCGCTTTGGTTCCTTGGCGACGGCGGCGGTGGGCTTCGCTACGCAGGCGGGGTTGATGCGGATGCTCGAGGACGCGCAGCCATGGAGGAGGGCGCCGGTGGAGGGTCCGCGCGCAGCCGCAACCAGGGAGTGGGGGTGGACCGTGGCACCCATGGACGGAGCAGCGCGCGCAAGATCGGGGCAGGCCAGACGAGATCGAGGAAATCGATGGCAGGATTGAGAGGAGCGACAAGAAGGAGCGGGAGGGGAAGAGAAGTAGCCCCCAAGTTTATTAGTGGCGGCAAGAAGATGACGTGCCAGCAAATTTGAGTCCAAACCGGACTGTGAGGATCTGGGTATTGAGTGTGGTTAGAGCATCTCCACTCGTTGCTCGAACCCAGGCCGAAATCCAGACCAAAATTTGGCCAGATGGCGCAAGTTTTCGGTCTGGGTACGCCCAGATTCCCACTCGCGTATCGGGCCGAGTTCCCGGGTCGCCCGGTTCCGCTAGAATTCGGCTCAAGTTCGTCCAAATATCGGCATAGTTCGTCATACGATGAATACAGAACACTTTAAGACCAAGGTTTGGCGAAATTTTTAAACAGAGTTCGGCGTAATATAAACATAGTTCGGCCTGCAATAAATTACAACATATTTCGGCCAAGTTCGGCCAGTTAATGCTCATCATCTACGTCGTGTTGCCCCTGCGTATCCATAGGTGCTCGACAAGATCATCCTGCAGCTGTTGATGCATCGCCGAATCTCGGATCTCTTGACACATTGCGATGAATACATCCCATGTTGGAGGCACCTGATGATCAGGCTCGGAAAGAGGACCCTGTAGATAGTATGGCTCGTCCTCCTTGAGTAAACTCATTGGATCCTTTCTCTCATCCTCAATGATCATGTTGTGCAAGGTCACACAACAGTTCGTCACTTTCCACATCTGATCTTTCGACCAGGTCATAGCAGGGAACCGGACAACTGCAAACCTCTGCTGGAGCACACCAAATGCCCGCTCCATGTCCTTTCTGCAAGATTCATGTTCCTTGGCAAAGTGAGAATGCTTGGGGAGCATTGGGCCTGAGATAGTCTTCACAAATGTTGGTCATCTTGGATAGATGCCATCTGCTAGATAGTATCTCTTGTTGTAGTGATGCCCGTTGATTTTAAATTCCACAGGGGGAGCATGACCCTCAACAAGCTTGGAAAAGACAGTTAAGGAGTTGAGGATGTTGATGTCGTTGTTTGATCCTGCTATGCCAAAGAAGGAGTGCCAGATACAAAGATCATGTGTAGAAACTGCCTCAAGTATGACAGTGCATCCTCCTTTGTGGCCTTTGTACATTTCTTGCCATTTACATGGACAGTTCTTTCACTCCCAATGCATGCAATCTATGCTTCCAAGCATACCAGGAAATCCTCTAATTTCATTGACTACTAGGATCCGAGCAGTGTCTTCAACAGTGGGTGATCTCAAGTATTGTTCCCCGAACACTGCAATCACTGCCCTGCAGAACCTGTACAAGCAATCAAGGACGGTGGACTCGGCGATGCGGAGATAGTCATCGGCAGCATCAGCCGGCGCTCCATATGCAAGCAACCTCATCGCCACGGTGCACTTCTGAAGCGAGGAAAACCCAACCAAGCCGGTGCAGTCCTTCTTGCAAAGGAAATATTGGTCGAACTCCCGGTTGGCATGCACGATCTTGAGAAAGAGCTTCCGGCTCATCCTGAAACGGCGACGAAACACGTCCTCACCATGGAGTGGCTGGTCGGCGAAGTATTCGGCGTACAACATGCAATAGCCCTCTATCCTCTGTCTCTCCTTGCACTTCATGCGACCTGGCGCCGGTCCACCGCGCTTCGGCTTCTCCATCTGCATGTACAGCTAGGCGAGCGATGCGAGGATCTGCAAGTGCTCTTCACTTTCGGCGACCTCGGCGCTCTCCTCCTCCAGGAGTACGGCGAGCAACTCCTCGTTGTCGGAATCCATGGCGAGTATATCGCCCTCGTCAGAGTCAGTGGACAGTACCTCGTCGCCGTCGGAGTCCATGGCCGAATCTGGCCAAATGTCGAACACCTGGCAGGCGTGGTGGTGGGCGCACGGAGCCGAAGCATAGCTACGGCGAGGATAGGTCGGCGAAAGCGGCGGCGGAGAAGGCGTGGATCTGGACGGCAACAACGGCGAGCGTAGCTAGAGGCGTGGGCATGTCTTGTCGCTTGGGAGCTCCGCTAGCGAAGTCATGGCGACAGAGCTCTTTGCGGCAGTCTGGGCGAGTGGAGTGGGTGGGAATGGGACTGTCTCGCCGACAGAGCTGGCCCACGCCCTTTTTTGCGGCGTTCGGTGTCGCCAGGGCGTACCCGGGAACCTGGCCGGACCAAAACACGCCCAAATTCGAATGAAAACAGGTCCCTGGGTACGTGACTGGGCCGATTTTCGGCGTCCGGACTGAATTTCGCCGTCCGGATCAGCCTCCTGGGTAGGCGAGTGGAGATGCTTTTAGCTTTGGGTCTACGCGCCAGTGGGACGCGTTCGGACTTAGGTCCCGGTATAGCTTTGTTGGACACTATGGAATAAAACCGAAGCGCCAATGAACTCTAACTCAATTCTGGCAGCCAATAATCAATAATCAAGGAACGAAATTTCTTCTTTCGATCCAGTTAACCATTACCCAACAAATCAAAATATACGCCAATGAACTCTAACTCAATTCTGACAGACAATAATCAAAGAACGAAATTTCTTCTTTTGATCCAGTTAACCATTACCCAACAAATCAAAATGTACCAAATAACAACTCTGCATCTATATTTGCTCTAAACAGGTGATACATGATGATTTCACTTATTACATTACTCACATAGTACGAATGCTACCGGACGAGGCCGATAAAATTACAAAAAACGACCATATTACAAGCTAGGTTTGAGAAAACCCACCGCTCCCATCGATTGGACCATGGTCCCCTCTAACCTACTGCGCGGACATTGAGTAGGTCGACCTCGACGCGCCCGACCTCTCGTCATTGAGGGTGAAGGTTGCCGCCCACGTCCAGAGGCCATGGGAGACGACGCCACCACGGTGTGCTGCAACGCGGGAGGTGGAGGAGGACCCCATGTAGACTGCAACGGCCTTCTGATTCTGCGGCACGGCTCGCCTGGGATTGTTCGCCGCTGGCCGCTGGGATCCGCGTCGGAGCTCTTCCATGAGCGTCGTCATTGTGGCCGTGTGGGTACTCCGGCGAGCTCCATGCACAGGGTACGCGAGGGCCTGACAGGAGGCTGGTTGCACGACGTGCCCCTTGACCTAGGAGCCACAACCATCAGGGAGCTCCTCAAAGTGGTTGATCGGATCGAGGCGATTACCTTAACTGAGGGTACCGAAGACATTTTCAAGTGGAATTGGGATCCAAGTGGTTGTTACACTGCCCGCTCCTGCTACAATGCTGGGTGAACCTCGATGGCAGGGGCCTGCAGATCTGGTGTTCCCGCGTCCCCGCCAGCTATAAGGTAACTCTCTGGCTGGCCGTCAGAAATAGATCTTGGGCTGTCAATAGGCTAAGAAGGCGTGGCTTGCCACACCCTTTACGACCAGAGTGGAAAGACCATCGACCACCTTTTGCTGGGATGCGTGCTCGTGCCTGAAGTTTTGGCAACCTGCCTGCGTTGGTGACAAAAAATCATTGGATGCCGGACCAAGACTCCAAAATAGTAGCATGGCTTTAGAGCAGACGGGTGGCAAAGGGTCGTGACCGTGATCTTTGGACAGGGATCGCCCTAGTTTGTTGGATGCTCTAGAGCCACAGGTACAACATGGTCATTGAAGGGGCCAGCCCATCCCCTGACGAGGTCATCCGCAAGATCTCCACTGAGGCCGGGCTGTGGAGGGCGGCAGGGCTCTCCCGAGATTGCCTGGGGCAAGGGAATAGGTGGAGGTGCCGCAAGTAATTAGATAGAGTGTGAGTGCTGCCTCTAAGGCGGCCTAGAGTTGCACTCATGGCGCCTGTGCCACGGCGCGTCATAAAACTCGGCCTCTTGGCCTCTCTTTTATAAAAATGATATCATTGAAAAAAATAGGCACCTATTTTTACTTCTAACAGATGGCATCTGAAATCTCTGCCAGTTGAATCCCTTGACGCTGCAAACAATAAGATTGGTGTACTTGTACCAGATGGATAAATTGAACCGGGCATTATAAGGTGATGCATATGGCATATTTTCACGTGATAGCCAATGGCCGTAGGTAAAATTGCTCCATCTTTTCACTGTTGACTGAGAACAGATTTATTTTTGATAGATTGGAAATCCAAGAACTTGTGTATGCATTATATGGAGAGCTCCTGGGCAGTGAGGAGCCCAAGCACCTCTCTGTTGCAGCTCTGACATGTGGCCGATGGAGTAACGGGTATCACAGCAAGGAAAATGAGCAGCTAGCACTATCCTTTCTTCTGAAAGAACTAGTAGATGAAGTTCTACAAAAAATACAAACACAGAACCGCCATCAGGACCAGATGGGGTCCCGCCTTCCCGGTAGCTTTCTTTAATAAATTTTGGCCCCAGGGGAAAAAATTCGCTGAACACACGAAATTCATGAAATTTTGTAAATTTCACAAATTACTTCGTACAAATCAATGAACTTTTTGTTTGAGTTTGAATAAATTTAAACTCATACTCATGGTAATATTCATGTATACTATCGTATTTACAAATAACATGTAGCCGATTTTTGGCGAAGGTAAATATTGTAGTATAACTTTTTTGTTTATTTTACCACAAGTTGAATTGAAGAAAAAATTAGCAGATCTGGGAATTGAATGCATGACATCCAGAAAGTAAAGTGGAAGGCTTACCACCATGGTAGACAAATCTCTATTTGTTAGAAAGGATTCCATAGGTTTTCTAGCCGGGACATTCATATCAAACGAAATTTTTGAACGAAATACAAAGTTTACCTGGACACGAGCTGGCAGCTCGGTGCCCGAGACAACAAAAAGCTCTGGTTGGACTTGCCGAGACCGATCCAGCTCGAAGCCGTCGGTGAGCCATAAAAGTGAGCTCAACCCGAGCTCCGACGAGCTTGGTCCAGATCGGTGCAGCTCGCGACCGTGGCAGGTTGCGTCACTTATGGGGTTGCCTTCATGCTGATAATATTTGTGAAGTATTGTCTTTTTTTTTGAACGGGATGCCTTGCGGATTTTATTAAGCTGATAGAAGTGTTACATCATGAATGAAAAAAGGTAAAATAAAATTGGGAGGATCACCATCCCAACTAAAACAATCTTGTGTTTCGAAAGCTACTTTCGCCAACTCATGAGCCACCTTATTAGCATCCCTGGGGCAATATTGGAAGGAAATCTCGGTCATGAAACTCGCCTTAAGAAAGCAATCAGCCAGAATCGCCGAATATGGGTTCCAAATCTCAATGGCTCCATTGCATGCATTAACAAGATCTTGAGCATCAGATTGCATGTGCGCATCCCACTTGCTCCAGAAGTTCCAAACCTTTCAAAAGAGCTAGAGCCTCCGCCGTCGGCGCATCAAGCACATGCTGAAGTGGGCAATAACACCCCGCAATCGTTTCCTTTGCTATTTCGCAAGACAGCACCGGCTGCACCCATACCATTCGAGTGAAAGGATGCATCAGTATTTAGTTTGAAGGTTCCTGCCAAGGGTTTAACCCATGCATTGATCTTCGTCTTTGATGTCGGTTTTGCTGCACTGAAATTAGACGTCAGTACACTGATTGCAAATGCCAGACTCATTGGATTAGCCACATGGACACCCTTGACAATTTCTCTTCTTTGCCACCAAATATACCAGTATCCGACAGCAATTAATTCCCGGATATCCATATGAACTAGACCAGGCGCCTTCCTTTCCTTACAACATAGCAAGATCTCTAGTGTGACTGAACCAGAACGGTCAGCGACTAAATCATGCTCTATAAAATTCCACAGCCCCAGATCTTTCCATATCTTCCTTGCTCTATCACAGGTAAATAAGAGATGTCTTATGTCCTCTGCCCCATGTTGACATACTAGACATTGAACAGGCACCTTTATATGTCTAGATGCAAGAATGTCCATACCAGGGACTGCACCTTTCAAAGACTTCCATAGGAAAATTTCACTTTACTCGGGATATTTAGTCTCCATAGGATATCCCAAACCAGGTTAACCTTTGTTGTTCCCTGACCATCACCTCTCCTTACCTTGGCTCCAAATTAATGATTCCATTCTAAATAGTATGCTGATCGGACAGAAAAGTTATAATTCTTGGTATGGTGCCAAGCAATAAAATCTTTTGTCATGTTTCCACTCAGAGGAAAACACAAAATCTGTTATGCGTCCATAGGTAGCAGATGCTCGCGTATCAAAGCTTCATCCCAGCCCCCAGTATTTGGATTAATAAGTTCATCCACTGTACGCAGAAGGCTATTTCCCCTACATGACAAAACCTTCCTGGTATGACTCATTGGTAGCCAGTGATCTTCTCAGATATTAACATTTGCTCCCGATCCTATCCTCCAAATATGACCTCTCTTGAAAGTCTGTAGACCTGTAATAATGCTTTGACAAACAAAAGATGAGCCACTTTTTGGTCCCGCTTTTAGAAGGTTTCCATCCGGGTAATACTTTGCACGAAGGACACGTGCACACAGAGAATCAGGATTTGAGAGAAGTCTCCAGGTTTGTTTTGCAAGCATTGCAAGGTTAAATGAGTGTAAATCACGAAACCCCATACCTCCCATTCTTTTTGGAATACACATTATCCACCACACAAACCAGTGCATTCTCTTTTTCTCTTCGGTATCACCCCACCAGAACTCAGCCATAGCATCATTAATTTGCTTACAAAGCTGTTTTGGGATCTTGAACACCCCCATTGCATATACAGGTATTGATTGAATGATAGCTTTAAGTAACACTTCTTTTCCTCCCAGCGAAAGAAATCTCTCTTTCCACCCTTGTATATAATCAATCACTCTTTGCAACAAATAGAGAAAACTTTCAAAACGGTCTAGGCCTACCATTGAAGGGAGCCCCAGGTATTTATCTGAGATAGCTTCAGTCATAATGTTTAATTCCAAACAAATCTGAGATTTTGTATCCACCTCTACATTAGGGCTAAAAAAAGATACTGCATTTGCTTTCACTCACCATTTGTCCCAAACTTGCACAATACTCAGCAAGAACTTGTCTCAATGAGGTTGCATTAGATAAATTTGCCTTCATCAGTATAAGGGAATCGTCAGCAAATAATAAATGGGAAACTGACGGTGCATTTTTGCACACCCTCACACCTTCTAAGCCACGAACCTCGTCTTCATGAGCCAAAGCACTAGATAAACCTTCTGCACAGATAAGGAATAAATAGGGTGATAAGGGGTCCCCCTGACGGAGCCCCCTAGATGGCACAAACTCATTTGTTTCTTGATCATTGAACCGTACCTTGTATTTCACAGATTTAATGCAAGCCATAAGGAGATCAATGACATCCTTATGAAAACCAAGACGAGATAACATCCTCTCCAGAAAATCCCACTCCACACGATCATAAGCTTTATGCATATCCAGCTTGACCGCACAGAAACCCTCCTTGCCTTTCTTTTTGTTCTTTATCGTGTGCAAGCTCTCATAAGCCAGAATAATGTTATCCGTGATTAACCTGCCAGGGATAAAGGCACTCTCAACTTGTGATATCACCTCATCAAGAATCACTTTCAAACGGACCGCGATCATTTTTTATATGACCTTATAAAGCACATTACATAAACTGATGGGCCTAAACTAGGTAATTTTCTCAGGTGTTTGAACTTTCGGAATCAGCACAATAACTATATCATTCCAACCATTGGGAATTTCCTTTTGGTGAATTGCGTGCAGCACTTCTTCCGTCAAAATAGGTCCCAACACATTCCAAAACTTCTTAAAAAAGAGTGCGTGTAGCCCATCTACCCCTGGCGCTTTCATATCTCCAATCAAAAATAACGCCCTTCTAACATCCTCCTCCATATATGGTCGACACAAAGCCTCATTCATTGCTGATGAGACACGAGGTGTAACCTTCTGTAGCAGCAAAGGGTCTGTCTCAACCACTTCCGTAGTAAACATGCCTGCGAAATAATCTGAGACCATTGGATTCAGTACTGCCATATCCTCTTGCCAATTATTATTGTCGTCCATTAATCTCTTGATCCTATTCCTCTTCCTATGAGCCGTAGCCGATTTGTGAAAGAAAGATGTATTTTGGTCCCCAAACCGTAACCAATTCACTCTACTACGCTGAGCCCAGTGAATTTCCTCCTGTTCAAGGAGCTTCTCAATTTCCGCCGCCAATTCTTTCTCTTTTGCTGTATTTTCCACAGTTAAATCACCTTTTGTGATCTCTTCAAACTCCTTCTTGGCATTCTTCAATTTTCTTTGTGGACCTTTCAGCACAGACCTATCCCATCGGTGGAGTTTATCATGCACCATCGACAATCTGGCTGCCAAATCTGGATTTTCAAGTTGTTGTGCTGACATATTCCAAGCGCCTTCAACAACTTCTAGAAACTGTGGCTCCTTCAACCAGCGAGCTTCAAAGCGAAGCAAGGTTGGGCCTCTCGTCTCCTCAACCGGACATTCTCCAAAGGTCATCAAAATCGGCCTATGATCTGATCGGCTGTAATCCAGGTTTTGAAGAACAGCATCACTGAATTTGGCTTGCCAAGCATTGTTTGCTAATCCCCGATCAAGTCTCTCTCGAATGCCAGCCCTATGCTAGGTGAACTTGTCACCTACATATCCACAATCTGAGAGATTACACTCATCCAGCACATCTTGGAAAGCTTGCATGTATTGCGGCAGCCGAACTCTTCCACCTTCTTTTTCAAAAGGATAGAGAATTTCGTTCAAGTCACCCATTATGAGCCAAGGCAGATTATCAGGACCTTTCAGATCACGGATATATTTCCATGACAAGTGCTTATCTGCCCACTTTGGTTCACCATAGAAACCCGTGAATCTCCACATATTCTCCACACCTGCCCCTATAAATACATCAATATAGTTTGGTTTTCTATCATTCAGAGATACTACGACCTCTTTCTTCCATAATAGCTCCTTACCACCAGTTTATGGTCCATATGCAAAGATCTCCGTAAACACTCCGCCGGCCACTCATCCAAGTGCATTTCCATCAGAAATAGCACATCAGGGTTATGTCGTTTGTGGACATCCACAACCGCCCTGATCGCCGTGGCTTTCTGAAGACCACGGCTATTTAGGCTCAAGATTTTCATTGCTTCCGGTCGACCTCCACATGCGAGGTCGCCGATATCATTTGGTTTGTTGCATCCTCTCCCTTCCTCGAACGTTTTTGCTTTTGAACCTTCCCCGGTGTACCAATAGGTGTTTCATTATTCAGAGCTTCCCCACCAGCCTCCAGTAACCCAACAATATTCGCCACAGAGGACGGTGCATCTTTGACCATCGGGACTTCCGCTGATGATGGAGCTTCAGCGTTTGCACGCTTCCTGCTATTAGATTCGAGCATGTCAACATCATCAGTACGATTGTAACCCCATCCTTGATACTGCATAGAATCATCAAAGAAAGGGTTGTTTTGACGTCCTCTTCCTCTACCCATTGGGTTTCTACCGCCCCCAAAACCTCTTCCAGCAGCCCTTCCTCGACCACGACCTCTTCCACCACCCGCTAGAATAAAATATCCCCATTGTAATTTTCACTCATCATACTCCTCCGATCCGCACTCCTCATACCAGCGTTCGAGCAGGCCACAACTGGTCTACACATCCTTCACCTATCCAACTGGTCTACACATCCCCTTAATCAACGCGTCATTCATGTAATTATCTGGCAATTGCATCACTCGAGCCTATACTGCAAGTTTGTCCAGGACAACCGATCTAGGGTTCTGGAAACCAACATATTCCTCTAACAGCAAGGTATAGTTGTTCCTGAATAACCAAGGTCCCATCTGCATGGCCTTATTCCAATCCCCTAAGAAGCCGAATTGAATTGTAAAGAGATTATCATCTACCTTCCTCCATGCTACCTCCTTTGTAGGGTTCCATGCCGATCTCATATCGGCGTAGAGAGTGCTAGGGCTGAAACCTCTAGCTGTGTGCACTTTCCTAATCGCCAACCACTTTGCCTTCTCTCCTAGATCAGGCGCTTCGTCTTCCCACACAAATTCATCTGCTTCATCCTCATGCAGATTCAATCTGCCAAGGAGGTCTTCCACGGATTCCTTCCCTTCCCTTGCCATCTCGCCGCTCTCACCCTTGTGTCCCATGGCTATCTAGACGAGGCCAGATAGCGCCGAGATCGATCGGGGGAGAGAGATAAACTCTCAGCGGTGAGGTTCCGTCAGAGGACAAAAACTCTAGGTTCTCCTTTTTTGGAGTATAGTCACACAACTCTTGGTACTCTGAATCTCTCTTTGTGAAGTATTGTCCGTTCTGAAGGCCCCAAACCATTAGTATGAGGCATGATAGGTTTTTTCTTAGGATATATATAAGGGAATTGGTTACGGGTTACAAGTGTCTTTGATGGGTCATTCTCTTGAGAGGACTCCATGCTAGCATCCTTCTCGGTGTCCAACAGCCTCCCTTAAGCCCATCTCCACTCGGAGGCCCTAAAGCCCCCCTAAAGGGAAATCAGGGGTGCTGACGCTCAAAATCACGTCCAACCTATCCTTTCAATTATTTTTTGGCGTCGGTGCGGCCCATTTTGTTATTTGGCGCCCCTAAGACAAACCCAACCCACAAGAGGGCTAGCGGGGACGCCAAATGGGGCTAGAAACGTCGCGGGCCTGTTCTGGCAGTGAGATAGGTGCTTTGTTTTCAGAGCTGACGCGTCCTTTTGTTCCCACCCTTTCCAACTCTTCCCGCTCTTTACCGCTATATCTAGGGCGGCCGTCATTGCCATCCACAGATCCACACCGCCCTCTCTCACCATGGACACCCCACACTAGGCCTATCTCACCTTCGAGGAGATGGAGGTGCTGTGTGCTTCCAGCTACCCATATCCGCTAGGATACCGGGTGCCCCCGACCTGATGCTGAGCACCGGATGGGTGCATGTACCTCCAGTGCGTCGAGGTTCTGCCCATCGGGCGGCCATCACGAGCCACTACTACCTCGAGCTCACACCAAAACATCGGATGGATCCCAATTGGTGTCTCGACAACACCGCGACCTGGAATGCCTTCTTTACGAATCGGTAGGAAAGAGAGCTCGCCAAGTATGAGGGCGATGGCCCTCCTCCGGTGAACCACAATGAAGCCAACTGGCGGCTATGGTGGGCAAACTGGACTCCCACTAGTGTGATGCACCACATCGCCGAAGGAGATCACCCTCGCCAGCGATACCTGCACTTTCAGCCACTGCGGAGTCCAAGTAAGGGCAGCAGCGGCCACGGTCGCGACAGCGTTGCCATCCCGGACATGCCACCTCCATGCGTCCTGATTCTGAGGCCGGAGAGGCAGCTACCTCCAGAATACGCTATGTCTGTGCACCGGCTTGGACGCACCAGCAACTCGGAGGAATTCCCGGGGAAGCGCGTGGCCATGCGTGCCTCCTTGTAATATGCGGAGGACAACACGGTCTCCCCTACCCGGTGCAAACCAAGGAAAGGCAGAGGTTCCAGCCACGCGCGCCAAGAGACGATGACGATCCTGAAGCCATGTAATATAGGACTAGGCACGATTATGCTAGTTTTTTCGCACATGTAAAATTATCGCTGAATAAATTCCACAATTGTTATCCTATGGTATACGGATGGGGGCGTACGCCCCCTCCCCCAATTCGTGAACCAATCCGGGGGCCCATACGCCCAAAATCAGGCTGTACCGGACACCGTATGAGGGGGGAGAGGAGTGGAGATGCTCTAAGGTACTATCGAATGGTTACTAAGAAAATCCCCATTGCCAAGACCCTTAATACATCCTTTTAGGTAAATCATTTGAGCATCGAGATCGGAATCCACCTTAGCCTTTTCACGGGCTTCACGGGAATGAATTTCATCCTCGTCCGAGTAAGCCTTACCCTCCTCATCGTTGAAGAAAACCATCTTGATCTTTAGGCGGTAAATCCCTTAAAAAGAGACCTAGTCTCTGATACCAATTGAAAGGATAAAGATGGTTAACTTAGAGGGGTTGGATAGGTTTTTACAAAATTCTTTATAATCTTTTGCAAGTTTTAGGCGCGGAATATAAGTGTGCCGAAATGAAAACTAGGTGACAAAACCTAAATGATGATAAGATATTTTAAGAACGAAGGCTATCACAAAATAAGTAACATAGGTAAAGATATCGGTTAGGAATAACCGAAGCACGCAGAGATGAAGATATAGTCATGTGTTCCCTTCCTTGGGGGTAAGGTACATCACATTGGAGATGTGTGAGGTCCCATGAAAGATTCCCAATGCCATGAAGGTTCACCTTTTTTATCCGAGCCTATCCCATGAAGGAATAACTCAATTACTCATGGTAGACTTTAAGGTAGTCTACAAACCCTCACAAACTTTCCACGGGGAAAATCACAAGCCGAAAGCATCCGGGAGAACCTAGCTGCCTAGGGTTTCCCACGAACCCAAGAGTAACAACCGAACTCGTTGAACTGAAGAGGACTGAAATATGGCTTGGTGAAAACACAGATCGGGGCCTCCTCTTTCTTTCTACTAACGGGATTGATGACCCACAAGTATAGGGGATCGCAACAGTCTTCGAGGGTAGTATTACCCAATTTATTGATTCGACACAAGAGGAGCCAAAGAATAATTGTAAGCCTTAACAACTGAGTTGTCAATTCAGCTGCACCTAGAAATTGTTCTTGCTCACAGAAGTTTATCAGTGGCAACAATTCGGTAGTAGCAATAGCAGTAGTAAAACAAGAGCAATAGTAACAGTAGTAGCAAACAGTAGGATATGAGCGCGGTAGGCATAGGGATGGATGGACGGGCGTTGCATGGACGAGTCTAAACATGTAACTTCAAGATCTAGGGAAATTTCAGATAAATAAGAATAATCACCCAAGTACTAAACAATCATAGGCATGTGCTCCATATATAGTCATGCGTGCTCGCAATAAGAACTTGCACAGCATCTTTTGTCCTGCCAGTCTGTTGAAGTGGGGCCTCAAGGGAACTACTGGCAATTAAGGTGCTCCTTTTAATAAAGTACCAGAGCAAAGCATTAACACTCCGTGAACACATGTGATCCTCACATCACAGCCACCCCCTCAGGTTGTCCCAATTTCTGTCACTTCGGGGCTTTTGGATCCGGACAATGATATGTGTACTCAACTTGCAGATAAGATCACAAACAATACTATCATAATGATTCAATAATAAGATCAGATATGAGATCATGGCACTCGGGCCCTAGTGACAAGCATTAAGCACAACAAGTTGCAACAAAATCAAATAGCACTAATAGAGAAACTAGGCACCATGCCCTAGCAATATTATTCGATTACATGATAGAACTCAACCAATCCCTACCATACCCATAGCCTACAACATGGGATTTACTCACTCATGGATGGGGAAACTGTCAACACAAGGTCTTACATCATCCATTACAAACCATACATAAGGTCTTACACAAATAGGGATCTCATGATCCAGTTCTTAATACAACTTCAAGCAGCGGAATACGTAATAATAATGGTAGCATAGGCGAAGCTCCATCTTCGGGGTCACAGGCAATGCTGACCATGGGAGATGATCCTAGTTGTCGTAACCTTCCTCGGGTCCATCCTCCAGGTACTCCTCTTCATAGTCTGGCCACGGGAATAGCCAGGGACAAAGCCATGAGTACTCTTTAAGTACTCACAAACTAATACTAACAAGTGAAAGGGTTTTTTGATAATAGGACACTATGCTCTAGGGTTGTTTTGCAAAAGCCAGATTTATCTCTACTAAGCTGAGAAGCAAGAGAAGCTAGTCACAATTTTATAACTCCTAAGTACGAACTTGTATTTCATATCACAACCCTGTTATGGTCAAGTCAAAGTCTCAATTCATTTCATAAGTCTTTTGAAAACATCTGACGGGGGAACAGTATGGCCACTCCAACTGTCCATAACCGCGGACGCGGCTATTCGAATAGTTTGACACTCTGCAGAGATTGTACACTTTCACCACAATATTCTATACATCTGTCAGGAACAAATCCTGAATTCACCATACTCAGTATGCGGATAATTAATCCTAACCTTTCAATTACATGCCCTAGTATAAGCACCTCTCCTGTGAGTTTGGCCTCCCAACCATGACCAACTGTCATCTTGGGTACTGCACAGGTGGACAATCTTCACAAGATAGCCTCAGCTCAGACCTTGGCCGTGAGGGAACTAATACTAAGGTATATAAGTTTCCAGTCGAGCCCTACCCAATCTTCGGGTATTGTGGTTGTACGATAAAATTGGAATGGTATCGCATCCAGACAACCATCAGTTTTATAAAGGGCTAAGGCTCATGCCTCAACATTTTCATCACCAAAATCATCAGGTGTTCGGAAACACATGTCAAAACATCTCAGTAGAATGATCCATCATTCTAAGGTTTTCATAACCATTTTCACCAAGTATTCCCATCTAATGTTGATCAAGTTTTATGCTGAGCACTAGCATCTACAAGTGGGGGTAAGCACTAATGGGGGATAGTAAACTAGTGGAGTTTCCACTAAGTTCAATCTTATGCCTTAGGATCACATCAAGATTTTCTAGCTTAGGCCAAATTTTATGCTCTTTATGCAACCTTCAATATATCTTTCTAGAATCTACAAGTCACTTAAGTCAACTCTAAGTTAAAGCTTTGATAAATAAATAAAGTAGAGGGCTTGCAAATAAAACTAGGATTGGTTTATCAAGTGGATATGATCACATATGCTTAAGGCATATAGTTGACATAGTAGCAAGTAAGTATTAGCTTGCCCAATTGCAAGTATAAGCTTGCACATTCAGCTAGTAGTATTAGGCTTGCAAGGTTAACTTGTATAGTAAGGCTTGCTAAAGTAGAGTATCTTGCAAGTGTTCGCTTGCCTTGTGTAGAGCAGTGGTTGAAGTTCTCCTCGGCTTCTTCTTCGTAGTATCCTCCTTCCTCCTCGTATCCTTGGTTGGTACTAGCGTCTATGAATAAATACGAGGTACATAATCACCAAAAAATACTTAACTACTTGCATTCATCACACACAAGGGTCCTATAGATGATTTAGCATCATCACTAACATTACAAGATTAAATCTTGGTTTAATTCCTTTTATTTTTAGAAAAGTAATTTCTACTCATTGAAAAACTACTTAAGATTTAATATTCTCCAAACCAAACATGGGATCATGTTGACACATGTCATCACCACATATTTTAGTCCATGGGAATGTGATTTAAAGTGGTGTCACAATTTAATAAGTTTTTTCTCTCTTATTTTAATTAATTAAAGTGGCTAGAAATGCCTATGTGGCATTCTTTTATTACTTGGTCATTATTTCTGTAAATAAACCTATATATGTTTATATATTCTGAAAGGTATGGTTAAATGTGATTTTTGAGAGTTGGAATCAACTCAAAAGCTATTATGGTTTAAATTTGAAAAATGTTTGAATGCAGAAAAGCTTCTGCCTTGTTATTTTTATCCTGGATGATCTATAGATCCAAATGACTTGAATCCAACGGGCCTGGATTCAGCATTCCTAGAACTTTCTAACAAAATTGGTTTCATTCAATTTGGTTCACTGAATCGACCTGGGTTGATTTTTGAAACTGGGTACAGAAGTGTGTTTGAAATAAAATGAAAAAGGTTAAATTCAAATAACTGGGCTGCGCGGGAAGCGATATTGGGCTGGCCTGCTAAGCACAGCGCTTACGCGGGCTGGTTAAGTTGCTTTCCCCACACGTCAGTGAGACAGGGGGTGCAAAGCGGTATGGGGCGATGTGGTGCGTTCGATTTGGTTCTAATCCAACGGCTGAGGGTCATCGTCGACGCTGGGCAACGCCGGCGAGACATAAACCTAGCGCGGCAGGTGGGGGTCGTTGGGGGCTCACCAGGGCTCAGGCGAGGGTCGGAGAGGCAGGCGAACGACAAAGTCGACGACGGCGAACCTCCTGGTACCGGTATCTTCTCCTGGGGCGGCTCCAATCGCTGGCCTCCTTCTTCTCCAGTAGCGGCAGGCTCCGGTGAAATTCCGGCGAAGTGCTTCTCGCCTTGCTTCGGGAACGGGGTGGCACGATCAGTGAGGACATGGGAGTGAGATGGTGTGCTCAATTCGGCTGGGGGTGGCCTCTATTTATAGTTGCGACGGCGAGACCGAACGGGATGGGCAGGCGACGGTGGCAACATGGCTACGGGCGGCTAGAGGCATGGCCGGCGATGGCGATCGCTTGGTGGTCTCCTGGTGATGCTTTTATGGCTTTAATGCACGCGTAGGGGCGGTGCGGTTTGGTGTGGAACGCGCGATGCTCTGCGCGGCAGAGGCGGCGTCTTCGACATCGAGCGGTGGCTGTGCGGCATGGGGCGGCGAACGGGGATGTCTGGCGGTCTCCTGGGTTGGTGGCGATCATGTATGCACGCGGCGAGGGCGGCGCGCGGTCTGTGGGCGTCGGTCGAGCGTGGCGCTCTGGCGCATGCTCGGCATGGTTGCTGGTGAGTTGGGCGCGGTCCGTGCGTGTGGTCCAGGGTTTGGCAACGCTCGCGGCTGGGACAGGGAGTGGCGGTGGACAGTGGGCTGCCTCCCAGACAAGGTTGGCACGGCTAAATCTCCTTCTAGCTTGTTGTCTCCACTGGGGTGGCATGGTGAGCTTCGGCTATTCACCATTGATGTTATTTCCCAGCTTACAGTGAGGCCAGTGCTTGCTTTAACTTGCTAGATGATCTACTGAGATGGTTGTGAGCTAGAGAGGGGACAAGTTAGGCTTCAATCACTGCTCACAATAGTGTTTAAGATTTTGATGATTTGTGTCTGCAAAGTGTTTGATGAAATGGCCGCAAGAATTCAAGTTTTGAATTTTGAAAAGATTTTTGGTGGGTGTGCTAGGTTGGTGCTGGTGAGTCTGCAGATGCTTGGGTTTTGAATGTTGAGCTTGTTTGAGTGGTTTTTGAAAAAGTGGGATCTTCTCATATGATAAAGATTCAATTTTGAACTGTCATTTAAACTATGCATTTGAAAGTTTCTGGATGATCACAAAGTGGGCCTTGATACTTTGTTATGAGTACAATCAAGGGGTGCAAAGATCCAGAAAAGTTTCTGTTAAGTTCTGAAAGTTTGGGACAGCCAAAGTAGGCAAGGGAGTTAAATTGGTCAAAATGACGATTCCCTTATTTTATTTGTTTTGATTTATTTGTCTTTGAGAAAAGTTTGGGAATTGTTTAGATGATGTTTATTTCACCTAAGAATCCATTTACAAGCAAAGGAACACACAAACAAGGTGGTTCAAAAGAATTCCAAATGAAATGCATACACCATGCATGCTTTCATATTTTTATTTTAGAAAAGTTTTTGTTAACCCTAATTTTGATGATTAGAGTTCGATGATCCAAGTTTAGTATTTTTGGGATGTTACAAACCTTCCCCCCTTAAACAAAATGTCGTCCCGAGATTTGAAAAAGGACGAAAAAGATTACCTAGGATTTGAAGAGATCGGGAAACTCTGTCCTGATGTGATCTTCGCGCTCCCAGGTAGCTTCCTCTTCTGTGTGGTTGCTCCAATGAATCTTGAGAAACTTGATGCTTCGGGTTCGGGTAGTTATGGAAGCTTCTTCCAAAATACGGATGGGTACTTCGGGATAGGTCAGGTCATCGTTGATCTCTATGGTCCGGTGATCGATGTTTTTGAACACTTCGGTCTTCTCTGGGACTTCGAGACACTTGCGAAGTAACGAGATATGGAACACATTGTGCACGGCTAACATCTCTTCGGGTAGTTGCAATTGATACGACACTTCTCCTCGACGGTTCAGAATCTTGAAAGGTCCGATATATCTAGGGGCTAACTTTCCTTTGAGTTGGAAACGCTGCATTCCCTTCAATGGCGACACTTTCAGATAAACAAAATATCCTAGGTTGAAGGAGAGGTCTCTACGTCTCTTGTCGGCGTAACTCTTCTGTCTGGACTGGGCAGTCTTGAGGTGCTCACGAATCTTGTGAACCTTCTCTTCTGCTTCTCGTAGGATGTCGGGTCCAAAAATCTAACTCTCTCCTACTTCCGACCAGTTCAAAGGGGTGCGACACTTCCTTCCGTACATAAATTCAAATGGGGCCATTTGCAAACTAGCTTGATAACTGTTGTTGTATGAAAATTCTGCAAATGGCAGACAATCTTCCCACTTAGATCCATATTCTAGCACACATGCTCTCAGCATATCTTCGAGTATTTGATTTACTCGCTCCGTTTGTCCATCGGTCTGAGGGTGATATGCGGTGCTGAAATCTAGGCGGGTTCCTAAACCTTCTTGGACTTTCTTCCAGAATCTCGAGGTAAACTGAGTTCCTCGATCCGATACGATGTTCTTGGGGACTCCATGCAAACTAAATATTCTAGAGAGGTACAACTCCGCTAGCTTTGAACTCTGATATGTGGTCTTGACGGGTAAGAAATGGGCGACTTTGGACAATCGGTCCACTATGACCCACATAGAGTCATTTCCCCTACTAGAAGTAGGCAGTCCAGTGATAAAGTCCATTCCAACGGAATCCCATTTCCATTCCAGAATCTGCAATGGTTGCAACAATCCAGCGGGTCTTTGATGTCCTGCCTTGACTCGCTGACATATATCACACTTGGCGATATAGCTTCCGATTTCTCTCTTCATCTTATGCCACCAAAATTGCTCTTTTAAATCTTGATACATCTTAGTTCCTCCGGGATGGATAGAATAAAGAGTATCATGAGCCTCCTTCAGAATAACTTCTTTCAACTCAGAATCTGATGGTACACAAAGGCGTCCTTTGTACCACAGAACTCCTTCTTCGTCTTCGGTGAATCCGGGTACTTTGCATGTACCGATACGACGCTTGATTCCGTCGATACTAGCATTTCCCTTCTGCGCCTCTTTAATCTGACCGATCAAAGTGGGTTGAAGTTCTATGCTAGCCAAAAATCCTTCACTCACTAATTCCATTCAGAAATCTTCCATCTCTTTGTACAAGCTTGGTTGCTCCTTCAAGATCATGGAGTTCAAGCGGCACGGCAATCTGCTAAGGGCATCTGCTACCACATTGGCTTTACCAGGGTGATAGTGAATGTCCAGATCGTCATCCTTGATTAGCTCAATCCATCTTCTCTGTCTCATATTCAGCTCCTTCTGAGTGAATATATACTTCAGACTCTTGTGATCCGTATAGATCTCACAACAATTTCCCATCAGGTAATGTCTCCATGTTTTCAGGGCTAGAACTACGGCTGCGAGTTCGAGGTCATAAGTTGGGTAATTTTTCTCATGTTGCTTCAGTTGTCGATATAGATAAGATATAACTTTGCCTTCTTGCATTAGCACACATCCGAGACCGATCTTGGATGCATCACAATACACATAGAAGGGCTTCGTGATATCTGGCATGATCAAGACTGGGGCTGAAATCAATCTCCTCTCGAGTTCTTGAAAACTCGCTTCACATTTGTCGGTCCATTCAAACTTCTTGTCCTTCTTCAGCAATTGGGTCATGGGTCTGGCGATACTCTAGAATCCTTCTACGAACTTGCGGTAATATCCCGCCAATCCGAGAAATGCACGAACTTGGGTTTGAGTGGTTGGGGCTTCCCAATCTTCGACATCTTTTATCCGAGAAATGCACGAACTTGGGTTTGAGTGGTTGGGGCTTGTCAATCTTCGACATCTTTTAGTTTTGCAGGGTCAACGGCAATTCCTCCGGCTGATACAATGTGACCGAGGAATCCTACCTCCTGTAACCAGAATTCACATTTGCTAAACTTTGCATACAGCTGATGCTCTCTAAGGGTTCCAAGAATGGTCCTTAGGTGTAGCTCATGTTCTTCTTCTAATTTGGAATAAATCAGAATGTCATCGATGAAAACAACGACAAACTTATCCAGGAAGTCCATAAAAATCTTATTCATGAGATTCATGAAATAAGCGGGGGCATTGGTTAATCCAAAAGACATGACTGTATACTCGTACAATCCATATCTGGTGGTGAAGGCAGTCTTTGGAATATCCTCTGCACGGATTTCGAGTTGATGATACCCAGTTCTAAGATCAATCTTAGAAAACACTTTGGCACCGGTCAACTGATCAAACAAATCTTCTATCTTGGGCAACGGGTACTTGTTCTTGATGGTGACATCATTCAACTTACGATAATCCGTACACAAACGGTTACCTCCATCTTTCTTGTCCACAAACAAGACAGGTGATCTCCAAGGTGACGCACTTGGTTGAATCAGTCCAATTTCCAACATGGCATCCAGATGCTTCTTCAGTTCCGCTAGTTTAGACGGGTTCATACTATATGGTCTTTGGGCCATGGGTCCGGTTCCAGAGATTAGTTCAATGATAAACTCGATATCCCGATCTGGGGGCATACTAGGCAAAACATCTGGAAATACATCGGGGTATTGACAGACTATCCGGACTTGGTCAATGGTAGATTGGGCTATACTCTTGTTGCACTTGAATTGACGAGGTAAGGTTTCAGATATATGCTCGACTGATATTCCGGCTGTACTGGTCATGGTTATGGCTTTCTTGGCACAGTCAATCAATCCTTTATGTTTGGACATCCAATCCATTCCTAGTACTACTTCCTAACCTTTAGTTCCGAGTACTATCAGATTAGCATAAAAATCTATGCCATGGATTCGGATAGGGACGGCTTTGCAAATTTGCCTAGCCTTGGTGGTTGATCCGGGAATTTGAACGATCATGACATGCTTCAGTTTGGTTGGTTGAATTTTACTAGTGCATGCAAATTCTTCGGTGATAAATGAATGCGATGCACCAGAATCAAACAACACTCTTGCAAGTACTGAATTAACAGAAAACATACCCAGCACGACGTCTGGCGCTTCCTGAGCTTCTTCAGCATGCATGAGAAAAAGACGGCCATTGCGGTTGAGCGAATTCCCTGGGGCAAACCTTCTTCCGGGATGAACACGACGTTGCTGCTGAGCTGGGGCATTGGCATTGGGGGCTACAGCATTCTTCTTGTTGGGGCACTCGTTGGAGTAGTGACCCTTATTTCCACAATCATAACAAGTCACTTGCGACTTGTCCTTTGCTGCTACAGGCACAACATTTCTTCCAGTCCTCGGGGCAGTGTTGGTGTTGGTGGCAACATTGTTGATATTGAACTTGGGTGGGGCACAGTTGAAATTGCTAGAGTTGCCGGGGTTGTTGTGATTTCCTCCGAGCCTAGGGTTTCCACGGTTGGGATAGGTCAGACGGTTCATCGGGGGTTTGTGGGTTCTTGGGGCAAATCCGGGAGTTGGGTTAGGGCGATCCTTTGGGGTCTGATGGGTTCCTGGCTGATGCATCATGCGACGCTTGCGGTTTTCATTGGCTTGGTTGATCTTTCCTTCCATCTGGATAGCAGAGTCGACAAGGGCTTCAATATCAGCAAAGGGGATATTGACTAACACTGTCTGCATCTCATCATGCCCACCATTCAGGAATCTTTCTTTCTTCTTGGCTTCGGTGTCGATCTCATCCGGAGCATACCTAGCTAATGACAAGAATTTGTCACGGTACTCCACTACAGTCATCCTTCCTTGCTTCAGTTCTCTGAACTCGTCTCTCATTCTCTTAATCAAACCCGGTGGCACATGGGTTCTGCTAAACTTGACCTTGAATTCCTCCCTGGTCATCGACTGGCCTCCGTTCATTGCGCGAACACTGTTCCACCATGCCCTGGCATCTCCGGCTAGATAGTGGGTGGCAAACAGAACTTTCTCGCTGGCTTCCACTCCGACGACTTCTAGGTTATTTTCCATGGTTTGCAGCCAATCATCAGCGTCTAGGGGTTCTTCTGACTTAGTGAAAACAGGTGGGTTGGTATTCTGGAAATTTTTGAGCTTAGATCCATGGTTGTCCTGATTTCCATGGCCTTGGTTGTCGTGGGCTAGTCGAGCTATCTGTTGCAGGGTGGCTAGGTTGGCTTGATGTTCCGCTCTTTCAGCTTCGCGGTCAGAAGTCAACATTTGCAGAATCTGCAACATCGAGTCCGGGGATGAACCACTTCCTCCGCGTGGCATCTGAAGATTGAGATAGATCATGAGAAAAGAGGGAAATTTCTAAGGTTTTGGGATTTTGAAAAGTTTTTTAAAGTTTGACTCAGATTTTTCTAGCAACTCTCTTTTAATTCATTGATTCATAGCACACAATACAACACACACCACAACAAAGAAAAACAGATGGTTTTAAGAACCATTCTGGAAACTACGATAAAGTGGGACCGAATACTACTCACTACGCTAGTTCTCAAGTGCTACTACTCCTCGGAATCGGTGGCTTCGTCATCTTCATCATCATCGATGAAGGCGAAATCATCCTCATCGGTGAAGAAGTCCATAGCCTAATCCTCCATAAAATCATCATCATCGCTGAGATAGGAGTAGGGGTCTCCACGAAGATCCTCTCCGGCATTCTCCCTTTCTTCCAACTGCATGTCTCTCTCGTGAATGGTCTCCTCCAAAGATGATATACGGGGGCGAAGACGGGCAATGATGCGCTCATTCTTGTCGAGCTGACGGCGGCGAGACTTGCGATCCTTTGCTAGCATGGCGATGGTTTGATCCTTCGTCTTGATGATGGCAGACTTGTGGTTGGAGTAGTCACGGCAGTCATCCAACTCCTGCTGATGATCGTACCTCATGAAGCTAAGGTGGTCCAATTGAGTCTTCAGCTCAGGGTGGTATGGGGCTTCCAGTGGTTGTCCATTTGCATCACGCCTTGGGAAAAACTCAAAGCGGGTTCCCTTGATCTGATTGACGCTCTGCCCACACAGACAGGAAAGAGCTTCCTGCATGGCCCTAGCAAGTACATCGAGCCAGTTGTTCTCTCTTAAGGTAAACTGAATTCCCTCAGCAGTGGGAGGTTCAATCTTTTCTCGGAGACTTGCAACAATTAGCCACTGCAGATATTCTCCTCCTTGATCATTGAGCTGAGCTCCGAAGAACTCGGGGTGCGGACGCTCCAGAAGTTCCGAAAGCTGGTCCAAATCCCTCTCAAAGATAAGGTCTCTTCAATTCCCCAACTGATAAACTTGTTGTACTTCACGTCCATCTATAAGAATATAGGATGAGTAAGTTAGTAGAGTGATCAAGTGTGTCAAAATTTTATGTATTTTGCAAGAGTTTTTGAGGAACATGAATTTTCATGAAAGAATCAAAGGGATAAGAATGAGAATATGTTTTTGTAAATATTTGTTTTCTTTGGTTTTGAAACTAAGCTTTTGATTCAAACGTCCAGTCTAACTAGGGTCTCCTATGGTCAGGATGGCTCTGATACCAACTTGTCAACACCCGGATTTTTAATCCCAGATGCCTGTTATGCCATACATCGCAATCCCAGGATTACCATTTTTGCGAGACATAACAGAATTGGATACCACATTACATCATCCATTACAAAACATACATAAGGTCTTACACAAATAGGGATCTCATGATCCAGTTCTTAATACAACTTCAAGCAGCGGAATACGTAATAATAACGGTAGCATAGGCGAAGCTCCATCTTCGGGGTCACAGGCAATGCTGACGACGTGAGATGATCCTAGTTGTCGTAACCTTCCTGGGGTCCATCCTCTAGGTACTCCTCTTCATAGTATGGCCACGGGAATAGCCAGGGACAAAGCCATGGGTACTCTTTAAGTACTCGCAAACTAATACTAACAAGTGAAAGGGGGTTTTGATAATAGGACACTTGGCTCTAGGGTTGTTTTGCAAAAGCCAGATTTATCTCTACTAAGCTGAGAAGCAAGAGAAGCTAGTCACAATTTTATAACTCCTAAGTAGGAACTTGTATTTCATATCACAACCCTGTTGTGGTCAAGTCAAAGTCTCAATTCATTTCACAAGTCTTTTGAAAACATCTGATAGGGGAACAGTATGGCCACTCCAACTGTCCATAACCGCGGACGCAGCTATTCGAATAGTTTTACACTCTGTAGAGATTGTACACTTTCACCATAATATTCGATACATCCGTCAGGAACAAATCCTGAATTCACCATACTCAGTATGCGGATAATCAATCCTAACCTTTCAATTACACGCCCTAGTATAAGCACCTCTCCTGTGAGTTTGGCCTCCCAACCATGACCAACTGTCATCTTAGGTACTGCACAGGTGGACAATCTTCACAAGGTAGCCTCAGCTCAGACCTTGGTCGTGAGGGAACTAATACTAAGGTATATAAGTTTCCAGTCGAGCCCTACCCAATCTTTGGGTATTGTGGTTGTACGATAAAATTGGAATGGTATCGCATACAGACAACCATCAATTTTATAAAGGGCTAAGGCTCATGCCTCAACATTTTCATCACCAAAATCATCAGGTGTTCAGAAACACATGTCAAAACATCTCAGTAGAATTATCCATCATTCTAAGGTTTTCATAACCATTTTCACCAAGTATTCCCATCTAATGTTGATCAAGTTTTATACTTAGCACTAGCATCTACAAGTGGGGGTAAGCACTAATGGGGGATAGTAAACTAGTGGAGTTTCCACTAAGTTCAATCTTATGCCTTAGGATGACATCAAGATTTTCTAGCTTAGGACAAATTTTATTCTCTTTATGCAACCTTCAATATATCTTTCTAGAATCTACAAGTCACTTAAGTCAACTCTAAGTTAAAGCTTTGATAAAGAAATAAAGTAGAGGGCTTGCAAATAAAACTAGGATTGGTTTATCAAGTGGATATGATCACATATGCTTAAGGCATATAGTTGACATAGTAGCAAGTAAGTATTAGCTTGCCCAATTGCAAGTATAAGCTTGCACATTCATCTAGTAGTATTAGGCTTGCAAGGTTAACTTGTATAGTAAGGCTTGCTAAAGTAGAGTATCTTGCAAGTGTTAGCTTGCCTTGTGCAGAGCAGTGGTTGAAGTTCTCCTCGGCTTCTTCTTCGTAGTATCCTCCTTCCTCCCCGTATCCTTGGTCGGTACTAGCGTCTATGAATAAATACGAGGTACACAATCACCAAACAATACTTAACTACTTGCATTCATCACACACAAGGGTCCTATAGATGATCTAGCATCATCACTAACATTACAAGATTAAAGCTTGGTTTAATTCCTTTTATTTTTAGAAAAGTAATTTCTACTCATTGAAAAACTACTTAAGAATTAATATTCTCCAAACCAAACTTGGGATCATGTTGACATATGTCATCACCACATATTTTAGTCCATGGGAATGTGATTTAAAGCGGTGTCACAATTTAATAAGGTTTTTCTCTTTTATTTTAATTAATTAAAGTGGCTAGAAATGCCTATGTGGCATTCTTTTATTACTTGGTCATTATTTCTGTAAGTAAACCTATATATTTTTATATATTCTGAAAGGTATGGTTAAATGTGATTTTTGAGAGTTGGAATCAACTCAAAAGCTATTATGGTTTAAATTTGAAAAATGTTTGAATGCAGAAAAGCTTCTGCCTTGTTATTTTTACCATGGATGATCTACAGATCCAAATGACTTGAATCCAACGGGCTTAGATTTAGCATTCCCAGACCTTTCTAACAAAATTGGTTTCATTCAATTTGGTTCAATGAATCGACATGGGTTGATTTTTGAAACTGGGTATAAAAGTGTGTTTGAAATAAAATGAAAAAGGTTAAATTCAAATAACTGGGCTGCGCGGGAAGCGATACTGGGCCGGCCTGCTAAGCACAGCGCTTACGCGGGCTGGTTAAGTCGCTGTCACCACGCGTCGGTGAGACAGGGGGTGCGAAGCGGTATGGGGTGATGTGGTGCGTTCGATCTGGTTCTAATCCAATGGATGAGGGTCATCATCGATGTTGGGCAACGCCGGCGAGACAGAAACCTAGCACGGCAGGTGGGGGTTATTGGGGGATCACCGGGGATCAGGCGAGGGTTGGCGAGGCGGGCGAATGACGAAGTCGACGACGGCGAACCTCCTGGTACCGGCAGCTTCTCCTGGGGCGGCTCCAATCGCTGCCCCCCTTCTTCTCCAGCAGCGGCAGGCTCCGGTGAAATTCTGGTGAAGTGCTGCTCACCTTGCTCCGGGAATGGGGTGGCACGATCAGTGAGGAGAGGGGAGTGAGATGGTGTGCTCAATTCGGCTGGGGGTGGCCTCTATTTATAGTCGTGACGGCGAGACCGAACGGGATGGGCAGGCGACGGTGGCGACATGGCTACGGGAGGCTAGAGGCATGGACGGCGGTGGCGATCGCTTGGTGGTCTCCTGGCGATGCTTTACGGCTTTAATGCGCGCGTAGGGGCTGTGCGGTTTTGTCTGGAATGCGCGATGCTCTGCGCGGCAGAGGCGGCGTCTTCGACGGCGAGCAGTGGCTGTGCGGCATGGGGCGACGAACGGGGATGTCTGGCGGTCTCCTGGGTTGGTGGCGATCATGTATGCACACGGCGAAGGCGTGGAGCGGTCTGTGGGCGTCGGTCGAGCGTGGCGCTCTGGCGCATGCTCGGCATAGTTGCTGGCGAGCTGGGCACGGTCCGTGCGTGTGGTCCAGGGTTTGGCAACGCTCGCGGCTGGGACAGGGAGTGGCGTGGACGGTGGGCTGCCTCCCAGACAAGGTTGGCACGGCTAAATCTCCTTCTAGCTTGTTGTCTCCACTAGGGTGGCATGGTGAGCTTCGGCTGTTCACCATTGATGTCATTGCCCAACTTACAGTGAGGCTAGTGCTTGGTTTAACTTGCTAGATGATCTACTGAGATGGTTGTGAGCTAGAGAGGGGACAAGTTAGGCTTCAATCACTGCTCACAATAGTGTTTAAGATTTTGATGATTTGTGTCTACAAAGTGTTTGATAAAATGGCCGCAAGAATTCAAGTTTTGAATTTTGAAAAGATTTTTGGTGGGTGTGCTAGGTTGGTGCTGGTGAGTCTGCAGATGCTTGGGTTTTGAAAGTTGAGCTTGTTTGAGTGGTTTTTGAAAAAGTGGGATCTTCTCATATGATAAAGATTCAATTTTGAACTGTCATTTAAACTATGCATTTGAAAGTTTCTGGATGATCACAAAGTGGGCCTTGATACTTTGTTATGAGTACAATCAAGGGGTGCAAAGATCCAGAAAAGTTTCTGTTAAGTTCTGAAAGTTTGGGACAGCCAAAGTAGGCAAGGGAGTTAAATTGGTCAAAATGACCATTCCCTTATTTTATTTGTTTTGATTTATTTGTCTTTGAGAAAAGTTTGGGAATTGTTTAGATGATGTTTATTTCACCTAAGAATCCATTTACAAGCAAAGGAACACACAAACAAGGTGGTTCAAAAGAATTCCAAATGAAATGCATACACCATGCATGCTTTCATATTTTTATTTTAGAAAAGTTTTTGTTAACCCTAATTTTGATGATTAGAGTTTGATGATCCAAGTTTAGTATTTTTGGGATGTTACAGAAACATGGATGGTTGATGGAGAGGCGTCGGTGATGATACTCTCCAAATTCCCCGTGCCGGGAGGGTGCCAGAATGGAGTTTCTGGTTCCGAATCGCGGTTTCTGGTGGTGGCAGCGCAACGGAACTCTTTCTAGAAAAACGTCGAACACCCCTTGTTTTTTAGGTCAAGAGGCATCTTATAAGCGAAGAGGGAGGCCGAGGGGGTGCCTGGGGCAGCCACACCCCCTCTAGGCACGGCCTAGGCCCACCCGTGCGGCAGGGGGTGTGGGCCCCTCAGGCCTCCCCTCCGTCTCGTACTCTGGCTCCGTGAGTCTTCTGGTGAAATAGGATTTTTGGCATATTTTTTGGGATTTTTCCTAATAGTTGATTTTCCACACAAAAACAAGACACCAAGGTAATTCCGCTGAAAACATCGTCAGTCCGTGTTAGTTGTATCCAAATCACACAAGTTTAGAGGAGAAACAATAGCAGAAGTGTTAGGGAAATTAGATACGTTTTGGACGTATCAACATTCTCTCTCTACACCTGAAATTTTTCCTTCATACAAAACTTCACACAATCTTCATTAGCAACATTAGTGTATTCAAAAGATAATAGACCCTTGGGTTTAGCTTTAGAACAGAAAAACTTTCACTAAAAACACAAGATACTGTAGCAATTCCCTCAAAAAGCTAAATTTCCCAAAAAGAACCCAAAAAAGGAATCAATAAGAAGCAAATGCAAATAATGGTAGAAATCTGTTAAAACAGACCAGCAGGTAGATACCGATTTTTTTCAAAGACCTTTTGCTACTCAAATCAAAAAGTGTTGAACTAACGAAAGTTATCTAACATACCGGGAGATTTATTAGTAGATTTGCAACTCAATCCGACATACAGAGATTCCTCACGAATTTTTATGGTGGAGCACAAAAATCTGTTTCGGGACAGCAACTCCCCAAATCTTACTTCCCTCCCATTAGAGGTCATTCTTGGCACAAAAAGCAAACAAAAAGGATAAGGAGAGGTCAATACTAAAGTAATAACTTCCAAGACTCAAGAAAACTCTTGGATTATTTCCCAACAAGTACTTTTTTAACGCCTTTAAGTTAGACACAAGAAGCAAGAAATCAAGTATTTTCAAAGGAAGAAGCATTAACATCAAACCTTGCTTTCAAAGGTGGAGTAAAAAGTAACTTATCTCTCCTCATAGGGAAGTGTTCAATACCTTTCTTGAATGGAAATTGATATTTAATGGTGCCTTCTTTCATATCAATGATGGCAGCAACAGTTCTAAGAAAAGGTCTTCCCAAAGTAATAAGACAAGAAGCATTGTATTCAACATCCAAAAGATAGAAATCAACATGGATATAAGCATTGTTAACCATAATGAGAACATCATTAACACTTCCCATGAGTTTCTTCTTAGCATTATCATTAAGTGGAATATCCAAATAACAATCTTCCAAAGGTGGCAAATCAAGCATTTCATAAATCTTCCTAGGCATAATAGAGACACTAGAACCAAGATTACATGAAGATTTGAGATCAAAGTCATTCACTTGCATATTAATAATGGGTTCCCAACTATCTTCTACTTTCATAGGAATAGAAGCTTTGTGTTTTAACTTCTCTTCCTTAATTTTAACAAGAGCATCTGTAATGTGATTGTGAAAGCAACATGCATGTCACTAGCATCAGAACTTCTAGCAAGCTTTTGCAGGAACATAATCATTTTAGAAATATTGCCACCATCAAGATCAAAATCAAACTTAGCATCACTAGTAGTAGACTCATTAGGCTTAGGCATTGTAGGAGGAGGAATAGGGACTTCTTGTGGTTTAGTGGCATCCATATTGGTGGTGGTGATGGTGGACACACTATTGTTTCTAGCAGTTTTAGCTTCCCTTTCCCACTTAGCATGAAGTTGAGCTAACAGCCTAACATTTTCATCAATAGTAACTTGTATGGCATGAGAAGTAGCAAAGGTATTTTCCATATTTTCAGGTTTAGCAGCCATTTTATTAATCAAGGAAGACTGAGCTTCAGACAAAAAGGATATATTTTTCTCAACATTTAAAAGTTTTTCCTCCACAGTCTTGTTGAAAGTGGTTTGTTTACTAATAAAGTCCTTGAGCATAACTTCAAGTTCAGAGGGGGCACTTCTAGTATTGTTGTAGGAGTTTCCATAGGTATTGCCATTATTAGGAGGATAAGGCCTATAATTGTTGTTACTACCAAAATTATTCCTATAGGCATTGTTGTTGAAATTGTTGTTTCTAATGAAGTTCACATCAACTTTCTCTTCTTGAGCAACCAGAGAGGCTAAGGGAACATTATTTGGATCTAAAGGAGCTTTCCCATTAAAAAGCATAGCCATGATAACATCTATCTTATCACTCAAAAGAGGAGGTTTCTTCAACAAAATTTACCTTCTTACCATGTGGAGCTCTCTCAGTGTGCCATTTAGAATAATTAACCATCATACTATCAAGGAGTTTTGTTGCAGCACCCAAGGTGATGGTCATAAAGATACCTCCAGCAGCTAAATTCAACATGTTTCTTGAAGAGAAGTTCAAACATGCATAAAAAGTCTTGATAATCATCCAAGCAGTGAGTCCATGAGTGGGACAATTCTTAACAAAAGGTTTCATTATTTCCCAATCTTTAGCAACATGTTCATTATCAAGTAGTTGAAATTTCATAATATCACTTCTCATAGATATAATCTTAGCAGGAGGGTAGTACTTTCCAATAAAAGCATCTTTGCACATAATCCAAGAATCAATACTATTTGTAGGCAAGGATAGCAACCATTCTTTAGCTTTTCCTCTCAAGGAGAAAAGAAACAACTTGAGCTTAATAATATCTCCATCTACATACTTATACTTTTTCATCTCACAAAGTTTAAAAAAGTTATTGAGATGGGCAGCATCATCATCAGAACTAGCACCAGAAAATTGCTCTCTCATCACAAGATTCAACAAAGTATGCTTACTTTTATAAAAGGTACCATCAGGAGCAGGTGGAGCAATAAGAGTGCTTAGGAAATCATTGTTGTTTGTGATAGTGAAGTCACTCAACTTGGTGTTCTCAGCAGAGTTCATTTTTGCAAAAGTGGAACAAGCCAACAACAACAGCAACTAGAGCAAGGACTAATTTTTTTGTGTTTTTGATAAGAGAAAGCAAACCAAACTAAACTAATTTTTTTTGAGTTTTTGATAAAAAGAGGCAAACAAAACCAAGAAAAAGAAACTAAGAAAACCAAAAACAAAGTAAAGAGAGAGGTTGAGAAGGACTCCCCTTGTGAAGACGTCCTTAGCCTCCCCCGCAACAGCGCCAGAAAAAGCTGGATGGTAGCATTGTATCAACGTGAAGCGCTGTGTCGGGAAACCCCAAGAGCAAGGTGTGATGCAGCACAACAACAAGTTTACCCTCAGTAAGAAACCAAGGTAATCGAACCAGTAGGAGGAAGGAAATGACTCAAAGGTGTTTCAAGCAACTTGGAGACCTGCACAACACAAACTCAAGACTTTGCCCCAACAAACAGTGAGGTCGTCAATCTCACCGGTTTGCTGTAACAAAGGATTAACTGTATGGTGTGGAAGGTAACAGTGGTTTGCAACAAGAAAACTATAACAGTGGAAGATTTATCAATGGTAAAGATTGGACTGGGGTCCATAGTTCACTAAAGGTGCTCTCCTTAGATAAACAAACATGGCATGCAGGGTAAACAAATTACAGCAGGGAAATTGACAGGACTGAGCAAGGCATAACAATGCAATACTAGACAAAAAGATCCTATGAGATTCAATTGGGCAATACAAAAATATAAATAGACCGCCATTCAACTGCATCTATGACTAGAATTCCACCTTCAGGTTATCATCCGAACCCCCTCCAGTATTAAGTTGCAAGCAACAGACAACTGCTTTAAGCAAAGTGTGTAAGGTAAACAATCCACTTGTTCCATGAACAAGAGACCGTTGTTTTCTCCCTAGTGGCAACAACACATCTACAACCGTAGAGATTTCAGTCACTTCCCTTGGTAAATAGAGGCATGAACCCACTTCCGAGCATAAATACCCCCTCTTGGAGTCACTAGACATCATGATCCTATGATATTCGATTGGGCAATACAACAAGATACATAGACCGCCATCCAACTGCATCTATGACTAGAAGTCCACCTTTGGGTTATCATCTGAACCCCCTCCAGTATTAAGTTGCAAGCAACAGACAACTGCTTTAAGCAAAGTGTGTAAGGTAAACAATCCACTTGTTCCATGAACAAGAGAACGTTGTTTTCTCCCTAGTAGAAATAGCACATCTACAACCTTAGAGATTTCTGTCACTTCCCTTAGATTAAATAGAGGCATGAACCCACTATCGAGCATAAATACCCCCTCTTGGAGTCACTAGCAACTACTTGGCCAAGATAGCTACTACCACAAAGAGCATGCAAGATCACAAACAACACAGACATAAGAGAATCAATAAGACAAAACCATTAATCAATCTAACATAGTAATCTCAATATCCATCAGATCCCCACAAACACAACATGCATGATTACAAATAGATGAGATCTTAATCATGAACGGAGCTCACAAGATCTAGACATGAAAGCACAAAGGAGGAGATACAACCATCTAGCTACTACATGGACCCATAGTCCAAGGTGGAACTACTCATGCTTCATACCGGAGGCTGACATGATGAAGAAGAAGTCCTCCGGGATGATCTCCCCTCTGGCAGGGTGTCGGGAGGAGCTTCAGATCCCCCGATCTAGGGACGATGGTGGAGGCGGCTACATACGGTTTCATGGAATATTGATCGGGTTCTTAGGGTTTAGGCATCGGGGGCTTCTTATAGGAGAAGAGGCGAGGCGGGAGGGTGGCCAGGGGCCCACACCCTACCCAGGCGTGACCTAGGGTGGGCCCACGCCTGGGGGGTGCGGTCGCCCTATGGCTCCCCTCCGTCTCTCCTCTGGACTCCGTGTTCTCCTCGGTGAATTATTGACTTTGGCTTTTGTTCCGTCCAATTCCAACAATATTTCCTTACTAGCTTTTCTGGAACCAAAAACAAAATAAAATAGGCAATTGGCACTGTGGAAACTTGTTAATAGATTAGTACCAAAAAACATATAAAAACACCTCAAAGTGTGGACAAAGGAAAGCAAAGTAGGTACTAAACAAGCATGGAACATCAAAAATTATAGATATGTTTCCGACGTATCATATAGATGCGACAAATTATATGATATCTTATATGGTTTTATTACCTTAGCAAATGAAAACCTATTTTCTAAATAAAGTTGTTTGTATGGGTTATTCTTCTTCTTCTGTAATCCATTCATTCCTACTCTAAACCTTGGTCAACTCGACAGATGGACCTTATTGACAAGGAAGATAAGGAACTCTACTTTTCTAAGCGTATGAGCCACGTCGATGCAAAGAAGTGGATGGACAAGATTTAAGAAAGAATGAAGGATGCCAATATTGAAGCAAATAGAATGGTTCATTATGCCACCCAATTCCTAAAGGACGATGCTGTAACCTGGTGGGAGATGCAACCCGCCATTATTGATCATCAAGGGATGATATCTTGGGAAGAATTTAAAGTGATTTTACTACAATCTCTTCTCGTCACTCGTATACCAAAAATCCAAGAAGTTGAAGTCCCAAAACATTCAGCTTGCACGATATGTGGAGAAATAGGACATACCTCCAAGGAGCATTGTGATCAATGTCCCTACTACAAAGAAAGTCACCCATCTGAAGAATGCCCCGCCTCTCAAGTTACATGCTTCTTGTGTGAAGGGACCAACCATAACCCCTCGCAATGTCACCTCTACCCGATGGTACAACAAGTGAATCAGCAAGTTAGAGATGGAATGCGCGAAGGCATGTCATTCTTACCAAAGAAGAGGAAGGATCTAAGCAAAGTCCTATGCTTCAAGTGTCACAATCCTAGGCATTATGCTATTGATTGTCCAGAACAGAAGAATGTGGCAGGAAAGGATGGAAATAATTATGGTAATATAAGCATTATCAATAAGAAGCCCAAGAAAGATCCTATCAAGGTGACATGCTACAAGTGTGGCAAAACAGGGCATTACGCGTGAGATTGTCCTAAGAAAAGGAAGAATGGCAGTGGCATTCGCAATGGCTTTGGCAAGAAGCCCAATCCATCCATCAGGCTATGGTGAATTATGTTAGCGTGAGTGAAGCTTACAAATCATTGTACCTGGAGAACCTAACAAATAAAGTCTTTTAAGGGTGGTGGCACCCTAGTGTACCCCGAATCTATTTCTTTCTAGCCTTCTCGAATCTCGAGGACGAGATTCCTTTTAAGGGTGGTAGTCCGTAACATCCCAATTTTTCTCCTAATTTTGGAATGTTAAAATAAAATTAATAAGTTGATTGAATTATTTGACCTTATTGAAATTTGACTAAAAATAAACTTTTTAGGATTGTTCAAACTTTTCTAAAGCCACATTAAAAATAAATGGATTGGCATAAATACAAAACATTGTGTTGCATTTGCATTTCTTCATGACACATCATTTTTTTTCAAAACCCTCTTAAGATGAACACATGGGTCAAAAACTAAAATTGGAAGTCTCAAAAACCACACTAAGGATCTATTTGAATACCCAAGATAGTATTAAAATTGGGCAAGGAAAAGTATTCCCTAATTTCTCTAACTCGTCTTGGAATTAATCCATTTAAACAAGTTACAAAAAAACATTAACTAAGTATTTTTCCAAATATCCATATATGCAACACATATGCAACTAGCATTAATGATAATTTAGCTATGGCCAAAATATTCTCTATATAGCCTATAAGGTGTATTTAGAATTTATAAATTATTAGAAATTGATTTGGAGTCATTTGGATCTATAAAACAAAAACTATAAAGAAAATATGAAAATAGAAAAGGAGAAAACAATGAACAAAAAAACTAAACTAACCTACCCAGATTCCCGGCCCAGCTCACCAACTCTCCCCTTCCCCCTTCTCTCCCATGCGCGAGCGGCTGTGGCCCACCAGTGACCCAACCCACCCAGCGCCGCTCCTCTCCTATCTCTATCGCCGACAACTGGGTCCCACCCGAGCTTCTTCTTTCCCATGGTGGTAGAGAGGCCCCGACGAGCACGACTCGAATTTTTTCAGATTTCCTTCGAATTCGTGCAGATTTTTCTCCCCTCCGCACATCATCGCCCCCATATAAACCCCCCACACCTCCTCGTGTTTTGTTTCATTTTTTTCCGAACCCTATCCTTCCCCTGATCAAGATTCCGATCTCGCCAGAGATCCGCCACCACCGAGCTTCGAAGCTCGACATACAGCATGCTCTGGTCGCCTACTCGCCCTATTCTTCCCCTGGTTTTCTTCCCCGAGTTCTTCCGCATCTCTCTGATTTTTATTCCCTCTCTGCAGAAAAGGGGAGCCACCGCATCTAGTTGCCAGAGCATCGCCAACATCTGCAAGGTCCAGCCGCACCTCTTCTCCGTCCTAGGAAGTGCACACCCTCGCCGTGGTCACCAAAACGCGTCCCGTGCCTCGGCGGTCCTTGTCCACGGGTTCAACATCGCCGGAGACCACCATACCTCCGCCAACCATCGCCACCTGAGCGCGCCACCGTCCACTGTAACATCCCAAAAATATAAAACAATGATCATAAAACTCTAAATCACTAAAATTAGGGTTAACAAAAACTTTGATTAATTAAAACCATATGAATGCATGTGTGTATGTGGTGATTTGATAAATGCATGAATGAACTTGTGTGATTAACCAAAATAGAAAGAAATGGTTTAAAGATGAATATAACAACATATAAAACAATTCCGTGCAGAAACAAATCAAGAGAAAATCAAAAACAAATCAAATCAAGCAAATGGTCATTTTTGCCAATCTTGCTCACTAGGTCACTTTGAGTGTTTCTAGTCCAAGATTTCAAACAGAAACTTTTCCAATTCTTTTCACCCCTTGCTAGACCAAGTAAAAGTGAATCAATTCCCACCTTTCAAACTTGCAGAAACATTTGGCAACCTCATTCAAATCACAATTCAAAATTGAATCTTTATCATATGTGAAGATCACACATTTTCAAAACCAAACCAAACCAGTGCCCCTTGACTAATCCAACTAACCAGATACTCCCTAGCATGTGCCTAGCAAACCCACCAAGTTTGAATCCAAAATTCAAATTTAAAGTTCTTTCGGCCATTTCATCAAACACCTTGCAAAAACAAAACAAACAAACATCTAACACTATTATGAGCCGTGATTTGGCCTAACTTGTCCCCTCTCTAGCTCACATCAGACATTTAGTAGATCATCAAGCTTAGTTAGCAACCTCTAGCACCACTGTGAGCTTGCCATTGCCATCAATGGTGAGCAGGCCGAGCCTCACCTTGCCACCCAAATGTGGACAGCAAGCTAGAGGAAGAACTAGCTGCGCCAACTTTGTCTGGCATGTTGCCTGTGCCTCACCGCCCCCTCTAGACCAGCCCTAGCTCGAAGACAGAGACATGAACCACCAGAAACGCCGTGCCCGCGCCGTTGTCGACCATGCCGACGCGCACCACCGTGCACGCGCCCTTCCCACTCAACCCGACCACCTCGAGCCCTTGCCGCCCGCCAGCACGAACCCCACCGTGCCAGGAGACCACTAGACATGCTCATTTCCTCGACCATACCCCATAGCCACCGCACGCCGCGAAGTTCGCCGTCGGTACCACGCAGAGCATCGCACGTTCCAGACCAAACCCCACCGCCCTACGCCTCGCCTTTAAACTAGCAACGATCGCCAGGAGACTGCGCACCGTCCCCTAGCCTCAGCCACACTGATAGCCGCCTGTACCGTCGCCTCCGACGAGCTCAGCCCACGCCGTGCTTCCCCTCTCGCTGGGCTATAAAAGGAGGCCTCCTTAGCTCGATTCCTCCACACCATCTCACTCCCCACCTCTCACTGATCCTTCCCACTTCTTCCTGGAGCAAGGCAAGCTCTCTCTCGCCGGAATTTGGCCGAAGCCCGCCGCTGTTGGAGGAGAAGGGAGCCGTCGATTGGAGACGCCCCAGGAGGAGCTGCCGGTACCAGGAGAAC
Organism: Avena sativa; assembly: GCA_916181665.1. Classification (NCBI taxonomy): domain Eukaryota; kingdom Viridiplantae; phylum Streptophyta; class Magnoliopsida; order Poales; family Poaceae; genus Avena; species Avena sativa. Next base: position 53,415,785 of record OV702298.1, on the reverse strand, counting down.
CGTCGACTTCGTCATTCGCCCCCCGTCGCCGACAATCGCCGGAGCCCCGGTGAGCCGTCCCAGACCCCCATTGGCCGCGTTAGGGTTAGTTTCTCGCCGGAGTAGCTCGTCGTCAACGACGACCCTCGGCCGTTAGATTGGAATTTGATCGTAAGGCTCAGATTCATAGATACCGTTTCGTTTAGTTAGTTCCGCTGACTTATGGACCCCATCTGTCCGCAGCCCACGGACGCGCTGTACGTAGTGGGCCGGCCAAGTAACTCTCCCGCGCAACCTAGCTATTTTAAATTTAGATTTTTCATTTAAACTCAAACCCTAGTTCTGTCTGTTGATTCAAAAATCAACCCAGCTCGATTCACTGAACCAAAATGCATGAAACCAATTTTGTTAGAAAGGTACTGTAGTGCTTAATCCATGCCCGTTGGATTCAAACCATTTAGATTTGTAGATCACCATGGTAAAAATAACAAGGCAGAAGCTTTTCTGCATTCAAACATTTTTCAAAATTTATTCAGAAAAGCTTTTGAGTTGATTCCAACTCTCAAAAATCACATTTGATCATACCTTTCAGAATATATAAAAACATATAGGGTTACTTGCAGAAATAATGATCAAGTAATAAAAGAATGCCTTTTAGGCCATTCTAGTCATTTTATTTAATTAAAATAAAATGGTTAAACCTTATTAAATTGTGTTACCACTTTAAATCACATTCCCATGTACTGAAATATGTGGTGATGACATGTGTCAACATGATCCTCCATGTTTGAGTTGGAGAATATTAAATCTTAAGTAGTTTTTCAATGAGTAGAAATTACCTTTCTAAAAATAAAATAAATAAGACAAGTGCTTTAATCTTGTAATGCTAGTGATGATGATAGATCACCTAGTGTGAACCTCTGTGTGATGTTTAGAAATAGTTAAGTATTGTTTGGTGATTGTGTACCTCGTATTTATTTATAGATGCTAGTACCGACCAAGGATACGAGGAGGAAGGAGGATACTACGAGGAAGAAGCCGAGGAGAACTTCAACCACTGCTCTGCACAAGTCAAGATAACACTTGCAACTTAGCAAGCTTATACTGATATTTTAGCAAGCCAATACTTGCAAGCCTAATACTACTAGTTGGATTAGCAAGCTATTAACTTAGCAAGCTTACACCATTTGATACCCAATCCTAGTTTTACTTGCAAGCTTAATACTATATTTTCTTTATCAAAGCTTTCTTTTAGAGTTTACTTCATGACTTGTAGATTCTAGAAAGATAACTTTGAAGGTAGCATAAAGAGCATAAAATTTTGCCTAAGTTAGATAATCTTGATGTCATCCTAAGGCATGATATTGAACTTAGCTAATCCCCACATGTTTACCACCCCTCATTAGTATTTACCCCCACTTGTAGATGCTAGTGCTAAGCATAAAACTTGATCAACTTTAGATGGGAATACTTGGTGAAAATGGTTATGAAAGCCTTAGAATGATGAGTCATTCTACTGAAATGTTTTGACATGTGTTCTTGAACATCAGATGATTCTGATGATGAAAATGTTGAGGCAAGAGCCGTAGCCCTTTATAAAACGGATGGTTGTCTGGATGCGATACCATTCCAATTTTACCGTACAACCACAATACCCGAAATTTGGGTAGGGCTTGACCGGAAATTTATATACCTTAGTATGGGTTCCCTTGCGGCCAAGTTCTGAGCTGAGGCTACCTTGTGAAGGTTTTCCACCTATGCAGTACCCAAGATGACAGTTGGTCATGATTGGGAGGCCAAACTCATAGGAGAGGTGCCTATGCTAGGGCGTGTAACGGAAAGGTTAGGATTGATTATCCGCATACTGAGTATGGTGAATTCAGGATTGTTCCTGACAGATGTATCGAATGTTGTGGTGAAAGTGTACAATCTCTGTAGAGTGTCAAACTATTCGAATAGCCGTGTCCGTGGTTATGGATAGTTGGAGTGGCCATACTGTTCCCCCGTCAGATGTTTTCAAAACAACTTGTGACATGATTCATGATTTGACTTGACCACAACAGATTTGTGATATGAAATTCAAGTTCCCAATTAGGTGTTATAAAATTTTCAACTAGTTTTCTTTGCTTCTGAACTTAGTAGAGGTAAATCTGGCTTTTTACAAAACAACCCTAGAGCTTAGTATATCCTATTCAAAACCACTTCACTTATTAGTATTAGTTTGCGAGTACTTAAAGAGTACTCATGGCTTTGTCCATGGCTATTACCGTGGCTAGACTATGAAGAGGAGTATCAGGATGACGGACCGCAGGAAGGTTACGACAACTAGGATCATCTCCCATCGTCAGCATTGCCTATGACCCTGAAGATGGAGCTTTGCCTACGCTATCGTTACTATTACGTTATTCCGCTGCTTGAATTGTATTAAGAACTGGATCATGAGATTCTTATTTGTGTAAGACCTTATGTATGGTTTGTAATGGATGATGTACTGTGATATCCAAATCTGTTATGTCTCGCAAAAATGGTAATCCTGGGATTGCGATGTATGGCATAACAGGCATCTGGTATTAAAAATCTGGGTGTTGACAAGTTGGTATCAGAGCCATCCTGACCATAGGAGACCCTAGTGTAGAATGGACGTTTGAATCAAAAAATTAGTTTCAAAACCAAGGAAGTGAGTATTTATGAAAACATATTCTTATCCTTATCACTTAGAATCCTTCATGAAAATTCATGTTCCTCAAAGATTCTTGCAAAATTACATAAAATTTGACACACTTGATCAGTCTACTAACTTACTCATCCTATATTCTTATAGATGGACGTGAAGTACAACAAGTTTTATCAGTTGGCGAATGAAGGAGAACTCATCTTTGAGCGTGACCTGGACCAGCTGTCGGAGATGTTGGAGCGTCCACAACTCGAGTTCTTCGGAGCTCAGCTCAATGATCAGGAAGGAGAATATTTGCAGTGGTTAGTTGTTGCAAGTCTCCAAGGAAAGATTGAACCTCCCACTGTAGAGGGAATTCAGTTCACCTTAAGAGAGAACAACTAGCTCGATGGACTTGCCAGGGCCATGCAGGAAGCTCTTGCCCATCTGTGTGGTCAGAGTATCAATCAAATCAAGGTACCCGCTTCGAGTTCTACCCAAGGTGTGATGTTATGGGACAGCCACTAGAAGACCCATACCACCCCGAGCTGAAGACTCAGTTGGACCACCTTAGCTTCATGATGTATGACCGTCAGAAGGAGTTGGACAATGCTCGTTCCTACGCCAACCACAAGTACGGAATCTCCAAGAAGAAGGATCAGATCATCGCCATGCTAGTGAAGGATCGCAAGTCTCGTCGTCGTCAGCTCGACAAGGAGCGCATCATTGCCCGTCCTCGCCACCGGGTCATGGATTTGGAGGAGACCATCCACGAGAGAGATGTGCAGTTGGAGGAGAGGGATAATGCCGGGGAAGACCTTCATGGAGACCCCTACTCCTATCTCGGCGATGATGATGACTTTCTAGAGGATCAGTCTATGGACTTCTTCACCGATGAGCATGACTTCGCCTTCATCGATGAGGATGATGAGGAGACTGACTCCGAGGAGTAATAGCACTTGAGCAGTAGCGTTAGTAAGTTGTAGTCGGTCCCACTGTATCGTAGCTTCACAGAATGGTTCTTAAAACCATCTGTATTTATTTGTTGTGGTGTGTGTTTGTATTGTGTGCTATGAATGAATGAAAAGCAAGTTGCTAGAAAAATCTGAGTCAAACTTCAAAAACTTTTCAAAGTCCCTAAACCTTAGAAATTTCCCTCTTTTCTCATGATCTATCTGAATCTTCAGATGCCTCGCGGAGGAAGCGGTTCATCCCCGGACACGATGTTGCAGATTTTGCAAAGGTTGGTTTCTGACCGCGAAGCTGAAAGAGCCGAACGTCAAGCCAACTTAGCCACCCTTCAACACATCGCCCAGATGGCCAACAACAATCAAGGCCATTCAAATCAGGACAACCATGGATCTAAACTCAAGAATTTCCAGAACACCAATCCACCTGTTTTCACTATGTCAGAAGAGCCCCTAGATGCATATGATTTGTTTTAAACCATGGAGAACAATCTGGAAGTTGCAGGAGTGGAAGCTAACGAGAAAGTGTTATTTTCTACCCTATCTGGCCAGAGATGCAAGAGCTTGGTGGAACAACATTCGTGCAATGATAGGAGGTCATATGATGACTTGGTAAGAGTTCAAAGTCAAGTTCAGCAGAACCCATGTGCCACCAGGTTTAATCAAGATGATGAGATTTGAATTCAGGGAACTGAAGCAAGGAAGGATGACAGTAGTAGAATACCGTGACAAATTCTTGTCATTAGCTAGGTATGCACCGGATGAGATCGACACTGAAGCCAACAAGAAAGAGAGATTCTTGAATGGTCTACACGATGAGATGTAGACGGTGTTAGTCAATATCCCCTTTGCAGATATTGAAGCGTTAGTTAACTCTGCCATTCAGATGGAAGGAAAGATCAACTAAGCCAATGAGAACCGCAAGCGTCGCATGATGCATCAACCAGGAACCGACAATACACCAAAGTATCGCCCCAACCCATCTCCAGGATTTGCCCCAAGAAACAACAGACCACCGATGAACCGTCTGACATATCCCAACCGTGGAAACCCAAGGCCCGGAGGAAACCACAACAACCCCGGCAACTCCAGCAATTTCACCCGTGCACCATCCAAGTTCAACAACAACAATGCTGCCACCAACACCAACACTGCCCCAAGGACTAGAAGCAACGTTGTTCCTGTTGTAGCAAAGGACAAGTCGCAAGTGATTTTTATATGAATGTGGAACCAAGGGTCACTATTCCAATGAGTGCCCTAAGAAGATTGCCGCAGCCCCCAATGCAAATGCCCCAGCTCAGCAGCAGCGTCGTGATCAGCCCGGAAGAAGGTTTTCCCCAGGGAACTCGCTCAACCGCAACGGCCGTCTCTTTCTCATGCATGCTGAAGAAGCCCAAGAAGCGCCAAATGTCGTGTTGGGTATGTTTTCTATTAACTCAGTACTTGCAAGAGTGTTGTTTGATTCTGGAGCATCGCACTCATTTGTCACTGAAGAATTTGCATGCACTAGTAAGATTCAACCAACCAAATTGAAGCATGTTATGATTATTCAAATACCTGGTTTAACCACCAAAGCTAGGAAAATTTGCAAAGACATCCCTATTCGAATCCATGGCATAGATTTTTATGCTAATCTAATAGTACTCGGAACTAAAGGTTTGGAAGTAGTACTAGGAATGGATTGGATGTCCAAGCACAAGGGATTAATTGACTGTGCCAAGAAAGCCATAACCATGACCAGTACAACCGAAATATCAGTCGAGCATGTATCTGAAACCTTGCCCTGTCAATTCAAGTGCAACAAGAGTATAGCCCAACCTACCATTAACAAAGTTTGGATAGTCTGTAAATACCCCGATGTATTTCTAGATGTTTTGCCCGGTATGCCCCCAGATCAGGATATCGAGTTTATCATTGAACTAATCTCTGGAACCGGACCCATAGCCCAAAGACCATATAGTATGAACCCGTCTGAACTAGCGGAACTGAAGAAGCATCTGGATGCCATGTTGGAAATTGGACTGATTCAACCATGTGCGTCACCTTGGAGATCACCTGTCCTGTTTGTGGACAAGAAAGATGGAGGTAACCGTTTGTGTACGGATTATCGGAAGTTGAATGATGTCACCATCAAGAACAAGTACCCGTTGCCCAAGATAGAAGACCTGTTTGACCAGTTTACAGGTGCCAAAGTGTTTTCTAAGATTGATCTTAGAACTGGCTATCATCAACTCAAGATTCGCGCAGAGGATATTCCAAAGACTGCCTTCACCACCAGATATGGATTATACGAGTATACTGTCATGTCTTTTGGATTAACCAATGCCCCCGCTTATTTCATGAACCTCATGAATAAGATTTTTATGGACTTCCTGGATAAGTTTGTCGTTGTTTTCATTGATGACATTCTGATTTATTCCAAATCAGAAGAAGAACATGAGCTACACCTAAGGACCATTCTTGGAACCCTTAGAGAGCATCAGCTATATGCCAAGTTTAGCAAATGTGAATTCTGGTTACAGGAGGTAGGATTCCTCGGACATATCGTATCAGCCGGAGGAATTGCCGTTGACCCTGCGAAGGTGAAGGATGTTGAATATTGGCAAGCCCCAACCACTCAAACCCAAGTTTGTGCATTTCTCGGATTAGCGGGATACTACCGCAAGTTTGTAGAAGGATTCTCGAGTATTGCCAGACCCATGACCCAATTGCTGAAGAAGGACAAGAAGTTTGAATGGACGGACAAATGTGAAGCGAGTTTTCAAGAACTCAAGAGGAGACTGATTTCAGCCCTAATCTTGATCATGTCAGATATTACAAAGCCCTTTGATGTGTATTGTGATGCATCCAAGATCGGTCTCGGATGTGTGCTAATGCAAGAAAGCAAAGTTATATCTTATCTATCCCGACAACTGAAGCAGCATCAACAGAATTATCCAACCCATGACCTTGAACTCGCAGCCGTAGTTATAGCCCTGAAGACCTGGAGACATTATCTCATGGGAAACCGTTGTGAGATTTATTCGGATCACAAGAGCCTGAAGTATATATTCACTTAGAAGGAGCTGAATATGAGGCAGAGAAGATGGATTGAGCTAATCAAGGACTATGATCTGTACATTCACTATCACCCCGGTAAAGCCAATGTGGTAGCAGATGCCCTTAGCAGATTGCCGTGCCGCTTGAACTCCATGATTTTGAAGGAGCAACCAAGTTTGCACAAAGAGATGGAACATTTCCGAATGGAATTAGTAAGTGAAGGATTTTTGGCTAGCATAGAACTTCAACCCACTTTGATCAGTCAGATAAAAGAGGCGCAAAAAGGAAATGCTAGTATCGACGGAATCAAGCGTCATATCGGTACATGCAAAGTACCCAGATTTACCGAAGATGAAGAAGGAGTTCTGTGGTACAAAGGACGTCTCTGTGTACCAGCAGATTCAGAATTGAAAGAAGTGATTCTGAAAGAGGCCCATGATACTCTTTATTCTATCCACCTCGGAGGAACGAAGATGTATCAGGATTTGAAGGAACAATTTTGGTGGCATAAGATGAAGAGAGAAATCGGAAGCTATATAGCCAAGTGTGATATATGTGAGAGAGTCAAGGCGGGACATCAAAGACCCGCAGGACTGTTGCAACCATTACAGATTCCGGAATGGAAATGGGATTTAGTTGGAATGGACTTTATCACTAGATTGCCTACTTCTATTAGGGGAAATGACTCTATCTGGGTCATAGTGGACAGATTCTCCAAAGTCGCCCATTTCTTACCAATCAAGACCACATACCAGAGTTCGAAGCTAGCAGAGTTACACATCGCTAGAATCGTCAGTTTGCACGGAGTCCCCAAGAGCATTGTATCGGATCGAGGAACCTAGTTTACCTTGAGATTCTGGAAGAAGGTCCAAGAAGGTTTAGGAACCCGACTAGATTTCAGCACTGCGTATCACCCTCAGACCAATGGAAAAACGGAGCGAGTAAATCAAATACTCGAAGATATGTTGAGAGCATGTGTGCTAGAGTATGGATCTAAATAGGAAGGCTGTCTGCCTTTCACAGAATTTTCATACAATAACAGTTATCAAGCTAGTCGGCAAATGGCCCCATTTGAATTCATGTATGGAAGGAAGTGTCGAACCCCTTTGAATTGGTCGGAAGTAGGAGAGAGTCAGATTTTCGGACCCGACATCCTACGAGAAGCAGAAGAGAAATTTCACAATATTCGTGAGCACCTCAGGACCGCTCAGTTAAGACAGAAGAGTTACGCCGACAAGAGACGTCTAGACCTCGCTTTCAATATCGGAGATTTCGTGTACCTTAAAGTGTCGCCTTTGAAGGGAATGCAACATTTCCAGCTCAAAAGACAGTTAGCCCCCAGATATATCGGACCCTTCAAGATTCTGAATCGTCAAGGAGAAGTATCATATCAATTGGAACTGCCCGAGGAGATGTACGCAATGCACAATGTGTTCCATATATCGTTACTTCACAAATTCCTTGAAGTTCCAGAGAAGACCGAAGTTTTCGAGAACATTGATCACCAGACCATAGAGATCAACGATGACCTGACGTATCCCGAAGTACCCATCTGTATTTTGGAAGAAGCTTTCAGAACCACCAGGACCCGAAGCATCAAGTTTCTCAAGATTCAGTGGAGCAACCACACCGAAGAAGAAGCTACCTAGGAGCGCAAAGATCACATCAGGACGGAGTTTCCCGATCTCTTTAAATCCTAGGTAATCTTTTTCCTTCTTTTTCAAATCTCGGGACGAGATTTTGATTAAGGGGGGAAGGGTTATAACATCCCAAAAATATAAAACAATGATCATCAAACTCTAAATCACTAAAAAATAGGGTTAGCAAAAACTTTGATTAATGAAAACCATATGAATGCATGTGTGTATGTGGTGATTTGATAATTGCATGAATGAACTTGTGTGATTAACCAAAATAGCAAGAAATGGTTTAAAGATGAATATAACATCATATAAAACAATTCCATGCAGAAACAAATCAAAAGAAAATCTAAAAAAATCAAATAAAGCAAATGGTCATTTTTGCCAATCTTGCTCACTAGGTCACTTTGAGTGTTTCTAGTCCAAGATTTCAAACAGAAACTTTTCCAATTCTTTTCACCTCTTGCTAGAACAAGTAAAAGTGAATCAAATCCCACCTTTCAAACTTGCAGAAACATTTGGCAACCTCATTCAAATCACAATTCAGAATTGAATCTTTATCATATGTGAAGATCACACATTTTCAAAACCCAACCAAACCAGTGCCCCTTGACTAATCCAACTAACTAGATACTCCCTAGCATGTGCCTAGTAAACCCACCAAGTTTGAATCCAAAATTCAAATTTAAAGTTCTTTCAGCCATTTCATCAAACACCTTGCAAACACAAAACAAACAAACATCTAACACTATTATGAGCAGTGTATTGGCCTAACTTGTCCCCTCTCTAGCTCACAACAGACATTTAGTAGATCATCAAGCTTAGTTAGCAACCTCTAGCACCACTGTGAGCTTGCCATTGACATCAATGGTGAGCAGGCCAAGCCTCACCTTGCCACCCCAATGTGGACAGCAAGCTAGAGGAAGAACTAGCTGCGCCAACCTTGTCTGGCATGCTGCCCGTGCCTCACCGCCTCCTCTAGACCATCCCTATCTCTAAGACAAAGACAGGAACCACCGAAAACGCCGTGCCCATGCCGTTGTCGATCATGCCGACGCGCACCACCGTGCACGCTCCGTTACCACTCAACCCGACCACCTCGAGCCCTTGTTGCCCGCCAGCACGAACCCCACCGTCTCAGGAGACCACTAGACATGCTCGTTTCCTCGACCATACCCCGTATCCACCGCACACCGCGAAGTTCGCCGTCGGTACCAGGCAGAGCACCGCACGTTCCAGACCAAACCCCACCGCCCTACGCCTCGCATTATAACTAGCAACGATCGCCAGGAGACCGTGCACCGTCCCCTAGCCTCAGCCACGCCGATAGCCGCCTGTATCGTCGCCTCCGACGAGTTCAGCCCACGTCGTGCTGCCCCTCTTGCTCGCCTATAAAAAGAGGCCTCCCCAGCTCGATTCCTCCACACCATCTCACTTCCCATCTCTCACTGATCCTTCCCACTTCTTCCCGGAGCAAGGCAAGCTCTCTCTCGCCAGAATTTGGCCGGAGCCCGCCGCTGTTGGAGGAGAAGGGAGCCGTCGATTGGAGACGCCCCAGGAGGAGCTGCCGGTACCAGGAGAACCGTCGACTTCGTCATTCGCCCCCCGTCGCCGACCATCGTCGGAGCCCCGTTGAGCCGCCCTAGACCCCCACTGGCCGCGTTAGGGTTAGTTCCTTGCCGGAGTAGCTCGTCGTCAATGACGACCCTCAGCCGTTAGATTAGAATTAGATCGTAAGGCTCAGATTCATAGTTACCGTTTCATTTAATTAGTTCCGCTGACTTATGGACCCCATCTGTCAGCAGCCCGCATATGCGCTGTGCATAGTGGGCCGGCCCAGTAACTCTCCCGCGCAACCCAGTTAGTTTAAATTTAGATTTTTCATTTAAACTCAAACCCTAGTTCTGTCTGTGATTCAATCACTGAACCAAAATGCATGAAACCAATTTAGTTAGAAAGGTACTGTAGTTCTTAATCCAAGCCCGTTGGATTCAAACCATTTATATTTGTAGATCACCCATGGTAAAAATAACAAGGCAGAAGATTTTATGCATTCAAACATTTTTCAAAATTCAACCACAAAAGCTTTTGAGTTGATTCCAACTCTCAAAAATCACATTTGATCATACCTTTCAGAATATATAAAAACATATAGGGTTACTTGCAGAAATAATGATCAAGTAATAAAAGAATGCCTTATAGGCCATTCTAGTCATTTTTATTTAATTAAAATAAAAAGGTTAAACCTTATTAAATTGTGACACCACTTTAAATCACATTCCATGTACTGAAATATGTGAAGATGACATGTGTCAAGATGATCCCATGTTTGAGTTGGAGAATATTAAATCTTAAGTAGTTTTTCAATGAGTAGAAATTACTTTTCTAAAAATAAAATAAATAAGACAAGTGATTTAATCTTGTAATGCTAGTGATGATAGATCACCTAGTGTGAACCTTTGTGTGATGTTTAGAAATAGTTAAGTATTGTTTGGTGATTGTGTACCTCGTATTGATTTATCGACGCTAGTACCGACCAAGGATACGAGGAGGAAGGAGGATACTACGAGGAAGAAGCCGAGGAGAACTTCAACCACTGCTCCGCACAAGGCAAGCTAACACTTGCAACTTAGCAAGCTTATACTGATATTTTAGCAAGCCAATACTTGCAAGCCTAATACTACTAGTTGGATTAGCAAGATATTAACTTAGCAAGCTTACACCATTTGATACCCAATCCTAGTTTTACTTGCAAGCTTAATACTTTATTTTCTTTATCAAAGCTTTCCCTTAGAGTTTACTTCATGACTTGTAGATTCTAGAAAGTTAACTCGGAAGGTTGCATAAAGAGCATAAAATTTAGCCTAAGTTAGATAATCTTGATGTCATCCTAAGGCATGAGATTGAACTTAGCTAATCCCCACTTGTTTACCACCCCTCATTAGTATTTACCCCCACATGTAGATGCTAGTGCTAAGCATAAAACTTGATCAACTTTAGATGGGAATACTTGGTGAAAATGGTTATGAAAAACTTAGAATGATGAGTCATTCTACTGAAATGTTTTGACATGTGTTCTTGAACATCAGATGATTTTGATGAAGAAAATGTTGAGGCATGAGCCTTAGCCCTTTATAAAACTGATGGTTGTCTGGATGTGATACCATTCCAATTTTACCGTACAACCACAATACCCGAAATTTGGGTAGGTCTTGACTGGAAATTTATATACCTTAGTATGGGTTCCCTTGCGGCCAAGGTCTGAGATGAGGCTACCTTGTGAAGATTGTCCACCTGTGCAGTACCCAAGATGACAGTTGGTCATGGTTGGGAGTCCAAACTCACAGGAGAGGTGCGTATACTAGGGCGTGTAACGGAAAGGTTAGGATTGATTATCCGCATACTGAGTATGGTGAATTCAGGATTGTTCCTGATGGATGTATCGAATGTTGTGGTGAAAGTGTACAATCTCTGCAGAGTGTCAAACTATTTGAATAGCCGCGTCAGTATTTTGGTATTCTAACAAAGTCAAAGGACACCTCGATGGTCACAGGCAAGCCACCTTCTTTCTCATAAGCCCTTGTCCTATTGTTTTACTTATGCATGTTTTATCTACTTTTTACGAAACTGCATCGTTTTACTACATAATGAGTTACATATGGTAGTTGTTTGGCTCCTCCAAACTATTACACCTTTGTACTACCAAGCACAATTCCCTTGTCGACACCTACTCTCCCCTAGTATGGAAGATGGTGTATAACACCATGCCCCTTTTTTGAGACCCCGTTTTAGCCGAAGCAAATCTATAGGATGGGAAGCCCTCAGGAAAAAATTTACAGAAATGTTTCATGGCAAAACCTTGGTGAGGTTTGACCTACCAAGAAAATTCGAGAAATGAAAAAGGTTTTGGTTTTACAAAAAGGTTGGACGAAAGATGGAGGAAAAATGTTTACGAAAACGCACCCAGTTCTTTGCAGCTTTAGTTATAACAACTTAACCCGTGCAACCACATTACTCTGGAATGGGACAGGGCTGGATTTGATGTTTGCTACTCTAGTATGGGAATTCTCACAACTACATATAAGGGATCATCTCCCTCGAATTCTAGGGTTCCTTTACATAAAGGTCAACTGCAAGAAGGTCACCTGGAGGAATTGCGAACTGCCCTCTAGAGCATCCGGGCGATACTATGAGCCCCTCATTGAAAGTGCCCCTTCTCGTGGAGTCGGAAGGCACTCGGGTTGGTCCATGGATCTAGACGTCCCGGTGTTAAGGGGAAAAACTCGTAGGGTAGGGCCTATACTAGAGTGTCATCTGGAGAGTATTGACCAGTTACTCAACCCACGATCGGTGTAGATCGGGGTAGGGTACCCGGATGGTGTGGGTAAAGTGTACAACCTATGTAGAGTCTAAATCTATTCGAATAGCCATGTCCACGGTTATGGACGGGTTGGACAAACTACTGTAGAGAGGTACTGTTTTTTATTACAAAAAGGATTTTGGAAAAGCAAAGGCTTTAGAAATGTTTTGACCATAGGATGGTTGGGAAAGGAAGGAAAGGAGTTTTGGTCATGAGATGACCGGGAGAAAGAACAAATGGGTGACCCAATCCTAGTGTTTTCTAAAACTTTTCAAAATGACTTTCCAAAATGTTTTACAAAAAATTTCAACAGAGATATAGACATGATATATCTACAAGAGAAACTAGTTTATAAAAGAACCTCTTATGGAGCCCTCCTACTGCCATAACCATATCTCATATCCTTTATTATTGTTCTCATAAGGTGGTTTGCGAGTACATTCAAAGTACTCACCGGCATTGTCCATGGCTATTTACTTGGCCAGACTTTTAGAGCTTCGAGAGTAACGATGGAGATGCTGACGTATATGCGAGCTAGGCCATCTTCCTAGTCAGTCGCCTGTAAGTTAAGGAATGACATGGGCTCTGCGAATGAAGACTTTTGCCATTGATAATTTTAATTGCCATAATGGCAATGATGTAAGTTTTGTTCTCGTTACTTTATGAATGTTGTAATGATACTCGTCGGTTATGCTCACGGCTCACTGATCATGGGAACGTGAATTGCAGGCATAACGGGGATTGTTGGACTGTAAATCCGGGGTCCCACAGATGTAGTCGGCCCCGAAGGATCATGCAGACATATGGGGTCGCGGAGAGGCGGTGATTGGCTTGGATCACCTGTTGGGCCCCACATCACGGAATTGTGGATGGGAAAGTACGCCCGGTTGTGCAACAAGGAGTTGATCTCTCATGGGTAAAGTAACGCAACTCTACAGAGAGTAAAAAATGTAACTTGTTACTCCTTGTTCCAGGAAGGAGCTATGAACGCGGCAGGAAAGGAACTCCATGAAATTTCTGGTAAATCTGTGAAGGCTGACGAACATAGCTTTTCAGAATAAAAGGAACCTTTGAGGAAATGTTTTTGAAAACCTGCATAGCCTATGACCTATGGTCTGTGGCTGTAGCTAGTGCATCAAACACTCCTTTTTAGTGAACTTACTGAGTTTGCTCGTAATCAACATATCTTATTAACCCTTGCTAGATTCTAAAGCCAATACAGACAATGTCTACATCAACTTCTGCTCAAAGGAATCATCACCAAAAGCTCAATTTCTTCAAAAAGGTAGAGGAGATCAACATATAGATCAACTGAAGTGAAGACGAAGTTGCTGAGTAGATAGGAGTACAATGTCTAGCCATAGAACCTACTTCTGTAGAGCAATACAATAGAAGCAAATGCAAGCCAAATAGTTTAGATACTAGTCTTATTAGAAGGATAGATGTGAACTATGATTTCTGGTTCTTCTTTGAAAGAAGTTGCTTTCTCTCTCTATAACCTAGAGTGTTCTCTGGATCTTTTGTAAAGAGTCGAGTTGTAACCTATAGTCATGTCTTGGACCTGCTGTGTTTCTGTTGTACCACTCTGAGGGATGTAATACTAGAGAACAGTGTTTCATTGGTGTTATGTCAATGACTATAGTGTACTACATCATGCAGTGGTATGTGATACCTTCAATCCGAATTACGGATGTAGTATAGCTCTTTTTCCCTAGTAGACCTAGGTTTATCGAATCCTCGGGAAGCAGAAAGTAAAGTGAGATTACTTAAATGGACCTTCGAGAGTTTTAGAATTCCTATTGCATTTTCACCGAACCAAGAGTTTGCGATCTTGTTTTTGTTGTTGACGATGGAGAGAAAGAGGGCCTAGGGTCTTCAGTTTTCACCAGTACTTGTGGAAAACATCTGATGGGAATAAGAGATAATAATAAAGTTTGCATGTAATCGTTAGAGCAAGATAATTATATGTGGGCAGTGCATCCATAAATGTTATCGCCTCTACAACTGCTTATATCAATATCCTACTAGTCTCATCCATAGAATAAAGAGAACTAATGATATGCATCATGATGTCACTGTTAATCCCAAGTAAGTTCCTCACATACAGTCGTACTACCCCTTCTGTCACTAGGGTTCCATTCCTGCAGATCAGTCATTACTCACACTCCCTTTACCTAGATCAATCCTCGGGGTCTTGGATACGTGACAAGTCCTTAGATTGAGGCAAGAGATGGTACTACAATCATCATGTCATACAAACTAATACATGATCCCATCTATGATAAATAACATGCACAAAAGCTACATGGCTAGGCCGAAGCCCTTAACCCAAGGAGAATTACTCACACATAGAGATGAAATCAACAACCATAAACATTCTAAGAGAGATCATAAGGTTGATAGAAAATAGTCTTACAATGTCGCCAATTGGAGAAGAGATCTACTATTACAAGTGGTGGAAGATGGCTATGGTGGTGGAGAAGGTTTTAGAGGTTTAGATCTAGATCTATTGGCGATAGAACAACTTTTGTTAAGGGACCCCTAATACGTCGGAAACGTATCTATAATTTTTTATGCTCCATTCTTGTTTACTATCTACTTTGCTTTGCTTTGTCCACACTTTGAGGTGTTTTTATATGTTTTCTGCAACTAACCTATTAACAAGTTGCCACAGTGCCAGTTGCCCGTTTTCTTTTGTTTTTGGTTTTAGAAAGGCAGAAAATCAATATTCTCGGAATTGGACGGGACAAAAGCCAAAGTCAATATTTTACCGTGGGCAACACGAAGCCAGAATACGAGACGGAGGAGGCTCACTAGAGGGCCACACACCCTGGCTGCATGGATGGGTCCACCCCGTGCCTAGGGGGTGCAGCCGCCCTGGTGGCCCCCTGCCTCACCTCTTCGCCTATAAAGACCCCCGATGCCAAAACCCAAAACACCCGATCAAAACTCCACAAAACCGTCTGTAGCCGCCGCCACCATCATCCCTAGATCGGGGGATCTGAAGATCTTCCTGGCATCCTGCCGGAGGGGAGATCATCCCAGAGGCCTTCTTCTTCATCATGCCAGCCTCCGGTATGAAGCGTGAGTAGTTACACCTTGGACTATAGGTCCATGTAGTAGCTAGATGGTTGTATCTCCTCCTTTGTGCTTTCATGTATGGATCTTGAGAGCTCCGTTCATGATCAAGATCTAATCTATTTGTAATCATGCATGTTGTGTTTGCAGGGATCTGATGGATATTGAGATTACTATGTCAGATTGATTAATGGTTTTGTCTATTTGATTCTATCATGTCTATGTTGTTTGTGATCTTGCATGCTCTCCGTTGTTAGTAGCTATCTTGGCCAAGTAGTTGCTAGTGAATCCAAGAGGGGGCATTTATGCTCGATAGTGGGTTCATGCCTCTATTTACCAAGGGAAGTGACAGAAATCTCTACGGTTGTAGATGTGTTGTTGCCACTAGGAAGAAAACAACGGTCTCTTGTTCATGGAACAAGTGGATTGTTTACCTTACACACTTTTCTTAAAGCAGTTGTCTGTTGCTTGCAACTTAATACTGGAGGGGGTTCAGATGATAACCTGAAGGTGGACTTCTAGTCATAGATGAAGTTGGATGGCGGTCTATGTATATTGTTGTATTGCCCAATCGAATCTCATAGGATCTTTTTGTCTAGTATTGCATTGTTATGCCTTGCTCAGTCCTGTCAATTGCCCTGCTGTAATTTGTTTACCCATCATGCCATGTTTGTTTATCTAAGGAGAACACCTCTAGTGAACTATGGACCCCGGTCCAATCTTTACCATTGATACATCTTCCACTGTTATTGTTTACTTGCTACAAACCATCATCACCTTCCACACCATACAGTTAATCCTTTGTTACAGCAACCGGTGAGATTGACAACCTCACTGTTCGTTGGGGCAAAGTCTTGAGTTTGTGTTGTGCAGGTTTCCACGTTTATTGCAACACCTTTGAGACGTTTCCTTCCTCCTATTGGTTCGATAACCTTGGTTTCTTACTGAGGGAAGACTCGCTGTTTTGCTGCTTCACACCTTGCTCTTGGGGTTTCCTGACGAAGTGCTCCACGTCAACAAGGAGTCATCAACCCCTATCTAATCTCCAAACCCTTCTTCTCCACCATAGCCATATTCCACCACTTGTAATAGTAGACCTCATCTCTAATTGGCGACATTGTAAGACTATTTGCTATCAATCTCATGATTTCCATTATAATGTTTTTGGTTGTTGATTTCATCGTTATGTGTGAGTAATTCTCTTTGGGCTAAGGGCTTCGGCCTGGCCATGTAGCTTTTGTGCATGTTATTTGTCATAAATGGAATCATGTATGAGTTTGTATGATATGATGATTACTATACCCTCTCTTGCCTCAATCTAAGGACTTGTCAGGTACCCAAGACTCTGAGGATTGATCTAGGTACAGAGAGTGTGAGTAATGACTAAACTAAATGTTGGGAACCCCAATGACAGAAGGGGCAGTACGGCTGTATGTGAGGGATTTACTTAGGATTAACAGTGACATCACTATGTATATCATTAGTTCTCTTTATTCTATGGATGAGACTAGTAGGTTATTGCTATAAGAGGTTGCGGAGGCAATAGCAATTATGGATGCACTGCCAACATATAATTGTCTTTCTCTAACAATTACATGCATACTTTACTATTATCTTTTATTCCCATCAGATGTTTTGCACAGGTATAGGTGAAACCGAAAGCCTAGGACCTTTCTCTCCATCATCAACAACAACAAAAGATCACAGACTCTTGGTCCGGTAAAACACAAAAGGAATTATAAAAATCCCGAAGGTCCGTTAAAGTAACCTCACCACGCTTTCTACTTCCCGAGGATTCGATAAACCTAGGTCTACTAGGGAAAAATAAGCTATACTACATCTGTAATCTGGATTGAAGGTATCAACCCTTTTTCTAGCGCCGTTGCCGCCAAAGCAATAGCTACACTGGTGAGGTTAGTAGGAACCTTGCTAGTTTTAATTCTTTTTTAAAATTTTGTTAGTTTGCTTTCGATCTATATTTGAAAAACCAAAAAAATTATTTAGTCTTTTAATTCTTGTTTTCACTATCATTAGTATTTGTTTAAGAAAATCCAAAAATATAGGAAATATGGCTGAAAAGAAGCTTGGGGAGTTTGCAACTCCCAACAATGATTATTTACGCACTCATATTACCCAGCCAGCAATTACTACTGAAGATTATGAAATTAATCCCCATTACTTAATTTTGATTCAATGGAATAAATTTGGAGGCTTTGTTGTTGAGGACGTAGGTATGCACTTAAATACTTTCACTGAAATATGTGATATGATGCGCATTAAAGATGTTGACCCCGATGTTGTCAAGTTGCGCTTATTTCCTTTCTCTATTAGAGGAAGAGAAAAAGAATGGTTGCTATCTTTGCCTAGAAATACTATTGCATCATGGGTGGAATGTACTTCTTTATTTATGACTTAAATTTTCCCACCTACAAAGTGACATGGTTATACCCCACGGGTACGTGATCTCAGCATACCTGGTCCAGCCCAAGGAAGGCCCACGGCAATTATACACCGGCCCATGAAGATTTTCGGGTGGCCAAGGCCCATGACGCTTTCGGATCCTTGGAGAACAAGACTAGAGTAGATAGGAGTTTCAAAAGGGTAAAACCCTAGAACCTGTAACCGACTAGGTCTATGCCCGGGACCTGCCTAAGTCTATATAAAGGCTAGGAGGGCACGACCTAGATCTGTCTCTCATACTTTCGCATACACACCTCCACGCCAGATTGCATCTGCGCACCCCTGTAACCTCCGGTTCCGCCGTAATAAAGAGCAGACAATCAGGAGTAGGGTTTTCCCTCCGGGGGCCTGAACCTGGGTAAACCTTGTGTCCCCGTGTTGCTTGTTTGCTAACTGTTCCACGATCTCCAGCATCCCCATCTTCTCCAAAACCCAAGTCCATAACAATGGGCATTGATGAGATCAAACCTCGTCAATTGGCGCCGTCTGTGGGAGTCGGGGACGCTGATTGTGCGATCGTGACGGTCCCAACCCGATCAATCTACAACTCTGTGGTGACGGAGAGTCACCTCCTCTTTGGCGCTTTCGACTTCACCGCCCACTCACCGGCCACCATGAAGGACTTCGAGCCCGTAGGCGACGGACTCGAAATCCTGTTCGGGAGCTTCTGCTTCCAGGTGGGGCAAACTGGCACCCTCCGCCTCCCTGAGCGGGTGCCCCTACCATCAATCAGGCCCGCTACGTGGACCCCACACCCCGTGCTATGCACAGCATCATCAACAGATGATTCCTATGACAGCAACAGCTGCAACTCCGATCTGTGCGATCCGCCGTCGGATGAAAGGACCTACGGTTCCGGATCTGAAAGTTGCGGTAGCAGCGGACCAATCTACGAGCGCTACCAATGCTCCGTAGTCATACAGGCTGACGGGGATCAGCAAACACCCAACCCGCCGCCCAACCCACCACCTAACCCGCCAGATCGAAACGGCGAGAATAGAAGAAGCCAGTCTCCACCACCCGAAGGGGAAAACAATGGCCGTGTCATCCACCTTAGCAAAGAAGGATGGGCCCAGGCACGCAACGCTGTGGCAGGCAACATAGTCCTGCCTGCAGACTCCTCCCGGGATCTGCTGATGGCCTACCACCTGCTCCTGATCGAGGAACACAAGAAGCAGGTCAAGATGCAGGAGGTGCTTGACAAACGCAAGCAAGAAGCCTTAGAGTCCAGCGTGCGACGAGCTGCGCTCTCCGCCATGGGCATCGGCTCCAGCTCGAATGCCAACCAAGGCAACAAGCACCGCTCTCGGATGGAGAACATGGATCCCAAGGAGCACCGTGAGGTGACCCGAACCCTCCACCCATCCTTCATGGAGATGGACGCCGACGGCAACGTCATCCCGAAAACGCCGCAGGCTGCAATCATGGCAGCCACTGCATACCTCACAGCCCACCCACCTCCAGAGGGGGACCCGAAGAGGGCTATGCACAAATCCGCACTTACCGGACTCGGACTCATCAGAGCTGCGCTCCACCAGCAAGCTCCCACGGAGCTGAAGAAGAAAGCTCCGGTAAGGTTCGACCGCAGCCCTACCCCTTCATCCGAAGAAGAGGAACATGACCTTCCTCGAAGTAAGAAGAGTTCGCGCCATCGCAACCGCGACTACGACGCCAGAGACGCGCTCACACAGCGCAAAATCGACAAAGCACGAGCCAAACGCGCATGCTCGTCTGAATCCGAGATGGACGAAGATGAAGGGGAACTCTGCGGAGCCCAATGCTTCAGCAGATCTGTTCAGTGAACAAAGATGCCGCGCAATTTAAAACTTCCTTCGGATACTCCGAAGTTCGACGGCACACAAGACCCAAAGGCATGGCTCAGCGACCACCTATCGTTCGTCAAACTGCACGGCGGAAACAAGGAAACCGCCATGCAATGCCTTCAGCTGCAGCTGATAGGAGCGACCCAGATCTGGCTCAGCAGCCTATCTTCAGGGTCCATCCGAAGTTGGGATGAGCTTGCTTACAGCTTCATCCGAAACTTCAAGGGCACCAGCAAGAGGCCCGCCTCAATCGAAGAATTGCGAGCCTGCACCCAACGAACGGGCGAATCCATTCGCTCATACATACTACGCTGGTCCAACACAAAAAACTCCACAACGCACATCTCCGAAGAAAGGGCCATCGACGCCTTCAGGGACGGCATCAAGCGCCAAGACTTCAAGGAGGAGCTCGGGTGCGTCAAGCCTAAAACACTCGACCACCTCATGGACATCGCCAATAGGTGGGCTAACGGCGAAGATTCCATTCACCGAGCACAATCGGAAGAAGAGGACGACTACGGTCGACGACGAGAGCGCCGCAGCAAGAGTAGATCGCGCGTCTACGATGATCGCGATGGACCCGACATGGTCGCGGTCGCCGATCGCCGCAACAACGCCAACCGCAACAGCGGAAGATACCACGGAGGAAACTTCCGCGACGGAGGACGCCCAGCACAGTCGTGGCAGCGCCGCGACCGCGATAACGGACCCTCAGCATATAAAAAACTTTCGGGTCCATGCACCATCCACTTCTACATCGACAAGCAGGATGGAAAAAAGAAGGCAAGCCACATGCTCAAGGACTGCTGCGAGTTCCAGAAACTCAGCGAAAGCATGATCCAGATGAGGCTGCAAGATCCACTTCGTGGATTTGGGAACGCACCCGCGCCAGGTGAGATAGCGCATGGAGCTCCTCCACCGCCACCTGTAGGAGGCCCGAACCAACAAGTCTCACTAGCACAGAACAACTCTGGGAACGGGTATCCCCCGCCGAAAGGAGCATTGATGATCCAGAAGGGGCACCCCACGAATAGGGTGCAAAAGAAAATCACCCGGCAGATCAACCTGGCCGTGGCAACCCCACCCGCCATCCCTGAATACCTCAGCGGATCAGAGTCCTGCATCACGTTCAGTCGTGCGGATCACCTTTGCCAGATCCCTCGCCCAGGTCATGCTGCCCTGGTGCTGGAGGCGCAGATCGGAGGTTTCGAGATGAGTCGCGTCTTCATGGACGGCGACAGCGGCATCAATCTGATGTTCGCAAGTACTCTGGTAGCAATGCGGATCCCGCAGTGCAGCCTGGAACAATCAGATACAACGTTCCAGGCATTGTCCCAGGAAAGGGCGTATTTCCCCTGGGAAAAATATGGCTCGACGTCATCTTCGGCAAGCCGGACAATTTCCGACTAGAACGGCTCGAATTCGAAGTAGTGGATTGGCCATCACAGTACCACGCCATCCTCGGGCGTGTAGCATTCGCAAGGTTCTTGGTTGTCCCACACTATGCATACCTGCTACTCAAGATGCCAGGGCTGAAGGGCGTCATCACAATCCACGGGAGCTTCACCCGATCGGACCAATGCGACAGGGATTTCAACCGAACCTCCCAATCATTCGGCATGCAGGAGGAACTCGTAAGGCTCCACGAGGTGTCGGACAATGGGGCACCCCAGTCGCATGACAAAACGCACCTGACATGTCCTTCGACTCCACCATCAACACAAAAAAGGTGCAGGTCCATCCAACGAATGCCTCCAAGACGGCGCTGATCGCCAACGACCTCAGCCCCACATAGGAAAGCGCGCTCGTCGAATTCCTCCATGAGCACTAGGAAATCTTCGCCTGGTGTCCTGCGGACATGCTAGGAGTTCCAAGGGAATTCGCTGAGCACGCACTCAACGTCTTTCCAGACACCAAGCCCGTCAAGCAGTCCATCCGGAGACTGTCCAAGCCACGGGCCGAAGCCATCGGGAAGGAAATAAACAGGTTACTCGCCGCCGACTTCATCAGGGAGATCAAAGAAAGCGAGTGGATCGCAAATACAGTGATGGTCCCCAAGAAGGACACGGATATCCTATGGATGTGCGTAGACTTCACGTCACTGAACAAGCACTTCCCAAAGGACCACTTCCCTCTTCCTCGGATCGACCAGATCATCGATTTGACCGTAGGATGTGAGAAACTCTCCTTCCTTGATGCCTACTCAGGCTACAACCAGATCCGGCTCAAGGTTGAAGATCAAGAGAAAACGGCGTTTATCACACCGTTCGTAGTGTTCTGCTACAACACAATGCCCTTCGGGCTAAAGAACGCAGGTGCCACGTACCAGCGATGCATGCAGGCATGCCTCAAGGACCAGATCGGTCGCAACGTCCAAGTCTATGTCGACGACATAGTCATCAAAACCAGGGAGGCAAGAACACTAATGGACGATCTCCGCGAGACGTTCGACAACCTCGATTGCTACAGGATCAAGCTCAACCCCGAAAAGTGCACCTTCGGCGTCCCATCGGGCCAGCTGCTTGGGTACTTCATCTCTCAACAAGGGATTGAGGCGAACCCGAAGAAAATCAGGGCCATCATGGCGATGGAGAAGCTGAACAACCTCAAGGGTGTCCAGCAGCTCGCAGGACGAATAGCGGTGTTGAGCAGATTCATCAGCCGCATGGGCGAGAAGGCCCTGCCATTCTACCAGCTGCTACGCAAGGCAGATAAATTCGAGTGGACGCCCGAAGCCGATGATGCGTTCGAAAGCCTCACACGGCTACTCTCCACCTCGCCCGTCCTGGTCACGCCAAAGGAGCGCGAGCCTCTGCTGTTGTACATAGCAGCCACACACCAGGTGGTCAGCACCGTGCTAGTGGTCGAACGACCCGAAGAAGGCAAGACCCACGGGGTCCAATGCCCAATCTACTACCTCAGCGAGGTACTGACACCAACAAAGCAGAGGTACCCTCACTACCAGAAACTCGCCTACGGCATGTTCATGACGGCTCGACGACTGAGCCATTACTTCCAGGAGCACCAGGTGATGGTCGTCAACGAGGCACCCCTAAACAGCATCCTGAACAACCCAGAAGCCATAGGACGCATGGCCCTATGGGGTATCAAGCTGTCACCCCTGGACATCGTCTACGAGAAGTGACTCGCAATCAAATCTCAAGTCCTCCCGAACTTCCTTGTACATTGGATGGAGCTGCAGCTGCCAGACACCCTAGACATGTCGCAATCATGGACGATGCACTTCGACGGCTCCAAGCGTGAAGCTGGAGCAGGAGCCGGAGTCATACTGACCTCTCCGCAGGGCGACCAGATGAAGTACGTCCTCCGGATGAAATTTCGAGCTTCCAACAACGAAGCCGAATACGAAGCCCTCATCCATGGTATGAGGATGGCAAAGATCTGCAGCGCAACACGCCTAGTCATCTACGGTGACTCCAACCTCGTCGTCCAGCAGACGATGAACGATTGCGACGCACACGCCAAAAACATGATCGCGTACCGCGCACTCTATAACGCACTCGAAGGAGAATTCGACGGCTGCGAGCTTCGGCATGTTGGAAGAGAAAGCAACGAGGAAGCCGACAGACTCGCCAACATCGGCTCCACCTGCGCAAAGGTGCCACCGGGTGTGTTCCTCGAACAGATCTGCGTGCCATCCATCAAGCGGAAATTCCCTAAGGGATCACCCGAAGAGGCAGAACACTCGGGGGCTACGCTTCCCGAAGACACGAAGGACCCGAGAAACAAGACACAGAGGTCACTATGGTCAACCTGATGCAGGTCATGGTAGTCGAAGAAACTTGGACGCGACCATACCTCCAGTTCTTGCTAAACGGAGAACTGCCTGACAGCCCGACGGACGCCCGACGCATATCTCGCAGGTCAAAAGCCTTCACCATCATCAATGGGGAGCTGTACAAGCGCAGTATTACGGGTGTACTACAAAGGTGCGTCACCATCGGTGACGGTAAAGCCATCCTCCAAGACATCCACGAGGGCATCTGCGGCCATCACGCAGGCAGCCGCTCCCTTGTCGCCAAAGCTCTACGAGCTGGATTCTACTGGCCAACGGCCATGAGCGATGCAAAAGACATCGTCCGAAGATGCAACGGGTGCCAAAGGTTCGCCGACAAACCGCACGCACCCAGGTCAGAGCTCAGACCCATACCTATAGCCTGGCCCTTTGCTCAATGGGGCCTCGACATGATCGGCAAACTGCCAAAGTCCTCGAAAGGGGGGCACGCTTACCTCCTGGTCGCCGTCGATAAATTCACCAAGTGGGTCGAAGCCATGCCGGTTACCAACCAAAAGGGCAAGACCGCCGTCAAGTTCTTCGAATCCATTGTCTACAGGTTCAGCGTACCGCACAACATCATTACCGACAATGGATCAAACTTCATCTCCAAAGAATTCCAAGACTTCTGCGAAGGCCTCGGGATCAACATCACATATGCCTCAGTGGCTCACCCGCAAACGAATGGGCAGGTCGAAAAGGCCAACGGCCTAATCGGCGCTAGCATCAAGAAGCGCCTCATGAGCCCACTCGAACGAAAGGCCGGAGCCCGGACAAAAGAGCTGCCATCCGTCTTATGGAGTTTGCGTACCACACCAAACAGCTCCACCGGCTACACGCCGTTCTTCATGGTGCATGGAGCCGAAGCGGTACTACCAGCTGAAGTACGCCACCAGGCCCCCCGGGTCGTCGCTTACAGCGAAGCCGAATCCATGGCTGCACTCGAAGACACCGTCGACACACTCGACGAGGCAAGAGACGTGGCAGTAGCCCGATCAGCGGTGTACCAGTAGAGTCTCCGCAACTACCACAGCCGCCGGCTGCGCCCAAGGTCCTTCGTCGAAGGAGACCTGGTCTTGCAACTCAAGCAAGAGCGACCGAAGAAATTCGAGTCACCATGGGAAGGGCCCTACATCATCACCGAAGCCATCCCAGGCGGTGCCTATCGCCTCAAGCACGTGGAGTCTGGAGGCGCATACTCCAACCCGTGGAACATCGCACACTTGCGACGATTCTACCCCAAGCTACCTACCCCTTTACTTTCAATAAGGCTTTTCAGCAAGGCTATTCAGCCGAACAATGTACTTCCTCCATTACGATATAAATAAAGTTAAGTGTCTCGCCCCAAAATTCCGTTCGCTATTTGCAACTTTACTTTATGCTACAAACGCACTCGGGGGCTCCCCCCACCTCACGATTTCATCGACCTGAGTAGCTGACAACGTCAGGCAAACGAAAAGGACACGTACTCAAACAAAGCACTGTGTGCTCAAACAACAAACAAACCTTTATAACAAAGGGCACAACATGCCCAGTCGAAATATACAAATTTTACATCTATCTCTTTTACAGGTACTACCTATTCTGAATAATAACTTGAGCACACTTCTCAAACAAATCTACGACCTGTTCGGCATATTGCCTTACAGCCGCATAATGCGGACGCATATCCCACTCGCCACCATCCGGCCGAAGAGGTGGCCCAGCCGCTACAGCAGACAGATCTACATCAGGACGATGCAGCCTAACAAGGGACAGCGCAGCCTTCACCCCTGCGACGAGCTGCTGCCTCACCAACTCCTGGACACGGGTCATGCTCCGAAATCTAGACAGAAGACCGGACAGGGTTGTTGGCACAACATCCAGGGGAAACATCACATGCAGAACCGACGAGAGCGAAGTCTGCACTTGGCGAAGCACCCGCGATACTTGGTGAACGCGATCCGGCACCGTTGCCAGAGCCATGGCACGGTCGCGATCCATCCAGAAGAACCCGCCAGCTTCCATGTCCTGCTGAGTCAAACAATTGACCTGAACAGCAACACGCTCCTTCTCCTCCCTTGGAGCAAGGTTAGCACCTGCGATACTCGCACAAAAGTAACATGCCAGACCAGCATAAGCATCCGAAGAAACAAGCAGCAGGTCGAAAAAACTCACACTGCAGTTGCTCAGACAGTCGAAGCAGCTCTGCCATCAAGTACTCCTCCCTGGCTGCACCGCAATCTGCCTTGGACTTCCAAACATCGGCGTGACCACGCAACCCAAGCAACTCCTTCTCAAGACTACGAACACGGTCTCGAAGAAAAGCAAGTTGTGACGAATCATCCAAAGATGGCCGCAGTCGTGCAGCAAGCGGGGTGTCAACGGGATCAGCACCCGAAGGAACCTAAAGCAGCAGAAAAGAAAGGGACATAAACACTCAGACAGTGAAGAGCACAACTCAGCAAAACTCATTAAATGGATAAACGCCCACTACGTGGCACAGGGATTTTGTTTTCCTCAACATAATTACAGCAAAAGAAAATTACAAACTATCCTACAGCGCCTAAGACGCGGCGCCCTGAGTAGCCTCGGAGCCGGATTGCCTCACTTTGGCTTCCCCTGCTGCCGTAGCGCGTACTCGGCCAGCAGATCAATCAGCTTGGGCCCATATCGCTTGCAACGAGCGGAATAGGTAGCGAAGGCTACCTCGGATCCATCCGCGGTCGTCGGCATCCGGGAGGTCATCTGAGGA
This sequence comes from Avena sativa, assembly GCA_916181665.1. Taxonomy (NCBI): domain Eukaryota; kingdom Viridiplantae; phylum Streptophyta; class Magnoliopsida; order Poales; family Poaceae; genus Avena; species Avena sativa. Next base: position 53,389,255 of record OV702298.1, on the reverse strand, counting down.
AGGTCTAGCTCCGCTCCAGCCGCCAAGGCCATCGCCAGCCCGACGGATGCGCCGATGCCCTTCTGTTTGCGCTTGTACGCCGCAGGAGCTTCGGCCGACAATGCCTCCGCCAAAGTGTCAACATCATCGAGGGCCGCGCCCTTGGGGACAAGCTCCTTGTAGAAGCGTCCAAGGACCTCCTTGGCCTTGGCAAGTGAACTGACGACGGTGCTGCAGCGATCTTCGACCGCTGCAGTAGCATCATCTAGAGCACTCCCGTGCTCCAGAGCGCTGCGGTCAAACTCGATGCCTGCGGCATCTGAGACAATAAAGGAAAGGAATGAATAAAGCACCCAAGAAAATACAAGAAAAACAAAAGGGGACAAAAGAAGATACTCACCCGAAACAGCCTTGGCAGCAGCCATGAGCTTGCCCGCCACCTCTCTTTCACGCGCAGCCGCAGCACTAGAAAGCTGCTCCTCGCGGTCTGTGGCCTCCTGCTGTAGATGCTCCTTAGCCTCGGCCGCAGTAGCCAGTTCCACCTCAAGGCGCTCTTTCGCACCAAGGGCGACCTCGGCCTTTTTCTCCGCTTGACCAAGGCTCTTTTTGAGAGCATCGATCTCACGAAGGGAGGTGTTATGCTCCTCTAGATCCAAAAAATATAGGTGTTAGATAACAGGACAAGAATACACGAAGAATCAAATATCAAAGGCATAACAATACCTTGAAGCTGTTTGAGGCTGGTCTCCAGCACCAGGTGCTCCTGCACCAGTTGCTTGGCATCCCGTACAAAAGGCTGCAGGAAGAAAACCTACCAGTCAGAAAAAGGACTCGGGGGCTACGCCCAACAGAAAAAGAATAGAAGCAAAGGTGCACACGAAAACGCTCGGGGGCTCCCCCTGAGACTCAAAGAACAAAACAAGAAAAATCTTCTACAAACACGCAGGGGCTTTCCCCGTAGCAAGAGACTTACATGATCCAATGGGGACGTCGAAGGTCCGCTGGCAAAATTCTGTGGCGCAACCACCTGCACCTCCGGCGGAGGAGGGTTCGGAGCAGCGCCCTCAGAAGTTGCCACCGTTTGAGTAGGAGGAGACACGACCTTCGACTCCCCCATCATCTCCCAAGCACCGTCGCTAGAGGAGTCGTTGGAAGAGTGCCTGCACATGAACAAGTTAGTACAAGACCAAAGTAAAAAGAAAAGAAAGTGCAGTACAGAGGAAACTTACGAGTCAAGCTCGCTAAGGTTGAAGACAGGACCCTCTTCTCCTCTTTCTTCTCTTCCTTCTTTTCTTCCTTCTTCTGCTTCGCTGGCGGGTGTGGCGCTATAGCCCGCATAGGAAGAGCAGGAATACGGGAGGAAGAGCCTCCATGCCCATCACTAGGGCGCTCAAGACACAAAGGATTCCTAGGAGTCGGAGGAGTCGAAGCATCCGGAGACTCGCTGGAGCTCCGCGATCGTTTGCGAGTGTGGTCCTCGCTCGACTCGTTGGCATATTCAGCCGGAGATCGTGTCGATGGCAGCTCGGACATGGAATCCACCAAATCATTGTCCGGAGCATCCGGATATACTTCGGGTAATGGAGGTGACATACCCGACACTTTGAAGCTCTGCACAGGAGAAGAACAATTTGTTAGCAAACAAATACAAAACAATGCAGTCGAAAAATAGCGCTACGCGCACGGATCTACACCTGTGGAACAGGAAGCGAAGAAGAAAACGGAGGAGTCAGCGACTTCCCCGGGATTTCCTCTCCGGCCTTGAACTTCAGCAGCAAGCGAAGGGCCCCGTCAAGACCTCCATGGGAGATTTTCTCAGCCGAAACCCTCGTCGGATCATGCCGACCAGCATAAAGGAACATTGGGTGCACCCTAGCCTGGAGTGGCTGTACCCGACGCTCGAGAAAGGTGCGGATGATATCCACACCGTTCACTTCCTTCTCCGGAATCAATTGGAGATCCTCCACCCGGCGATATAGAGCCTCTATCTCCGCCACCTCGCCATCCAAGATCTTGTTTTTCCAAGACCTTTTTGGCTCAATCTCCTGGGAGGGGTCGAAAGGAACAAGACCAAAATCTTGCCCAGGCACTACGGAGTCGCGGATATAAAACCACCGCCTCCGCCAGTACTGGACAGATTCGGACATGGAAAAAGAAAAGAAAAGCATATTGGGCCTGAGGGAGATGATGCAACCCCCAATGGGATAAACACCATCCGAACCAGATTGCCTCTTCACGGAATAAAGTTTCCGGAAGAGGCCAAAATGCGGCTCAATACCGAGCCAGCACTCGTAGAAAGTGATAAAACAAGCAATGTGAAGAAGAGAATTGGGGGAAGATGGTGTAATTGGACACCGTATAGAAAAGGCAGTCCATGAAGGAAGTCATGGACCGAGAAGGAAAATCCGCGCAAGACAAAGGCAAGGAACATAACCCGATACCCAACGGGGGGATGGGGGATTACCTCATTGCCTGGGAGTTTAACGGCCTCCCTATCCTGTGGGATCAGGCCCTGTTCGCGAAGCCTGCGGAGATCACTCTCCCGCATCTCCGATCGCCGCCAGCCACCGTTGGTGACACGGGTAGCGGCAGCACTTTTCTTCCCTCCGGCGGCGCTGGTGCCAATCGCAGACGACGACTTCTTCGGCTTCCCCATCGTGGTACGGCGGCACCGGCGGCGAGAGCGTAGGATGAAAGAAGGAAATGTGAAAGAATATTCCAGCGCGCGGCAAGAGCTCTCAGAACACAAGGAAGCAGTGAAAGCAAGAATCGATGCGGTGAAAATAAACTGAAGTTTTCCCCAATGATTATAAAGACGAAGACGATGCACGACAGCCGTTCATCGAGAAGACCTAACGCCAACGGCAGGATCTGGCCATACACGTGTCAGCATCACAACGAGCCATCGCTAACACACCATCCACTATGCACGGAAATCGAGGCGACACCGTAATTATCTCCACGACGCGCGTGACCAGTCAATTCAAGGTCAGACAGTGGGACCCATGTTCGTCCAGTCAAGTCATCTATGGTGCAGCAGATGCTTGAGGTCATTGATCGTCAGCACTGACGTAATCAAAAGCTACACTAGCAACAGCTACAATTTCTTCGGCTTCAAAGTTAAGATTACTCACTCGAATCTATGATTCGACCAATTACTCGGGGGCTACTCCTATCAGGAGCGCTGGCCGCGCACTCGAAAGATGAACGGAAGCGAACTGTTACTTCGAGTCCCTCGTCGAGTCTACGACTCCACTATGGACTCGGGGGCTACTCCCATAGGGAGAACGGATTTAATCATCCGAAAAAAAATTGTGTCCTACGGACCTAAAGCGGAACAGTGGCTGAATAAAGTCTCAGCTCGAGTCTATGACTCGAACAGACACTCGGGGGCTACTCCCATAGAGAGCGCTGATCGCGCACCCTATGAATTCTTCGACTGCGATCCTTCGGATCAACATGCAAAACTTTTCGGGAACTCTGCCCCAATTAAACGCTAAGTGAGTAAACATCCTCCTTGGCCACCCGAAACACCTCCGCAGTGATAAACATTCGGATGCTATGTCTGCGACACAAAGATAAGACCTACAGATACCATCTGATGGTCTGGCAACGTACACGATTGCGCTCTGCTAGTAAAAACCCGTGCCAACAGGTGCGATGAAAAATCCCGACGGACGCGTTGGATACATCAGTTAAATTCACTGGAATTCCACTCCTGTAAGTCCTCCGCGGCCTGAGTCGAATTACGCCAGCATATGTTCTGGGTTCGAGTTAAGGGACTCGGACCTGAAGAAGATCGTGTTGTTTCGTCCTAAGACAGTTAACTGACCCTGATCCTTCGGGTGAGTCAGGCACACGCATCAACAATCCCTGCACATGAACTATTGAAATACATAGTTGCACCCGAAAGATTGCAGAGTCCTTAGCTGAATCTAGGATTCAACTGAACACTCGGGGGGTACTGACATGGTTATACCCCACCGGTACGTGATCTCAGCATACCTGGTCCAGCCCAAGGAAGTCCCACGGCAATTATACGCTGGCCCATGAAGATTTTCGGGTGGCCAAGGCCCATGACGCTTTCGGATCCTTGGAGAATAAGACTAGAGTAGATAGGAGTTTCAAAGGGGTAAAACCCTAGAACCTGTAACCGACTAGGTCTATGCCCGGGACCTGCCTAAGTCTATATAAAGGCTAGGAGGGCACGACCTAGATCTCTCTATCTCATACTTTTGCATACACACCTCCACGCCAGATTGCATCTGTGCACCCCTGTAACCTCCGGTTCCGCCGTAATCAAGAGCAGACAAGCAGGAGTAGGGTTTTCCCTCCGGGGGCCTGAACCTGGGTAAACCTTGTGTCCCCGTGTTGCTTTTTTGCTAACCGTTCCACGATCTCTAGCATCTCCATCTTCTCCAAAACCCAAGTCCATAACAATGGGCATTTATGAGATCAAACCTCGTCACAAAGACTATGCAACTAAGATCTAATATTATTGGTTTTAGACAAGAAGAGCGTGAGCCACTAGTGCTTGCATGGGAGAGAATGAAAGAATGCATGAGAAACTGTCCTAGCCACGGGATGGAAGATTGGTTAATTCTCCATTTATTTTATAATGCTCTTAACCATGTATCTAAGTCTATGCTTGATACTATAGCTGGAGGAACATTTATGGGTAAACAGATTATCGAAGCAAAGCAGTTGCTAGACAATATGCAAGACAACCATGCCCAATGGCATGTGGAAAGATCAAACACAAAGAAGGTGAACTCCATCACACCTCAAGAAAATGAAGAACTCAATGCTAAGTTTGATGAGCTCATATTAGCCGTTAAAGGTAAGGAAGCCCAGGTAAGAGCTATCCCATAACCAGATATTGAATAAATATACTTCATAGCTTGTAATGGTTATAACCTAGCTTGGAAGAAGAATTATAATCCAAATTTTCAGAAACAATATTCTAGTCCTGCAGGTAACTCTAATAATAATATGGCATCAGTAATGGTAATCTCCAAGAAACTCTTAAGTCTTTATGGATTATCATAATGAGCAAAATAATATCCTTGTTAAAACACAGAGAACCATGATGCTATGCTTGGTAAATTATCTAACCAATTTTTTAGTTTGAGGAATGATTTACAGACCCTCCAAGAAAGAAAATGGATTGTTGAGGCACAGCTAGGTAAGATAACCGAGAGTCAAACTCCCATTCTAGCAAAATTTGCATGAAAAGCTGAGCCTAATCCAGTTGAAGACCTCAAGATGATAAGGATCCAAAGGGAGGAGCCTGAAGAACTTGACTATATCAATGGTCCTTCACCAAATTACACAGTTGAAGATCTTGTGAAAAGGATCCATATCAAGATTTTGGTAAGTGAAGGAAATGAGGAAGCCATGTATCAAAACTTCGTTAATCAGGTAGAAATTAAGGTACGTGAGCTTGAGGAAGAGTATAAGAAAATTGCTGAAAAATTACCTGTTAAGCTTGATGATATATTTGAGCCTACTATTAAGATTAAAATTGGGACTAATGAAATAGCTACACTTTTTGATTTAGGTGCAAGTGTTTCAACAATTCCAAAGAGTCTTTTTAATAAGCTAAATCTTCGCTCACTTGAAATCACCGAGTTAAAATTACATCTAGCAGATTCTACCTATAAACAAGCAGAAGGAATTAAAGAGAATACATTAGTATACATTAAAGGTTGTCCTGCTCTTATTGATTTTGTTATTGTTGACATGCCTGATGATGCTACTACTCTAATCATATTAGGCCATCCTTTCCTAAGAACTATTAAGGCTTTGATTAATTTGCATGAAGGGAACGTGAAGCTTCAATTGCCTTCACAGGATCCTTTTGTTATTCATTTTCCCAGAAAGAAGAAAGCCAAGCATGATGAGAAGGAGGCCATCACTTTAAAGGCCAACTATTTTGGAGTGAGTGTTACACTCATCTACCCTAAGTGTGCAACATCAAGTCAAGCTATTGACCATAAAAGAGCGCTGCATGGGAGGCAAACCATGTGAAATAAAGGTTTAAGTTAAGTTTTTAAGTTCTAGTCTAAGTTTCATGTTGAATAAAGAGTGCTAGAAAACTCTAGTTGAGAAGGAGAGATTCAGTAGTACTAAAAATAATGTTTTAAACATGCTTTTGTTGGTCGACAATTTAGACTTTCATTTTTCTGTCAAAACATGGTGTTTTGCTAAGTTTCAGGTTAAGAAAGAATTCTTGAAGAAATAATTTTTTTTTGACGACTACAGTACCTTTAACAACCAACTATACGACGGGAATTAAAATTCCAGCTGTATAGTTCAGGGAGTATAGATATTTGAGCCATCGACAAATTTTCTTCTACTGATACAGAATCTTTAACGACCAACTATATGACGGGACCATTTTGGTCTGGCTGTATAGCTTTAACGACCAAATATACGATGGGAACAAAATGTTTCGGTCGTATATTTGCGACCTTATAGTTGCGTCCGAACACTTGAATGCACGGGAAGGTACCCAAAACACCAAAAATTCAATCCTTTTTCTCTCTTCTACCTCCAAACTCTCTCAAAACCTCAAGAGATCTTCATTTCTACTCAATTTCGTTCATTTTCCGTGCACAAAAGTGATCTACGATATGTTTCTCCTCTGATCCTCCAATTACTTTTTGCAAATTCATCTCTGATCTATTGTCATTATCAATCTAGGGTGAGACTTATTTAGAACCAATTTCCATGTTTCTCTTGCCTAGATTATTATTTTGAGGAGATTCTTTAGTGTGCTATGATGAGGAATATACTATGCTTATTATTTTTCGATCAAAAAGTTTTATTTTTGTCTTTCTTATTTATTTTTAGAATATGGACACAAGGATCCAAAAGCGTGCTCGTACCGCTGCGAGTTCTTCTCTGGTTGCCTCTACCGCTACAGCTCGAGACCACATAGGGATACGGTTCAGGAATGAGCTACAACGTGATCGCTTCAACAAGATCAAGGACCGAGAAGTGAAGGCAACCAAGTGGTCTTGTACCATTATATTGAACCAACTCGGTATTTCTAATGACTTTATTTTACTTTGCAATAGGGTTGGCCTAAAAAACTTCATATTCCATGATGTGCCTACTTATCGCCGGTTAACTCTTGAATTCTTAAGTTCTTTGACAAGCACCGTTAAAACATGGCATGGAGAGGACACGATTTCTTTCCGACTTATGAACAACAATTATACATTAACACTTGATGAATATTGCAATTGTCTTAGTTTACCAATCAGCGATGCTAACGCTTTACGTGTATCTTTTACTGGCATTAACCCTTCCCAGACCACTATTATAATAGAATGAGTTTCACTTCTAGAGTCAACAAGGGGAGGAATATTCAGCATCCTTCTATTCACTATTTGTTCTATGTTATTGCTAACACATTGCGGGCATGAAATGAGTTTACAAGACTCGATGAGGAGGACATCTTAGTCCTTGCAAAAGCTTCTTTTAACAACATCGACTTGTCACTCAACTTGGGCGCAATTTTTGTGCGCTACCTCGAGCACCAGTCCTCCCAAAGCCAAGGACCAATTACAGGTGGAGGCGTCATCATCGTTCTTTCCATTGCCCTAGGCATCAACCTAGGAGAGTTGCAACCATTGCTAGGTGAGCGACGTGTTGGTTTCTCTACTTTAAAAGGTTGTGGAATGCTCACTAGGAGAGGTGGTGGTTTTTACTTGCACATTGCCGGAGTTGGGCGTCTTTACCCCACTCCTTTGTCTAATGGTCTTTTCTCTATCGAGGAAGGACGTTTGCTATATGATGTGCAGGCTGAACAATACCAACCCGAGGAGGAGATTCTAGATGAGGATGAGGACCAAGAAGAGGAGCAAGAAGTTCCTTATCAAGAGGAGCAGCCACCAAACCGGTTCGCTACATATCAAGACTTCCAAAAACTTGGAGGGACTATGGAGGGGATGCATAATATCGCCCTGAACCTCCGAGAAACAACAAGTAATCTTTCAACTCAATTTGCGGACTGGAGTTACAACTTCCCCCCACCACCACCACCATCAAAGTGATTTGAAGGGATTGCAAAAGCCTAAGCTTGGGGAGGTTTTCTATCTATTTTTATTTTGCTTTCATTTGCTTTATTTCATTTTCGAGGTTATGCTTTTATTTTAAGTTCATAAGCACCCGCATTGGTTTCCCCAACACTTTAACTTTAGTTATTTTTATTTTGTTTGCGAGATTTTCAAGCCGAGCTTTGCCTCCAATTTTCTATTCTTTAATTCCCTCTCTCAAAAACAACAAAAAGATTTCTCCATTTATCTTTATTTTCCTCCTTTCTTTTCTTTTCTCCTCGAGGTTCTCATGTATTTGCAGGAGAGTGATCGACTTCGAGTTTCCAAGAAACAAATCAAAAGGGAAGAGAGAAGTGGAACCAAACATGAGAGGTATGCCTTATGACTCCCCACCTTTGAAGTTTGAGAAACCCATGCTAGTTAGTGGTAAATGTTAAGATATTTTATTGGTGGAGTGAGTCTTTATATTTTAGTAAAATTTTGTTTGCATGGGTATTTAGTTGAGTATGTTTTGTTCCAGCTCTTGTAGTTAACCAAGTCTTGCCTAAAAATTTGCTAAACAATTGTAATAAGAAAAAGTCTCACAATTGAAGGCTTGGGTGTTGTAGTGTTTAGTCTTGAAATCTTACACTACTAGGAAAACCATCATCTGTGGCGCATGGGTATTGCCCTTCTGTGGCGCATATCAGAATTTGCTAAAGTGCAATTCCGTGGCGCATATTGAAATGCGCCACAGAAGTCTCAAAAACCTCTATGGCGCATATTGCCAATATGCGCCACATAAATCCCCAACCAGATCTGAAACTTCTGTGGCACATATTGCCAATATGTGCCACATATTGTTTTTTTCAAATTTCAAAAAAACACCCGGCCAGATTTGGCCGGAGGTGGGGGCCACCGGAGGAGGAAAAGGAGGCCAATGGTGGACGGAGGAGTATGAGGTCACCTGTGGAGGAGAGGAGGAGGCCGCCAGTGGAGGAGGGGCTCGCTGGAGGAGGAGGTCACCGGAGTAGGAGGAGGCCTCCGATGGTGGAGGTCGTCATCGGAGTAGGAGGAGGTCGTCGGAGGAGGATCTTACCGGGGTGGAGGAGGAGGGAGGAGGGTGGAGGAGGAGAAGGAACTCACCGGGGTGGGGGGAGGGAGGAGGGAGGAGTAGGAGCTCACCATGGTGGAGGAGGAGGGATGAGGAGGAGGGATAAGGAGGAGGAAGAGGAGGAGGAGGATCTCACCAGGGTAGAGGAGGAGGAGGGAGGAGGAGAAGGTGAGGAAGAAGGGGAGGAGAAGTGTGGAGGAGGAGAAGGATGGAGGATAGGAAGGGGATACGAGAGGGAGAAGGGGCGGCGGGATTCAAATTTCAAATCCCGCCCAAGACTTCTGTGGCGCATATGGGAGAAATGCGCCATAGAAGTTTGTCCCCCCTTTTTTCTTGCAGGTAAAAACGATCTTTTGACCATAACTTTTTACTCTTTTCGAATTTTGAAAATCTAAAAAATCGCTAAATGACCAGAGGTCGTTGCGAGCGGATGCGAAATCTCGTTCTCGTCATTTTGGTATATTAAACTTTCTTTCTGACATTGTATGCAAAAGTTACGACCGTTTTACAGTGGCATGACCTTTTTTGCATAAAAAGTCGAAATGCATGTTTGTTAATTTTCCTACAAACTAGACCACATTACCTACCACTATGTGAAAGGATTTTATTTTTTGAAGTGTTCTTCATTTTATTTTATTTTTTGCAAGGGTAAAAAGGCGATCCACGGGGGGGACTGTTTTTCCTACTCCAATTCTATGGTGCATACCTCTATATGCGCCACAGAATCATCACTTCTGTGGTGCATATGTTCATATGCGCCATAGAATATTGGTCAGAGTGCGGTCAACGAGATTCCGTGGTAGGGTCATATGTGCCACAGAAGTTTCAACTCATGTGGCGCATATGGCTATATCTGCCAAGAAATCCCGGGTGCCCAACCCTAGTGGAAAGTTCTGTGGCGCACCTACTCCAATTGAGATACTTTAGTCTATATGCTTTTCATGACAAACTCTCACAGTCTCAATTTTATATGATTATACTTTATTGTTCAAAGGCAAGCTTATGAGTTGATTACATGACATGGAATAGAGTTTACACATTTGAATCATCCATGCTAACAATAATTTTGCTGCGCTATAAGAATTCATAAAATCCATATGATATGATTGCCATTACTATGCTGAAGTTTTTCAGATTAATAAAGTGGAGGAAACATGAGACTACCAATCATGAGAAAGATCATCATCTCGTTATTTTAGTTTAAATGTTGAGTTCCTTTTTTATTTTGGTTTTCTTGCTCGAGGATGATCTATTTTAAGCTTAGGGAGGTTGATGGCTGTGAAATATAGACATCCACACTCACATTTAAACTGGTTATTATTCGTATATTTCATGAAATATCTCTCTAAACCCTGACATATGCAATCCTGTCTTTTTATTTTTCCCTGCACAGATGGTGTAAATCACAACATTAAAGTCAAAGGTACGAGATTTCCAACATGTCAAAGAAAGCAAGAGTCGTGAAGTGGATAAAGAAGATTTAACGACCAACTATACGGCAGGAATAAAATTCTGGCCATATAGTTCCGGCCGTATAGTTGCCATGGACACCGCTAGGTCAAACAAAACAACTTTCATGAAGGGGCCCTATATAAAGAGGCCTCGGGCGACGAGAAAACTCTCTCGCTTTGCCACCGATGACACCCAGCCATCAGAAACCACATCGCCGGAGGAATGGATCTAGATCTAATCTCCAAACTCTTCTTCTCCACCATAGCCATATTCCACCACTTGTAATAGTAGATCTCATCTCCAATTGGCGATATTGTAAGACTATTGGCTATCAATCTCATGATTTCCATTACATTGTTTTTGGTTGTTGAATTCATCTCTATGTGTGAGTAATTTTCTTTGGGCTAAGGGCTTCGGCCTAGACATGTAGCTTTTGTGCATGTTATTTATCATAGATGGGATCATGTATTAGTTTGTATGACATGATGATTATTGTACCCTCTCTTGCCTCAATCTAAGGACTTGTCAGGTACCCAAGACCCCGAGGATTGATCCAGATATAGGGAGTGTGAGTAATGATTGATCTGCAGGTTGGGAACCCTAGTGAAAGAAGGGGTAGTACGGCTGTATGTGAGGGATTTACTTGGGATTAACGGTGACATCACTATGCGTATCATTAGTTCTCTTTCTTCTATGGATGAGAGTAGTAGGTTATTGCTATAAGCGGTTGTGGAGGCAATAGCAATTATGGATGCACTTCCCACATATAATTAACTTGCTATAACAATTACATGCATACTTTGTTATTATCTTTTATTCCCATCAGATGTTTTGCACAGCTACAGGTGAAACCGAAAGCCCTAGGCCCTCTCTCTCCATCATCATCAACAACAAAAGATCGCAAACTCTTGGTCCGGTAAAACACACAAGAAACTCTAAAACTCTCGAAGGTCCGTTAAAGTAACCTCACTACGCTTTCTGCTTCCCGAGGATTCGATAAACCTAGGTCTAGTAGGGAAAAATAAGCTATACTACATCCGTAATCCGGATTGAAGGTATCAGGGACCGACTATCGTTACCAACGTCGATTGGACTTTGCATCACGCATCCATCGTTGTACAAGGCCTTGGAGTCGGTGTCTCTTCTTCAAGATATCAAGACCCTCCCCAAGGTGTTCTTCCTTATCATTTGTGGATTTGAGGGAGCATGTTGACCGATATTTCCTTGCGAGGATTCTATCAGACCGGTGGCCGCTGTTCGGGAGCAATCGGCCTTGAATCGTGTGAGTTTTGCATGTGTTTATCGTGTTATTTGTGAGGTGTGTGTTCGCTTCCGCTACCTTCTCAATTTCCCCTAACATTCCGATGGTGGAACTGGTTTGTCGGTTCTGTCGCCGATTCCAGTTGGAGATTTTTCTGTCTCCTCTTCCAAGCCTCCATATTGTCGGGAGTGAGTCATCGGGCTTCCTCCCTCATCATCGTACTCGTCGGTGTGAACCTATCATGGTCATAGGACGAAGAATGAAGTAGTGTAACATTAAATAGGGTAGGAAGTGAGATCTCAAAGAGGATAGAATTCACCTTTGGAGTCCATGACGACTTGGCATAAGTTGGAGACCTTGACGGGGAAACGATCGAAGGTCGGGCTGCATCAGGTTTTGTGTGACATGGAGGAACATTCCAATGAACTTATTCTTCCAAATAGCAATGTGAAAAAATTTAGCGGTAAGTGCTCCATAATACTATCCATCTTCATAAAATTCAGTTCCCTTTCCTTCCCTCAAATGTATATGATGTGTTTATAATTTGCTCTCTATGTTTCTCATATTCTCTTTTATTCCTAAAACTGGTAGGCAGTCATGGAAAGCAACATGTTGCCATCTGCTTCAAAAGATGGCACAGACGATGAACCAATTCCTTCCAACGATGTTGTGCACTTTGTGCTATCGCAGGACAAGGCAGAGCCAACTTAAATAACATGGTCATCCATGCAAGTACTTCAAGACCAACCAAGTCTCAACTAGAAGTACAACTCGAGGCAGAGCAGGTAATATGAAATTGCGCTCTACCATTGAGGAGTTGCAGAAGGTGAACGAATCTGGCGAGACAGATAGGCTAAAATATTTGGAAGACCTATGAGCAATGCGGAATAAACAAGATGAGGCAAATGCATTAATTCAACAAGTGTTGGCTCAGCTGTCAGAATCAAAAGGCAATTTGGTAAGTGAACTGGTGGTGTGAATCTGTGAAAAATTGTCAGACATTTGGCCAAGAAACATTTATGATGTTTGGCAGTATTATGGTGTTGAACTTTTTATGTGTACAAAAGTTTACCCATGCCCGTAACTGCGGGTATAAAACTTTATCCATACCCATATCCGCTGGGTACCCATACCCATTGGGTACCTTGTGGGTAGATCCAATAGTATCAAGTTATTCACAATTTTATGTTCATCAATAACATATATTTCAAAAAAAATACAATTATCTCTACTTAATAATAGGTAGACGACTACATGAAAGTATCTAAGTTTACAATTCGCAATCACATACTTGTCCTTAGGCTTCTTGGCTGCATAGGTTGACACTCTACAGGTAAGTTTGCCATGTCAGTTTAAATGAGTAGGGTATGGTATACCCATGGGTACAAGTCAATAACCGTTCTCCGTACCCGTAACTTAACGGGTAGGATATGGGTATTATCCATGGGTATAAAAGTGTGCCCATACCCTACCCATGCGGGTACGGTACTCACGGGTACCCGTACCCATGAGTAAAATTGCCATTCTTAATGATGTCACCAACGGTCGGCATGACATCATCTGACATTGCTAATGGCCACCCACGGTGCCGCCTTCCACGTGGCGTGGACTGTGACCAAAGAAAAACGTCACGACTAATTTCACCTAGGCCGGTCCTGTTGGCCGCGACGAAATTCAAGGAACGTCACGGTCGGTTATGACGTTTTCAGATGGAAAAAACGTCACAAATCAGATTATGGCGTGAGATTCATAACCTTTTTTCTCGCAAAATTCGACACGGATGGTGATCTATGACATTCTATCCCTGATCCACGACGATATCAGATTGTCATGTATCGTCCAAATTCTTGTAGTGCCACTTTTTTATGTGTGATGGAATATATATTTGTTAGGATGTGTATTTGGATCAAAGAACATCCCCATCAAGCTCATCGAGAGCATCCATCTCAATAGTGCGGCATTTTCCTATAGATTCAAACAAAGTAAAAAAAAGAAACTCTCAACATTTGTTTTCCTTTAGAAAATGGGGGGTGTCTACAACGATCTTCCAACACACCATCAGACTAATACTTGTGTAGGACACTAGATGACAACACTAGTCCGCAACTAACTCCGGTGTCATTCTTAACAAAAAATAGTTGAGGGTAAAATACTCTTACACTCTGTCAACGCTAGATGCACCACTAGAGCAAGGACAGGACGGAGAGGGTCTTATTTTGACTTTAAGATGTACCCGCCGCCTCAACATGCTAAGAAATACACTAAATGAAGATCTAAACAAAGAACGAGAAACCTCTCGCTGCGAGAGATCATGGTCCGCCACACCCTTGAGGCCCCGAGGTCACCGAAGGCGGAGGATACCAGTGGCATCGCCGACAGGAGTAACAAACCCTAGATGGATTTTTGTGCTAACTCCAAATCGCCTTATTCACTTTTGTCAGTATGCATCACTTCATATAATTAGTACTTACTTTGTCATGTTAAGAGTTACAGTTTCCTTTACTCGCCTAGCAAAGTAACTACTCACTTTATCACAAACTAGATGTCGCGGATTTGTCTAGATTCACATGTATTTGTACACTAAAACACATATAGATATATTTGTATTTAAACAAATCTGTGACGATTAATTCTGTATAGAGGTCGTGGACATATCATTTTTTGCTCAAACTTACATTAAATGTTAAATAACTTCTAATTCTAATTATCTTCGTCTTTTTGTCTTTTTTTCAAGAACAGCCAACCAATGGTTGCTTATCTTTGTGGAAACACTGTGTTGCAAAGAGGTGGGCCTATAATCCTTTAACCCCCTGAGGTGTATCATATTTTTGTAAGCAGCGTAATGTAGGCAGTGTTCACGCCAGTTGGGTCGATTGAGTTATAGGCAAGTGTTGGGAAGAGCTATGTGATATCAGCTTTTATCTCAGTGGCATAGAACTTGTATTACTCATTAGTAAAACTATTTGGATAGGGGCTCCTGCTCTTTGTAACATGTGAAATACAATAGGCAATTCCCCCAGTTGAATTCTCTGGCAAGTAGTAGCACAAGATCGCTTGAGGATCTTATAGTGCTAGTAGATAATTCTTTAGAGTCCAAGTACTCGTTTCAGTCAACAAATGCCTAGAGTAATCTATTGCCAGTTTCAACTTGTCTGAATCTTCGTAGAACTCCTGTTGCTCGTGTTAAAGCGGTTAAATCTTTGTGTGCCTTTTTCATTTGATCATTAAAGCGGTTGAGCTCATTCTGCTTAATTGTACAGTGTTTCCTCAATACAAATTCAGTATCCATCATAGTTTGTTGTTCTTTAGCCGTTCCACTGTAGGAGTATTATATCAGATAGCAACGCTTATGTTATGTCTGATCCAATTTTTACTTGCGGATTCTGTCTTCTGGACCACCAGCCCTTATATCTGGAAGCCTGTGGTTTAATTTGGATGCTATAGCCATTTACTTGATTCTCATAATGATCTTCTGCCTCGTTAACTGAACCAATATAAGGATATGACACCAATCTAGGTAACATTGACAGTGATCGAATATTTATTCTGACTGGCAGCACAGACATTGTAATTCTACTTGGAGGAATGAAAACATGCTAGAAAGATGGCATGAAATTGCTTAGATTTAATTCATAACTCAATTCTACTTAGGGACAGTGACCTTTCAAGTTTTGGCGTTTCAACTTAAATAGGGGAAAAGCTGCATCATGGATGAATACAATGTTGTCTGACATGACTGTTGTAACCATGGTAACATGGATACGAGGCTGCTCAGGAGAAGGAACTGTAGCTTGTATGAACACAATGCTAACTGACATGACTGTTGCAATCATAGTAACATGGACATAAGACAGCTGCGGCGTAAGACATGAGCAACTCTTTCTATAAATTGGACAAGATTATATAGGATAATAATAGTACTAACAAAAACAAAATCCGATTACAGGGGGAATCACTCTTGCAGTAATAACAAATTGCCAGGGATTCAGTCAATTAACCTAGTAGTATCCAATATCTACACCACGTACACATAAGACACATGTCTGCTTAGAGCAATTAACCAAGCCTAGATTAAGTTCAATTCTTGGACGGGGAATCCCAATCTTCACTTGAGCATCATCCTCTCTGATGTTTCCCCTGCCGCGAAATGAATGCCAGTCTTCACTTGAGCTTGAGCTGGATCAATGAAAAGGGTGGCTGAACTCCAGCCAGCGTGGCAGCGTGCGCAGCACCAATCAAGCCGCGAGATGAATCCGAAGCTTCACTTGAATCCGAAGAGATCAATGATCTCTTTTTTTGGACGGGGTCGATTCTCCGTGTTGTCTCTTCTGCCGCGAGATGAATCCGAAGCTTCACTTGAACGCTTCCAGGTAATCAATGAAAGGGTCGTTGAAATCCACCGTGTGCACTACCTGGTCCATCTTCCGACGAGCCTCGGCCCTGAGTAGCTCGATCTCGCGCCGGCGGCAGGCGGCCGCGACCTCGGCGGCAGGGGCGGCAGAGCGAGCCTTGGCAAGACAGGCCTTCTTGAGGAGCCCACGCATGCTGCAGGCCGGAGGCTTCATCAGCGCCGCCGCGACCTCGGGAATCGCCTGGGTCTTGGTCGCGCTGAGGGCTTCGACGCATTTCCGCTGCGAACTGAGGGGGCACCGGTCCTCGTCGATGCTGGGACGCGGGCATCTCCTGACCTTGCTGGCGGAATCGGGCTCGACCTTGCCGCAGGCACCGCGCACGCGCTTCGCCGGCTGATCCCCGCCGTGGAACGATCCAGGCCGCTTTGGTTTCTTGGTGACGGCGGCGGTTGGCTTGGCCACGCAGGCGGGGTTGATACGAATGCTGGAGGAGGCGCAGCCACGGAGGACGGCGGCGGCTGATCCGCGTGAGGCCTGGGAGTGGGGGTGGACCGTGGCACCCATGGCCGGAGCAGTGCGCGCAAGATCGGGGCAGGCCAGACGAGATCGAGGAAATCGATGGCGGGATTGGGAGGAGCGGCAAGAAGGAGCAGGATGGGGAGAGAAGTAGCTCCCAAGTTTAATGGCGGCAAGAAGAGGACGCGCCAGCAAATTTGAGTCGAAGTCGGAAGGGGAGGGGAGGATCTGCGTGTGGTTAGCGTTGGGCCTACACGCCAGCGAGACGCGCTTAGACTTGGTGGGTCCCGGTATTACTACAGTGAACTCCCAAGTCCAAGTGTCGATGTACTCTAATTTAATTCTGGCAGCCAAATTGAATAGGAGTAATCAAAGCACAGACCTGGTTAACCATTCCTAACAAATCAAAATGTATAGGTTAACTGGAAGGATGAAGAACGATTAGCTCCAAAATATGACCGTTACACTTACCGAAGACATGAAGATGATCAACGCCATGTTTCTTGCCGTGCCGGGCCTCGTATGACGTCCTTTTTTTTTGAGAATAAAGTTGTGATAGAATTAATCAAAGACAGAGTCATGCTCTAGAGAGTCTACAATAGAGCCTGGTGGCACCTGCAGCCAGGTCTTACACACTTTATTTTCACAACTAAATATCGCTAATTGATGCGCTACGCCGTTGCCCGATCGCCTAATATGCGTGATCATGTGGTCTTCAAAGCCTCGAAGCAGCAACTTGATCTCCTTGACTTGAGGGCCGTGGACCGATCTGTCCAGCTCACTATTCTTCAGCTTGTTCACCGCGGACAAACAATTCGTCTCCAAGATTAGCTTCCTTGTGCCAATCTCCCGTACCAGATGCACTGATCGCCGACAAGCAAGGAGCTCCGTACACTCACCATCACTTAGAGCAGGGGAAAAATGGCATGCTCCCGCCACGAAGCTACCATGGTGATCCCGAAGGACCACACCCCCTCCACCATAAGAGTTACCCTGAGGCAGAGAACCATCGGTGTTCTCCTTTAGCCACCCCGTCGTCGGGGCGGACCATTTCTCTGTCGGACGCGCAACGGGAGAGTGCTGAGGCAACTTGGTCACAACCCATTCCTTGACGAGGAAAAGGGAACGTCGAACTGTAGCTTTAGGGTTTTCTATGCTCCCCCCTTCTCTGGCTTCATTCCTGGCATACAATAGCTGTGTGAGCAACATCATCCCCAAGGCTAGCTTCTTCTCATCAACACTGCTAAACCATTTGAGCAGCCATTCCTGAAGGTCCCTGTGGCTTCTCAAAACAGAAGGGGGAGAGGCGAGCTGCAACTTTGTCCATTCTCGGGCCAGCTCCCAGGCTCGTCGCGCGTGTGGGCAATCCCAGAACCGGTGTTGTAGGGATTCCCTTCTGTTGCATACCATGCACGCCACCCCCTCCTTGACCTTCCTCCATTGTAGCTCCTCCCCGACAGCGAGACCGTTCTTGGCGAGGCGCCAACAGTGGACCTTGATCTTGTTAGGGACTTGTGCCCCGCAGATAGACACTACGAGTGTGCACACGGTTTACTACGTATACAGCCGTTGTCACCACCTTGTTCTAGAAGAGGATGGGCATGCCCTTTGACTTGAGCATACACCACGCCACACTAGCAGATCTAGTTGGACACATCAGGATGGTTCCAACAGTGCAATTTTAATTTAATTATAATTTTTTTTATGATATATAGGCTATGTAAAAATCTCAGGGTGATCCATGGACCACCCTAGCCACCCTTTGGATACGCCTATGCCACGCCATGCCAACCACCCTATGGTTCCAGCACTCGACGATACAGTTATATTGAGGAGAATAAGGTGCCATCAAATGCCTCGTGACGCCGGTATCGGCGAAGTGCGCGACGAGGGATTTGGAGGTGAATTTGCCGCCGTGGTTAGTTTGGAGAATGCGTAGTTTGCGTCGTGCCTCCGTCTGCGCCTCTATGTGAAAGTGCTTGAGTGTTGTACACTACGAGAAAAAACACGTGGCTGCAGCCTGTGCTTGCTGCACTGGGGCCAGAGTCTTTGCCGTGTGCAGTTTAGCAGTGGCACACGGAAAAACGGGCAACATTGTCGTGTGGCCTTTGCAGAGGACACACGATAACTATCGAGCACACGGCAAAGACAATAAAACACACGACAACACCCCTCACACCATCATTGTCACCAAAACCGTCAAGTTACTTTTATATTCGTGCAAAACACACGGCAAAGGCTTTGCCGTGTCTATTGGGCTAGACACATGGCAAAGGCCCTTTACCATGGCGAACACTGCGTGTGGCTTTTGCCGTATGTATACACACGATAAAGTCTTTGCCGTGTTCCGCAGGCTCTTTGCCGTGCTGTGCGGTAGTGGTCGTTGCCTTGTCCTTCAATGAGAGGAGGACAAGCCACATATAGCGACGAGGAGTAGGAAGAAGCATCGTCCTCCAAGTAGCAAAGTCCAGAGAAACAATATGGAGACAGTATTTGCGCTGCGTGCAACCTTGTACAGTACTTTTTTTCTTTTCTTTCTCCTTTTATTCAATAAGGATTCGTCGTGCCATCCCACGTCCGGGCGATCGGGTCAAAAAACCCAACAGAAATGAGCTAAAACTGCCCTAGAGAATAGCTGAATCCTAACTGAATTTATTTGACACTGCTAACTAAAACTGACGAAACACGATGATTATAGATTAACTAACATAAGCCGCCATGTGAAGGTGCCATCCTCCTCTGTCAGCGGAGGGAGAGCTTGGTGTAGGGGTTCGTAGCATGGAAAACAAAAAATTTCTACCGCATGAACACATAATCAAGATCTAATCTATGATCAAGCCCAGATCTATCTACTAGATTGTAGCAAAGAGTCGATAGAGGAACTCACCCTCGAAGATTCCAAAGCGGTTAACGAGAGCGGATTCTCGTGGGTGATGTAGTCATACTCTTTCCGATCTCAAGATCGCGTAGACGATCCTTCCGGCGCTGCGTTCCGGCAGCGCTCCCGTAGTCGGTCACACGTTCGGTACTCGATGAAGACCTTCCTCTCCCTTGTTCCAGCAGGCAGCGGAGGTTGTAGCACTCTCCTCGCGATTCCGGCAGCACGACGGCGTGGTATCGGAAGTAGAGGGGAGATCTCGCAGGGCTTTGCCTTAAGCCGGAGCGAGTATGGTGGAGTAAGAGAGGGCCTTGGGGATCTACGGATTAGAAGCACCAAAGGGGTGGTGTGGCCAGCAGCTAGGGCTTGGAGAAACCCTAATTCGGCGGCTAGAGGATCCCTAGGTGGCGGCAACACTTGGAGGGGTGGTGGCGCCTAGAGCTAGGGTTTTTGGGTGGAGAGAGGTGTGTTTGGAGGGGCAGCCCTGCCCCTCCTTATATAGGTGGGAGGGCGCGGCCAAGGGGAGGGGAGTCCCTCCCCAACTCGGATCCCTAGTGGTCCGGCGGTGGAGGAGGAACTCCTCCCTAACTCGGTTTCCCACTTCCCCACCACTTCACAAAATAGCCGTTTGACTTTTCAAATTGGCGTTTGACTTTTCAAACTAGGATTTGATTAAACCCTTTATTTTGTTCAGCGATGACACCTAGTACATGATACAATCATACCAACTTGATATAACACATTCATGTACCCTTCCCCTCCGGAGTGCCGGACATTCCGGAACCTTCTAGAACATTCCCGATGAAAACACCGGAACCATTCTCCAACCCCGAAACAACACTTTCCTTATATGAATCTTATTCTCCGTACCATTCCGGATCTCCTCGTGATATCCCGGATCCCATCCGAGTCTACGAACAACATTCGGTCTCTTACTCATCATCCCATAACTACTTAACAACATCGAATCCTTAAGTGTGTCTCCCTACGGTTCGTGAATTATGCGGACATGATCGAGACACTTCTCCGATCAATAACCAATAGAGGAATCTGGAAATTCATATGGCTCCCACATATTTCTACGATTACTTTGCGATCGAATGAACCACTTACATACGATACCAATTTCCCTTTGTCTCACGATAGTTTACTTATCCGAGGTTTTGATCGTCGGTATCTCTGCATACCTAGTTCAACCTCATTACCGATAAGTACTCTTTTCTTGTTCCCATGGTATGTGATCCCTTGTGAGCCAGTCACATGCTTGCAAGCTAATTGGATGACATTCCACCGAGAGGGCCCAGAGTATATCTATCTGTCATATGGATGGACAAATCCCACTCTTGATCCATGTGTCTCAACCCATACTTTCCGAACACTCAATGCCACCTTTATAGCCACCCAGTTACGGTGTGGTGTTTGATGTCATCAAAGCATCCTTCCGGTGTTGGTGATAAGCATGATCTCATGGTCGAAGGAATTAGGTTACTATGTATCAGAAAGCTTATAGCAAATGAACTATATTAAATGACTTGATCTTTATGCTACGCTTAACTATAGGAGTATGTCCATCACATCATTCTCCTAATGATATGACTCTGTTGTTAATAACATATCTATGTTCATGATCAGGAAACCATGATCATATATTAACCAACAAGCTAGTTTAACAAGAGGCTTTACTAGGGACTCTTTTATGTTTACAAATCACACAAGTATTAATGTTTCTGGTTAATACAATTATAGCATGGTATGTAAACATTTATCATAAGTATGAAGATATGATAATAACCACTTTATTATTGCCTCTTGGGCATATCTCCAACAGTCTCCCACTTGCACTAGAGTCAATAATCTAGTTTCAAACCTTTGTGTATTCAACACCTATGGCTTTCCGGTGTTGTATGTACACGATTGCTAGTGGTCAACTGATCTCCGGATCTGACACTTCCAGGTCCGTGTGTAATTGCATGTCTTTGCGTCTCTACGCATCACTCATTCTCTAATGATATGGCTTTGTACAAATTTGGTCCTTTGGTGTGACCTTTAGTTCTTTGGGGTTAAAACATGTTGATAATATTGTCGTACAATATATCTTCATAGTATTATCCCTGCTGTGAACTACACTTAGTTTGATAACAAACTACTTGACACAAATGCCCTATTTTGCTGCTATAATAGCAGTTATATACTTAGCCCTTTTGTTGTAGTATTTGTCACAATGTCTTAACTTTGGAACTCATCCAAATCCATTATGGAACTTACTTTCCATCACATTGTGCCACCCTCAGTTTAGATTGAGATAAACTTAATTTGTACTTCATGACAAAACTAGTATCAATGTAGTACTTTTACAATGAACTAACCATCTATTTGTCACTTCTACAAAACAATATATTCTTAGTTCTTCCAAAAGATCATAAGAATATCCTTACTATTGTCCAACGATCATCTTATGAATCATTCTGGTATATGCTCACATCATTTAGAGCATAGGACATATCTAGATTTGTACATATCACAGCATGATTGATATAAATACTCTTTGTGATTTCATACATCAAGTATTAATCTATACCTGAATCTTTGTTTCACTTATCAAGTGTCAATACACTAGAATATATCATCAATATTGAACTCATTCAATCCTTTCTGTGCGACAAGAACCTTTCTTGTAGTTTCTATATTGAACTCATTCAATATATCATCTATGTACTTTTGGCACAACCATATTAGCGTCTATTGATGCCAAATATTTGGGTTTTGCCTAAGTCTTCATCGAGATGAAATTCTTATCCTGTGTTTAATAAAAGATACATTATTTCCAATCAACAATATGTCTTCCACATAATGTATTAGAAACATGTCTTAGCGCTCCCACTTAATTTCTTGCAAATGCAAGCATCTTCATCGTCTCCGATGAAATTAAACTCTTTTAACAGTTTCATCATAGTGAAGATTCCAACTCCTCTATGCTTACTTCAACTATTGAAGTTTGCATATTCTTTTAGCATCCTTTGAATTAACAAAACCCTTTGGACCGTGTCATTTACACGTCCTTGGTAACCATTCTATTAGAAGAACTTGTTTTGTTTATTCAACACATAACAAAATTATATGTCGTAGTTGCTACATTAATCCGTCTAGACTAAATATCGCTTAATGAAAGATCAGATCTTGTCATAGTCAACTCTTTGAACATTGTCGTGAACTCTTTCCCGACATGTCGATAATTTCATAGATGTGAAACATCCATGTCTATTTATTTATAGATCCAAATACGACTGTAAGGTCTTGTACCTTTCCAGAGGGTCTTTCAAGTTCAAACCTTGATCTCTCGTATATGGAACTATCACGGATTTTATGGCTTCAAGCCATTTGACGGAGTCAGGGCCCATCATCGCTTCTTTGCATGTAGTCGGATCATTATTGTCAAATAATGATTTAACTCTCAAATCTTGGTATTTGATTGTTTACCCGACCTTCTTGTTTCAATAGAAACTTAGTCCTCCGTGACCACAACCTTTGAGGCACGTGAGCCATGAGCATTGTTGCTGCCTCCGGAACACTTTTTGGCACTGCGCAACTCTGCACATATAGCTAAGGTTCTTTTAACCTTATCAAAGTTCTATTGTCCTCCCACTTATTTTTTCATGAAAAATTCCTTCTCAAAGAAACTTGACGATCTAAGCGACAAACACTTTTGTCTCCGGTGTTATGGAGGAATAGTTATTCGAAATAACATACAAATATAGGTTCATCCGACTTTGGTTGCAAACATCTTTCTTATGCATAGCATACCAATGTTTAAGAAAGGACAACTTGGGTTTTATCCCAAACCATAACTTTATATGGTGTCAATTCAACGGATTGTGATGGAGCTCTTTTCAGTGGAAAAACGGCAGTCTCTAAAGCTTTTAATATTTAAAATATAATGACAATTTTATAAATTACACCTTTGATCTTACCATGTCAAACAAGGTTTAATTACATGTCTCGAACACTCCATACTCTTATGGTGTTTCGGAAAATGCAAATCCATGGAATGATTCCTTAAATCTTAGGTATTATGCTAAACTCGTAACTCAAATATCTTCCTTTATGATCTTATCATAAACTATTTATATTCTTGTTACAATGATTTTGCACTTCATCTTGAAAATCTTTGAACTTTTCAAATGTTTCATACTTCATCCTTATTAAGTAAATATTCATATATTCACTCAAAATTTCGGAGGAAGCATATGAAGTTGAAATCCATTGCTCTTGACTACACATAATGGACTTCATACAACAATATGTACAAGTTCCAATAAGCTAGTCATTCGTTCCCTTTTGGCCTATGAACAAAGTTTTTAATTATCTCTAGGAAAGTTTCACAAGCGTCATTTGATCAAAATACAAAAGACTCCAAAATTCCATCCACATGGAGTTTCTTCATGTTTTCTTTTCAATATAATTTAAACAGCGATGTCACTTCCTAAATGATCTTTCAATCATTTTGTCTTTCGTCATTTTTAGCACTAGTTTTATGGATGTGATTTCTCCAACGAGATTTGTGAATCATCCATCTTTTATGGATTACGGCAATTAATTGAACAACCCTTTTGTTCTCATAATACCTGATAAAACAAATCTTGAAGGCAAGCTTTGATTTAAACGAGCAACACAATAACCCTTTATTTGTTCTCGATGAACATCATCACATATTCTTTTGCTAGTTACTTAGGCCATTGTAGTTCATCAATTGTGTTGTTTTGTATGACGATTCACACCAACAAATTCAGTATCAAATACTTAAGAACCACATTGTTTAATAAGCAAAGAATATATCCATAACATGTATATCATCTATATACTTAAGCTGAACAATTCTAGTCTTTTCTTTTCTGCCATATACTTATGAGATTCTCTTTCAGTATTTCCTTTTCTGTTTGAAAGAATCTATCAACATCAATAGTGGAGCCATATATATGACACATAGTCCAAAGCATGTATAGTAAAATACCAATGTCTTTGGACTTGCACCTTGAAGTAGATCACCATCATCAAATGTTTGGTGTTCTTTCAAATTCCTTTCTTTAGTAATCTATTGGTGTAGTAAACATTTTACCCACATCAAATATTCACCCTTATCATGGAATCATCCATGATCAAGCTACTTTTAGCTTATAACGGTGAATCACGAGTATAATGTTGCTCTCCAAGACCTTTTGGAGGTTTAGGACAACTAGTGTCTCCAACCTTTTGCAAATTCTCATCAAATATGAGAACATGACTTTTGCCATATTATACTCTATCATGTTACAACCAAAACTTTGTTTTAGATATCACAATATCTTCCACACATCATTGTTTCTGAAACAACTCTTTCAGATCCTAGATAACCTTGATATTAAGACAATCCTTTGAATATCAAGAATCAGGGAGACAAACATGATACTCATACACTAACACTTGGAATTGTCACTCTTGCTTTAATACCAATTATTAAACTTCATGGAGTAACCGGAACTTTCTGAAAGTTTGCAATAGGACTTTTAAACTTTAGATTAACACTTCAAAACAATACGATACCAGTTCGTAAAGTAACTAACCAGAATTCTATAGTTCTATCATCTCAATTATAACTAAGCGCAAGGTGGTAAACGGATGCCAATGACTACAACAACTATGCAAATTCACTTTGATTTAATTTATGATAAATAGTGTTCAACTTTTAATCATATTGTCGTTGAACTCCCACTCAAAACAATATCCCTCACATTGTTTTAGTGATCACACGAACCAAATCCACCACATCAAAACCGATCATCACGAGAGTTGATGTAGCTTCAATGGCGAATAATCAACATGTTCATCATATCTACTATATGACTCATGCTTTACCTTTCGGTGATCCGTGTTCCGAGACCATGTCTGTACATGCTAGGCTCGTCAAGATCAAACCTTAGCTTCCGCATGAACAAAACTGGCTTTCTCACGTTGTATACACTTGCAGAATCTAACACACCCGATCATCACGTGGTGCTTCAAAACAACAAGCTTTAGCAACGATGCTAACTAAGGATGAACACTTTAAAACTTGAAATTTTTGTGCTTGAGGGATCATCTTATAATTCTACCGTCGTTAACTAAGCAATACAAGATGCATAAAGGATTAATATCACATGCAATTCATAATATGTGATATGATATGGCCTTTCTTCTTTGTGCTTCCGATCTCCATCTTCAAGCACGAACATGATCTCCATCATCACCGGTATTGCATCAAGGTCAATGACGCTGCTCCATGGTTGTCGTCCACCAGCTTCAACTATTACAACTACTTTGAATAGACACGCGGGTCTTAACAGAATTTAAAGACAACCATATGGCTCCTTCCGGTTGCCAACTTACAATAAGGAACATTGCATACATCAAATATAATCACAATCATGGCCATATCACATCACAGCACACCCCTGCAAAACAAAGTTAGACGCCTCTAATTTTCTTTGCATGTTTTACGTGGTTTGGGGCTTTCAATAAGTGTCGCTCTAACTTACGAACAGGAACCACAACGTTGATACTAGTATTGTCAATCTCCCGTTGTAAATTGAATCTTAACTATGTTGGGAGAAACAGGCACCCGCAAAGCCACTTATGCAATACAAGTTGCATGTCAAGCGTGGAGCAAGTCTCATGAACGATGTCATGTAAGGTTATCCCGGGCCGCTTCATCCCACCATCCCGCAAGATGCAAAGTACACAAGAAGCAATCGACAATAAAAGCATCAACGCCCACAATGACCATTGTGTTCTACTCGTGCAACAGATCTACATATAGACACGGCTCTGATACCACTGTAGGGGTTCGTAGCATGGAAAACAAAAAATTCTACCGCATGAACACATAATCAAGATCTAATCTATGATCAAGCCAAGATCTATCTACTAGATTGTAGCAACGAGTCGATAGAGGAACTCACCCTCGAAGATTCCAAAGCGGTTAACGAGAGCGGATTCTCGTGGGTGATGAAGTCGTACTCTTTCTGATCTCAAGATCGCGTAGACGATCCTTCCGGCGCTGCGTTCCGGCAGCGCTCCCGCAGTCGGTCACACGTTCGGTACTCGATGAAGACCTTCCTCTCCCTTGTTCCAGCAGACAGCGGAGGTTGTAGCACTCTCCTCGCGATTCCGGCAGCACGACGGCGTGGTACCTTAAGTAGAGGGGAGATCTCGCAGGGCTTTGCCTTAAGCCGGAGCGGGTATGGTGGAGTAAGAGAGGGCCTTGGGGATCTACGGATTAGAAGCACCAAAGGGGTGGTGTGGCTGGCGGCTAGGGCTTGGAGAAACCCTAATTCGGCGGCTAGAGGATCCCTAGGTGGCGGCAACACTTGGAGGGGTGGTGGCGCCTAGAGCTAGGGTTTTTGGGTGGAGAGAGGTGTGTTTGGAGGGGCAGCCCTGCCCCTCCTTATATAGGTGGGAGGGCGCGGCCAAGGGGAGGGGAGTCCCTCCCCAACTCGGATCCCTAGTGGGCCGGCGGTGGGGGAGGAACTCCTCCCTAACTCGGTTTCCCACTTTCCCACCACTTCACAAAATAGCCGTTTGACTTTTCAAATTGGCGTTTGACTTTTCAAACTACGATTTGATTAAACCCTTTATTTTGTTCAGCGATGACACCTAGTACATGATGCAATCATACCAACTTGATATAACACATTCATGTACCCTTCCCCTCCGGAGTGCCGGACATTCCGGAACCTTCTAGAACATTCCCGATGAAAACACCGGAACCATTCTCCAACCCCGAAACAGGACTTTCCTTATATGAATCTTATTCTCCGTACCATTCCGGATCTCCTCGTGATATCCCGGATCCCATCCGAGACTCTGAACAACATTCGGTCTCTTACTCATCATCCCATAACTACTTAACAACATCGAATCCTTAAGTGTGTCTCCCTACAGTTCGTGAATTATGCGGACATGATCGAGACACTTCTTCGATCAATAACCAATAGAGGAATCTGGAAATTCATATGGCTCCCACATATTTCTACGATTACTTTGCGATCGAATGAACCACTTACATACGATACCAATTTCCCTTTGTCTCACGATAGTTTACTTATCCGAGGTTTTGATCGTCGGTATCTCTGCATACCTAGTTCAACCTTGTTACCGATAAGTACTCTTTTCTCATTCCCGTGGTGTGTGATACCTTGTGAGCCATTCACATGCTTGCAACCTAATTGAATGACATTCCACCGAGAGGGCCCAGAGTATATCTATCCGTCATATGGATGGACAAATCCCACTCTTGATCCATGTGTCTCAACCCATACTTTCCGAACACTCAATGCCACCTTTATAGCCACCCAGTTACGGTGTGGTGTTTGATGTCATCAAAGCATCCTTCCGGTGATGGTGATAAGCATGATCTCATGGTCGAAGGAATTAGGTTACTATGTATCATAAAGCTTATAGAAAATGAACTATATTAAATGACTTGATCTTTATGCTACGCTTAACTATAGGAGTATGTCCATCACATCATTCTCCTGATGATATGACCCTGTTGTTAATAACATCTCTATGTTCATGATCAGGAAACCATGATCATATATTAACCAACAAGCTAGTTTAACAAGAGGCTTTACTAGGGACTCTTTTATGTTTACAAATCACACAAGTATTAATGTTTCCGGTTAATACAATTATAGCATCGTATGTAAACATTTATCATAAGTATGAAGATATGATAATAACCTCTTTATTATTGCCTCTTGGGCATATCTCCAACACTTGGATGGTGATCCAGACTCCAGAGCTCGGTGAATTGGACTATCGTCTGTATTGGCAGATTGCCACGCATGTCTTTTATCCATTGGTCATCATTAAGAGCTTCTTCCATAGTGCTTCGTTTCGTTTGGCTCCCCTTGCTCTAACGAACTCGAGTAGAACAGGTGCAAATTCTGCAGGTCCATCCAGAAGTTTAATTTGTCCCCTCTGCCAGTAATGCAGTAGTTTGCCACATTGAACATTGCCTCGGCTTCAGGTGATAGTTGGAACTGCTGGCCTGACGACCTCTGCCTCATTCTTAGAGAATCGTTGAGTAGTTTCAGGTTGTGGATTCCCCGTCCCCCATAAAGGATTGGCTTGCAAACTTGGCTCCATGAGGCTAGGCAATATTCCCTCCATTTTCTTCTCCAGCACCATGCCACAGAAAAGGCTCGGCAAATTTCATTGATGCTCTTTATGACCCCATGGTGGCAAATCCAGAGACAACATGTGTGATAGCTGAGAGTACTGTTTTGACATGGTAACATTACACAAACTTGTATAAATCAGACATGGTAACATGGAGATAAGACAGCTCAGGAAAAGGAGAAAGACCTAACATTACACAAACTTGTATAAATCACTTCAACTCAATTTGTAATTTATTTTATTCTGTTTATAAAAAGAAAGCAGTTTTCTTTGTTCGGCTAACAAAACATTCGATGTTAGTCTACTTCTACTTCTAGTTAGCTTCTTATGAAATCGCTTAGATCTAGTAGCTTATAACTCACTTCTACTTGGGGACAGGGAACTTTTGAGTTTTGGCGTTTCAACATGGAAAAAAACTGCAGCTTCTGTGAGTACAATGTTTTTTTGCGGGTATGTCTGAATACAATGCTGACTGGCAACTGACATGATTGTTGTAATCATGGTAACATGGACATCAGACTGCTGAAAAAAAGGAGAAAGAAATCAGCAACTATTTCTATAAATTGGACAAGTTTAGGTCAATTAATACTACTAACAAAGACAAGATCTGATTACAGGGGGAATCACTCTAGCAGTAATAACCAAATTGCTGGCGATTCAGTCAATTAATACTATAATTACGAATATAACCTACTACTAGTAGTATCGAATAACTACACTACACACACATATCACACATGTCTGCTTAGAGTAATTAACCAAGCCTAGATTAAGTTCAGTTCTTGGACGGGGAATCCCAATATTTACTTGAGCATCTTCTTCTCTGCTGTTTCCTCTGCCCCGAGATGAAAGCCAATCTTCACTTGAGCATCGTCTTCTCTGCTGTTTCCTCTGCCCAAAATGAATGCCAATGTTCACTCGAGCAGGATCAACGAGAAGGGAGGCTGGACTCCAGCCAGTGTGCGAACCATCAATCAAGCCGCGAGGCGACTCCGAAGCTTCACTTGAATCCGCAGAGATCAAAAATCTGTTTTCTTGGACGGGATCGAGATTCTCTGCTGTTTCTTCTGCAGTTCTGCCGCGAGATGAATCCGAAGCTTCACTTGAACGCATCCCGGTAATCAATGAAAGGGTCATTGAACTCCACGGTGCGCACCACCTGCTCCATCTTCCGGCGAGCCTCGGCCCTCAGCAGCTCGATCTCGCGCCGGCGGCAGAGGGCCGCGGCCTCGGCAGCAGGGGCAGTAGAGCGAGCCTTGGCAAGACGGGCCTTCTCGAGGAGCTCGCGCATGCTGCAGGATGGGGGCTTCGTTGGCGCCGCCGCAACCTCGGGAATCGCCTGGGTCTTGGTCACGCAGAGGCCTTCGACGCCTTTCCGCTGCGAACTGAGGGGGCACCGGTCCTCGTCGATGCTGGGACGCGGGCATCTCCTGACCTTGCTGGCAGAATCGGGCTCGACCTTGCCGCAAGCACCGCGCGTGCGCTTCGCCGGCGGTTCCCTGCCGTTGAACGATCCGGGGCGCTTTGGTTCCTTGGCGACGGCGGCGGTGGGCTTCGCTACGCAGGCGGGGTTGATGCGGATGCTCGAGGACGCGCAGCCACGGAGGAGGGCGCCGGTGGAGGATCCGCGCGCAGCCACAGCCAGGGAGTGGGGGTGGACCGTGGCACCCATGGCCGGAGCAGCGCGCACAAGATCGGGGCAGGCCAGACGAGATCGAGGAAATCGATGGCAGGATTGAGAGGAGAGACAAGAAGGAGCGGGAGGGGAAGAGAAGTACCCCCAAGTTTATTAGTGGCGGCAAGAAGATGACGTGCCAGCAAATTTGAGTCCAAACCGGACTGTGAGGATCTGGGTATTGAGTGTGGTTAGCTTTGGGTCTACGCGCCAGTGGGACGCGTTTGGACTTGGTAGGTCCCGGTATAGCTTTATTGAACACAGTGGAATAAAACCGAACCGCCAATGAACTCTAACTCAATTCTGGCAGCCAATAATCAAGGGACGAAATTTCTTCTTTCGACCCAGTTAACCATTACCCAACAAATCAAAATGTACCAAATAACAACTCTGCATCTATATTTACTCTAAACAGGTGATACATCATGATTTCACTTATTACATTACTCACATAGTACGAATGCTACCGGAGGAGGCCGATAAAATTACAAAAAAACGACCATATTACAAGCTAGGTTTCAAAAAAACAACCGCTGTCGTCGATTCGACCACGGGTCCCCTCTAACCTACTGCACGGACATTGAGTAGGTCGACCTCGACGCGCCTGACCTCTCGTCGTTGAGGGTGAAGGTTGCCACCCACGTCCGGAGGCCATGGGAGACGACGCCACCACAGCGTGCTGCAACGCGGGAGGTGGAGGAGGACCCCATGCAGACTGCAACGGCCTGCTGATTCTGCGGCGCGGCTCGCCTGGGATTGTCCGCCGCTGGCCGTTGGGAGCCGTGTCGGAGCGCTTCCACGAGCGTCGTCATTGTGGCCGTGTGGGTACTCCGGCGAGCTCCATGCACAGGGTACGCGAGGGCCTGACAGGAGGCTGGTTGCACGACATGCCCCTTGACCTGAGCCGCAACCATCAGGGAGCTCCTCAAAGTGGCTGATCGGATCAAGGCGATTACCTTAACTGAGGGTACCGAAGACATTTTCAAGTGGAACTGGGATCCGAGTGGCTGTTACACTGGCCGCTCCTGCTACAATGTTGGGTGAACCTTGATGGCAGGGGCCTACAGATCTGGCGTTCCTGCGCCCCCACCAGCTGTAAGGTAACTCTCTGGCTGGCCGTCAGAAATAGATGCTGGACTGTCGATAGGCTAAGAAGGCGTGGCTTGCAACACCCTTTGCGACCAGAGTGAAGAGACCATCGACCACCTTCTGCTGGGATGCGTGCTCGCGCCTAAAGTTTGGGCAACCTGCCTGCGTTGGTGAAAAAAAGTCATTGGATGCCGGACCAAGACTCCAAACTAGTAGCATGGCTTCAGAGCAGACGGGTGACAACGGGTCCTGGCCGTGATCTTTGGACAGGGATCTCCCTAGTTTGTTGGATGCTTTAGCGCCACATGAAAAACATGGTCTTTGAAGGGGCCAGCCCATCCCCTGACGAGGTCATCCGCAAGATCTCTGCTAAGGTCGAGATGTGAAAGGGGACAGGGCTCTCCCGGGATTGCCTGAGCCAAGTGAATAGGTGGAGATGCCGCGAGTAATTAGCTAGAGTGTGAGTGCTGCCTCTAAGGCGGCCTGGAGTTGCGCTCATGGTGTCTGTGCCACGGCGCGTCGTAAAACTCGGTCTCTTGGCTTCTCTTCTATAAAAAAGATGTCTTTCAGAACATATCATTGAAAAGCTTCTAACAGATGGCATCTAAAATCTCTGACGGTTGAATCCCTTGACGCTTCAAACAATTAGATTGGTGTACTCGTGCCAGATGGATAAATTGAACTGGACATTATAAGGTGATGCCAATATGGCATATTTTCACGTGATAGCCGATGGCCGTAGGTAAATTGCTCCATCTTTTCACTGTTGACTGAGAACGGATTAATTTTCGATAGATTGGAAATCCAAGAACCTGTGTATGCATTATATGGAGAGCTCCTGGGCAGTGAGGAGCCCAAGAACCTCTCTGTTACAGCTCTGACATGTGGCCGATGGAGTAACGGGTCTCACAGCAAGGAAAATGAGCAGCTAGCACTATCCTTTCTTCTGGAAGAACTAGATGAAGTTCTACAAAAAATACAAAAATTGAACCGCCATCCGGACCAGATGGGTTCCCACCTTCCCGGTAGCTTTCTTTAAGAAATTTTGGCCTTAGGGGAAATAATTCGCTGAACCCATGAAATTCATGAAATTTCATAAATTTCACAAATTACTTCGCACAAATCAACGAAATTTTTGTTTTAGTTTGAATAAATTTAAACTCATACTCATGGTAATATTCATGTATACTATGGTATTTACAAATAACATGTAGCCGATTTTTGGCGAAGGTAAATATTGTAGTATAACTTTTTTGTTTATTTTACCACAAGTTGAATTGAAGAAAAAATTAGCAGATCTGGGAATTGAATGCATGACATCCAGAAAGGAAAGTGGAAGGCTTATCACCATGGCAGACAAATTTCTATTTGTTAGAAAGGATTCCATAGGTTTTCTAGCTGGGACGTCCCTATCAAACGAAATTTTTGAACGAAATACAAAGTTTACCTGGACACGAGCTGGCAGCTCGCTGCCCGAGCCAACAAAAAGCTTGGGTTGGACTTGCCGAGCCCGATCCAGCTCGAAGCCGTCGGTGAGCCATAAAAGTGAGCTCGACCCGAGCTTCCGACGAGCTCGGTCCAGCTCGGTGCAGCTCACGACCCTGGCGGTGTTG
Source organism: Avena sativa (assembly GCA_916181665.1). Classification (NCBI taxonomy): domain Eukaryota; kingdom Viridiplantae; phylum Streptophyta; class Magnoliopsida; order Poales; family Poaceae; genus Avena; species Avena sativa. The sequence goes on along the minus strand of OV702298.1, from coordinate 53,356,086 downwards.
CGTCACTTATGGGGTTGCCTTCATGCTGATAATATTTGTCAAGTACTGTTTGTTCTGAAGGACCCGAATCATTAGTATGAGACATGATAGGTTTTTTCTTAGGATATATATAAGAGAATTGGTTACGGGTTATAGGTGTCTTTGATGGGTCATTCTCTTGAGAGGACTCCACGCTAGCATCCTTCTCAGTGTCCAACGGCCTCCCTTAAGACCATCTCCACTCGGGGGCCCTAAAGCCCCCCAAAAGGAAAATCAGAGGTGTCGACGCTCAAAATCACGTCCAGCCTATCCTCCCAATTCTTTTTTGGCGTCGGTGCGGCCTATTTTGTTATTCGGCGCCCCCAAGCCAAACCCAACTCACAAGAGGGCTAGCGGGGGCGCCGGATGGGCCTGAAAACGTCGCGGGTCAGCACTGACAGTGATATAGGTGCTTTGTTTTCAGAGCCGGCGCGTCTTTTCGTTCCCGCCCTTTATCGCTATATCTAGGGCGGCCACCATTGCCATCCATAGATCCACAACGCCCTCTCTCACCATGGACACCCCAAACTAGGCCTATCTCACCCTCGAGGAGACGGAGGCGCTGTGTGCCTCCAGCTACCCATATCCGCCAGGCTACCGGGTGCCCCCGAGTGGATGTTGAGCACCGGATGGGTTCATGTCCCTCATGTGCCTCGAGGTTCCGCCCACCGGGTGGCCATCACGAGACACTAATACCTCAAGCTCACGCCAAAACAGCGGGTGGATCCCAATTGGTATTGGGTTCACAGCATAGAAAACAAAAAAATTCTACGATGGGAACTACTAAGCACCAAAATCTATCTACTAGATACAAGCTACGGGTGGATATACATCCATAGAGAACATACCCTTATAGACCGAGAAAATTTAACGAGGTTGAACTCGTGGATGATGTAGTCAAACGCTTTCCGATCTCAAGATCGAGAAGAAGTCTAGCGCCGCAAATCAGAATCGCATACGTGATCGCACACACGTTCAAGCCACCGAACAACCTCCGCCTCCTTGCTCCAGTGATGCAGCAGAAGCAGCAACTCCTTCCAGACAAAAATCCACCCGGAACATGTATTCCACTAGTCCGAGACCATGGAGGAATAATTTTAGAGGGGAAGAGATATCCTTCACGAGGAGGTGTGAGTAAGAGAGAGGGAGAGGGAGTCCTTTTATAGGAAGAGGAGGGAACCCCAAGGGTCATGGCCGGTCCCATGGGGGGCTGCAGCCACCCCTTCCTCCATTGATATGAGTGGAGATCCCACTCAAATTTTGACTCTCCATTTCCTCCACCCAAATCCCACTCAAATCCCATTAAATTTCCACCAAATTTAATGTAATCTCTCATTAAATAAAACCCCTTTTATTTATTTATTCAGAATTTTGTCAATTATATTAATTAACAAACATTCACATAAAATCCATTGCTACTTTTCAATTTCACATGCAGAACCAATTTCAGCAATTCCACCCGAAACAATTCTGGTGTCTATTGAAATAATTCCATCGCTTTGCAATTCTATCGTCTAGAACATATTTGCTCCAAATGGTCTTGGTTTCCCTTAAGTGTGTCACCTACGTTTCACAAGTAATACAGACATGATCGAGACCCCTCTCGGATCAATAATCAGAAACGGGACCTAGAGATCCATACTGACTCCCACACATTCAACGATAACTTCTGTGATCATGAGAAACTTTTACGCTAGTAACTTAATCCCTTTGTCTCGCGATATATTACATGCCCAAGATTCGATTATCGGTATCTCCATACGTAGTTTGATCTCGTTAACGACATGCACTCTTATCTTGTTCCCGTGATATAACATTCTAGTGATCACATCACTTGCTTGCAAGCTAACTAATGTGTTATCACCGAGAGGGCCTAGAGTATATCTATACGTCATCGGGATGGACAAATTCTATTCTTGATCCATGAGCCTCTACATAACACCTTCGTAGCACTGAACCCACATTTATAGTCACCCTGTCACGATGCGACGTTTGATGTTATCAAGATACTCTTCCAGTGTCACTGATTGACATGATATCATGGTCTAAGGACTAGGATTACTTTGTATGATGCTATAGCAATATAAACTCAATGACTTTGATCGTAATGCTATACTTCGGATGAATGTTCAGCACATCATTCTAACAATGTTGTGACCTCGTTATTAGCAACATCTAATGTCCATGATCAGGAAACCTTGATCATCTTGTTAATCAACGAGCTAGTTTATAAGAGAGGCATAACTAGGAACTTTATATTTGTTTATTAAACACACATGTATTAATGTTTCTATATTAATATAATTATAGCATGCCAAATAAACATCTATCATATACTTGGAAAACTTATATTAACAACTTTATTATTGCCTCTCAGGGCATATTCCCTTCAATTGGTGTCCCGACAACACCACGACCTAGAACACCTTCTTTGCCAATTGGTAGGAAAGAGAGATCACCAGGTACGAGGGCGACGACCCTCCTCTGATGAACCACAACGAAGCCGATCGATGGCTATGGTGGGCATACTAGACTCTCACTGGTGTGATGCTCCACATCGATGAAGGAGATCACCCTCGCCTGCGGTACCCGCCCTTTCAGCCACCGTGAAGTCCAAGTAAGGGAAGCAGCGGCCGCGGGCGCAACAACATCGCCAACCGGTACATGCCGCCTCCATGCATCCTGCGCGGGGGAGTTCGCGGGGAAGCGTGGAGCCATGCGCGCCTCCTTGTACTATGCAGAGGACAACATGGTGGATTGTTGCATCAACTGCGGGCGTCGGTCCTCGGAGCGTGTGCTTATCGACGGTCTCTACTACCCGCTACAATCCAGGGAATGGCAGAGGTTCCAGCCGCACATGCCAAGCGACGACGATGACTATCCTGAAGCCGTGTACTATAGGATTAGGCACGATTATGACTAGTTTTTTACACATGTAAAATTATTGCTGAATAAATTCCACAATTGTTATCCTATGGTATACGGCTGGGGGCATACACCCCCGCCCCTAATTCGTGAACCAATACGAGGCCCCCATACGCCCAAAATCCACTACAAGAAATGTGTTATTCTATGACCTTCTAATAGTGACCGTGGACAAAATCGTCATAGAATTATGACGATTTTACACTAGATGGTCGTAAGGTATTCAGGAGGTTCAAAACCTTAGAAAATTACGACGATCTTGCTTAAAAACGTCATGATTTTATTAGCTCAAATCGTCATAACCCAGTGAATGCATCTCGGGGGGTATTGGTAGCTCACTATGACGATTTTAAATCGTCATATCGTGTACATTAGAAAATGAGAGGTTGTCCACGTCAACAATTGTGCCTATATGTCATGTCTGCGTGTCATTTTTTGACTATGTATTATATTCATGTATTAATATCCGCCTAGGTGGCACTACCGAGACCAAAGAGACTTGACGTGCTTGCCTTGGAATTATTTCCAAAAAAGAATCTAGCCAAAGATTCAAACTCATGACCTCCCTCCATTCACGAGCGCACCTTACCACCAGACCACACATTCCTTTGTGGCATATTTCTACGACAACAGTTCATAAACAGTCAATGTGTTATACCACGAATTTAATAGGCAAAAAAGGAGTGCTCAGCACTCGAACCGCAGACCTCCCAACAGGTAGAAGGAACCTGACCACCGAACCAAGTTAACTTAGATATAATATATCTGCGCTGCTCCTATTTGAGTAGAACGCGCGATTGCAACTGGGCCTGGTGGCCAAATTTCCCCTAATGGGCCTCGATGGGACTAGGTTTTTTCGTTTTTCTTTTTGTGTTTTTATATTTCTTTTGTATCTTTTTCATAAGAAGTCCAAAGTAGGTTATTTCTATCTCTAAATATTTATAAATTTCATTAGATCATACTAGGATGTTAATTATAAATAGTATGATTTTTTTAAATTGTGGATCTACTAATCCCATTAGTCCATACTAATGACAATATAATAATTTAAAATATGATTTTGAAACTAGGGTCTTGAATTCAAAAAAATTGGCCTTAAGTATCGCTAAACTTGCATTGGATCTCTGATGAAACATCATATTGTGAGTCTAAAAATCATTTTTTTCAAAAAATCATGAGCATCGGATCATGTACCTGTAGTTCAAATCGGACCCACTTCCTACTGATTCGGCAGGAATTTGTCTTTTTCGCAAGGGATGAACAGAAAGGTTTGAGATACCCCGGTTGGGACATTGTCTATGTAAGGTGGTATAATATTTTTACAAAATGTGGGGGTACCATTCTAAAACTGTCGTTTGGTGGTTGCTTCACAAAACGGCCCGTTTTTTGCGCTCGGAAAATGGAAAATGGATTCTCCATGCATCGAAAAGGAAAACTTCCTCCTGCAACATTGTTCTCCATCACATGATACATATGTGTGCATAATACGGGCACATTATCACAAACTATTCCCTGATTCTAGCCATAACATTGGTCATTTGACCCGAAAGCCACTTAAACCTCGAACATGATAGGTCATTTTGTGAAGGGTTTTTCGAGACATACTCACTTTACCAAGTTTGGTATTTTTCCTTGCAAATATGTCACATAATAAGGCACCACGCGAAGGATTTGCGTTGATCGGACCGTTTTTTATTTTTTTATGCCCGTTTCAAACTATGGTCAAAACGCCGAGCACGAAGGTTCTTAGCTAGGGGTTCAGCCTCACTAAACTTGCATTGGATCTCTGATGAAACATCATATTGTGAGTCTAAAAATCATTTTTTCAAAAAATCATGAGCATCGTATCATGTACCTGTAGTTCAAATCGGACCCACTTCCTGCTGATTCGGCAAGAATTTGTCTTTTTCGCTAGGGGTGAACAGAAAGGTTTGAGATACCCCGGTTGGGACATTGTCCATGTAAGGTGGTCTCATATTTTTACAAAATGTGACGGTACCATTCTAAAAGTATACCACACAACATGACGCCACGCGAAGGTTTCATTTGGAACTATGTTACATAACATTGATCATTTGGTCTGAAATACATACACTCTCTTATCCATCCAATCAGAATTGAGGAACGGGCTACCCACGGATCACCCCACGGAAGTGAATCTCAGTCGTAGGCAGCATCTCGATCGAACGTTCCCTACCTCACCCCTCAGGCTCTCACCGACCAAAAATTTGGAGCTGCGCGCGTGTTGCCAAATCATTCTTGGCGCTAGATGTTTCGATTTTGGGCCGAAGACCAAAATTCGGCCTGACCTAGGTCAGACCGCGTCCCTCTTGTCCTCCCTCGTCTCCTCTCTTCCACCCGCGCGCGCCGCCTCTGCCCCATACAACAATCTAATCCTTCCCCAGCGCAGACCTCCGGCCACCCCACACCTCCGGCGCCCCTCCTCACCTCCGGCCACCCTAGACCTCTGGCGCCCCTCCTCACCTCCGGCCACCCTAGACCTCCAGTGCCCCTCCTCACCTCCGGCCACCCTAGACCTACGGCGCCCCTCCTCATCCTCTCTGAAGCACCTCCGACACCTCACCCTCGACCCATCTCCCCTCACGGTGCGACCTGTCTCCCCCACTCTCCCTCCCACAACCGCCGCCGCCAGCACACCCAAGCGAGGCTTCCGCTCGATCTCCCCACCCCAAGCGACCCCCCCTCGATCTACCCAATTCTAATCCGCCCGCCTTACTGCTCGCGTCGACCGGATCCATTTTCATAACCTCGTGTTGTTTGAATTTGCAGGAGAATATTCATCTCTGACCTCGGCATCCACACGGAGGAGCAGCGACAACGCCGGACCGGTCAGCTGGACACCATCGCCTACCTCTCCCGCTTCCTAGCAAGGAGCCAAGGAGGCTCCTGTTCTGCATGTGAAAGTTGTAAGTAGTTGTATCAGGGGTTATTCTGCATGTGTTCGTCTACTAATTCAATCCCAAGTCATGAATTTGTTGAACATGTACATATTGGGGGCTAGTTAATTAGATGGAATGTTGTGTTTTTTATTTGTTTTGTTGGAAGAGATAGTTTTGTTCTTGATTGGGATTAGGGTTTGATAGTTCTGGAAGTCAATTGTTGTGTTAGTATTTGGGTGCTCAAATTGATAGTTCTAGAAATTATTTGTTCTTTTTGCTTCAGATGTTAGTGGGTGCTCAAACTAACTGAAGTGTGTATATATACATGCTTAACTGTATCTGTACACTACAGTTTATCAAGCTTGGTTTCTAAATTTCATAAGTCGTGCTGCATTTTATAGTTCTATGGCAATTAAATCTTGTGCAATTCGGTGGTCAGTTAGTTTACTAAATCTACTGATGTTCTAAATTCATTGTGTATTACTTGTGCAACTAGTTTTATTGTAGATAGTTGTTTATCCTTGCTATTTTTATTCTTCTCCACAGCAGCGCCATAGCTATTGGCCGGTAGATGGATATAGGATGGATTTTCAAGGGATAATTATCTTTGTTAGGTAAGCTGTGTTTTATTTATTCCATATTTCTGTACTCCATCAAAGACTAGAGTAGCAAATGGTTTTCAGGAATAAACGTATGACATGGAGAACCAAACCGATCTGCAATTTGTTGGTTCCATATTTGCCTCAATATGAATCATAGCTTGTACTGATCGGAACTGGGTCAGTAGGTTCAACCAAATAAAGTACTATAGCTTATGCCTTATGACACAAAAATGTGTTTTAAATAGAAATTATTGCTATCTAATAGAAAGTACTCTCCTGGACAAAAATGTACATAGCTTAAATAGAAACTACTGCTATCAAATAGAAACATTCTTCTGCCTTTATTTCTGAGATCAATTTGGTATCCCGGGTCCTTCATATCTAAGATCAAATTCGGTTTCTCAGGTTCTGCTGCATACAGTTCAAGGCCGCGGAGCTATACCGGTGGTTGGTCGGCATGGACTGGGAAGACATGTGAATTTGTCTTCTCTTCATTTAGGGGTTTGAGGTCTATACAGGTTAGTATGCTCCTGGTCATATATAGAGAAATCTGTTAACTGTGTTGTGAAAGGATCTGAAATGTATGCTTATTGCTATTGTTAATGACTCGATTTGTGCAAGGATCTGAAATGTATGCTTTTGCTGTCAAGAAAATTTGAAAGTATGAGTGCATTAGTTATTCATATCTAATGGTAAATTGCTTTGCTTGTACCCATGATGACCATCTCTGTTAATTTTGAGCTTGTGTCGCTGTGAGAATGTACCTTACCGATATCGTCTGAGAATTTATTGTACACTTTTTGCATGAATAGGGAAATTGGTAGTTCCATTGCATCATTCTATTATGCACAATGAAATCAGATATTGAGCAGTGCTTGTTATTTTGCAAATAAATACTTGTAAAGTAACTAGTATCTATTTTGATGCTTATTAAGAATTTGTTTTACCAATTTTATTAATTGTCATGTGTTTTTGTTCTAGAAGCAAACATATATAAGGAGCAAGGGCCGGCAGCGGCGGCTGGTAGCATGGAGGATCAGTGGCGGCCAGCAGTGGCAGTTCACAGTAGCAACGCCCCTGGGATGGATTGGGGGGCTCACAACATGGCAGTTCTCTTGCTGGCCAGTGCCCCAGCCGATCAACTTGCGTTCTCTTGCTGAGATTGTCTATTCTACTTTCTATGTGTGATTGGTCTTTGAAATCCTTTTTAACTGTGTTGATTATCAACAGATGAGATGTATGTTTGGTTAAATGTTCAGATGCACCAGCAAAATGCTTTGATGCTTTACTGCTGTAATATTTGTTCATTATTCCACTTGCTTGGCTGTTGTACTGTTGTACCATTGAAATGTATTGCACATGGGCTCTTAAACGGGCCAGAATAGGCCCAAAACACATTTGATTAGTGTGCATTTCAGCTAAAAAGGCTGAAGCACATAAACTAAATGGATCGAAAGAAAAAGAAATAGACAATGGAAAGGATGAAGCCCAAAAATTAAATAAATTGAAAAAGGCCAAAGCCTAAAACTACATAGGCATAAAAGAAAAAAGGCCCAAAAAGGCCAAGGCCCATTTAATAAAGGCGCATTTGTTGGGCTCAGTCCATATAGAACATTGAAATGGACTAGGCCGAATTCACATTACGACGATCTCGTTTCGTCACAATTTTGCCACATCGGATTAGCCACGTAGGATCTGACCTGGCTTGGCTAGATGGCGCATGACGATATTGGATCGTCATAATGGTTATGACGATCCAATATCGTCATAGACGGTTATGACGATTTTGCAAAAATCGTCATTATAGTTCATTTGCGACGCCCAGCTTTCGACGATCTCAAAATCGTCATAGAATCGTCATAAACGAACTATTGTGATGATTTTGTGACGAAAATAGAGGGTCATATATAGCCAAATTCCTTGTAGTGATCAGGCTGCATCAGACACTGTATGTGCGGGAGGGGCAAGTGGAGATGCTCTAAGGTACTACCGAAGGGTTACTAAGAAAAGCCCCACTGCCAAGACCCTTAATACATCCTTTTAGGTAACTCATTCGAGCATCGAGATTAGAATCCACCTTAGCCTTTTCACGGGCTTCATGGGAATGAATTTTGTCCTCGGCCAAGTGAGCCTTACCCTAATCATCATCGGAGAAAACCATCTTGATCTTTAGGCGGTAAACCCTTCAAAAGAGACCTAGTCTCTGATACCAATTGAAAGGATAATGATGGTAAACCTAGAGGGGATGGATAGGTTTTTATAAAATTCTTTATAATCTTTTGCAAGTTTTAGGCTACGCAGAATATAAGTGTGCCTAAATGCAAACTAGGTGACACAACCTAAATGATGATAAGATATTTCAAGCACAAAGGCTATCACAAAATAAATAACACAAGTAAAGATATTGGTTAGGAATAACCGAAGCACATGGAGATGAAGATGCAGTCCCGTGTTCCCTTCCTTGGGGGAAAGGTACATCACATTGGAGAGGTGTGAGGTCCCATGAAAGATTTCCAATGCCATGAAGGTTCGCCTTTTTATCCGCGCCTATCCCATGAAGGAATAACTCAATTACTCATGATAGACTTTAAGGTAGTCTCCAAACCGTCACAAACTTTCCATGGGGAAATCACAAGCCTAAAGCATCCGGGAGACCCTAGATACCTAGGGTTTCCCACGATCCCAAGAGTAACAACCAAACTCGATGAACTCAAGAGAAATGAAATACCTTGTTGAAAACCCAGACCAGGAACTCCTCTTTCTTTCTACTAATGGGAGATCCTAAAGCTTTGGTGTTTAATGTAGTCAGTGAGAGAGAGAGTGTGTGTTGGAGATATGCCGAAGTGGCAATAATAAAGTGGTTATTATTATATCTTTGTATTTATGATAAATGTTTACATCCCATGCTATAATTGTATTAACCGGAAACATTAATAGTTGTGTGTTTTGTAAACATAAAAGAGTCCCTAGTAAGCCTCTTGTTGAAACTAGCTTGTTGATTAATAGATGATCATGGTTTCCTAATCATGGACATTGGATGTTATTAATAACAAGATCATATCATTAGGAGAATGATGTGATGGACACACACCAATAGTAAGCATAACATAAGATCAAGTCATTAAGTTCGTTTTTCTACAAGCTTTCAGATACATAGTAACCTAATCCTTCAATAATGAGATCATATTAATCACCATCACCGGATGAGTACTTTGATGACATCAAACACCACTTCCGTAACTAGGTGTTTATAAAGGTGGCATTGGGTATTCTAAAAGTATGTGTTGAAGCGCATGGATCAAGAGTGGGATTTGTCCATCCATATAACGGATAGATATACTCTGGGCCCTCTCGGTGGAATTTCATCCAATTGGCTTGCAAGAATGTGACTAGGTCACAAGGGATGTCATACCACGGAACGAGTAAAGAGTACTTATTGTTAATGAGGTTGAACTAGGTATGGAGATACCGACGCTTGAACCTCGGATAAGTCAAGTATCATGTGACGAAGGGAATCAGTGTCGTATGTTAATGGTTCATTTGATCACGAAGTCATAGTAGAATATGTGGGAGCCATTATGGATCTCTAGATCCTGCTATTGGTTATTGATCGAAGAGGTGTCTCAATCATGTCTGCATAGTTCGCGAACCGTAGGGTGACACACTTAAGGTTCGATGTTGTTTAAGTAGATATGGAATATGAGTTGGAGACCGAATGTTGTTTGGAGTCTTGGATTGGATCCAGGACATCACGAGGAGATCCGAAATAGTCCGGAGAATAATATTCATATAAGGAAAGTCTTTTTCCGGGGTTCGGAAATGTTTTCGGTGTTTTGACCGGAAGCTTCTAGAATGTTCTACAGGGGCCACCGGTTGGTCCACCACCCCAGGAGGGTTCACTTGGAGTAAGGCATGCGACGGGGGACCCTAGGGCCAGCCACACCAAGCCCAAGGGGCCAAACCGGCCACCAAGAGGATTGGGGCAAAACCCTAATAAGGAAAGGGGAAAGTTGGGGGGCAAGTTTCCCCCTCTCCCTCTTGCGCCACCAACTTGGGGAAGGATTCGGCCAAGGGATAGGAACCATGGATGCACCCCCTCTATATAAAGAGGGGAGGGGAGTTCACACCATTGAATCCAACCCTATCCGCCACCCTCCTCCCTCCTCCATCATCCTGCTCTGGCTTAGGCGAAGCCCTGCAGGTCTTCTCCTCCACCACCATCACCACACCATCATGCTACTGGAATTCTTAGGGGATCTACTACCTCTGCTGCCCGCTGGAACAAGGAGAGGAAGGTATTCATCGACTCCATACGTGTGACCGAGTGCAGAAGCACTGCCAGAACACGGCGCCAGAAGGATCGACTACGCGATCTTAAGGTTGGCAATTGATCGACTACATCAACCACGAGATCCTATATTATTAACGCTTTGGATCTACGATGGTTAGTTCTCTTAAATCTTGTTGCACCGAGATTAGATCTTGGTTTTTCCATAGATTGGATCTTCGTTTTATGCGTTCTTGCTGTAGAATTTTTTTGTTTTACATGTAACAAACCCTACAGTGGTATCAGAGCCTCGAATTTTTGCATAGATCTGTTGCACGAGTAGAATACAATGGTTTTGTGGGCATTGATGCTTTTGTTGTCGCTTGATTTTCGTGTACTTTGCATCTTGCGGGATGGAGGGATGAAGCAGCCCGGGCTAACCTTACATGTCATCGCACATGAGACTTGCTCCACGCTCAACGTGCAACTTGAATTGCACGAGTGGCTTTGCAGGTGTCTGTTTCTCCCACCATAGTTAAGATTCAATTTACAATCTTAACTTGAAAACACTTGTATCAACGTTGTGGTTCATGTTTGTAGGTAAGAACGGTTCTTATTCGAAAGCCCCAAGCCACATAAAACATGGAAAGAGAATTAGAGGCATCTAACTTGTTTTTGCAGGGGCATGTGATGTGATATGGCCATGATGTGATTGTGATTATATTTGATGTATGCAATGATCCTTATTGTAATATGGCAACCGACATGAGCCTAATGGTTGTCTTTGAATTTGTTGAGACATGCGTGTTTATTCATCATGTAGTAGCTTTTTTACAAGTAGTTGTAATAAGTTGTTGTTAGTGATGGACAACCATAAAGCAGCTCCATTGACCTTGACGCCACGCTAGTGATGATAGAGATCATGTCCGTGCTTTGGAGATGGAGATCAAAGGCACAAGAAGAAAGGTCATATCATATCACATATTATGAATTGCATGTGATGTTAATCCTTTTTATGCATCTTTGTATTGCTTAGATCATGAAGGTAGCATTATAAGATGATACCTCTCACTAAATATCAAGTAATAAAGTGTTAGTCCTTAGTAGTAACCATTGCTAAGACTCGTTGTTTCGAAGCATCTCGTGATGATCGGGTGTTATAGATTCTACGTGTGCATACAATGGGTGCAAGCTAGATTTGCACATGCAGATATTAAGGTTAATCTTGACGAGCCTAGCATGTATAGACATGGTCTTGGAACGTGGAATACAGAAAGGTAAAGCATGATTCATATGAATGATATGATGAACATGTTGATTGTTCGCCTTTGAAACTATATATTCTCTCGTGAAGATCAGACTTGGTGTAGTGGATTTGGTTTGTGTAATCACTAAGACAACGTGAGGGATGTTGTTTTTGAGTGGGAGTTCACCTAGCTGATTTAAGAATTAAATTTGAACTCAATTTCTCATAAACTTAGTCTAAACTCTTTGCAAATATGTTGTAGATCATGGCGACCCCTACCATCAACTTTAATGTGTTCCTAGAGAAAGAAAAGATCAAAAACAATGGAAGCAACTTCACGGACTGGTTCCGTAACATGGGATTTTCCTCAATGCTAGTCAGTTGACCTAGGTGCTGGATGCACCGCTAGGTGACCCACCTGCAGCTGATGCTACCGATGAGGTAAAAAATGTTTACCTCACTCGGAAGAATCACTACTCCACAGTTCAGTGTGCCATCATGTACGGTTTGGAATCGGAGCTTCTGAAGAACTTTGAGAACCGTGACCCTCATGATATTATCAATGAGCTCAAAATGATATTTGAGACTCATGCGGTCGTGGAGAGCTATGAAGCTTCCAAGAAGTTCTTTAATAGCAAGATGGAAGAGGGCAGCTCTATTAGCGAGCACGTGCTCAAAATGTTTGGGCACGCAAACAAACTCCAAATTTGGGAATAACGATTCCTAATGCGTTGGGGATTCATCGTGTCCGCCAATCACTGCCACCTAGTTACAAGAACTTTGTGATGAACTACAACATGCAGCATATGGATAAGACATTCCATGAACTCTTCTCCATGCTAAAAACTATGGAAGTGGAGATCAAGAAAGAGCACCAAGTGTTGATGGTCAATAAGACCACCAATTTCAAGAAGTAGGGCAAGCCTAAGAACAAGGGAAACTTCAAGAAGGGCGGCAAGAAAGCTGCCGTGCCTAAGTAGCCCAAGGCTGGACCTAAGCCTGATACTGAGTGCTTTTATTGCAAGGGCGATGGTCACTGGAAGCGAAATTGCCCCAAGTACTTGGTAGATCTGAAGAACGACAACATCAAGAAGAAAGGTATATTTGATATACATGTTATTGATGTGTATCTTACTAGTAATCATAGTAGTTCCTGGGTATTTGATATTGGTTTGATTTCTCATATTTGTAACTCGAAATAGGTGTTGCATAATAAATAAAGACTAGCGAGAGACGAGGTGACGATGCGCGTTGAAAATAGATCCAAGGTTGATGTGATCACCGTCGGCACGCTCCCTCTTCATCCACCATCAGGATTTGTTTTAAATCTAAATAATTGTTATTTGGTGCATGCGTTAAGCATGAACATCATATATGGATCTTGTTTATTGCGAGGACGCTTACTCGTTTAAGTCGGAGAATAATGGCTGTTCTATTTATATGAGTAATATATTTTATGGTCATGCACCTGAGATGGATGGTCTATTCTTATTGAATCTCGATAGTAGTGATACACATGTTCATAATATAGATGCTAAACAAATGAAATTGAATGATAATTCTACATACATGTGACACTGTCGTCTTGGTCACATTGGAGTGAAGCGCATGAAGAAACTCCATTCCGATGTACTTCTTGAATCACTTGAAAGATGCGAAGCATGTCTGATGATAAAAATGACTAAGACTCCATTCTCTGGCATAATGGAGCGAGCTATGGACTTATTGGAAATAATAGATACCGATGTGTGTGGTCCAATGAGTGTAGCATCACCCGGTGGTTATTGTTATGTTCTTACTTTCACAGATGACTTGAGTAGATATGGTATATCTATTTCATGAAACATAAATCTGAAACTGTCAAGAAGTTTAAGGAATTTCAAAGTGAAGTAAAAAATCAACGTAACAAGAAGATTAAGTTTCTGCGTTCTGACCACGGAGGTGAATATCTGAGTTACGAGTTTGGCATGCATTTAAAGAAATGCGGAATACTTTCACAATTGACACCGCTGGGAACACCACAATGTAATGGTGTGTCCGAACATGATAATCAAATTCTCTTAGATATGGTTCGGTCTATAGTCTCTTACAGATTTACCATTATCATTTTGGGGTTATGCATTAGAGATAGCCGCATTCACTTTAAATAGGGCACCATCTAAATCCGTTGAAACAACACCCTATGAATTGTGGTTTGGCAAGAAACCTAAGTTGTCATTCCTTAATGTTTAGGGCTGCGAAGCTTATGTAAAGAAGTTACAACCCGACAAGATTAGACCCAAAGCATAAAAATGCATCTTCATAGGATACCATAAAGAAACTATTGGGTATACCTTCTATCATAGATCCGAAGGCAAAGTTTTCATTGCCAAGAATGGATCCTTTCTTGAAAAGGAGTTTCTCTCGAAAGAAGTGACTAGAATGAAAGTAGAACTCGACGAGGTTATTGAACCTTCTCTCGGATTTGAGAGTAGCGCAACATTGGAAGATGTTCGTGTGCTGCCTACACCAATAAGATAGGAAGCTAATGATGGTGATCATGAAACTTCGAACAAAGTTGCTACTGAACCTCGCAGGTCGATGAGGGTTCGTACCACTCCTGGCTGGTATGAACCTGTCTTGAATGTCATGTTGGTGGACAACACCGATGACCATGCAACATATGAGGAAGCAATGATGAGCTCATATTCCAACAAATGGCAAGAAGCCATGAAATCCGAGATTGGATCCATGTACGAAACCAAGTGTGGACTTTGGTGGACTTACCAGATGGCCGCAAGGCTATCAAGAATAAATGGATTTTCAAAAGGAAAACAAACGTTGATGGTAATGTTACGTCTATAAAGCTCGACTTGTCGCGAAAGGGTTCCGACAAATTCAAGGAGTTGACTACGATGAGACTTTCTCACCGGTAGCGAAGCTAAAGTCTGTGAGGATTTTGTTAGCAATCGTTGCATTTTTCGATTATGAGATTTGGCAGATGGATGTCAAAACAACGTTCCTTAATGGTGACATTGAGGAAGAGTTCTATATGGTACAACCCAAAGGTTTTGTCGATCCTAAAGATGCTAACAAGGTATTCAAACTTTAGCGGTCCATTTATGGACTGAAGCAAGCATCTCGGAGCTGGAATCAACGTTTTGATAAGGTGATCAAAAAATTTGGATTTATACAAACTTATGGAGAAGCTTGTATTTACAAGAAAGTGAGTGGGATCTCTGTAGCATTCCTCGTACTATATGTGGATGACATATTGTTGATTGGGAATGATATAGAACTTCTAGAAAGTGTCAAAGGATATTTGAATAATAGGTTTTCAAATAAGGATCTTTGTGAAGCAACATAGATCTTAGGCATTAAGATTTATAGAGATATATCAAGATGCTTAATAGAGATTTCACAAAGTACATACTTGGACAAGGTTCTAAAGAGGTTTAGAATGGAAGAAAGGGTTCTTGCCCATGTTGCCAGGTAACACCTTGAGTAAGACTCAAAGTCTAGCTACGACAGAAGATAGAGAAAGGATGAGTAAGATCCCCTATGCCTCGACCATATGTTCTATTATGTATGCCATGATGTGTACAAGACCGGATATAACACATGTTGTTAGTTTGACCAGCATATATCAAAGTGATCTAGGAGTGGAACACTGGACAGCGGTCAAAAATATCCTAAAGTACCTAAAGAGGACTAAGGATATGGTTCTTTCTTATGGAGGTGAAGAAGATCTCATTGTAAACGGTTACACCGATGCTAGTTGTAATACCGATTTGGATGACTCTAAGTCACAGTCAGGATACGTATTTATTTTGAATGGTGCAGCAGTGAGCTAGAGGAGTGCAAAGCAAAGTGTTGTGGCAAATCTTCAATTGAATCAGAATACATAGCTACTTCGGAGGCTTCACAAGAAGCGATATGGATGAAGGAGTTCATTATCGAGCATGGTGTGTTTCCTAGTGTGTTGGACCCAATGGAAATTTATTGTGATAACATGGGTTCCATAGCTAATGCACAGGATCCAAAGTCACACAAGAAGCTGAAGCACATCAAGCTACGTTTTCATTCGATTCGCGAGTATGTCCAAGAGGGTGCCATAAAGATTTGCAAAGTACACACAAATCTGAATGTGGCAGATCCGTTTACTAAACCTCTTCCTAGAGCAAAACATGACAAACACCAGAACACCATGGGTGTTTGGTATATTATCATGTAATCTAGATTATTGACTCTAGTGCAAGTGGGAGACTGTTGGAGATATGCCCAAGAGGCAATAATAAAGTGGTTATTATTATATCTTTGTGTTTATGATAAATGTTTACATCCCATTCTATAATTGTATTAACCAGAAACATTAACACTTGTGTGTTTTGTAAATATAAAAGAGTCCCTAGTAAGCATCTTGTTAAAACTAGCTTGTTGATTAATAGATGATCATGGTTTCCTAATCATGGACATTGGATGTTATTAATAAAAATATCATATCATTAGGAGAACAATGTGATGGACACACACCCATGGTAAACATAGCATAAGATTAAGTCATTAAGTTCGTTTTGCTACAAGATTTTAGATACATAGTAACCTAATCCTTCGACCATCAGATCAGGTTAATCATCGTCACTGGATGAGTACTTTGATGACATCAAACGCCACTTCCGTAACTGGGTGGTTATAAAGGTGTCATTGGGTATTCTAAAAGTATGTGTTGAAGCACATGGATAAAGAGTGGGATTTGTCCATCCATATGACGAATAGATATACTCTGGGCCCTCTCGGTGGAATGTCATACAATTGGCTTGCAATCATGTGACTAGGTCACAAGGGATGTCATATCATGGAATGAGTAAAGAGTACTTATCGGTAACAAGGTTGAACTAGGTATGGAGATACCGACGATCGAACCTCGGATAAGTAAAGTATCGCGCGACAAAGGAAATCAGTATCGTATGTTAATGGTTCATTCGATCACAGAGTAATCGTTGAATATGTGGGAGCCATTATGATCTCCATATCCCACTATTGGTTATTGATCGGAGAGGTGTCTCGATCATGTCTGCATAGTTCGCGAACAATAGGGTGACACACTTGAGGTTCGATGTTGTTTAAGTAGATATGGAATATGAGTTGGAGAACGAATGTTGTTCGGAGTCTCGGATTGGATCCAGGAAATCACGAGGAGATCCAGAATGGTCCAGAGAATAAGATTCATATAAGGAAAGTCATTTTTCGGGGTTTGGAAATGTTTTCGGTGTTTTGCCTGGAAGCTTCTAGAATGTTCTAGAGGGGCCACTGGTGGGTCCGGCAACTTGGACTAAGGCATGCCGCGGGGACCCTAGGGCCAGCCGCACCAAGCCCAAGGGGCCAAACCGGCCACCAAGACGATTAGGGCAAAACCCTAATAAGGAGAGGGAAAACTTGGGAGGCAAGTTTCCCCCTCTCCCTCTTGCGCCGCCGACTTAGGGAAGGATTCAGCCATGGGATGGGAACCCTGGCCATACCCCCGCTATATATAAAGAGGGGAGGGTAGGGCGCACCCTTGCCCCCTTGACTCCAACCCTAGGCGCCACCCTCCTCCCTCCTCCATCCTCCTGCTCCGGCTTAGGCGAAGCCCTGTAGGTCTTCTCCTCCACCACCACCACGACCACGTTGTCATGCTGCTGGAATTCCGAGGGGATCTACTACCTCCGCTGCCCAATAGAACAGGGAGAGGAAGGTCTTCATCGACTCCGTACGTGTGACCGAGTGCGGAAGAGCTGCCGGAACGCGGCGCCAGAAGGATCGTCTATACGATCCTGAGATCGACAAGTGATCGACTACATCAACCACGATATCCGATCTCGTTAATGACTTGGATGTATGAGGGTTAGTTTTTTTTTCGAAATGGGGGTGTGCCCCGGCCTCTGCATCCAAAGGATGCACACAACCCTTTTTATTACTTTAGAGTCTAAAATACTGAAGTTACAAGTGGATAATCATGAAGGTTGGAACAACCAACCCTCAGAACAATCAAGGAAAGCTAAAAAAGGACAGCATAGCAAAGGCTAAACATCTTTCAATCTACTAGCATGACGCCACATAACCTGGTAGTAAATATCCTGAGCGACCATCACCAGACGGCTGGATCCAGAAACCATCGTGGGGCGTAACTGCTCTGGGAGCAAAAAAGCCTAGAGCTGGATCCATTGTGATGCCGAGATAATAACCTGCAAAAAAGATGGAACTCGAACCTTGTTAAAAATAACATTATTGCGACATTTCCATATAAACCAACATAAAGCCGATACCACTATACGTATACTAGCTTTATTAGCCTTATCCATTCCATTTAACCAATTCCCAAACATATTAGTAATATTGGTCGGAGGTGGAAGATTATAAGTAAAGAAAACAATACGCCAGATAATTTTAGCAAAGGGGCACGAAATAAACAGGTGTTCAATTGTCTCATCTCCATCACAAAAACAACATTTCCTGCAGCCATTCCAATTTCTTCTTGATAAATTATCTTTTGTTAATAAAACCTTTTCCCGCAGAAACCACATAAATATCTTAATTTTTAGAGGTATTTTAAGATTCCAAAGATATTTCTTAGGAGGATTTTGATAATCATTCATCAAATCCTCATACATAGATTTAACTGTGAACACCCCATTTGTGGTCAAATTCCACCAAAACACATCTCGTTCATTAGTTAAGGTAACTTGCATAAATCTCTGACATAAATGCATCCATGCATCCCATTTTGACCCGTGCAAATTCCTCCTAAAACCAATATTAAGAGGGTTATGATAAAGTACATCATGCATAGAAATATTCTTTCTATGCACAATATTAAATAGAGTAGGATATTGTTGGGCAAGAGGCACATCGCCTAACCAAACATCTTTCCAAAAACGAGTTATAGCCCCATTCCCCACTTTAAAAACCCCTCTGGAGGAAAAACTATCTTTTACCTGCATTAGGCCTTTCCAAAAAGGGGAATCCATGGGCTTAGCTTGCACTTCTGCCAATGTTTTGTTTCTCAAATACTTATTATGAAGAAGTTCCTGCCATACCCCTTGCTCGGACATTAATTTATACAACCATTTGCTCAGTAGACATTTATTTTTTATTTCCAACACTTCAATTCCCAAACCCCCCTGATCCTTGGGTCTGCAAATAATATTCCATTTCGTTAGTCTATATTTCTTCTTATGTTCATCACTTTGCCAAAAGAATCTTGAATGATAAAAGTCTATTCTTTCATAACCCCCTTTGGGATTTCCAAGAAAGATAACATGAACATAGGCATGCTTGTTAGCACAGAGTTGATTAGCACTAATCTATCTCCATAAGATAACAATTTTCCTTGCCAACATCCTAACTTTCCTTGAAAACGATCCTCGACTGGGTTCCACTCAGAGTTTCTGAGTTTTCTGTGATGGATAGGCACCCCTAGGTATCGAAAGGGCAAGGATCCTGACTCGCATCCGAATATATCCCTATATTCATTCTCATGATCCTTTGCCTTACCAAAGCAAAAAAATTCACTTTTGTGAAAGTTAATTTTGAGTCCCGACAGTTGCTCGAAAATGCATAAAATTAATTTCATGTTTACCGTCTTCATAAGGTCATGTTCCATAAACAGGATTGTGTCATCAGCATACTGAAGTATGGATATCCCCCCATCAACAAGATGAGGTATAAGACCACCAATCTGACCTTCTTCCTTAGCTCTTGCTAGAAGAATAGCCAGCATATCAGCAACAATGTTAAATAACATAGGTGATAACGGATCCCCCTGCCGTACCCCTTTTTTTGTTTGGAAAAATTTTCCAATATCATCATTCACTCGAATCCCTACACTCCCGCCTTGAATAAAACTTGCAATCCACTTACACCATAAAGGATCGAAACCATTCAAACGCAGCGCTTGCTGTAAGAATGGCCATTTTACCTTATCATATGCCTTTTCAAAATCAATTTTGAAAAGTACACCGTCCAATTTTTTAGAATGAAGTTCATGGATTGTCTGATGTAAAATAACCACCCCTTCTAAAATATGCCTACCCAGCAGTATGAGGGTTAGTTATCTCCAATCTCGTTGCACCGATCTCGTAGATTAGATCTTGGTTTTTCCATAGATTGGATCTTGGTTTTATGCGCTCTTGCGGTAGAATTTTTTTGTTTTACATGCAACGAACCCTATAGAGAGACAAAGCTCAAAGAATAAATATGAATGATTGACCTAACCTGATCAAGGTGAAAGAAAGGGTATTTAGGTCTGGAAGAAATCTAGTCGTTTGGAGTCAATTCTGCGAGCTATCCGGTTTTAAGTCGGTCCAATCGGCTCCTAGACCTGATGCTTCGGCTCCCCAACCAGTCTGCTAGTCCACAGACCGGAAAGCTTTTGTATACCTAGTCGATATAGATTCGAAAGTGAAAACTAGACCAGGTCAGTGCAAAATCCAGTGCACCAGTGCTGGTATCGACACATCCAGTGTGGTGGCCGGTCAGACCAGGATAGAGACCGAGACTTGCAGAAGAGTTCAAAATAGTTTGCTTTCTCTCCTCGCTACAAAAATTGTCGGGGGATAACCTCCGGTAGGGTCATAGAGGGTAAAATATTGCCCAGCTTGGCTTGCGCCGAGTAAAGAAAGAACCAGGCTGAGTAAGTACGGCCGGGTAGGATAGTCATGTGCGGCCGACATAGAATCTATGTCGGCCCATATAAGACAAATATGTTAATCTTGCAGGAACCAACAAGCCGAGTCTCACGAGGAAGGGCCAAGTCAGATAGGACGCGTGGCATCTTTTCGAGTGAGGTTCAGGAGGGACCATGGTAAACCACGGTGAAAAGAGAAGGGCGATGCCGGGTGACACAAAAGGAGCCGGGTGACACCTAAAGCAAGGGCTAACGTACAAAGTTACTGCATGACGCCAAAAGAGTTGAAGGCGACGTACGTAAAGACCGTTAGCTGTCTAACTTTATGGACTGGGTCACTGAGCTTACTACAAGACCATGACCCAACCCATACAATGAAGACCAGGATCCAAACAGTAACCCTAGGACCCAAAGGGGTGTAACCTAGCTAGCCATCGCCTATATAAGGAGGGGTATAGCTAGGGTTAGAGGAGGTTGGACCTAGTAGGGAACTAGTGCACTAAACCCTAGTTCATACAGCTCTAGGAGCACTTGTAAACCTCAAGTATCAATAAAATTCCTAAGTGTGGAGAGTTCATCTTGTTCTTCATGCACGGCTAGACCGTGCACTCCCTCTCTAGTGACCACAAGCATCCATAGGCCCTCCAACTTAAGCCTACCCATGGAATCTGCCGTGACACCACCATGCCAGTTGGCGCCCACTGTGGGGCAGAAGCAGGTGCTTGATGGAGTCTTCATCCGGACGGGAAACATCATCGCCAAGACTGGCGAGCGCGTCTACTCCAGCCTCATCCAGAGGTTTGGAGCGCTCAACTTTATCAGCGACAACGCGAGATGCTTCGGGGCCAAGCCGTTCCCAAGGGGAGGTCGCTTCATCATGTTCGGTGAGCACCAGGTCTATGTCATGGTGCGCGTATCCGGAGCGCGTCATCCTGGCGCCGGATCCACCTGTGGTTCCTGCCGCAGGAAAACTTCACCAGCTCGTCTCCGTTGAGGTAATGATGACAACTCCTAACCCGGCGGCACCTCTAGTAGATCCCGTAGTGAACGAGGATCCTGAGGGAGGAAATCAAGAGGAAACGCCAAGAGCTGCAAGAACAGCAAAGGCACTGCTAGAAAAGCCAGAGAACATAGCTAGAAGTAAGAGAGCCAAAGAGCTGCAAGAGGCAATAGACAAGTTGGCAGAGCCAATAGCACAAGCGGCTGATCCAGCACGTGTGCAGGCCGAGTTAGAGGACGCCAGGATGAAGGTTCTGGAGAAGGCAAAGGAGTTAGTGCAGTTACAGCAAGATGTGGATATCACAATCCGAGAGCTCAACTTGGCGAATCGAGTCAAGGGTGCAAAGACCCAGCTTGATGCAACTTAGTTAAGAGGGAGAAACCTCAATGAGGAGCTGGAAGATGCAACATCAAAGATAACACCAGAAAATAGCAACGAAACAGCCATGCGGCCAACATACAATACTGCAGCAGTGAACCTAAGAGCCACAGAAGCAGCAATGGCAGAGCTCCCCCATTTGACGGGTGAAGCAAAGAAAAAGCAACAAGAGAGAGTCAATGAACTGGTAAGAGCAGCAGGGATGCTGAATGAAGCATACTATAGGGCGAATCCAGGTATAGCAGGGAGATCACAGCTGGTTCACTCGGCAACTCCAATCCTGGCAAGATCAACAGGTCATACAGCTTCCTCACCCGGAGTGGTGCCGAGGCAAAGAAAAGAAAAGAGTGTGGATTCAGGGAGGAACAAGCAAATGGTTTCCTATGACCCGACAATGGCTCAGGGAAACCCAGCAGATGCATAGGGAACAAGAAGGAATAATGTTCAGGGAAATGAGAACCAGGAAAATGCAGGCCGAGAAAGGAAAGCAGAACAAAGGAATGACAATGGAGGTCAAAATTTTGCGCCTCAACCTAGGCGTGGAGCTCACTCGGCAGGAGGAGGAAATCCAGCTCCGATTAATGCGCCAGCTCAACCCAAAAGAAGACAACAAAGCGCGGGAAAAGCAGTACAGTAACCTCCAGACCCGAACGCAAACAAGTACAACGATGGTTACTCAGCGATGGTGAATGACGGGTACGAATTGCCGGACCACGCATACCAAGCAATGGGAGCTAGACTCGGAGGCAGAAACCTTCAGCCGGATGATGCAAGGCTAAAGCTTGATCGAATAAAGATGGCAGAACTGATCGAGTCCCAAGGTCCACAAGGTCCACCATGTTTTGTTCCAAGGATCATGAAGGAGCCACCTGTACCAAATTTTCAGCTGGCCAGAGGAACAAAGACTTATGATGGAAGCATAAAGCCAGAGGACTGGCTCATAGATTATGGAACTGCTGTGAAAATCGTGCAGGGAAATTTGAGATGGGCAGTGCGATATGTGCCACAGATGCTAGATGGACCAGCATGGGTGTGGCTAAATAACTTGCCACCCGGAAGCATCAACAGCTAGATCGATTTTTAAGATGCTTTTGTGAGCAATTTCACAAGCACATACAAGAGGCTGAATCGCCCGCGATAGCTAGCAATGTGCAAACAAAGGCCAAAAGAGACAGACAGAGAATTCCTCACAAGATGGTGCACTATGCGTAACTCTTGCGAAGGGGTAATCGAGTCACAGGCTATCGCTTGGTTTGCACAAGGATGCATACATGGAAGTGTGTTATGGCAAAGGTTACAGAGAGACATGCCGGCAAGCTTGGCAGAAACAATAAGGATTGCTGACTCGTATGTGTTAGGAGATCCGACTCGGCCTCTGCTCATGTTGGCAGACGGGTTAACTGAGACTCAGATCTATGACGCTGCCGGATCGCAAAGGTGCCAGTAAAGGGCCGAGTATAGAAGCAAAAGAAGAGATGAAAGGCCAGACTACAGGTATGGTTCGACTCAGGTTGCGGCTGTGAGTCAGGATCATCCTGATGCTGGAAGTAGCCAACATCAAAGGACAAATGGGCAACAACAGTGGATACCAAAGAATGATGGCAAAAAGACATACGAACAAAGAAAGCCGTATCAAGACAGGCAGAAATATACATATGAAATGATGTTGGACCAACCGTGTATGTTCCACACGCCAAGTCCGAGTAAGACCGCGAATCACACAACAAGGCAATGCACTTGGTTTCAGAAAGGAGATAGAGTGGATTCACCGAGTAAGCAGCTACCACCACCTCCCCCTCCACCACTCACAGGAGGAAATGCCTAGGTTGTTGGAGCTGAACATAGATACGAGAACAGGCAGCTGAGGTATCATAATCAAGAAAGAAGAGAGGCTGTGCACCAGGTGCATAACCCAAGAGGTGACGACGCTCATGTCTTTCATGGAACCAGAAATGAGTACAGGGAACATCACCAGAGTTATGTTGTCTTTGTCACAGAGCCGAATGACAAAAAGAGTCAGCAGAGACGGATGATGGAGGTGAATGCCACAATGCCGGCAATCCCAAAGTACATGCATTGGTCTGAACAAGAGATAACTTGGAGCATAAAGGATCACCCCAAGATCATGCCAACCCCAGGTGGTTATGCTCTGGTCCTGGATCCAACCTTCATGGGCCCTGATATCAATGTGAAATTTTCCAAGGTACTGATCGATGATGGTAGTAGCATCAACATTATGTACAAGGATGCCATGCTCAAGTTAGGCATTACTATGAACATGCTGGAGCCGACTAAGGCAACTTTCCATGGCACTGTGCCAGGATTGTCCTGTGAGCCAATTGGCAAGATCTGGGTTGACGTCTTATTCGGCAACAGGGAGAACTATCGCACTGAAGCCATAGAGTTTGAGGTGGTTGACCTGGTTAGCTCATACCATGCCTTACTCGGCAGGCCGACTATGGAAAAGTTTATGGATACTCCTCACATTGCTTACTAGAAGATGAAACTGCCAGGTCCATGTGGAGTTATCACAGTCGAAGGAGATTACAAAAGATCTATTGCTTGTGCCTCAGCCAGATCTTCGCTAGCCGAGTCACTGGTCATAGCACAATAAAAGCATCAAATGATGGAAGTGGCAGCATTGGCCAAAGCAGCACAAATGTCCATGCCGGCACTCACTAACCCGCATGGTAGTGTGTCATTCCAAGCTACCAAGGAAACCAAGAAGGTACGTGTGGATGAGACTTTCCTAGAGCACACAGTTACCATTGGGGCTCGGCTAACTGACAAATAGGAAAGCGAGCTCACCAGTTTCATCCATGAGAATCGGGATATATTTGCATGGTCCACACAGGATTTGTAAGGAGTTCCGAGGGAGCTGGCTGAGCACTCTCTTCATATAAGGCCAAATGCCAAGACGGTGAAGCAACCCCTCTGCCGCTTCGCTGAAGATAGGAGGAAAGTGATAGCTGCCGAGATATCCAGGCTCTTAGCCGCTGGATTTATCATGGAAGTACTGCACCCAGACTAGTTTTCAAATCCAGTCTTGGTCGAGAAGAAAAAGGATGACCCGAACGTGGCAGTGGTGTGGCGCATGTGTATTGATTACATGAACCTCAATAAGGCGTGTCCAAAAGATCCAGTTCCCCTGCCACGGATCAATCAAGTCATAGACTCTACTGCTGGATGTGAGTTATTGTCATTTGTGGATGCGTATTCTGGTTTCCACCAGATACCACTAAATCCGAATGATCAAATAAAGACAGCTTTTATCACCCTGTATGGGGCTTATTTCTATCGTACCATGCCGTTTGGATTAAGAAATGCAGGTGCAACATATCAAAGATGCATGCAAAAATGCTTGCAAGATCAATTGGACAAAAATGTTCAAGTATACGTCGATGACGTGGTGATAAAAACCAAGCAAAGTCATACTCTAATTGAGGACTTGCGTCAAATATTCGCAAACTTAAGAAGATTCTGGATGAAACATAACTCAGAAAAATGCACATTTGGTGTCCCAGCTGGGAAGTTACTCAAATTTGTTGTATCCAGCCGAGGAATTGAGGCTAACCCGACAAAGATCAGGGCCATCGAAATAATGGAATTGCCAAAAACCCTCAACGATGTCCAGAAGTTCACAGGATGCCTGGCCTCGTTGAGCAGATTTATTAGTCGGTTAGGGGAAAAAAGCCCTACCACTATATCAACTGATGAAAAAATCAGACAAATTCACATGGACACAGCAAGCTGATAGCGCTTTCCATGAACTCAAAAAGATGTTGGCAACAACACCAATATTAGCATCACCGCTATCCAAAGAGCCAATGTTGCTCTATGTCGCCTCAACCAACAGAGTTGTAAGTGTAGTAATAGTGGTTGAACATGAAGAAGAGGGCAAATCAGTCCAAAGGCCAGTTTATTACTTGAGAGAAGTGCTCTCTATATCAAAGCAAAATTACCCCCACTACCAAAAAATGACATATGGGTTGTATATGGCAGCAAAGAAGCTGAAGCATTATTTTCAAGAACACCCAATCCGGGTAATATGTGAGGCACCTATCTCATATATATTGGGCAGCAAAGATGTCAGTGGCCGAGTCGCAAAATGAGCCATAGATCTAGCACCATATACTCCACAATATGATAAGAGAGATGTAATCAAATGTCAAGTCGTAGCTGATTTCTTCATGGATTGGATGGAACTTCAATACGAACCACCATTGCTAGATCTGAATTACTGGAAGATGCATTTTGACGGATCCAAGACGAAAATGGGTCTGGGCGCCGGGATAGTGCTCACATCGCCAAAGAGGGATCAGCTCAAGTATGTGTTGCAGATCCATTTTGCTGCATCCAATAACGTTGGCGAGTATGAATCACTTGTACACGACATAAAAGTGAACAAAGAGATTGGCATCAAAAGGATCATGTGTTTTGGTGACTCGGATATGGTTATTCAGCAAGTATCTGGGCACTGGGACGCCTTGGATGCAAACATGGAACTATAACGTTTCCATGTGCAACAAATTTCGAGATACTTTGACGGGTGTGAATTCCACCACATACCCAGAGCAGAGAATGAGGCAGCGGATGTATTATCCAAGTTAGGCTCATATCGGCAAGCAATACCTCCAGGAGTAGCATTGGAACATCTCAGGAAACCATCGATCAAGCCGTCACCAGAATCCGAGTCAATCAGGCTCACCCCGGCAAATCAGGAGTCAGACATTGTGCCAATGGATATTGACTCAGGGGCAGGTTCGAGTCACTCGGGGACTGATCTGTCGACCTCACGAGTTGACGAATCACACTCGGGGACTCCTCAGGTTATCTCGGCAGAACATATGTCGGCTGAGCCAATGGAAATTGATGAAGAAACAGACCCGACACCACTGATACCAGCATGGGCGCAACCAATATTCAACTACTTGAAAGATGGAACTTTGCCAGACGATGAGATATTGGCAAGGCAGACTGAAAGAAGAGCAAAAGTATACACAATAATCAGCAAGGAGTTGTACAAAAGGAGTGTGACGAGTGTACTGCAGCGTTGCATAAGCCCAGAGAAAGGTCAATAAATATTGTTGGACATTCACCAAGGAGAATGTGGGCACCATGCATCTTCAAGAGCATTGGTAGCCAAGGCATTTCGACATGGATTTTATTGGCCGAGTGCGCTGGCAGAAGCATAGGAACTTGTGAGGAAATGTAGTGGTTGTCAGCACTATGCGTCAAAATAACACTTACCGGCATCAAAATTGAAAACTATACCGATCACTTGGCCATTTGAAGTATGATGCCTGGATATGGTGGGACCATTCAAACTAGCAAGGGGCGGCATGACCCACATACTAGTAATGGTTGACAAATTTACCAATGGATAGAAGTGAAGCCCATCAAGAAATTGGATGGAAAAACAGCTGTCACATTCCTGAAAGATATAATCTTGAGATATGGTTACCCACACAGTGTAATCACAAATAATGGCACAAACTTTCCCGAAGGAGCCTTCACTCGCTTTTGTGGGAAAAACTGAATAAGACTCGATGTAGCGTCAGTTGCTCATCCAGAATCAAATGGACAAGTTGAACGAGCTAATGACTTAGTTCTATCCGGGATAAAACCCCGTTTAATGGAGCCACTCCAGAGATCACCTGGTTGTTGGATAGAGGAACTACCCTCAGTGCTATGGAGTTTAAGGACAACTCCAAATCGATCAACGGGCTATACGCCGTTCTTCCTTTTATATGGGGCAGAAGCAGTTTTGCCTGCCGACATAGAATATGACTCGCCACGAATAAGACAATACTCGGAAGACGAGGTGAAAGAGGCCCGAGAAGATGGAGTTGACTTACTCGAAGAAGCAAGAGAATTGGCATTGTCCAGATCCGCTATATACCAGCAAAATCTCCAATGCTACCATAGCCGGAAAGTACAGCCTCGTGTTTTCCGAGAAGGGGACATGGTGCTCAGACTAGTGCAACGCACAACTGGAATGCATAAATTATCACCCCCATGGGAAGGACCATTCATTGTAAGCAAAGAATTGCACAATGACTCATATTATCTGATAGATGCTTATGAAGCACAAAAGAACAAGGCGGACAGATCAGGCGATGAGACCAAAAGGCCATGGAATGTGGCACTGCTTCGTCCCTTCTATACTTAGGAGAAGCAGTGTATGTATCACCCGAACTCTCATATGTCGGACGCTTATGCCGGCTATGTGCTAATAATAAAATGGCATGATTTGAAAAACTGACTCGGGGACTACCGCTTATGTTTATCCTTTAAACTATTCTATGTCGGCTGACATTGACACCTAAAGCTTATCTCGGAACAAGTAATGTTTACTCAGAAAAAAATCAACTCTTCGACTATGCTGTTGTCCGAAAACACGGCTTCATGGCAAGCAAGAGGAAAGGATGAAGGATGAGTAAACATGAACACTGGATAAGTAAAGGGCGAAATGCGAGTCGACCCTATGTATGTTTTTTACTAACTCATTGCAGGTTATGTTGCTTTCTATGTCGAATAATCCTAAGTCAAGTGCTCTACTTTCATACCTGCTAACTCAATCCTTAGAACTTTGAGACTCTAATGTCGAACGCCAAAAAAGGTAGTCAAGAGCCAAATTCAAGGAAAAGGGGAAACGACAAAATGAAACTCGAGGACTTGCCCCTAGATAATTCGCATTCAAAGATAAATAAAAGTTTGAGCCTTATCACAAGGCACACACCCAACATAAGTGCATTATAATATACATCTGCACCTGGCATACCAGGGATCTCATGAAATTCAAGTGTTTTTGTAACCAGCCTAAGAAGCAGCTGGGCTAGGAGGTGTATCTTTGAGGCTGGAGCTAGGAGCACCTTCGGGAGCGTCAGCCGAGTCAGGAGCGTCTGCAGCCAAGTCTGCGGGTCCATATGACTCGGTGGCTTCACTATCCTCGCCTTCTTCATCAATGATTTCAGAAAGAGGCTCGCCGAGGTCGAGGAAGCTAGGCCCATCACACCAGGCATGCACAAAGGCATATTCCACCTTCGCGTAAGCTCGCTCCTGGCGCTTCTTGATCAGCTCAGGATCATGGAGCCACTTTCCCTCAGCCCTCATGCGTTCAAGGACATCAAGGTTGATGTCCTCATACCAGGAAAGCACGAAGGAAAGGACTTTGTCCGCTGCAGCTCGGCCGGCCGACTCGCGCCATTGATCCAGCCTGTCTTCAGTAAGAAGTAGCCTGGCAGCCAGAGGCTCGATTAGTGTGGGCGCGTCTTCATCCGGCCAGAGCATTCGGAACGCATGCATCACTGATTTGAGCAAGTATACACCACATGACTTGAGGGTCTTGACTCGTTCGGATAGCTTGGCTTGCGCCGAGTAAAGAAAGAACCAGGTCGAGTAAGTACGGTCGAGTAGGATAGTCATGTGCGGCCGACATAGAATCTATGTGGACCCATATAAGACAAATATGTTAATCTTGCAGGAACCAACGGGTCGAGTCTCACGAGGAAGGGCCGAGTCAAATAGGACGCGTGGCATCTTTCCGAGTGAGGTTCAGGAGGGACCATGGTAAAGCACGGTGAAAAGAGAAGGGCGACGCTGGGTGACGCAAAAGGAGCCGGGTGACCCCTAAAGCAAGGGCTAACGTACAAAGTTACTGCATGACGCCAAAAGAGCTGGAGACGACGCACGTGAAGACCGTTAGCTGTCTAACTTTATGGACTGGGCCACTAGGCTTACTACAAGCCCATGACCCGGCCCGTACAGTGAAGACCAGGATCCAAACAGTAACCCTAGGACCCAAAGGGGTGTAACCTAGCTAGCCATCACCTATATAAGGAGGGGTATAGCTAGGGTTAGAGGGCTTGGACCTAGTAGGGAACTAGTGCACTGAACCCTAGTTCATACAGCTCTAGGAGCACTTGTAAACCTCAAGTGTCAATAAAATTTCTAAGTGTGGAGACTTCATCTTGTTCTTCATGCGCGGCTAGACCGTGCACTCCCTCCCCAGTGACCATAAGCATCCATTCGGCCCCCAACTTAAGCCTACCCATGGCATCTGCCATGACACCACCACGACAAAAATCTAGGCGGTCTATGACATTTCTTTTATGACGCGCAGTAAAACATCGCGGATACCTGACGTTCTTTCCCGTTTCGTCACAACTCCCTCGAAGGCCCTCCAGCCCGGGTTTTCATGACGTTCCTTGGTTCGTCGCGGCAGATTTCGTCGCAGTTTTCGTCTCGGGCCCTAAAGCCCAGTTTGCCATTTTGTCTCCCACTTCTTTCGTCATGGATTTCGTCGCGACCCATGGTCAATGTTTTTTTCATTGATCGCGTCATTTGTGCGTAAAGCCCACGTGTCAGATCGGTCTGCAAGGTAGTCTCTCACAGTATCGCTGGGTTTGGTGGTGCTTTCTAACGTTTTTGGCTGACCCCAGCTATCAGTGCGTGTGTTTTAAATGCTTTTAGAAAGTGGAGATCATGCACTAGCTACAACGGTACCGCGTCCCCACCCACACGTGTCACTCGAAGACTCAAATGGTCATGCGTATATAAACCCGCTCAGCCTTCTTCTTCCAAGAGCTCATGTCATTTCCCCAGTCTGTCTAGTCATAAAACCCCAATCCGCACCTTCCATGTGCGCCGAAGCTCCTTCGCTTGAACCACCGCCCTTCCTAGATGTGCCATGAAGTGTACGCATGGAGATGAGTCAGAGGTGAAACCAGTTGGAGGCGCAACATCAGATGGCTTGGTCGCGGCTGAGTAGGCAGATGCGGCTCTAGGCACGCACGCGCTCGTCGCTGCGCCGTCGAGGCTTCGTGCTCCATGCAGCCAACAGTCGCCGTTGTTGTCGAGCAGTAAGTGGCTGACAACGTCGTGATGCCAGCGGCAGATCTGGAGGAGGGGCATGAGGTAGCAGGCGGAGGAAACCCGGTGCTCTATATCAACGACCCCATCCTCCACGAACAAATCATCGACGCAATCACGGAGAACGACGAGTTCGAAGAGGAGGTCTCTAATGAGGCGTCCAAGGTACTACTTTTCTAGCTAGCTTCTCTAGTCGCAACCACAGATTTCACTATTCATATGTATAATTTGCTCAATCGTCTATAGATTCTTTTGCTCTTGATGTAGTAAATATATATGGTTTGAACAATCAATTATTTTGGAGATTTGATTAGATCTGCTCATTTGCCATCTAGTAAATTAATATTACATTTATATTCCTTACCGAGGCTAATGATTCAATTTTGCCCCAAAAGAGTGCAAGGGGGAGACACATATGATGGAGTCAGATTTTTTTAGGGATGGTGTTAGTGAACATGAGGCAATATACAACAATATAAGTTGTGCAATTGGTACTTTGGTTCCTAACACTATCACTAAAAAACTTATGAGGCCTAAGATTTACTCTACACACATATGAACTATCATCTTTGAACTGTTTCTGCTACTACGTACACACATAACAAATTGTGATCATACTTTTTTATTGCATTCATTATACATAGTGTATAAGAATTATATTTCAGTTTCTCACTTTGGCCAATGATTGAAATTTTCCCCATCAAATTGCAGGGGCAACACATATTTTGTTGTTGTCGGTTTTTTTAGGGATGGGTGAGTGAACCTGAGGCAATATACACAAATACAATATAGGTTATGTTGTTGGTACTTTGGTTCGCTCACGCCGTCTCTGAAAAAACTTATGAGGCCCCTAGATTTATTCTATATTCATATGAACTATGATCTTTGAATTGTTATTGCATGCACTCATAGTGTATAAGAATTACATTTCAGTTTCTCACTAAGGCCGATTATTGAAATTTGCCCCAAAAGATTGAGGGGTGATACACGTTTGTTGGTGTTGGTTTTTCTAGGGACGGGTAAGTGAACCTGAGGCAATATACACAAACAATATAGGTTGTGATGTTGGTCTTTTGGTTCGCTTACTTTATCTCTGAAATACTTATGAGGCCCCTAGATTTATTCCACACTCATTTTAACTATGATCTTTGATTATTATTGCATGCATTCACAGTGTATAATAATTATATTTGAGTTTATCACTGAGGCCGATGTTTCAAATTTTCCCCAAAAGATTGTAGGGGTGACACACATTTTGTCTGTGTCGGTTTTTTAGGGACGAGTAAGTGAACCTAAGGCAATATACACAATAATATATGTTGTGATGTTGGTACTTTGGTTCGCTTACGCCATCTCTAAAAAAACTTATGAGGCCCCCAAATTTATTCTATATTCATATGAACTATGATATTTGAATTGTTATTGCATAGTGTATAAAAATTATGAGGCCCATGATTTATTCTCATATGGAACTATATGATCTTTGAATTGTTTCCGCTATATGATCTTTGAATGATTCGTATGATGCATATGTATATGCATGGTTTTGACCATAAGTTATTTCTACATGCATGGACCTGAATATTGTTTGGTTTTTTTTGTTATTTATAATTACAATATTTTAGGATTATTTTTGTACCTCAATATGTATATCCCTGAATATTGTTTCGTAGGATTAGATTTCAATTTATTATTATGGCTAATGATTCAAATTTTCCCCAAAAGAGAGGCAGACACATTGGTGTCTGATTTTTTCAGGGATGATTTAGCAAACCTGGGGCAATGTATAAGAACAATAGGTTGTGCAATTGGTACTTGGTTCGCTTACGACATCCCTAAAGAAACTTTTGAGGCCGCAGACTTTGTTCTAATCCAATTTATTGTCATTTTGTTTGCATACATAAAATGATATATGAACTGATCAAACTATTGATGAGATGCATTATCTTTGACATCAATATAATATTGTCTTACATATGTATGAGATCTAAGTTATGTTCTTAAAAATCAATGGGAGAATTCTGATGACATGGATTCTACCAAGTACTCTGGGGACAACAAGATCCACTGCGTGCTAAGGAAGTTAAGGTGTGGGAAAATATGTTTCCACCATAGGAGGGGGGACTGATTTTCCCATTATGTGGCAGATTCATCGACTCGGTCATCGACAACATGATCTAGCA
Organism: Avena sativa; assembly: GCA_916181665.1. Lineage (NCBI taxonomy): Eukaryota > Viridiplantae > Streptophyta > Magnoliopsida > Poales > Poaceae > Avena > Avena sativa. Next base: position 53,323,049 of record OV702298.1, on the reverse strand, counting down.
CGCGGTGGGTGTTGGAAAAAAGGCTAGGACAAAAGCACCAGCCAAATAGCTTGACGAGGAACGCACCCTACCGCAAATTCCTGCGGGAATATATCAGGACTGGCCTGTTTCTCCTGTAGTAGGCTACTTCATGCTCTTGCTACTGCGCCTGCTAAGCCGTATCTGTGTCCCTCCTACCGTTGCCCCTTCTTATTTTGTATAATTTAATTCTTACCTGGTTACACATAAGTCAATTTCACTCTTCTGTGGTGTCTCTGGTGGTGCTTGCTGAACTATGAACTTGTATATGGAGTTCCTTAAAATTTGTAGTGATTAATTATATTACTGATGATGCATTCTTATACACACTACCAAATATTTGTAGTGCTTGATTATATTACAGTTGTCAAGGAATACATCCAATAGATTTTAAATTGGTAGAAAATTCGTATTGAAGTAACTAAATGATCTCGCATTGGAAGTAAATATTTGAATTAGTCAAATTCATCAGGCCTAGATATTAGTCAGTCTGATAGAAATTTAATGGCATAAAATACTATCATAAACAGAGATTAAACTCACGACGACACTTGATATTAATTCAGTCAACTTTGCATCTTTCACTCGAAAAAAAATAAAAAAGAGTACCCTGACTAGGATTCAAGCTCGTGACCACGATCATTGCTCGATATGCTCAAACCGCTGGTCTAGAGGACTCTATTTTTGATAGTTATACTACTTCGCCTTTCTTATACATGTAACATACCACCCTTTTGTGTAATATAAATAAGGACATGTTTGAGAATTGCATGCATGCATTACACTTGCACTTTGGTTTAATCAAGAAAGAACAAATTAAACCCTAAACCCTAACTTCCCCCTCCATTTGAAAACCATTCAAATGAGTTTTTTATTTAAACAACTAACTACATGAGTTGAGCCCAAAGTGTATATAAGGGTCTCACACTATTTCATATACTTTATAAAAAATTCTGTGAGTTGAAAAGATTCAAAACAGATTTGAAATTCAAATTACAAAAGGGAAATTAGAAATAGAAATAGAAAAACATTTCTGGAAATAAAAAATGTATCTAACCTAGCTACTAGGCCAAGCCCACTTCTCCTCCCCTCTCCCTGCCGCCAGCCACGCCAGCAGCCAGCCCACCCGGGGCCCAAGCGCAGCCCACCAGGCCCGTACCCCTTCGGCCTTCCTCCTCTCTTCTTTCCCGACGCCGGCAAGCAGCTTCCTGGCAGCGCGCTCACCGTCAATCTCCCGCGCGCTGCGATGCCCGCCGCCGCCCCTAGAGCCATGGATAAGAACCGCCGAGCCACGCTCTCTCTCCCAATACCCATTTCACCCCCTCTCTTCCTCTTCATTGCGGCCGCGCCATGGCCGAAGCAACCTAGCCGCCAGTCGCCGTCGGCCTCGCCGTTTCCGGTCGCCCCAGCTCAAGCCGACGCCACCACTGGAATCGTTGTCCTCGACTCTCTCTCCCTAGCCTATTTTCCCCCTCGCACGCGACCTCATTTGAGCAAATCGGAAGCTCCGGCCATCATCGGTCATCGTCGATCCTCGCCGACCCCGAGCTCGCCTTGCCTCGCCGACAAGCTTGCCTTTCTCACGGTGAGCTTCTGATCCTCGCAGTGGCCTCTGTTTGCCCCTCTCCCTCTGTATCCCCCTCCCCGCATGTGCCTGACGCCGCCGCAGCTCGCCGTCGTTGCACCGCCGTCTCCGGTGACCAAAAATAGGCGGCGCCACCACCAATCAACTCCCATCGTCGTCTGCGTCCAACGCCCCCAACCTCGCATCTAGGCGTGCTCGGAATCGCTGGATTCAAGCTCGATCTGGGAGCAGCTCCATTGATGAAATCAGCATGATGTCATGCTGATGTCATATCTCCTTTTTACTTTCTTTTAATCATTTCTGTAAATATAAAATAATATGACAGGTGGGCCATACTTGTCAGGATTTTAATAATTTCTGTAAATATTTTCTAAAATGAATAAAAGTCTAACATGTGGGCCCAAGTTTGGAAATTATTTTAAATATTCCAAAAATGATTTAAAATGAATTAAAATTTGGGAAATTCATAACTAGTTCATTTTAAATTAGAAAAATACAAATAATATACCAAAATGTTCAGAAAAATGAAACCTATCTAACTAAGCTATAATCATACATTATTAATCAACTTTGATAGAAAGTTTAATTAGAATAACCAAATGAACCCCATAGGTGATTCCGATGATCCCCTGTTTTAGGGTTTGGACTTTCGGAACCCCCTTTAAAGTGACCAAGCATGCTTTAGGGTTCAATTCAACACTATTCAACTTGTCATATCATCCATATTGTATGTGAATTGCACATGCCTTGTGTTGAGTGTTGATTTATCTTTTCCGGTGATTGGTTCTCGCGAATAGGAACCGAACCCGAAGCTTAAGTCAATGCCACCGAAGAGCAGTACTAGTCCAACAATGGACTAGGCAAGCGAAGCCCCACTCATACATATGAATCCTATGATTACAAAGTATTTCATTCTCGTCATATGCATTCGGTTCAAATAGTCTTTTGTCAGTAGACAGAGTAATCCTATCTGATGCATGTTTTCCTTTGTGAACTATATTACCTGATCCACCACTCCTAGAATATCTAGGGTTTGGCTTATGGGCATCGCTAGTGCCACAGTTCAGTCAATCTTAGCCATGCGTAGTGGTCTGTTGCTGATCTTTCATGTGATGCACTAGAGATGCGGATGAATCTAGTATGGTAGGATATGTGATGCGATCAGAGATGGATAATAAACATGCTAAGGCTTGTATGGGAGGCCACGTGGGTTGGGGTTTTTGTAGTCCCATACTTGCCACCCTTAGGACCTGATGTTCTCGCCTCTTGAACCAAGACGAGCGTACAACCACACAGGGGCCTGGAAACCCCCTCGACCAACTAACTTGCCTAGTAGATTCCATGAGTCACATAGTTTGGGCTTTCCATTCGACATACGCATATTGATTGTTTCTTGAATGGAGGTGAAGGAGGTGCATTCATACAGGTAGGTAAGCGTGGCAGGGAATGGGAGATGCCCGGCATCCATAATCTCAAACCCTGTTCACATCGCTAGGGACCGACTTCGGGACTCGACCCGTTACGGCGGCATCTCCTTAGTGCGTGACTCATGGTCAACCACTCTCTGCCGGCCTTCCAAGGAAGAGGGCTAATATATTGGCATTAAGAATCGGTTGGTACGTGTGGGTAAATTTGTGCACCCCTGCAGGGTTATTAATCTTTTCGAAAAGCCGTGTTCATGGTTATGGACGACTTGGGAACGGATTCTGTGATCATAGAAAACTATAACCGAATGATAAAACTTGCAAATTAAAGTGAGATCCGAAATACTTCCTCGGGGTTGTTGAGGGGGTAGTCCGGGAAGAGAGATTCTGTTGATGATGGTTCTTGGTGGATATCAAAGATTTATTTAAGAGCTAGAGTTGTAGTCTTCTTATCCCCTTTTGAAAATGATCTGACTAGACGAGTTTTCTTCTCCCTCTTGTTTTGAAAAACAAAAGTTGGCTTTATGCAAAATAACTCCACTAGCCATAAGTTTGCGGAGTACACCGTGTACTCAGCCTTGCTTCGTTGATGTTTTCTATAGATGATGCTACTCCAACTGAAGGTGGTTTCTACATTGAAGTCGATGAGTAGTCGGGGTTCCCGAGCAGCAGCCTAGGATCTATGGAAGGGTCGCTACTTTTGTTATGGCCTCTTAGGCCCTTTGCTAAGTTTGTTGTTTAGAACGACTTGTTTTCTTCCGTTGTTTGATGTAATGATGGGTCTGCGACCCCTGTCTTGTATGACTGGTTTGTAACTCTCTCAAGAGTTTACCTTATTAATGTATGGTTTGTATGTTCTGTAATGTTACTGATCTTTCCCTGCGTGTTTCGGAATTTAGGTTAGGCTTATATCAGATGAGGATCTGGTATTTGTCTAACCCTGATCCCGGGTCGTGACAGATTTTGGTATCAGAGCAGGACTGCCTGTAGGAAACCCTTCTAGCCGGTCGTCGTTGAGTCTAGAGTTTGAGAAAACTATTTGAAAGCTAAGAACTATTTGCAAAACTCTGAATAGGACTCTTTTTACTTCTTATCCAAGGGTGTTCTATTGCTGAGTTATCTTACCTCGTTTGCTTTGCAAAGTTTTCACTTCTCGTCTATCATTTGAAACTCTTAGGATATACGGTTTGGGTTGTTTTTCCCTAGTACTCTGTACTTGGTTGCAAGGCTCAAAGTTTCTAAGATATATCTGTGCCACTGAAGCAATGTTTTTCAACTTTGCTAAGGGTGCCTTTAATCCCGCTCTCAATTCTTTTGTGACTTGTTGGTATCATATCATGCTTGCATTCCATTGTTATGGTTTGTATTTAAGTTGGTAGCGTATACGTTTCGTATGCTTGCTCTACCGCCATACTAAATGCATTGATATAATTTTAATCCACATGTTCACCTCTACCATGATCCTTTGATATGGTTTTGTCATCCTTTGTTTTACCCTTCTGGTGAATCCATTCTCATGGTTTCCGTTTTCTCCTCAGGATGTCAGCTGGTACTCGTGGTTTTGTTGGCCGTCGAGGAAACAACGATGCTGATCAGGAACTTTCGCCACCTCCCACAATGGCCGAGGCTCTCAACAACATTGAGACCAACCGTCTGCGGAATGAACGCCTTCTGGAGCGTGTGGCTCAGAACACTGAACGTCGTCCTGACGACTGTGTCACACTTGGAGATTTCATCCGCTCTTTTCCTCCAATCTTCAACCAATCCAAGGAGCCCCTTGAAGCTAATGATTGGCTCCGCACCATAGAGCGCAAGTTCAGTGCTCTTCGTGTCCGTCCCGCTGACCGTGTCAACTTCGCCACCTATCAACTGGAAGGTGAGGCTGGTGTTTGGTGGGAAGGTTTTCAGAATCTACAAGCTCAGGGACATGTCGTTACCTGGGAGGAGTTTGTTGCAGCATTTCGTGCCTCTTATATCCCTAAGCCCATCATGGATCTCAAAAGAAGGGAGTTTCTGGATCTGACTCAGGGGCGCAAGGATATTGAAACCTATGGGCGTGAGTTTACTCGTCTGGCTCGTTATGTAACCAGGGATGTGACCAATGATGAAGATAAGCAAGAGCTGTTCCGTAAGAGACTTAATCCTGCACTTCTCTATGAGTTTCTACCTTTCAAGTTCCAGGACTTGCACAATCAGGCTCTTACCTTAGAGCATGGAAGGAAGGATATGGAAGTATCTCAGAAGCGTGAAGAAGGAAATTCTCATTCTTCTTCCTCTGGTAACAAGAAGCGCCGTGTCTTTGTTCCATACAGTGTTGTGCCTCGTGCTCCTTATGCACCCAAGTCTTCTGGCAATGATTCTCGTCAGCCACAGTCAAATACTGGTGGATCAAATTATCACCCTCCTGCTAGTTCTCACACTAGGGTTACCTGTTACTCCTGTGGTCAGCCTGGTCACTATTCAAGGGAGTGTTACCAAAGGGCTGCTGGACGCACTGATCAGCAGGCAAAGAAGAATGATAAATCTCAAGGTGCTGGACGTGGTCGTCTGACCCATGTCACTGTTGAGGAAGCTCAGGAAGATCCACGCGTCATTCTGGGTACGCTCCGTGTCAATTCAATTCTCGCAACAGTCTTGTTTGATCCTGGAGCATCGCATACATTCATGTCAAATTTGTTTGCTCAAGAGCATGGGATAAATTTTGAACCCCTGTCCACTCCTTTGACCATCCATTCTCCGGGTTCTAGCTGGTTCACCACTATGGTTAGTCATGGGAATGAGATTGACATAGCCTACTAGAAGTTCCCCACCTCTTTCGTTGCACTCAAGTCATGTGACATTGATGTCATTCTGGGCATGGATTGGTTAACCAAGTATCAAGCCATCATTGACTGTGCACTCAGAACAGTTTCTGTGACCTCTCCTGCTGGCATAACCGTCAATATTGGACTGATGGTTCAAAGTCTCCATCAACAATTCTTAAACCTTTCTCGGAGTTGTATGCCATGGACGTCCTACCTGCTCTCGAGGTCCAAGATGTCCATATAGTCTGTGATTTTCCGAATGTCTTTCCTGAAGAGTTGCCTGGCATCCCACCTGATCGAAGTGTGGAGTTTGTCATCGAGCTAGTTCCTGGAACTATTACTATTTCCAAAAGACCTTACCGCATGCCTCCTCATGAGTTGGTTGAGTTGAAGAAGCAACTTGAAGAGTTAGAGGGTCTAGGATATATCCAACCTAGTACATCCTCTTGGGGTTGCCCTACCATCTTTGTCAAGAAGCGGGATACAAATATTCCAAGATTGGTGGTTGATTACCGTCCACTCAACACGGTGACAATCAAGAATAAGTACCCACTTCCTCGGATAAATGACCTCTTTGATCAATTAAGTGGTGCCACTGTGTTCTCCAAAATGGACTTAAGATCAGGGTATCATCAAATCAAGATCAGAAAGGAGGATATTCCAAAGACAGCATTCACAACTCGTTATGGTCTTTACGAGTATACAGTGATGTCCTTCGGGCTAACCAATGCCCCTGCCACATTTATGAGGCTCATGAACTCTGTCTTCATGGAGTATCTCGACAAGTTCGTCGTGGTATACATTGATGACATTCTAATCTATTCCAAGACCGAAGAAGAGCATGCCGAACATCTACGTTTGGTACTGACTAAACTTCGTGAACATCGTCTCTATGCCAAGTTTTCCAAATGCGAGTTCTGGTTACAAGAGCTCGTCTTCCTTGGTCATGTTGTGTCTGCAAGTGGTGTTGTTGTTATACCGGATAAGGTTCAGATCATTCTGGAATGGAAGTCACCTACTTCAGTCAAGGAGGTCCGAAGTTTTTTGAAATGGCTGGATATTACCGCCGATTCATCGAGAACTTCTCCAAGATAGCCAAGCCTATGACTGATCTTCTTAAGAAAGATAAGAAGTTTGAATGGTCAGAAAAGGCAGAAGAAAGTTTCCAAGCCTTGAAAACTAAGCTAACCACCGCCCCTGTGCTTGTTCTTCCGGATACAAGCAAGGACTTCGTCATCTATTGTGATGCTTTCCTTCAAGGGCTAGGCTGTGTGCTGATGCAAGATGGTCATGTAGTGGCCTATGCTTCTCGGCAGTTGAAGCCACATGAGAACAATTATCCAACCCATGATCTCGAGCTCGCTGCTGTCGTTCATGCTCTTAAGCAATGGCGACAATACCTCATCGGTAACCGCTGTGAACTTTACTCGGATCATCAAAGCCTAAAGTATCTCTTCACCCAGCCAGATCTGAATCTCAGGCAAATACGATGGTTGGAACTCATCAAAGATTATGATTTGGGTCTCAACTATCAACCCGGCAAAGCCAATGTCATAGCTGATGCGCTAAGTCGGAAGTCTTATTGCAACAACCTGATGATTTCACAAGCCTAACCTGCTCTCTACGAGGAAATCAAGCGTCTTAATCTTGAAGTAGTTCCTTGTGGATTCCTTGCTAACCTTGAAATAAAATCTTCTCTAGAGGATCAAATCAAGGAAGCTCAAAAGCAAGATGATGAAGTTACCAAGATCAAAGAACGCGTTGCAAGCGGTGAAGCAAAATGTTTCTCCGTTAATGATCAAGGTATTCTATACTTCAGTAACGGGTTAGTGGTTCCAAACAGTCGGAAAATCAAAGATCTAATTCTTTTGGAAGCTCACGAATCCCCTCTATCTATCCATCCTGGTGGTACCAAGATGTACCGAGATCTCCGTCAAAGATTCTGGTGGAGTGGAATGAAACCAGAGATCGCTCGCTTTGTTGCAGAGTGCGACGTTTGCCGTCGTGTAAAGGCTGAACACCAAAGGCCTGCTAGACTTCTGCAACCGTTGAAAATTCCTGAGTGGAAATGGGATGAAATTGGTATGGATTTTATCACTGGACTCCCAAAGACACAATCTGGACATGATGCCACATGGGTAGTTATTGATCGACTATCCAAAGTTGCTCAGTTCCTTGCTGTTCGGGAAAGCATTACTGCAAGCCAGTTGGCAGAGCTATACATATCCCGGATAGTCGTCCTCCATGGTGTGCCCAAGAAGATCATCTCAGATCGTGGAAGTTTGTTCACTTCCAAATTCTGGGCTAGTATCCAACAAGCAATGGGAACTCAAGTTTCCTTCAGTACAGCCTATCATCCTAAAACCGGTGGTCAAACTGAAAGAGTGAATCAAATTCTTGAAGACATGCTCCGAGCGTGTGTCATATCCTTTGGAAAGAACTAGGAGAAATGTCTTCCTTTCGCGGAGTTCTCTTATAACAACAGTTTTCAATCCAGTTTGGGCATGGCACCTTTCCAATTCCTGTATGGCAAAACATGTCGAACACCGCTGAACTGGACAGAAACCGGCAAAAGACAATTCTTTGGTTCAGACATGATCCAAGAAGCAGAAGATCAAGTTCACATAATTCAAGAGCGTTTGAAGTCTGCTCAATCTCGTCAGAAGACCAACTACGATCGTCATCATCTTGATGTTCATTATGAAGTTGGTGATCAAGTTTACCTCCGGGTCACTCCTCTGAAGGGTGTCCATTGATTCGGTATCAAAGGCAAATTAGCTCCTCGCTATGTTGGTCCCTTTCGCATTCTCTCCAAGCGAGGTGAGCTTGCCTACCAACTGGATGTACCTTCAACTTTTCCAGAGGTTCATGATGTTTTTCATGTGTCTCAACTCAAGCGTTGCTACAAAGATCCCATTCGTGGTGTGGACCATGAAACTTTGGATCTCCAAGATGATCTAACCTACCGAGAATACCTTGTTCGTATTCTTGATGAAACCGAGCGCAAGACTCGTCGCCAAACCATCAAGTTCCTGAAAGTTCAATGGTCTCATCACTTTGAGTCAGAAGCAACCTGGGAACGCGAAGATCGTCTTCGATCTGAGTACCCCGCCTTCTCCACTAAAACCTAGGAATCTCGGGTCAAGATTCTTGTATGTGGGGTAGAGCTGTAACATACCACCCTTTTGTGTAATATAAATAAGGACATGTTTGAGCATTGCATGCATGCATTACACTTGCACTTTGGTTTAATCAAGAAAGGTAAAATTAAACCCTAAACCCTAACTTCCCCCTCCATTTGAAAACCATTCAAGTGAGTTTTGTATTTAAACAACTAACTACATGAGTTGAGCCCAAAGTGTATATAAGGGTCTCACACTATTTCATATACTTTATAAAAATTTCTGTAAGTTGAAAATATTCAAAACAGATTTGAAATTCAAATTACAAAAGGGAAATCAGAAATAGAAATAGAAAAACATTTCTGGAAATAAAAAATGTATCTAACCTAGCTACTGGGTCGAGCCCACTTCTCCTCCTCTCTCCCTGCCGCCAGCCGCGCCAGAAGCCAGCACACTCGGGGCCCAAGCGCAGCCCACCAGGCCCGTACCCCTTCGGCCTTTCCTCCTCTCTTCTTTCCCGATGCTGGCAAGCAGCTGCCTGGCAGCGCGCTCGCTGTCGATCTCCCGCGCGCTGCGATGCCCGCCGCCGCCCCTAGAGCCGCGGATAAGAACCGCCGAGCCAAGCTCTCTCTCCCAGTACCCATTTCACCCCCTCTCTTCCTCTTCCTCGCGGCCGCGCCATGGCCGAAGCAACCTAGCCGCCAGTCGCCGTCGGCCTCGCCGTTTCCGGCCGCCCCAGCTCAAGCCGACACCACCGCTGGAACCGATGTCCTCGACTCTCTCTCCCTAGCCTCTTTTCCCCCTCGCGCGTGACCTCGTTTGAGCAAATCGGAAGCTCCGGCCGCCGTCGGTCATCGTCGATCCTCGCCGACCCCGAGATCGCCTCGCCTCGCCGACAAGCTCGTCTTGCTCACGGTGAGCTTCTGATCCTCGCAGTGGCCTCCATTTTCCCCCTCTCCCTCTGTATCCCCCTCCCCGCATGTGCCCGACACCGCCACAGCTCGCCGTCGTTGCACCGCTGTCTCCGGTGACCAAAAATAGGCGGCACCACCACCAATCAACTCCCCATCGTCGTTTGTGTCCAACGCCCCCAACCTCGCATCCAGGCGCGCTCGAAATCGCTGGATTCGAGCTCGATCTGGGAGCAACTCCATTGATGACATCGGCATGATGTCATGCTGATGTCATATCTCCTTTTTTATTTTCTTTTCATCATTTCTGTAAATAGAAAATAATATGACAGGTGGGCCATACTTGTTAGGATTTTAATAATTTCTGTAAATATTTTCTGAAATGAATAAAAGTCTGACATGTGGGCCCAAGTTTGGGAATTATTTTAAATATTCCAAAAATGATTTAAAATTTGGGAAATTCATAACTAGTTCATTTTAAATCAGAAAAATACAAATAATATACCAAAATGTTCAGAAAAAAGAAACCTATCTAACTAAGCTATAATCATACATTATTAATCAACTTCGATAGCAAGTTTAATTAGAACAACCAAATGAACCCCACAGGTGATTCCGATGATCCCCCTGTTTTAGGGTTTGGACTTTCGGAACCCCCTTTAAAGTGACCAAGCATGCTTTAGGGATCAATTCAACACTATTCAACTTGTCATATCATCCATATTGTATGAGCATTGCACATGCCATGTGTTGAGTGTTGATTTATCTTTTTTGGTGATTGGTTCTCGCGAATAGGAACCAGACCCGAAGCAGAAGTCAACGCCACCGAAGAGCAGTACCAGTCCAACAACGGACAAGGCAAGCGAAGCCCCACTCATACATATGAATCCTATGATTACAAAGTATTTCATTCTCGTCATATGCATTCGGTTCAAATAGTCTTTTGTCAGTAGACAGAGTAATCCTATCTGATGCATGTTTTCCTTTGTGAACTATATTACCTGATCCACCACTCCTAGCATATCTAGGGTTTGGCTTATGGGCATCGCTAGTGCCATAGTTCAGTCAATCTTAGCCATGCTTAGTGGCCTATTGCTGATCTTTCATGGGATGCACCGGAGATGCAGATGAATCTAGTATGGTAGGATATGTGATGCGATCAGAGTTGGATAATAAACATGCTAAGGCTTGTATGGGAGGCCACGTGGGTTGTGGTTTTTGTAGTCCCATACTTGCCACCCTTAGGACCTGATGTTCTCGCCTCTTGAACCAAGACGAGCGTACGACCACACGGGGGCCTGGAAACCCCCTCGACCAACTAACTTGCCTAGTATATTCCATGAGTCACATAGTTTGGGCTTTCCATTCAACATACGCATATTGGTTGTTCTTGAATGGAGGTGAAGGAGGTGCATTCATATAGGTAGGTAAGCGTGGCAGGGAATGGGAGATGCCCGGCATCCGTAATCTCAAACCCTATTCACATCGCTAGGGACCGACTTCGGGACTCGACCCGTTACGTCGACATCTCCTTAGTGCGTGACTCATGGTCTCGGCGAAAGCAAGGTAAAGGTCGTGGTCAACCACTCTCTACCGGCCTTCCAAGGAAGAGGGCTAATATATTGGCATTAAGAATTGGTTGGTACGTGTGGGTAAAGTTGTGCACCCCTGCAGGGTTATTAATCTTTTTGAAAAGCCGTATCCACGATTATGGATGACTTAGGAACGGATTCTGTGATCATAGAAAACTATAACCGAATGATAAAACTTGCCAATTAAAGTGAGATCCGGACTACTTCCTCGGGGTTGTTGAGGGGGTAGTCCGGGAAGAGAGATTCTATTGATGATGGTTCTTGGTGGATATCAAAGATGTATTTAAGAGCTAGAGTTGTAGTCTTCTTATCCCCTTTTGAAAATGATCTGACTAGACGAGTTTTCTTCTCCCTCTTGTTTTGAAAAACAAAAGTTGGCTTTATGCAAAATAACTCCACTAGCCATAAGTCTTGCGGAGTACACCCTGTACTCAGCCTTGCTTCGTTGATGTTTTCTACAGATGATGCTACTCCAACTGAAGGTGGTTTCTACGTTGAAGTCGACGAGTAGTCGGGTTTCCCGAGCAGCAGCCTAGGATCTATGGAAGGGTCGCTTCTTTTTTTATGGCCTCTTAGACCCTTTGCTAAGTTTGTTGTTTAGAACAACTTGTTTGCTTCCGTTGTTTGATGTAATGATGGGTCTGCGACCCCTGTCTTGTATGACTGGTTTGTAACTCTCTCAAGAGTTTACCTTATTAATGTATGGTTTGTATGTTCTGTAATGTTACCGATCTTTCCCTACGCGTTTCGGAATTTAGGTTAGGCTTATATCAGATGAGGATCTGGTATTTGTCTAACCTTGATCCCGGGTCGTGACAATACATATGTTCAAAATCTTCCATCTTCCATATTTTACACAAGTTTTCACTAACAGCCCAACAGCTAAAGAAGACAACTATGTTTCAAACATAGCACTATTTCATATTTCTTACACTCATTTCTCAATCACAAGAAGAAGAAAAACTTAAAGTGCATGAAACTACATAAATAATCAACATAGATCATATATCAAAATGGAGATATAACAGAATCTTACAAATATATAGATAACATGGTTCACAGACAGTTCCAAACCAATTAGACAACCAGATTCACTTAGAGTTAGAAACCATGTATATTACCAGGTTCACATATAGTTCCAAACTGACTACGAGTTCACTGATAACACATCCAACCAGCACACAACCAGTAATGTGTGCCCTCATTTCAAGCAACTAATATAACACATGAAGACATATATGGGCTCATCAAACAAGGTGAAGATGAACATATCCCCTTTTTCATTTGAGCAACCTCGAACACGTTTGACCAGTTGGTTGTCATTTGGGCAACATCATTCTTGCCTTTGATGAACTAAACATTCTCATGACATACATGATCTGTAATTATGATAGGGATCTCCAGAGGCAGATATTGGTTGAGGTAGGCATTGATGTGCCTAGCTGAAAAGTACTGGAGGTGGAGAATAAAGTTTAGTTGCTTATTATAGTTCAATGTGCATAAATATATTCAAAGAGTAAAATCTCAAAAGTTTTCCATCTTGGCCTTTACAGGGACGACATTTGAATTTTTCATCTTGCACACATAGAGTGGTATAAGTGCCTGTTGTTGTGAAACAACTCTGAGATACACAGCTTGGTTTGAACTCAATTCCATATCGTTTCCAAACACATAGTAATCATCGAATTCCTTGCTGCCCTTCATCAAGGAATGTAGATAGAAAATATTAAAGTAATCTATAGCATCATAAGAATGATTGTAACATTAAGCCAATGTATATGACTCTAACCTCTAGTAAGGTCCCTCGGGTTCTCAACTTTCTTGGCTGCAGGTAGCTTCACCTCATCATCAGATGGAATATTGTAGCCTTGCTTTTTAGCCTAAAATAGACATTGTGCTAATTAGAATGTTTTGTTTTGATGCTATACAGTAGGTTTCACTACTATGTTAGTGCCGGTAGAAACAATTTTAGAACCTGCTCATGTATATCGCTAGCCTTCATGTGGCCAAGCTTGCAATCCTCAAATTTTATGATGTTTTACAGGATGGAGAAATTTCTCGGCTCCATCGCCATGATGTTTTGCGCAATGGCTTCCAAATTTGTGGCGTTCAACACTAAGTAGCCCATCTGAAATTCATTAAGAAAATTGAGTATTACTACGAGTATCTACGAGTATTACCATGATAGAACGAGGAGGCGATGCGTGGAGACAATTAGTGCCAGTAGAAACAATTTAGAACCTTTTTGTGTATCTCCCTAGCAGTCATACCACAGAACCTTCCATCCTCACAGTTCATCCTACCTGCCTTAGAGAGTAAATACAAAAATTAAATTAGAAGCACAAGCATCAAGTGACTAAAACAAGGCATCATAGGAGCACTTGATATTGTACGCGATGGCTAGACCTAGATAGAGTGTTTAATACTTCGTGGGACCTAGACCTAGATCGAGTGTTTACCGAGGACCTAGACCTAGATCAACTGTGGGGACCTAGACCCGTCGCCGGTGACCTAGAGCTAGGCAGCATTTCTGGTGCGGTGACCTAGATCGAGCACAGATGCATAGCCATGGAACATAACGGAGATGCACTGAGATAGGTCGTGTAGGGTTCGCAACATAGAAAACAAAAAATTCCTACGATGGGAACAACTATTTACCAAGATCTATCTACTAGATACAAGTAATGGGCGGATATACATCTGTAGATAACATACCCTTGTAGACCAACAAAGCTTAACGAGGTTGTACTTGTGCATGATATAGACGAACGCTTGCCGATCTCAAGATCGAGAGGAAGTCCTAGCGCCGCAAATCAGCGGTGCATCCGTGCTCACACACACGTCCGAGCCACCGAGAAACCTCTGCCTCCTCGCTCCAGCGATGCAGTGGAAGCAACAACTCTTTCTTTCCGAAAGGCCACAGGGAACATGTATCTCGCTAGTCCGAGACCATGGGGGATAAACTAGAGGGGGGAGAGATCCTTCACGAGGAGGTGTGAGTGTGAGAGAGGGAGAGGGGGGCTTTATATAGGAGGGAGGGGGCACCCCAAGGGGTGTGGCCGGCGGCCATGGTGGTTTCCCCCACCCCTTCCTCATTATGTGGGTGGTGATCCCACTCAAAAATAGCCCCTTCATTTCTCCACTCAAAATTCCCCTTAAACTGCCACCAAATTTAATGCAATCTCTCTTTAAATAAAACTCCTTTTATTTATTCAGAATCTTGTCAATTACCTTAATGGACAAACGTTCACATATAACCCCTTGATAGTATTTCATTTCACATGTAGAAACACTTACAACAATTTCACCCAAAACAGTTCCGGTGTCTAGTGAAATAAATTCCTGCGCTTTGTTAATCTTTTCAGCATGAAACTATTTGTTCCAAATGGTGTCATTGTCTCTTAAGTGTGTCACCCTATGGTTCATGAATAATGCGGACATGATTGAGACCCTTCTTGGATCAATAACCAGAAGCGGGACCTGGAGGTCCATACTGACTCCCACACATTCAACGATGACTTTCTTGTGATCACGAGAACCTTTTACGCTAGAATCTTAATCCCTTTGTCTAGCAATATATTACATGTCTGAGATTCGATCATCGGTATCTTCATACCTAGTTTGATCTCGTTACTGACATGTACTATTTTCTCATTCCCGTGATATAACATTCTAGTGATCAAATCACTTGCTTGCAAGCTAACCAATGTGATATCACCGAGAGGGCCCATAGTATATCTATCCGTCATCGGGATGAACAAATTCCACTCTTGATCCATGGGCCTCAACCTAACACTTTAGTAGCACTGAACCCATCTTTATAATCACCGTGTTACGGTGTGACGTTTGATGTTATCAAGATACTCTTCCGGTGTTAGTGATTGACATGATCTCATGGTCTAAGGACTAGGATTACTTCATATCATGTTATAAAAATATAAACTCAGTGACTTTGATCGTAATGTTATACTTCGGATGAATGTTCATCACACCATTAAAATAATGTTGTAACCTCATTATTAACAACATCCAATGTCCATGATTAGGAAACCTTGATCATCTTGTTAATCAACGAGCTAGTTTATGAGAGAGGCTTAACTAGGAACTTTATGTTTGTTTATTAAACACACCTGTATTAATGTTTCCATATTAATACAATTGTAGCATGCAAAATAAATATCTATCATATACTTGGAATATACATAATAACCACTTTATTATTGCCTCTCAGGGCATATTCCCTTCAGTCTCCCACTTGCACTAGAGACAATAATCTAGTTACATAGTGATAAATCTAACACCCATGGAGTTCTGGTGTTGATCATGTTTTTCTCTAGGGAGAGTTTTAGTCAACGGATCTGCTACATTGAGATCCGTGTGTACTTTACAAATCTTTATATCTCCATCCTTAACATGCTCGCGGATGGAGTGAAACCGGTGCTTAATATGCTTGGAATTATTGTGATACCTTGGTTCTTTGGCATTGGCTATGGCTCCATTGTTGTCACAATAGATCACCATTGGGTCCAACACGCTTGCAACCACACCTAGTTTGGTTATGAATTCCTTCATCCAAACTACTTCCTGAACCGATTCCGAAGCAGCAACATGTTTGGCCTCCATTGTTGATCCCGACACCACGGGTTGTTTGGAACTCATCCAACTAACCGCTCCACCATTCATGAGAAATACGTATCCGGACTGAGACTTAGAGTCATTCGGATCGGTGTCAAAGCTAGCGTCAATATAACACTTAGCGACGAGCTCTTCTTCACCTCCGTACACGAGAAACATATCCTTAGTTCTTCTCAAGTACTTAAGGATATTCTTGACCGCTATCCAGTGTTCTGATCCTGGATCAGATTGGTATCTACTAGTTAAACTAATAGCATGTGCCACATCCGGTCTTGTACATAGCATGGCGTACATTATAGAGCCTATGGCTGAAGCATAGGGGACTTTGTCCATTATCTCTCGTTTGTCTTCCGTAGCCAGACTTTGAGTCTTACTCAATGTCTTGCCTTGCAACATAGGTAAGAACCCTTTCTTACTCCCGTCCATTTTAAATTTCTTCAAAATCTTATCAAGGTAGCGATATCCCTATTATGTGCCTAGATCTATCCCTATAGATCTTTATGCCTAATAAGTATGACGCTTCACCTAGGTCCTTCATTGAAAATTTGTTGTTTAGATAACTTTTAACACTATTTAAAAGATCTATATCATTTCTCATCAGTAATATGTCATCCACATATAATATTAGAAATGCCACATTTCTTCCACTCACTTTCTTGTAAATACAAGACTCTCCATATGTTTGGATAAATCCAAACTCTTTGATCACCTCATCAAAGCGGAGATTCCAACTCCGGGATGCTTGCTTTAGTCCATAGATGGATCGCTGAAGCTTGCATACCTTGTCAGCATCCTTAGGATCGACAAAACCCTTTGGTTGTACCATATACAACTCTTCTTCAATGTTGCCATTGAGGAATGCAATTTTGACATCCATCTGCCATATCTCATAGTCGAAATATGCAGCAATTGCTAACATAATCCTAACTGACTTTAGCATCGCTACGAGAGAGAATGTCTCATCGTAGTCAACTCCTTGAATTTGTCGAAACCCTTTTTCGACAAGTCGAGCTTTATAGACGGTTATATTACCATCATCATCAGTTTTCCTTTTGAAAATCCATTTATTATCCATGACCTTTCGGTCGTGAGGTAAGTCCACCAAGGTCCAAACCTGGTTTTTGTACATGGATTCCATCTCGGATTCATGTCTTCTAACCATTTGTTGGAATTCGGGCTCATCATCGCTTCTTCATACGTCGCAGGTTCATCAATTTCATCGACCATGAAAATCATAACAGGATTTCCGTATAGTTCGGGAGCTGCACGCATCTTCCTAGACCTGCGAGGTTTGGTAGTATTCTCTTTCGGAGCTTCATGATCGTTATCATTAGTTCCCTCTTCATTTGGTGAAGTCAACTCCGGAACGGCTTCCGGTGCTGCGCTACTCGCCATATTATGAAGAGAAGGTTCTACAACCTCTTCGAGTTCTACCTTCCGTCTACACACACCTTTTGCAAGAAACTCTTTCTCTAGAAAGGATCCATTCTTGGCAACGAAAACCTTGCCCTCGGATCTATGATAGAAGGAATACCCAATAGTTTCCTTAGGGTATCCTATGAAGACGCATTTTTCTGCTTTGGTTTTGAGTTTATCCGGTTGAAGTTTATTCACAAAAACATTGCATCCCCAAACTTTAAGAAATGACAGCTAAGATTTGTTCCCAAACCACAATTCATACGGTGTCCTTTCAACGAATTTGGATGGTGCCTGATTTAAAGTGAATGCAGCAGTTTCTAGTGCATAACCCCAAAATGATAGTGGCAAGTCCGTCAAAGACATCATAGATCAAACCATATCTAGTACAATACGATTACGACGTTTCGACACACCATTTTGCTGTGGTGTTCCGGCAGGTGTGAGTTGTGAAACTATTCCATACTCTTTCATATGTGTGCTAAACCTGTAACTTAGATACTCACCTCCAAGGTCAGACCGTAGAAATTTGATCTTTCTATTACGATGATTTTCCACTTCATTCTGAAATTCCTTCAATTTTTCAAAGGTTTCAGACTTGTGTTCATTAAGTAGATATAACCGTATCTACTCGAATCAACCGTAAAAGTAACAAAATACCGATATCCACCTCGTGCTGACACACTCATTGGACCACACACATCAGAGTGTATGATTTCCAATAAATCTATCGCTCGTTCCATTGAACCGAAAAATGGCATTCTAGTCATCTTGCCCATAAGGCATGGCTCACATGTATCAAATGATTCAAAATCAAGTGATTCCAAAAGTCCATCCGAATGGAGCTTCTTCATGCGTTTAATGCCAATATGACCTAGACGGCAGTGCCACATATATGCGGATATATCATCATTAAGTTTAATCCTTTTAGCATCAACATTGTGAATATGTGTAACACTATTATAGAGATCCAACAGAAATAAACCATTCATCATCGGTGCATGACCATAAAAGATACCATTCATATAAATCGAACAAACATTGTTTTCGGATTTAAATGAATAACAACTGCGCATCAAACATGATCCGGATACAATGTTCATGCTCAGTGTTGGCACCGGATAACAATTATTCAAGTTTACAACTAACCCCTATGGTAAGTGGAGAGGTAGCGTTTCGACGGCGATCACATCAACGCTTGATCCATTGCTGACACGCATCTTGACCTCACCTCTTGCTAGCGGTCGGTTGTTCCGCATCCCCTAAATCGAGTAACAATTATTAGCAACCAATCCGTTATCAAATACCCAAGTGCTACTGCGAGTACTAGTCAAGTACACATCAATAACATGTATATCGTATCTACCTTTATTTGCCTTGACGGCCTTCTTGTCTGCCAAATACTTGGGGAAATTCCGCTTCCAGTGGCCAGTCCCCTTGCAATAATAGCACTCGGTATCAGACTTAGGGCCAGCTCGGGATTTTTTCCAGGTACGCAACCAGTTTGCCGCCCTTCTTTCCCTTTTGTTTACCCTTCCTGTCTTTCTTGAAACTGGTGGTCTTATTGATCATCAACACTTGATGTTCCTTCTTGATCTCCACCTCTGTAGTCTTAAGCATTGACAGAAGCTCGATAAGAGACTTCTTCATGCCCTGCATGTTATAGTTCATCACGAAGCTCTTGTAGCTAGGTGGAAGAGATTGGAGAACACGATGTATGCCTAAGTCAATGGGAATTGATATTCCCTAGGACACAAGCTTATAGGCGTACCCCGAAATCTTAAGTACGTGCTCACTAACGGAGCTGTTCTCTTTCATCATGCATCTAAAGAACTTTTCTGAAGCATTATAACTCTCTACAGCAGCATGGGTGTC
Source organism: Avena sativa (assembly GCA_916181665.1). Lineage (NCBI taxonomy): Eukaryota > Viridiplantae > Streptophyta > Magnoliopsida > Poales > Poaceae > Avena > Avena sativa. The sequence continues at coordinate 53,303,667 of OV702298.1, read as the reverse complement.
AAAAATAATTTTCACCTCACCCATTGTATCAAAGGAATTGCCGTTTTCGAAATGCTTTCGAAGTTCTGTCTCTAGCCCATACAATATGCCGCAATGAACTAAGTTGTGGTCCTCCTGACGAGTCAAATAAACATTATCTTCTTTGTCAGGGGCATCATCAAGTGGTGGGGGGCCTAGCGGCACTTCTAGCACATATTTCTTTTGTGCAGTAGACAGGAGAATCCTCAAATTCATAGCCCAGTCTGTAAAGTTGCTACTGTTCATTGCAAGTTTATCTTTCTCCATGAACACATTGAAATTAAAAGCAGGTGGTGCCATCTATAACAGAATTTGTAAAGTTTAGACTAAGTTTATGATAGATCGAGTTCAACTAATCCAAATTAAGAATGAACTCCCACTCAAAAACGACATCCCTCGTGCCTTTTTGGTGATTACATGGACCAAATCCGCTATACCAAGTCTGATCATCACGTGATTCGGTGTAGCTTCAAAGGCGAGCATCCATATGGGCATCATATGTTCATATGACTCATGCTTAACCTTTCGGTCTGTAGGGTTCGCAGCATAGAAAACAAAAAAATTCCTATGATGGGAACAACTATGTACCAAGATCTATCTACTAGATACAAGCAACGGGCGGATATACATCCATAGAGAACATACCCTTGTAGACCGACAAAGCTTAACGAGGTTGTACTCATGGATGATGTAGACGAACGCTTGCTGATCTCAAGATCGAGATGAAATTCTAGCGCCGCAAATCAGCAGCGCATCCGTGCTCGCACACACGTCCGAGCCACCTAGAAACCTCTGCCTCCTCGCTCCAACGATGCAGCAGAAGCAACAACTCTTTCTTGCCGAAAAGCCACCAGGAACATGTATCTCGCTAGTCCGAGACCATGGGGGATAAACTAGAGGGAGAGAGAGATCCTTCACGAGGAGGTGTGAGCGTGAGAGAGGGAGAGAGGGCTTTATATAGGAGGGAGGAGGCACCCCAAGGGGTGTGGCTGGCGGCCATGGTTGCTGCCCCTACCCCTTCCTCCATTATGTGGGTGGAGCTCCCACTCAAAAATATCCCCTTCATTTCTCCACTCAAAATCCCACTAAAAAATCCCATTACATTTCCACCAAATTTAATGCAATCTCTCTTTAAATAAAACTCCTTTTATTTATTCAGAATTTGTCAATTACCTTAATGGACCCACATTCACATATAACCCCTTGCTAGTATTTCATTTCACATGTAGAAACACTTTCAGCAATTTCACCCGAAACAGTTCCGGTGTCTAGTGGAATAAATTCCTATGCTTTGTTAATCTTTTCAGCATGAAACTATTTGTTCCAAATGGTGTGTCACCCTACGGTTCACGAATAATGCGGACATGATCGAGACCCTTCTCGGATCAATAATTAGAAGCGGGACCTGGAGATCCATACTGACTCCCACACATTCAACGATGACTTTCTTGTGATCGCGAGAACCTTTTACGCTAGAATCTTAATCCCTTTTTCTAGCAATATATTACATGTCCGAGATTCAATCATCGGTATCTTCATACCTAGTTTCATCTCGTTACTGACATGTACTCTTTTCTCGTTCCCGTGATATAACATTCTAGTGATTAAATCACTTGTTTGCAAGCTAACCAATGTGACGGGACCAAAGTATATCTATCCGTCATCGGGATGAATAAATTCCACTCTTGATCCATGGGCCTCAACATAACACTTAAGTAGCACTGAACCCATCTTTATAATCACCATGTTACGGTGTGATGTTTGATGTTATCAAGATAGTCTTCCAGTGTTAGTGATTGACATGATCTCATGGTCTAAGGATTAGGATTACTTCGTATCTTGTTATAGCCATATAAACTCAATGACTTTGATCGTAATGCTATACTTCGGATGAATGTTTATCACACCATTACAATAATGTTGTGACCTCGTTATTAACAACATCCAATGTCCATGATCAGGAAACATTGATCATCTTGTTAATCAATGAGCTAGTTTATGAGCGAGGCTTAACTAGGAACTTTCTGTTTGTTTATTAAACACACATGTATTAACGTTTCCGTATTAATACAATTATAGCATGCAAAATAAACATCTATCATATACTTGGAATATACATAATAACCACTTTATTATTGCCTCTCAGAGCATATTCCATTCAGGTCGAGGGGCACTTACCCATGAGCCTGCAGCCACTACCGCCGCTGTCATCGCCGGAGGATATTTTGGTCGCTGGGCAGGGGAGTAGATTTGCTGGTTGCGTTCGAGGGTCCCGGATTTGGTGGTCGCTGGGGAGAGCAGAGTGGTGGGGACTAGGGAGGGTTCAGCAAGCAGCACCATGACAAATCGGTCCCACATAGGATCGGATTTTAGTCCAACGGTCAGCGGTCTCGCCCGAATTTCAAAAGCGGCCTCAAAATTCAAAATAAAAAATAAAAAATGTGAAGCAGACACCAAGGATGTGATTTGAAAATGCATCACCCCATTTTTAATAAATACTAGACATCATTTAGTTGCCAAATCACCAATTGGCTTTAGCTAAAACCTCTCGGCGCAACCCCTGCAATATAATAAAGCTTCTGCCGGTCTAGGTGCAGGGGGCCCTAATTTAGACTGGAGCTATGTCGTGGTATGGAGCACGGCAGTGCCATTGGGGATGGCTAAAGAGGGACACTTGAATGCTATCGGTGGCTCACGCAACGGGTTGGGCACGGTGAACTGCAAACACAACAACATACCCAGGTCCGGGGCCCTCTCGGCGAGGTAACACCCCTACTCATGCAAGATCTACTATATGGGGGGGTGAAGGCCCAGTACAAGTGCTCCTGGAGTTGTTTCCTTAGCAACTATCGATGGCTAGATAAAGAAGAACTAGAGGCAAGCTCTTGCTACTATCGATGTTACTCACCTAGAACCCAGCTCTACCCGCCCTTATATACTGGTTGGGGGAGGTAGATTACAATTTGGGTTCTACGGTTTACTATTTGGATATGGGTTTACAGGGCAGGTCCGGCTGCAGGTTCCATCCGGTGGGCCAGGACCCAGTCATCCCTTTTTAGCATCACCCACTTCTTTAGCGGTCACCCAGGCTTCCTTTGTAGCGTCATCCTTGCTTTAACGGTCACCCGAGACTCCTTTGGCGGTCAGATGACCGCTTTACTTTATCTTCGTCGGGTAGCGCCAGTCATGGTGACGCGCTAGCCTGTCTGATGACGAGAGGAGCCAGAGGCATACCCCGTAAGGAGTGTCTCCCCCTCTACTCTTTCCATCGAATCCGAGACTAGCCGGGTGGAAGCAGCCACCCGGCCGGTTCTTCTAGCTTCCTAGATAGACGGGCCAATCAAGAAAGCTTTAAGCCCAGCCAGGCGGTACTAGCCAAACGGCTAGAGTTGTCCTACTTGGTGGCCAGGGGGCTGCACCTTCTGGAGCCTGCCTACTTAAGCCTGGCTTTCCCCAACCAGGAGTTATCCCCCCGACACTAGTTCCCGAGCGCGGAAGGACTTGGCCGGTGGGAAAAGGTCTTGCGAGCTCCTTTGTTTCTTGATGTAGTTTGTTGATAAAGTTCGGCTGCAGCTTTTTACTTTTGCTTTCTGGCTGGGTTCAACCGGCTGCGGAATCGATGGTCGCCCACTGGGTGTAAACAACTAAGGCAACAACCTTCTAGCAAACCTAGAGTCGAAGCGTCAGTTTGATGAGGTCAGTGTTGTCGTTAGCAGTTTTATGAGGTCAGTGTTGTCATTAGCTACGACTGTTGCTCTGGCACACGTCGCGTTAGTTTGACTTCCATGGCGATGCGCCAGTTTTTTGGTAACTGCGCACGCCACTTGCCGCAGTAGTTTCTTGGGGCGAGCGTGCACGCCTCACCTCCTAGTAACGCCTGTGGATCTTCTGCGCTGGGTCATGGTGGCACAAAGGATCCAAAGCCGTAGCGTCGCGGGACTGAAGCGTCTCGTGACCACGTGTCGCGTCGGAGCTGAGGAGGCGACGGTTCCCTCCCGCAGGGATAAATAGGGTCATGGGGGGAACGAGGCCTGCACTTCGTCTTCCTCCAGCTCTTACTTCCCTGTCCTTCCGTGCTCCTTCTCACTTTGCCTTTGCGCCGCCCCTTTGTGGGGGCCGGAGCCGCCAGCAGTCGTCCGCCACGGTCACTCCACCTGCCGACATGCTGCCGGAGCAGAACGGAGGTTGGTGCGGGTCCTTCATGACCGACGATCTCGTGTAGAAGTACCGGTGGGGGAAATTTATCTCCTCGTCGTGGTTGGTGAAGCACCGGCTCGCGCCGGAGGGGGAGCAGGTGCCCGACCCCCAGGCAGGGGAGCGTGTCGTCTTCCTCCCGCACTTCGCCCGCGGCTTCGGCCTCTACGTCAACCCCTTTCTTATTCAACTATTCGTCTTCTTCGACCTCCAACTCCACCAACTTGGCGCCAATTCCATTGCGCAGCTGTCGCATCATGCGGCATGATATGAGTCGTACCTTGGGGTGTGGCCCGAGGTGGAGAACTTCCTCAAGTTCTTCCACTTCAAGGCACAAAACACCATCAAGGACGGCCCGCTGACAGAGACGGGCTGCTGCGCCGTCTACCTGCAGCCCTCGTCGCTGATGCCGCGGTTCGAGCTCCCCAACACCATCAAGCTATGGCAGCACTCATATTTCTATGTGAGCAATGCCACGGAGGTCGACTGGATTTGCCTATCGCCCTTCCTCAATGTTCCCTCTGAAGGGTTTCGCGGCATAGTAAATCAAAATTTTATACGGATGCGAACAGATGGAAAGCCAAGATCTAATCTAGGAGATGCAAACAACGAGAGAGATTGGATTAGATCTTCATACCCTTGAAGATTCGCACAGCGGAACGTTCGTCGGAACGTGGGTGATGTAGTCGTACTCGCTTCTCCTCCTCGCGATCCGATCCGATCTAGCACCACAAGTGGCGGTGCCTCCGTGAGATGCACACGTGCAGCACCTCGACATCTCCTCCTTCCTCAGTCCAGCAAGTATGGTGGAGAGATGGGTTGGATCTACAATGCGACGGCGCGGTGCAATTGGTGGAGAATTTCTGCAGCAGGGCTTCGCCTACAAGCAGTCGGGAGGGAGAGAGGAGGGCAGCAGGGCGGCTAGGGTTGGAGGGGAGGGTGTAGGGGGTTGGTGCGCCCCCAGCCCTCTATATATAGAGGGGTGGGCGCAGCCCTAGCCCCTCCCCCAAGCCAAGGCCGGCGGCCCCAAGGAGGAAGAGTGGGGGGGCAAGGAAACCCCCCCTTCTAGAAGCTCTATCTAGAGTTTAAACCTCTCTTGGCCGGCTGGGCCCTATGGGGCCTTGTGCCCTGGCCCAATGCGGCCAGGGCACTCCCTCATAGGCCCATGCCCCCTCCCGGAAGGTGGGGCCACGTTGGTCCCCTTCCAGAAGGTTCTAGAAGCTTCTGGTACAATACCGATTAACCCGGAACAATTCCGAACTCCAAAAACTGCACTGCCTTATATGAATCTTATTCTTCGGACCACTCCGGAACCTCTCGTGATGTCCCGGATCCCATCCGAGACTCCGAACAAAAACTCATAAACCAATTATCCAATCTATCCTAGCATCGAGACACGTTAAGTGTGTGACCCTGCGGGTTCGAGAATATGCAGACATGATCTTCTATCAATAATCAACAGCGGGGTCTGGAAACCCATATTGACTCCCACACATTCATCGATGATCATCTCGGATGAACCACGATGCCAGGATTCAATCAATCCCATATATATATTCCCTTCGTCTCGCGATATTTTACTTGCCCGAGATTTGATCGTCGGTACCGTCATACCTAGTTCAATCTCGTTCACAGCAAGTACTTTACTCGTTCCGTAATCCGATATCACTTTGTGATTAATTCCTTAACCACATGCTTGCAAGCGGTGTTGATATCGATTACCGAGTGGGCCCGAAGTACATCTCTCTGACTTGGGAGGGACAAATCCCATCTCGATACATACAACCCAATAGATACTTTCCGATCACCTGAGAGACACCTTTATGATCACCCTCTCATAGAATGACGTTTGATGACCTCAAGGCTTTCTTCCGATACCAGGGAGTTGTATTATCTCATGGTCTAAGGAATACAATATTTGACATAAGAAAAGCTTCGCAAAGACGAACACGATGACATGATCTAATTGCTTCGCTTAGTTTGGGTCTGTCCACCATATCATTCTCCCAATGATATGATCTCATTATTAATTGACAACTCATGTCCATGGTTAGGAAACCTTAACCATCATTAATCAATGAGCTAGTCCATAGAGGCATACTAGGGACACGGTGTTGTTCACAAACCACACAAGTATTAAAGTTTCCGCTTAATACAATTCTAGCATGGAATATAAACATTATCATGAACAAGAATTATAATAATAACATCTTTATTATTGCCTCTAGGGCATAATTCCAACAGTCTCCCACTTGCACCAGAGTCAATAATCTAGTTTACATTTGGCAACAATCTCACACCCATGGCACTGAGGTGCTGATCATGTTTTGCACACGGAAGAGGTTTAGTCAACGGATCTGCGACATTCAGATCCGTATGTACTTTTCTAATCTTCAGATCTCCATCTGCTATATAATCTCGAATTATATGAAACTTGCGGTTGATATGCTTGGTCTTTGGATGATATCTTGGTTCCTTAGCGAGTGTTATGGCGCCAGTGTTGTCACACAATATCTCCAGTTGGTCCAATGCACTTGGAACCACGCCAAGCTCAGTGATGAAGTTCCTGATCCAAACTCCTTCACTTGACGCTTCTGCAGCAGCCATGTACTCCGCTTCTACTGTAGATCCCGCGATCATGCTTTGCTTGCAGCTTCTCCAGCTCACAGCTCCTCCATTGAAAATATACACGTATCCTGTCTGAGATTTAGGTACTTTAGGATGTTCTTCACGGCTGTCCAGTGTTCCACTCCTGGATCACTTTGATATCTGCTCGTCAAACTAAGAGCATTGGACACATCCGGTCTAGTACACAGCATGGCATACATGATGGAACCTATGGCCGAGGCATAAGGCACTTTGCTCATAGCTTCCCTATCATTTACCGTAGCTGGACACTGAGCCTTGCTCAATATCTTACCTGACAACATAGGCACCGAACCTTTCTTTGCCTTATCCATTCTGAACCTTTTCAGAACTTTGTCTAGGTATGTACTCTGGCTTAAAGCTATCAGGCGTCTTTGTCTATCGCTATAGATTTTGATGCCCAATATATAAGCAGCTTCACCTAGGTCTTTCATTGAAAAACACTTATTCAAATAACTCTTCACATCGTTAAGCATGTTGATGTCATTTCCGATAATCAATATGTCATCCACATATAGTACCAGAAACATCACCGAGCTCCCACTCACTTTCTTGTAGATACAAGCTTTGTAGCAATTTGGAACAAATCCAAAGCTCTTGATCACTTGATCAAAACGAAGGTTCCAACTCCGAGATGCTTACTTCAGTCCATAAATGGAACGCTGAAGTTTGCATACTTTATCAGCATCCTTAGGATCGACAAAACCTTCGGGTTACATCATATACAACTCTTCATCAATGTTGCCATTGAGGAACGCAGTCTTGACATCCATCTGCGATATTTCATAATCATGAAACGCAGCAATTGCTAATAAAATCCGAATAGACTTAAACATCGCTACGAGAGAGAAAGTCTCATCGTAGTCAACACCTTGAACTTGTCGAAAACCTTTTGCGACAAGCCGTGCTTTATAGACGGTAACATTACCATCCGCATCCGTTTTCTTCTTGAAGATCCATTTGCACTCAACGGCCTTTCGGTCGCTAGGAGGGTCCACCAAAGTCCATACTTGGTTTTCGCTCATGGATCCCAATTCGGATTTCATGGCTTCTAGCCATTTCTCAGAGTCTGGGCTCATCATCTCTTCCTCATAGCTCGTAGGTTCACTGTCTTCTACTAGCAAGACAGTCAAGACAGGGTTGCCGTACCACTCAGGAGGGGCACACGACCTTGTCGACCTGCGACGTTCAGTAGCAGCATCGTCCGAAGCTTCATGATCCTTGTCATTAGCTTCCTATATTGTTGGTGCAGGCGGCACTGGAACAATTTCAGGTACTGCGCTACTCTCCAATTCAAGAGAAGGTTCAATAACCTCGCATAGCTCTACTTTCCTCCCACTCACTTCTTTCGAGAGAAACTCCTTCTCAAGAAAGGAACCTTTCTTTGCGACAAACACTTTGCCTTCGGTTCTGTGATAGAAGGTATACCCAATAGTTTCCTTAGGGTATCCTATGAAGACGCATTTCTCCGCTTTGGGTTCGAGCTTGTCCGGCATCAACTTCTTGACGTAAGCATCGCATCCCCAAACTTTAAGAAACGACAACTTAGGTTTAGCACCAAACCACAGTTCATACGGTGTCGTCTCAATGGATTTAGATGGAGCCCTATTTAAAGTGAATGCATCGGTTTCTAATGCATAACCCCAAAATGATAACGGCAAATCAGTAAGAGACATCATCGATCGGACCATATCTAATAGGGTTCGGTTCCGGCGTTCAGACACACCATTGCGCTGTGGTGTTCCGGGTGGCGTGAGTTGTGAAACGATTCCACTTGCTTTAAGATGCGTGAGAAAATTATAACTCAAATATTCACCTGCACGATCGGATCGTAGAAACTTAATCTTTCTGTTACGATGGTTCTCCACTTCATTCTGAAATTCTTTGAACTGTTCAAATGTTTCAGATTTATGCTTCATTAAATAGATATACCCATATCTACTTAAGTCATCGGTAAAAGTGAGAACATAGCGATATCCACCACGCGTCGAAACACTCATCGGTCCGCATACATCGGTATGTATGATTTCCAACAAGTCCGTTGCTCGCTCCATCATACCGGAGAACGGGCTTTTGATCATCTTGCCCATGAGGCATGGTTTGCATGTGTCAAATGATTCAAAATCAAGAGACTCCAAAAGTCCATCAGAATGGAGTTTCTTCATGCGCTTTACACCAATATGACCTAGACGACAGTGCCACAAATAAGTAGTATTATCACTATCTACTTTGCATCTCTTAGCCTCAATGTTATGGATGTGTGTTTCATCCCTTTCGAGATTTAGAAGAAATAAACCATTCACAAGAGGTGCATGACCACAAAAGATGTTACTCATATAAATAGAACAACCATTATTCTCCGATTTAAATGAATAACCGTCTTGCAATAAACAAGATCCAGAAATAATGTTCATGCTCAACGCAGGCACATAATAACACTTATTAAGGTTTAAAACTAATCTCGAAGGTAAAACTAAGGAGAGCGTGCCGACGGCCATCACATCAACTCTTGATCCGTTGCCAACGCGCATCGTCACCTCATCCCTCGCAAGCCGCCGTCTATTCCGTAGCTCCTGTTTCGAGTTGCAAATATTAGCAACTGAACCGGTATCAAATACCCAGGCACTACAACGAGGGCTAGTAAGGAAAACATCAATAACATGTATATCAAATATACCTTTGATGGTGCCAGCCTTCTTGTCCGCTAAGTACTTCGGACAGTTGCGCTTCCAGTGACCCTTGTCCTTGCAATAGAAGCACCCAGTGTCCGGTTTAGGACCAGACTTGAGCTTCTTCTCAGCAGGGGCAACGCGCTTGTCGGCGCCTTTCTTGAAGGGCTTCTTTGCACCCTTACCTTTCTTGAAGGTGGGGGGCTTGTTGACCATCAACACATGATTATTCTTTTTGATGTTCACCTCCGCTACTTTCATCTTAGCAAAGAGCTCAGTGATCATATTAGTGGAACCAATCTGATTGTGATCAACTACAAAACTTTTGTATCTAGGAGTGTCAATCTTGAGCTCCTCTGGAATCTTGCAGTCCAGTTGCTCAAGGCGTTGAGTGTAGCCCGTCATCTTAATGGCGTGCTCACTAACGGAACTCCCTTCCTCCATCTTGTAGTTAAAGAATTTCTTAGAGATCTCATATCTATCAGAACGGGCTTGAGTCTGAAACATGTTTTTCAGCTCCTCGAGAATCTCAAAGGGCCTGGCGAACTCCTCAAAACGATTTTGAAGATCCGATTCCATAGCATACAACATGGCGATCTTAATCAAATCATAATCATCCTTGCGCGACTGATAAACAGCTTTTTCATCAGCCGGCGCATCTATTGCAGGGGCGTCACCTAGCGCTTTCTCAAGGACATAGTCCTTTTGTCTGCTAGCGAGAATGATTCTCAGAATGCGGAACCATTTGGTGAAGGTAGACCCATTGTTTCTAAGCTTTTCTATCTCAGCAAAAACGTTGAAGTTGAAGTTGGACTTGGCCATGTGATCTACAGTATTTGCAAGTACAATTTAGACTATATTCATGATAAATAGTTCAACTTAATCAAATTACTAGATGAACTCCCACCAAATTCAACATCCCTCAAGTTGTTTAGTGAACACGATCCAAATTCACCACACCTAATCCGATCTTCACGAGAAGAGATGTGGTTTCAATGGTGGACAACAAAGTGTCGATCATATCATTCATATGACTCATGCTTAACCTTTCGGTTCATGTGTTCCGAGGCCATGTCTGTACATGCTAGGCTCGTCAAGTTAGACCCAAGTATTTCCGCATGTGCAAAACTGGCTTGCACCCGTTGTATGTGAGCGTAGAGTCTATAGCACCCGATCATCACGTGATGCTTGGACACGACGAACTTTCGCAATGGTGCATACTTGGGGAGAACACAGTTTTATCTTGATCTTTAAGTGAGGAATCATCTTATAATGCTACCGTCGCGATCTAAGCATGATAAGATACATAAAAGGATAAACATCACATGCATATAACTTTATGTGACATGGTATAGCCAATCTTCGCACAATGATCTCCATCTTGTGCGTGCCGGCATGATCTCCATCACTCCACCATGATTGCCTCCACCACGAATAGCAACTACAACTATTGCTAACTACTTAGCGATAAAGTGAAACTATTACATGGCGTATAAGAAGTTGACTCGTAGGTCATACACAATTATAAAGACAACCATATGGCTCCTGCCGGTTGCGTACTCATCGTCATGCAAGTCATGAAACATTACAAAACATGATCATCGCATACAATATACACATCACATCTTGGGCCATACTATATCACAGAAAACACTCCCTGCAAAAACAAGTTAGACGCCTCTACTTTGTTGTTGCATGTTTTACGTGGCTTATGGGAGTAGATGCTAAGAACGATTCTTACCTACGGAAAGCCACAACGGTGATATTATGGTTGCCAAACTCCGGTGTTAATCCCATGACAACTATAGTGAGAGAAACTGACATCCACCAGCCGCATGTGTGGAACAAGCCACACGTCAAGTGCGGAGCCGGTCTCGCGAACGACGTCGCGTAAGGTTGGCCTGGACCGCTTCAATCTCACTATCCCGTGTCATAAGAAGAACACAAACAAGAGGCTTGCAACAGAAAACATCAACGCCCGCAACAACCATGTTGCGTTCTACTCGTGAAACACATCTACGCATAGATCTAGCTCTGATACCACTGAAGGGTTTCGCGGCATAGTAAATCAAAATTTTCTACGGATGCGAACAGAGGGAAAGCCAAGATCTAATCTAGGAGATGTAAACAATGAGAGAGATTGGATTAGATCTTCATACCCTTGAAGATTCGCACAGCGGAACGTTCGTCGGAACGTGGGTGATGTAGTCGTACTCGCTTCTCCTCCTCGCGATCCGATCCGATCTAGCACCACAAGTGGCGGTGCCTCCGTGAGATGCACACGTGAAGCACCTCGACGTCTCCTCCTTCCTCGGTCCAGCAAGTATGGTGGAGAGATGGGTTGGATCTACAACGCGACGGCGCGGTGCAATTGGTGGAGAATTTCTGCAGCAGGGCTTCGCCTACAAGCAGTCGGGAGGGAGAGAGGAGGGTAGCAGGGCGGCTAGGGTTGGAGGGGAAGGTGTAGGGGGTTGGTGCGCCCCCAGCCCTCTATATATAGAGGGGTGGGCGCAGCCCTAGCCCCTCCCCCAAGCCAAGGCCGGCGGCCCCAAGGAGGAAGAGTGGGGGGCAAGGAAACCTCCACTTCTAGAAGCTCTATCTAGAGTTTAAACCTCTCTTGGCCGGCTGGGCCCTATGGGGCCTTGTGCCCCTGGACCAATGCAACCAGGGCACTCCCTCATAGGCCCATGCCCCCTCCCGGAAGGTGGGGCCACGTTGGTTCCCTTCCGGAAGGTTCTAGAAGCTTCCGGTACAATACCGATTAACCTGGAACAATTCCGAACTCCAAAAACTGCACTGCCTTATATGAATCTTATTCTCCGGACCACTCCGGAACCTCTCGTGATGTCCCGGATCCCATCCGAGACTCCGAACAAAAACTCATAAACCAATTATCCAATCTTCTATCAATAATAGAATATGCAGACATGATCTTCTATCAATAATCAATAGCGGGGTCTGGAAACCCATATTGACTCCCACACATTCATCGATGATCATATCGGATGAACCACGATGCCAGGATTCAATCAATCCCATATATATATTCCCTTCGTCTCGCGATATTTTACTTGCCCGAGATTTGATCGTCGGTACCGTCATACCTAGTTCAATCTCGTTCACAGCAAGTGCTTTACTCGTTCCGTAATCCGATATCACTTTGTGATTAACTCCTTAAACACATGCTTGCAAGCGGTGTTGATATCGATTACCGAGTGGGCCCAAAGTACATCTCTCCGACTTGGGAGGGACAAATCCCATCTCGATACATACAACCCAACCGATACTTTCCGATCACCTGAGAGACACCTTTATGATCACCCTCTCATAGGATGACGTTTGATGACCTCAAGGCTTTCTTCCGATACCAGGGAGTTGTATTATCTCATGGTCTAAGGAATACAATATTTGACATAAGAAAAGCTTCGCAAAGACGAACATGATGACACGATCTAATTGCTTCGCGTAGTTTGGGTTTGTCCACCATATCATTCTCCCAATGATATGATCTCATTATTAATTGACAACTCATGTCCATGGTTAGGAAACCTTAACCATCATTAATCAATGAGCTAGTCCATAGAGGCATACTAGGGACACGGTGTTGTTCACAAACCACACAAGTATTAAAGTTTCCGCTTAATACAATTCTAGCATGGAATATAAACATTATCATGAACAAGAATTATAATAATAACATCTTTATTATTGCCTCTAGGGCATAATTCCAACACCCTCGACATAGAAGGCCTAGACGGTGAATGGGATGTGGGCCCAAGCGTACATTGACCGAATGGCCCCCCAGGTGGAGGCGATGGTGGCGACGGAGCGGCTCACCGCTCCAGTATCGCGCTATCGTGGATGGTGCGCCGCGTGCTTCCGCTGCAGAAGCGGTCGCACAATATGTTCCACCCGTCGACTGTCGACGACCCGACCCGGACATCATGGAAGGACGTGTCGTACCAGGACCTGCGTAACTGGATCTCTAAGATCTCCAAGTTCCGCGTGGAGGCGACCTGGACGTACTCCAGCCCGCCATACCACCGCGGCCACCTGCCACCTCGGGTGAGTTATCCTTATTTTATCTTCTTTTGTGTTTGTCCTTCTCCCTGGTAGCTTTTCCTTGGGTGCCTTATGCTCCCCTTTTTGAGTAGTTTTTTACAGCGCAACATGCTGAGGATGGTATCGGTGATTTCACGCTCCCCACCTTCCTGCCGGACCGGAAGCCGCCGAAGTACCCCTAGACGGAGCCTAAAGGGTTTCCCATCCGGCAGGACGACGGTCCCACGGATCCCCACAGTAAGTTTCGGGTGGATATTTCGCCTTTGTTTGCCAATGGGGCTTTTCGTTGAAGCTTGTGTTGGTTTTGACGTAGCCGAGGACGAGGTCGGCCAGGAGAAGGCCGCTACAAAGGACCGGGGGAAGAGGGCGGCCTCCATCGCCGCGCCGGTTGCCGTGGAGAAGAAGAGGACACGCCGAGCGCGCCCGGCTGTCGCCATGCTGTCCTTCGCCGGGTTAGTGTTCTCCCTGGCTCTTTTCATTGCTCTCTTCTGAGCCTTTATTATTTTTTTCCTTTCATAGCCAGACGATGTCCCTGGGTGGCACCGGTGCTACCACTGTTGCCCCTTCCCTAGCTCCGGCAGCCGAGGCGACTGCGGTGTCTCTGGCTGCAGCATCTCCGGCTGCTCCCGTGCCGGCTGCGCCTTCCCCGATGACCCCGCCTGCATCTCCTCAGGGCTCCCTGGCCGCGGGAGTGGTGCACCATGCGCCCGCGACTTCGTAGGTGGCGCAACTCTTCGTGGCCGCTCAGGGCCCCGAGTACCCCCTCCTCTGTCCCGCGGCTGGCGTGAACCCGGCCTGGAGCGATGCTCCAGCCAGTTCTGCCAGGCCCATCATCACGGAAGTGACGGAGGGGGCTGCGGCGGGCGGCGGTCAGCCGGGCGCCTCCGGCTTGGCGGGGAGGGAGCTGGTGGCGGCTGCACCTTTTGGCGCAGCTGTTGATGAAGACGAGGTTGTGGTGACCGGCTCAAGTCCAGCTCCGACTGTGCTTACGCCGGGTGCCATTCTCACCCAGCTCTCGGGTGCGGTGCCCGTCGCACTCAGCCAGGTTCGCCACCTGGTTGAGGAAATGGAAAAGGGCCTTGACGAGGCCAAAAATTTGTCTGTTTTGATGGAGGTAGGTGTCTCTCCCCATTCTCTTTTGTTGCAGCCGGTTTTGGTATCTGGATTTCTGCTCATTATTCTTTACTTCCTTCTCTTCGGAGAAAGCTTTTTCAGAGTGTGTGAAGAATACTCGGGAATTGGGGCGTAAGATTGCTTCTTCTGACCTATCTTGGCGGTTGGCTTTCTTTTACCGCTTTTTGTTGACCATCGGGTATCCTCCTACAACCATGATCTTGGATAGGGAGAGGGAGGTGGAGGGCCTCAAGGCTCAGGTTGCCCGGATAGAGGAATTGAACAAAGCCCGACAGGTGCAGTTCGACCAACTGGCTGCGGCCAAACATAAGTTGGAGGTTGCTATGGAGAGGAGAAAGAAGGTGCCTGACACCCAGGGGGAGGCACTGAAGAATTTGGAGATGACCTCTGCCCAAAGGGAGGAGACGGTCAAGGTTCTCCAGTCCCGGGAGCAGGATCTAACTGGCAGCTTGAGGGAATCGCCGAGCTGGGCGTTAGTAAGTTTGCATTTCCCTGCCCCTTTTGTACTGCGGTTAGTCGAGTTGTCTTTGGCTTCTTACTCCTTCAACCGACTAAGCTCATTACCCGGAGTCGATCGACCAAGATCTCAAAAAGCTATCAGTAGAGGAGGCTGGCCGCGAACTGACTGTCTGGGACCTGGTGAAGGTTCTGGCGGAGGAAAGCGATGACCTTCGCAACATCGCCATCGACTTCTTACAATACGTCTAGACGCAGATGGGTGAGCCACACGACATTGCCAGCTTGGAGCTCGCCCTGACCCGCGGCATTGACGTGTTGGAGATCCACAAGGAGAGGGCGACGCGTGGCGGCGTGGAGATGTCCCTAGCCCTGGTGAAGTCCTGGTATCCGGATGTTGATCTGGGTGTTCTCACTCGTGGCTTTAGAGACGGAACCAGCTATGAGATCCTCCATGAGAGCGTTCCGGCGATCAGGTCCTGTGGAGTGAAGATCATCACGTATGTGGATCTGGAGCGTGACTTCCGTGACCCCTCCGAGCCGATGACGTACCACTGGACACCGGATCCTACAAGCACCGCCAACGTCACCTCCTCTAGCCAGGTACCTGCGGCCGATGCCAATGCTGCCTCCTCCAGCCGGATGCCCGTAGCCGGTGCCAACGCTCCCTTTGCCAGCCCGACTCCTACTCTAGGAGCTGATGCTCCCTCTGCTAATCCGACTCCTGAGCCCTAATCCCTGGTATGCAAGGAGTATTTGTGTATTGCAAACTTGATACGTGTCAGTCCTATCTTATGGTGAACTTTGTTGTAAGACTTCTGCACGGAACCTTCGTGTTTTGCTTATCTATTTGACGCCCCTTTTGGCTTGAGTTAAAATTTTCTTTTTTCTTTCTGGACGCTTTTGTCCTTTGCATTTTTTGTGCGGGTGCGCGGTAGCACGATCATCGGATGTAGTCCTCGAGGTTCGGGCCAGCTGGGGTAGCCAGTCGGGTCGAAGCTCTTTGCCACCTTGTTTATTTTGATGTGTGCGCAGGAGCGCGCCCACTGGGTGGAGTACCCAAGGTCTGGTCCAGCTGGGGTAGCCAACCGGGTCAAAGCTCTTTGCTACCTTGTTTATTCTGATGGGTGCGCGGGAGCACGCCCACTAGGTGTAGTCCCCGAGGTCTAGGACGGCTGGGGTAGCCAGCCGGGTCGAAGCTCTTTGCCACCTTGTTTATTCTGATGGGTGCACGAGAGTGCGTCCACTAGGTGTATTCCCCGAGGTTCGGGCGGGCTAGGGTAGCCAGCGGGATCGAAGCTCTTTTCCACCTTGTTTCTTGTCAAGTTGTGGCTCATGCGACACAAGACACATCCTCGCTTACGTTAGTTTTGTTACTTGTGCGTTCGTTCGCAGCTGTGATAAAATACAAAAATGATGCCCTTTCGAACTAGGCCGTTAACTTATTCCTTTTCTCAGCGCGCATTGGCCTTTCAAGCTTTTACCTTCCCGGCTGCTAGCTGGGTTGCGGTCTGCAGCCGGAACCGAAGGGGTAGCTAGGTTGGTGTACCTCGCGATACTTCGGGGTGTTGTTATTAGCTTAGCTCGAGTAGGCGCCGCCGGATCGTCCAGGCGCCCTGGTCTTCTCTTTTGGTAATTTCTTGTAAGGGGTACTTCGAGCTTTTGCTCTTGCCGGGTCGATAGCCGGCTTGCAGTCTGAAGCCAGAACCGAAGAGTGGACTCTAGGTACCTCGTACAATACTTAACCGTCTGTAGAAATCACAGGCGTCCGGGCCAGCCAGCAACCTTGTTGTAAATATTGTCGGAGCCGGTTTGATGATAGAGGTGGTGCACGAATTGGGACAGAGTCCTCGGAGATGTGCCGAGGCTTCCGAGCTTGTTCATTTATTACATGAAAGTAAGATACATACAGTTCTTTCTCAAGTGTAAAATGGGCGGAGTAGGTTCGCGTTCCATCGGCGTTCGGTCTCCTCGTTCGAGCGATCTGCCTTGTTCTTCACCGGCTACTGGGCATCGATAAGGTAGTATGAGTCATTATGCAGCGCTCGATGAATGGCCCCTCCCAAGGCGGGAAAGCTTGTGCATTCCCTTGGTGCTCTGGACCATGCGCAGCACTAGATCACCCTCATAGAAAGAGGTGAGCCAGATCCAACTAGCGTGGTAGTGGCGCAGGTCCTGCTGATAGATTGCTGATCTGGACAAGGCCAGCTCGCGTGCCTCCTCGAGCAGGTCCACATTGTCTTCACGCGCTTCCTTGTCCCCTTGCTCCATGTAGAGATGCTTGTGGGGTGCGTTGAACTGGATGTCACTGGCAAGGACTGCCTCTGCACCATAGACGAGGAAGAATGGCGTGAAGCCAGTTGAGCGGTTGGGGGTGGTGCGCAGGCTCCATAGCATGGCTGGCAGTTCCTCTACCCAGCATCCGGGTGACCTGGCAAGTGGCTTGATCAGTCTTGGTTTGATTCCGGCTAGGACCAGGCCATTAGCACGCTCGCACTACCCGTTTGACTGAGGGTGTGCGACCGAAGCTAGGTCCAGGCGGATGCCCTTTTCTCCACAGAAGCGAGCGAAGACTCCCTTGGCGAAATTGGTGCCTCTGTCTGTGATGATGCTATGTGGTTAGCCGAACCATATGATGATGTCCGTGAAGAACTTGATCACGGTTGCCCCATCCAGCTTCTTTATGGGCTTCGCCTCGATCCACTTGGTGAATTTGTCCACAACTACGAGCAAGTGCGTCATACCGGATCGAGTTGTCTTGAATGGTCCGACCATGTCTAGCCCCCAGACTGCAAACGGCCAGGTAATCGGTATCGTCTTGAGTGCTGCAGATGGCATGTGCTTTAGCTGGCTGAAACGTTGGTATCCATTGCATGCTTTGACTAGTTCATCGGCGTCCTATAGTGTTGTTGGCCAGTAAAAACCATGACAAAGAGCCTTGGCTGTTATGTCCCTTGACGAAGCATGGTGACCGCACTCTCCCTGTCCACTAGGAGCTTGATTCCCTCCTCTTGGCTTACGCATCGTTGATAGATGCCCCCGACACTGCACTTGTACAACTCGTTATTGATGATGGTGTACGCGCTTGCCCTTCGTCTTACTTGTTGTACCGCCACTTCCTCTTCTAGCAATTCACCCTTATCCAAGAATCTCATGAAAGGTTTGGCCCAGTCAGGTGTTTCCCGGATGGCGTACACTATCTGCATGATGAGCTTGATCTCCTCGCGAACAGCCGGTTCTAGAGTGTCAGGGGGTTTGCCGGGTGGAAGCTCACTGACGGTAGTCCCCGAGTGCGATGATACAAACTCCGGGTGCGGCGGAGCAGTCCCCGGGTGAGGCAGAGCAGTCCCCGGGTGCGATGAGGCATTCCTCGGGTGCGGTGAAGCAGTCCCTGGGTGTGACGAGGCAGTCCCCGGGTGTGCTGTTCCGGCTGTCCCTAGATCCGCGTCGAGCACTATAGAGTCAGACTCCAGGGACGGAGTGATGGATGGCTTGCGTAGGTGCTCGAGGGAGACTCCAGGCGGTATCGCTTGTCTCGTTGAGCTGACTCTGGCCAGGGCATCAGCGGCTTTGTTGTTAGCTTTGGGTACATGGTGGAACTCGCATCCTTCAAAGCAAACACATAGCTGCTGAACAAAGAAACGGTAGAGCGCCATGTTGGCGTCCCTCGCGTCCCATTCACCTGAGACTTGCTACACCACCAGATCTGAATCTCCGAAGCAGAGTATCCTCTGGATGCCTATCTGCTTGGCCATCTTGAGCCTGTGGATGAGCGTCTCATACTCGGCGACATTGTTTGATGCCTTGAAGTGGATCTTGGAGCACATACTCTAGCCGATCACCCTTGGGCGAGGTGATTACGATGCCAGCTCTGAGCCCTCCACGCATCTTGGAGCCATCGAAGTGTAGTTTCAGTGCATGGAGTCGAGGACCGGTGGCATGTACTATGTCTACGCCCAATCGACAATGAAAATGGCCAGCACCTGGGATTTGATTGTCTTTCTTGGCTCATACTGGATGTTATGCGTTGCGAGATCTTATGGCCCATTTCGCCACGCGGCCTGTGGCGTCCTTGTTGCCGATGATTTCCGTGAGTGGCACTAGCGCCACCACCCGGATGGAATGCTCTTGGAAGTAGTGCTTGAGTTTCTTGGCGGCCATGTACACACCGTACACCAGCTTTTGGTAGTGGGGGTAGTTCTGCTTGGAGAGTGATAGCACCTCACTCAGGTAGTACACAAGGCACTAGACCGGCTGGGCCTTCCCCTCCTCTGGTCTTTCCACCACCAGTACCACACTAACAACCCTGTTGGTGGCCGCGATGTACATCATCATTGGTTCCTTTGCAGCCAATGCTGCCAAGATGGGCGGTGAGGTGAGCATGCGCTTGAGGTCGTGGAAAGCCTCATCCGCCTGGGGCGTCCAGACAAACTTGTCCATTTGCTCCATGAGTTGGTACAGGGGAGGGCTTTCTCGCCCAGCCGTCTGACGAACTGGCTGAGGAAGGCCAAGCACCTGGTAAGCTTCTGCACATCGCGCAAGTTCTATGGTAGCTCCATGCGCTTGATGGCTCCTATCTTCTCTGGGTTCGCCTTGATTCCTCGTTCTGAGACGAGAAAATAGAGGAGTTTACCGGTTGGGACGCCAAAGACGCATTTCTCCGGGTTCAGCTTTATCTGGAAGCGGTGGAGGTTGTCGAATGTATCCTTCAGATCCTCGAGCAGCGTGCGCTGCACTTTGGTCTTGATGACGACGTCATCAATGTAGGCGTGCACGTTTCTACCGATTTGCGTCTGCAGGCATTTCTGCATGCAGCGGCCGGTAGGTTGCCGCTTTGTTTTTCAAACCAAAGGGCATGGTGGTGTCGTAGTAAGCCCCATACGGGGTTATGAATGATGTCTTTATTTGATCGGTTACATTGAGCTTAATCTGGTGATAGCTCGAGTAAGCGTCCAGGAAAGACAACAAGTCATAGCCGGCCGTAGAATTGATGAACTGATCTATCCGCGACAGAGCGAAAGGATCCTTGGGACATGCTTTGTTGAGGATGGTGTAGTCGACACACATGCGCCATGTCTTGTTCTTCTTCAGCACCAGCACCGGGTTGGCCAGCCATTCCGGGTGGAAAACTTCCATGATGAAGCCGACTGCAAGCAGCCATGTGATCTCCTCACCAATGGTTCTTCTCTTTTCTTCTGCGAAGCGGCATAAAGACTATTTGCCCGGCTTCGCATCCGGTCGAACATGGAGAGAGTGCTCAGCGAGTTCCCTCGGGACACCTGCATGTCTTTGGGGCACCATGCGAAAATGTCCCGATTCTTACAGAGGAAGTCGACGAGCGCGCTTTCCTATTTGTTGTACAGGCTCCGACCAGGACGAACTTGCTTGGGTCCTCCTCGTTTAGCAGGATCTTCTATGTGCCCTCGGACGGCTTGAACTATGACTCGCCAGCCGGCTTCGGCTCTCCAGCCGGCATATCCGCCTATAGGGCTGCCACATTCTGCATTATGACGCGCTTCTCCTCTACGATGATCATTGCCTCAGCTAGCTTGGAGCCGTCTGTAGCGCATTCGATCAAACTCTTGTAGCAGCCATCGACGGTGATCACTCCTTTTGGGCCTGGTAGCTTCATCTTGAGGTACGCGTAGTGCGGCACCGCCATGAACTTGGTGAGAGCTGGGCGCCCTAGTATGGCATGGTAGGCGCTGGAGAGGTTCACCACCTCAAACCAGATCGGCTTGCGGCGGAAGTTGTTCTCGTTGCCGAAGATGGCGTCTAGCCGGATCTTATCGATTGGTGAGTGCGATGTCCCGAGACCTCCCCCCGTGAAACGAAGTGCTTGAGGGATGCAGCTGGGACTCACTAATGCCGAGCCGCTCAAGGATGCTGCGATACATGAGGTTCATGTTGCTGCCTTCGTCGATGAGCACACGGGAGAAACGGCATGAGTCCTTCTTGGAGACGACGATGGGGTCCAAAACTAATGCGTAGCTGCCAGGGCTTGGTAGCATGGCCAGCTGGTCTTCTTTGCTCCAAGTGATTGCCTGCTCGGACCAATGTAGGTACAGAGGAACGGGGGGAACGATGGCGTTCACCTCTGCCTCGCGCCTTCTCTTGCTGTGCTTCGTCTCCGGCTCGGCAAGGAAGATGTGATAGTTTCCCACTTGACGCGGGTAACCATCTTCATCATCCTCACGGCGGTTGTGCCGCTCCCTGTTGTCCGGAGGGCCTCCAGCTGGAGGTGGAGGTGGTGGTGGGAGACCGCCGTCTTCAGCCATCTTCTTCGTCCAGCTGCACTGGCATGTTGTATGGTTCGCGGGCTTGCTGCCACCGCTATGGAATTTGCATGGTCCATCGAGCATGGACTCCATGGTGTACTTGGGCCGTGGTGGCCTGTCATCCGGTCTCTGCCTCCGGCTGCCGCCTGCAGCCGGGTCCTCGTGCATCGCTGCTACTTGCTTGGTGTCGTACCGGCTGTCGGGCTGGTCGTCTTTCCTCTTGCCATGGCGGTTGTCATGGCCGTGCCGCCAGGAATGATGCTCACCCGGCTAGCGACGCTCCGCCTTCTCGTCCGTCATGATCTGTCCTTGGCCGTTCACCACGATGGGCTTCTTCATGGCCACGCCGACGGTGGCGTACTTGTACGCAATCGCCATGACATAGGCCATGGTTTGTGGATCTGCCCGGCTGAGCTTGTGCTTCAGTATGGTGCCGTCTCGGCAACCATTGGTGAAGAATTCGATTGCCTGATGCTCGTGCACCCCTTCACACGAGTTGTGCATGCCGGTCCATCGGGTGAGGTATGCGCTTAGATTCGTCCTTGCCTTGAATGCAGAGGGCAAGCTCGCGAGGCCAACCTAGCTGCTTGTACGTTCCGGTGAAGTTGCGAATGGACGCCTCTTCGAAGTCTAGACAGGCGTTGATGCTGTTGTTGGGAAGGCTATTGAGCCACGTTCCTGCTGAGTCGGCGAGAGCATGAGGGGGACATAGCGGACAGCCAGGCGGAGGTTTCCGTTTGCGATTCCCATGGCGGTGGTGTAGTCCACCAACCAATCCTCGGGCTTGACGATGCCGTTGTACTTTGGTGTGTCTCTTGGAAGCGAAAAACCCTTTGGAAACGGTACGTTCCGGATGCGCGGGCCGAAACATTTTGGTCCAGCCGTACTTTCTTCTTCTAGCGCACGCGACTGCACCAGGAGGTCGATGCGCTCACGCGTGTCAGCCGGTTCTCGGGGGCCAAGCCGTTCGGTCAAGCGCGATGCGGGAGGGTCCTTGTTTGCGCCAGCTCCCTCCTCTGGCGCGCGCTTTCTTTCCTTGGGCAGCTCCTGCAGCCGACGCACGACGCTGGTGACGGCAGCATCGCGGTTACGATGGCCGTGATTGCCGGATCCGCCGTGCGGGCGACTGTTCTACTCCGGTGCCGTCTAGGGAAGATGCCTACTAGTGCTTGCTTCCTTCGTGCACCGTTTGGTCTGCGCCTTAGGAGGGGACTATGTCCCGGGTTTTGCCCGCTTGACTAAGCCCCCCTCGGCTTGTTGTTTGTTGGCGGTGGCGACAAAGAGATGGACGCGTTCCTGCTGGCGATGGAGCTCCTCCCCCTCGAGGTGTTTCAGCTCCACGACCGCTGCTTTGGCCGCTCTCATGTTTTTGGCGGGGGTGCTGTAGACAGGGTGGGCCACGCCAGCACGCGAGTCTGCGCCGCGGTATAATTCTGATGCGATGTCGCACCCCCGGTGCTGGATTTTCCTGGTCAAGCCATGGACGACGTTGTACTCGTGCACGGTGGCGTTCAGCGAGCGCTGGTTAGCGAAAACCTTGGTGGCCTCCTCCAAGAGCTTCTGGTGCATGGCTTTGAGCGCAGACACCGCGATCGCTAGATCCGCCTCGATGACAATGGGAGCACGAAGGTGCTGGATGGAGGCGGTGAGCGGGTCTTGCTCCTACTCGAGCGTGGAGCTTTCTCCTCCCGCTCGACGCTCCTGAAGCGGGCGGTGGTTATCGCGGGCGTTCACCACCATGACCTCGACGCAGCCGTTCACTGCGGCCACGCCGCGGGCGAGGTGGTCGAGAGGCATGTCGGAGATGGTGTCGACCTCGCTGGGGAAAACTTCGGCGATGGTGGCGATGTAGACGCGGAGGTCCCCAAAGTGCATGATGGAGCCGTTGGTGGGGAAGGTGTTCCCGGCGAAGCACGGCGTTGTCGACGACGCAGTCAAAAGCGCAAAGTGTGAGGACGAGGCCGGAGGCTACGCGCTCACCGGTGACAAGCGGAAGTCCCGTGCGGAAGATGATCCCAGCCGAAGCGCTGTACCCCATGGTGGGTGCCAACTGCCGTGGTGTGGAACACGGCTGTGCCATCGGGGATGGCTAAAGAGGGACACTTGGATGCAATCGGTGGCTCAAGAAACAGGTTGGGCACGGTGAACTGCAAACACAGCGACGTACCCAGGTTCGGGGCCCTCTCGGCGTGGTAACACCCCTACTCCTGCAAGATCTACTATATGGGGGGTGAACACCCTGTACAAGTGCTCCTGGAGCTATTTCCTTAGCAACTATCGATGGCTACTGGAAGAAGAACTAGAGGCAAGCTCTTGCTACTTTCGATGTTACTCACCTAGAACCCAAGCTCTACCCACCCTTATATACTAGTCAAGGGAGGTAGACTACAATTTGGGTTCTAGGGTTTACTGTTTGGATATGGGTTTACAGGCCAGGGTCGCTTGCAGGTTCCAGCCGGTGGGCCAGGACCCAGTCAGCCCTTCTTTAGCGTCACCCACTTCTTCAGTGTCACCTACTTCTTTAGTGGTTACCCGGGCTTCCTTTGTACCATCATCCTTGCTTTAACGGTCACCCGAGACTCCTTTGGTGGTCAGACGACCGCTTTACTTTATCTTCGTCGGGTAGCGCCGGTCATGGCGGCGTGCCAGCCTGTCTGATGACGAGAAGAGCCAGAGGCGTACCCCACAAGGAGCATCTCCCCCTCTGTGCTTTCCATCGAATCTGAGGCTAGCCGGGTGGAAGCGGCCACCCGGCCGGTTCTTCTGGCTACCCGGCTAGACGGGCCAGCCGGGAAAGCTTTAAGTCCAGCCGGGCGGTACTATCCAAACGGCTGGAGTTGTCCTTCTTGACAGCTAGGCGGCGTGCACCTTCTAGAGCCGACCTACTTAAGCCTGACTTTCCCCACCCGGGGGTTATCTCCCCGACAAGCTACCTCATAGCTATCTCGGGAAATTTCCAAAAAATCATTTCCAAGTACAAAACATGGCATTTTTTTAGAGATCCAACAAGAGATTAGCAAGACGTGGCACATAGCCAGGAACCCTAACTGCCGTGGTATCGGCCGAATTTCGAAACCTGCCTCAGAAATTCAAAGAAATAAAAAATTGTGAAACCTTATCACATTTCCAGTTTATGGTGCCTAGTTGCATGCAAAAATAACAAACATGGCATATGGGAATTATTCTAAAAAAGTGTTCATAGAAATCACCCATCGCCTTTGAAAATTCATGGCTTTCAATGAAAATGAGCTATATCATAACCACAACCATGGCATAGTTTGCTTTAATGCGCCCATATTCCGCACGTGCGTGTATCTTATGATGTCAAACAATGTTGCTTCATGAAGTTTTCACATTCTCTTCACGGAAAATCCAGTTTCCATTTTCCCGGTGCCGAAAAGGGCTTATTTTGTGAAGCAGCCACCAAGGATGTGATGTGAAAATGCATCACCCTATTTTTAATAAATACTAGAGAGCATTTCTTTCCAAATCACCAATTGGCTTAAGCTAGAACCTCTTGGCGCTACCCCCGTGATATAAACAAGTTTCTGCCGGTCTAGTTGGAGGGGGCCCAAATTTAGCCTAGAGCTACCTCGTAGCTGTCTCGGGGATTTTCCAAAAAATCATTTTCATGTAGAAAACATGGCATTTCTTCAGAGATCCAACAAGAGATTAGCAAGACCCGACACATAGCCAGGAACCCTAACTGCCACGTTATCGGTCGAATTTTGAAAACGGTCTTAGAAATTCAAAAAAATCAAAAAATGTGAAACCTTTGCACATTGCCATTTTATGTTGCCTAGTTGCATGCAAAAATAACAAACATGGCATATGGGGATTATTCTAAAAAAATATTCACAAAAATCATCTACCTCCTTCGAGAATTCATGGCTTTCAAGGCAAATGAGCTAGGTCATGATCACAACCATAGCATAATTTGCTTTAATGTGGCCATATTACGCACATGTGTGTATCTTGTGATGGCAAACAATGTTTATTCATGAAGTTTTCACATTCTCTGCACGGAAAATCCATTTTCCATTTTCCTGGTACCGAAAAGGGCTTATTTTGTGAAGCAGCCACAAAGTATGTGATGTGAAAATGCATCACCCCATTCTTAATAAATACTAGAGAGCATTTACCTGCCAAATCACCAATTTGCTTCATCTAGAACCTCTCGGTGCAACCCCCATGATATAAACAAGTTCCTGCCAGTCTAGCTAGAGGGGGCCTAAATTTAGCCTGGAGCTACCTTGTAGCTATCTCGAGAATTTTCCAAAAAATCATTTCCAGGTACAAAACATGGCATTTATTCAGAGATCCATCAAGAGATTAGCAAGACCCAGCACATAGCCAGGAACCCTAACTACCGCGATATCGGCCGAATTTCAAAACCGGCCCCGGAATTTATTTCAGCCACACATCATGCATCCAACGGCCAAAAAAATTGGGGTTCGATCCTTCCCTCGCGCCATAGAGTGAATTCTCGCGGACAAAAATTTCAAGGTTGGGCACGCAAATTCTCGCGCCATAGAGCGAAATGAAACTTTCACGCGCTGATATTACTGTTTAGCCCTCCCGCACAGGGCAACCCAAGCATTCACGTAGAGGGCATGAATGTAATCTATGCAAAAACCTCATTTATGCCCACACTAAAAGGAGACAAATCCAATCCCCCTACCCTACACCACCACCACGCCACCCCCGCCGCTGCCCGTCGCAGCCTCAAACCCTCTTTGTCGTCCGTCCAACAATTAGTCATCTAGCCATCGCCCTAGCCCATCCTCACATTTTCAGTTTCCCACCATGTCGTCAAGCTCGCAGATATGCTTCCTTGCCGTGGAGGACTGCCATCTCGCCGTCAGCCTCACCGGCGAGGTCTACCAACTCACCAACAAGGTCTTCACCCTCTCCGTGAACCTAGGCGTTAAGGTCTTCTACGTTGTCGTCCACCTCACCAACAATGTCCGTCTACTAGCTGTACACCTCACCGTCAAGGTCGGCCACTTCGCCTCTCACCATGCCGTCAAGGCACGCCATATCTCCATCCACCTCGCCGACAAGGTCTACGACCAAGGCTCCAAGCAAGAGTGCACAAAGAAAAAGTCCCTACTTCCTGCAGGAAAGGAAACAATCACCTTGTTTTCTGCTCTTTTAAGCCTACTCGATGCTCATGTGTGTTTGCCTCTTTGAGGCAATAATTTTTTTGCCCGTGAAATTGTTTGTCTGAGAGGCTGTTCATTATCCTGCTCATGTTTTCTCTAGGACAATCAACACCACACTTTATATTTTATTTAATTTCCTATTTAATTTGTAGCTTACTTAGATTTATTTATTAATTTTAGAACCTCAAATGCATCCCATGGAAGAAAGTCGGCTGAAAAACATCATGAGAAACAATGAGCGGTTGCAACAAATGGGTGTTAGGCCCTTTGCATGTCTTTTCACATCGCCAACTGTATTCTCTCCTAAAAAGAGGAAAAATGAAGGCTCTGGATCGGACTATGATCCTGAAGAGGAGGAAGATGCCACTGAACAATACTCAGATGATGTCAGTGAGGAGGATGAGCTGCAGGTTGGTGCCTTACCCATGTTGTGTTGAATTTTTTGCTAACTGATTTATCCATATATCTATTGAATTAACTATCTATTGAATTAACTAGTACATATGAAATGTGTAGCCTCAGAAGATGAAATGCAAGAAGACATCTACCGTCGGGACAAAGTTGGCTCCTACTGGTGTAGCAACTGCTCGGAAGCACGTCTTGGCAGGCCTAGGTGCCGGCACAGAAAATACAAGAAAAACCAGGTCCAAGGAGAAGCAACCAGTTGTCCAAGGCGCCCGGGAAGCTCCCCCAGCTGAGCACACACCACCCCGAGGCTAGTAGCCAGGTCCCTGCCGTTCGCCGACACCTCCCCAAGTCCAGCAGCTAGATCCATGTCTTCTGCGTGCACTTCCCCAAGGCTAGCGACCAGGTCCCTGTCGTCCGCAGGCACCTCCCCAAATCTAGCAGGTCCATGCATTCCGTGGGCACCTCCCCAAGGCCAGCAGCCAGGCCCCTGCCTTCCATCGACACCTCCCCGAGTCCAGCAGCCAGGTCCCTGCCTCCCGCGGGCACCTCCCCAAGGCTAATGGCTAGGTCCCTGCCGTCCATCGACACCTCCCTAAGTCTAGAAGATAGGTCCTTGCATTCCGCGGGCACCTTCCCAAGGCTAGCAGTCAGGTCCCTGCCGTCCGCCGGCACCTCACCAAGTCCAGCAGATAGGTCCCTGCCTTCCGTGGGCACCTTCCCAAGGCCAGCAGACAGGTCCTTGCCATCCGTCGGCACCTCCCCAAGTCCAGTAACCAGGTCCATGTTTTCCGCGGGAACCTCCACAAGGTCAGCAGCCAGGTCCCTGCCATCCGCCGGCACCTCCCAAGGCCATCAGCACCCCCCTACCAGCCATGCACTGGCGCCTCTCCACGGAGACCTTGCACCTGAGGGTTCAGCTACCCTAGGCGAGAGGTCAGATTCTTGTCGTGATAGATGGTTCTTTGACAGTTTTGACTGGGATCAAGAAGGTAATGTGTTAAACCGATTACTTTCTCACACTTATTGCATTTTTTCTATTGTGGAACACCAACTCATACCCGGTATATTCTTGTAGATGAATTTGTCCATAATCATTCTTAAGACACTATTATTCATGATGATCATTAGTTTGTGGTTGACAAGATGCCAACAGAACAAAAACTTCCACTTGTTGTCCCTGCAGGAAGAACTAGACCAGTGTCACCATTGATTGCTGCCAAGTTTTCCACTGAGTGTGCAGTAACAGTCAGGACTAAGATGCCTATCTTCCCCAATTGGAAAGATTATAGGGACATACCAGATGTCAGAGCAGACTTTTACGACAAAGTTTCTGTATGTTCTGTAGCACTCATATGTCCCTTTCTTCCATTGTTGTTTATGCAAAGGCTGATGATCCTTGTTTTATTTCAGCAAAATTTTATCATGGACCCCTATCTACCAGATACGCAGTTTTCTTGCAACAAGCAGTTCATCAGGCACACAATAAATCAACGACATTATCTAAAGAAAGTGTTTTTTGACCCCCCCCTCCCAAAGATTGAAGTTACAAGGGTATCTCCTGTGGAACACATGAGTGATGAGGAATGGTGTAGGCTTATCGATTTTTCGTATGACCCAAGAACTAGGTCATGTTTTGTTTACTCAACTTCCCTCCTATTTGAATTGTTTAAGAAGGACTAACTATATGCTCCCTGTGTGTGTAGGCTCTGTCTGAAAAACGAAGACTAGTAGAAGGTCAGTCAAGTACCATCATGCCACTGGTGCTCGTAGCTATGAGGTTTTTCTAGGGGTTAACCTCTTGGGTGGCTCGATCTTCACGGATCCTATGGTCAAATCGATGGGAAAGCGATGGGAAAGGGAAAAGGTAGCGGAAGCGAACACACACCTCGTGAATAACACGATGAACACACGCAAAACTCTCACAATACAAGGCCGATTGCTCCCAAACGACGGCCACCGGTCTGATAGAATCCTCGCAAGGGAAGATCGGTCAATGTGCTCCCTCCAATCCACATTGGAGAGGGAAGAACACCTTGGGGACGGTCTTGACATCTTGAGAAGAGACACCGAATCCAAGGCCTTGTACAACGATAGATGCGTGATGCAAAGTCCAATCGAGGTTGGTGACGATAGTCGGTCCCCTTGGTAAAGGGGATGAGTAAAAACTAGAGATTCCACACAATGGGGTTGTCTTTAGTCTATCATCTATGCCTCCAGGATACATGAGGGGGTGGGGGCTCTGTTTATAGGCCAGCCACTAAACAAGGGGTAGTTTGGGGATAAACTAGGCAAAAAGGTAAGTAAAGGGAATATTCTAGGGCATCAAACCCAGATCTGCGTGCAGACGGGTATTTCCGACGGTGAGTCCGGCCGCGCCGGATCTGGCTCTGGGATTTCTGGTCGTCGCCAGATATTTCGGTCGCTCACTTGAATGGCTCTCTGTAAGCGCTTCCGGCGATGGTTCCGGTCCACCGTTCCTGGTGTAGGGGATTCCAGCAGTGAGCCCGGTTTGCCGGTGCTGTTGCCGAAGATTCCGGTGGTGGAACTTGTTCACCGGTTCTATCGCTGATTCTAGCTGGAGCTTCTTCCGTATCCTCTTACAAGCCTTCGTCTTGTCGGGCGTGAGTCCTCGGGCTTCCTCCCTCTTCTCCGTACTCGTTGGTGTGAACCTATCATGGTCATAGGACGAAGAATGAATTAGTATACCATTCAATAGGGTAGGAAGTGGGATCTCAAAGAGGATAGGATTCACCTTTGGACCATGACAACTTGGCATAAGTTGGATACCTTGATGGGTCAATGACCGTAGGTCAGGCTGCATTAGCTCTCCCCCTACAAAAAGAGTCGTCCTCAACTCTACATGCTCATCACAAAGTAGAAGAGGTCGAAATACATTCTTGATCTTGGGGTTCACCATGTAGTCATCCCCGAGAAGATTAATTTAACAACACTTCAATGGTCCTTCACTTTCCAGGAATCCTACAAAGCTCACAACAAAAGGGAATCAACACTCAAAGCATAGCCAATTCATGAAGATTATAGCATGAGTCCTCAAGTAGAAGTAAGACACCTTATGATGTAGAGATAGCTTGAAGAAGCGCATCCATAGGTAACCCTCTTCGGTTCCTCTTATCAACACATCGTTGGTAGAGGTTGACGTGTATCCATTTGTACCTTCACACAACAAAGACCAAGCAAAATATTTCCATGCATGATAGAGGAGCATATCATTTGTGGCATGTCCATTCTTGTTCACAACACTATTAGCACAAAACATGGATAGAAAATGGGATGCATATGCAATGTCAAAGTGCATGGAAATCGTTTAAACATCATCCAAATGTGGGAACTCAAAAACTCCATAGAATTTCTTAGTGTGGCACTCAATCCAATTGACTAGAATTTTTATCAACATCCTTCATGCAAAAATAGGATAATTCGGCAAAAACACATGAGGAAGAACATTCAAAATAACATCATTATGTGTGCAAACAAACCATTTGAAAGAGAAATTGTCCCATATGTTGGACGAGACACACAAATCATCCAAAGAAAATATCATGCGAATATGGGTATCCCAAGCGGAAACAAAAACAACATGTTTGCAAACAAACCATATGAAAGAGCAAGTGGTACTTATGTTTGTTGCAACAACAGTACAGATACTTGGAAGCTCTCATGACAATACATACTCTTAATGGCATTATGGTTGCACACAAAACATCCAAAAGAGAAATTGTTAAACATTTTTGTTGCAACACACAAAGCATCAATATCCAATAGCAAAGAAACATGAATGTCACAAGGTGAGATAATACCATCAACATGCTTTTCAAGAAAACCATGGGAAAGAGCTATTTGTCAACATGAGAGATGCAAAGGATGCAAAAGGTATCAGAGCTGGGTTTGATTTTGAACTCACTTGTGGGATGCTCTCAAGAGATCTTTTTGTCAACTCGTGCTCAACCGAGGTTGACATTCTCGTGCGGGTATCTACACACATCATACACAAAAGGAAGAATGTGTGTGCATGGTAGAGAAACACATCATCCATCATGACATATCTATTCTTGTGCACATAACCATTAATGCCAATCAAGTGTAAACTAGATGCATGGTGAGTATGTAAGTGGGGAACATGCTTATCATGGTAATCATCAAAATCTCCAAAAATTGAGAAAGCTATGGGGGGCATCTCATTATAATGCGTATTATAAATATTGTTGCGAGCAAAACAAGTGAAAGAGAAATTATTCATCATATTGCAAGCAATGGGAGAAATTGAATGACTATCATGACAAAGCATGTCCGAAGCAATTGGAGGGTACACAAAAGATGTATAGAATGGCATGTGTATGGAAATTGTATCGCAATCAAACACCACATGATCAATATTATTCAAATGCAAAGTATCACATGGGAATATGAAAGAAACATATGAATGTCACAAGTATCATCCATAGCATGCATATCCTCACAATTCATCATGTCCAGTAGTGGGATCATGGCATCATCAACACCCTTATTGTTACATTGGTCATACCTCTCATATGAAGTGGGAGTTGTGGTAGTAGTGGCCTCCTTGTAGGCGACTTCATCTTCTTGATGTAGCCATGGCGTAGCATCATCCTCGTCCACCATGTACATCTTCTCCAATTGAGGCATCATTGCTTCGTGGCTTGGCGCGTCTTCATCCATGGAACCTAGCACAACATAAGAGAACACACTACATGTAGAGGGTAAATCGTTAGAAATCGAAATGGTCTCACATGACCTATCAATTACCACTCTCAACTCACTCGGTGTATCACTCATGCCCTCAAAGTGGAAGCACTCAATCTCATATAAGGTGGAGTCACTCATCTCACTCTTGTCACTCAAGTGGGCTAAGTGGCTCTCATACTCACATGGGATTGGTACCACATCATCACTCAAGCATATAGGGATATGCTCGGTTTCCTCAACTCCATGCGCCTCCTTTGGTGAAGGGAAAATCTAATGCTCACCATTCTCAACTCTATAGCCTTCATGGTGGGATGCCATAAGATGGGCATCATCGCTCGCCTCCATGGTCGAAGGGAAAATCCCATGCTCGACCGTCTTGTTGTCATCTTGTAGTAGTGGTGGAAGTCGGCTCATGTTGTTGTCAAGAGCGGTGCTCGGGTCGACTTCATCACATATGTGTCCTTGGCTTCCTCCATCTTTGGTGTATGCATCCTCTTGCCGTACTCAGCCAACTTGGCGAAGTATTGGTCTTCATTTTCCTCGTTCGCGGGGTCGTGGAAGTCAAGCGTAGGCATTGAAGCTTGATGGCGTGGACGAAGGCTTGCTCTTGGTGCCATTGTGGTGGTGGCACTTGTAGTTTAAGGTGCCTTATGATAGTGTCGACAGAGGTCATTGGCGTGCCTTGCCGATAGTTGGTGTAGGTGGCGCACTTGGTCATCCATATGACGCTCGCAATGATGGCCCTTGTCCTTTGCACTCTTCTTGGTAAGTTGTTCTAATGAGTGCAAAGCATCATTAGTCTTGGTGACCATGCTCATGGTTTTGTCAAAGTAGTTGTCCATGTTATTCTTTAAGTTGTCGAGGTCGCTCTTGAACTTGTCCATTTGATGGTGGACCTTGGCGCACTCGAGGTGGAGGCTCCGTCTTGGTCGGTGCAACTTGAGGAGCTTGTCGTTCTTGTTCTTGAAGTCGTCCATGCTTGGGGAGTCATTTTTGTTGTAGTACTCCATGTCACCCAAGCATGTGGAGCCATTGTCGGTGTAGTGCTCCATCATGTCATCCATGATTGTGGAGAGATAGGCATGGTGGCTCATCATGGATTCTTCATAGAAATCATCCTCAATTCTAGAGTCCCTAGACATGATTCACAAGACCAAGTGTTTTATATGGAAGTGGTAGAGGGTGTTGGTGATGCAACGTCAAACCTTACTTTACCTTGGAAGATAGTCTCGTGCAATTGGCCACACTTGAGAACAATAAACCAAGCGAAGTGAAGTTCGCGCGAAACACCAAAACCAACTAACAACTAAAAACACACATACATATGGCCTATGTTGGATAGGTATGTAAAGTGGCATGTCAAGAAACAATCCAAAATCAAGATGTTGTAATGGCAAATTGGCAAGTAAAGAACCACAATGATCACAAAGCAAACAAGTCAATCCACAAGATAGGAAATATGTACAAGGAAACACACACGGTGGGATAAATGGGACTTGTGCAATGGAGGAAGTGAGCTAAGAACCAAATAATTACCTAGCAAATACTATAAGCTCGTGTCACACAAGTGCAAGGAGAGACGGTAGTTCGATTGCAATAAATTGGTGGGCTACAAGATATGCACAATAAATACCACCTATATGATGTTCATCGAGCTTGCGCTTCCTATTATATGAGACACTTGTTTATTTCTTTTTTTCTTTTTCTCTTCCTTTTTATTTTTGTATTTTTTTCTCTTTTTTATTTCTTTATTTTTTTCACTTGCCTCTTCCTTGTTCTAACAACTATACAAGATAACTATATGAGATAGCACTCACAACATTTGATCAGAATTCTAAAAGGTATCAAATGTGCATAGTCCAATCAATCATAAGAGGAACTAGTCTCACTAGGTGTTTGTTGGTTGCAAAGATAGTGGAATTCACAAAAGAACGCATGTGGGGAGAAGTCGCGAAATGTTTATACCTTTTGTCGATGATCTTCACCCTTTATTGTTAAATTCCGCCTTTGTGGCACCCCGGATTTACGGCCCGAGAATACCCGTTATGCATACAATTCACGTTCCCATGATCAGTGAGCCGTGAGCATAACCGACTAGTATCATTATATCATCCTTACAATAACGAATACAAAACTTACAAGTAGTCCTTTATGGCGATTACAACATAAGTAGCAGAAGTCTTCAGCGCACAGCCCGTGCCTTAACCTACAGGCAACTGACTAATAAGACGACCTAGCTCGCATAGACGTCAGCACCTTCGTCGCTTCTCAGCATCTGCAATCTGGCCAAGTGAATAGCCAGGGACAATGTCGGTGAGTACTTTGAATGTACTCGCAAACCACTGAGACAAGGGTAAATAAGATAATGCATATTTGGCTGTGGCGAGATAGCTCTACACTATAGTTGCTTTTGAAAGACCTAGCATTGGCATCTCTATATCTTTGTTGAAAAAGAGTTTTTATAAAACATGCCTCCTTTTTAGAAAATCTGGACATCTCCACATCCTTGTTAAAAAGATTTGGAAAACATTTTGTTGTAAAACCCTTTTTAAAACCTTACCGACCATCTCTGGTCAAAACCAACTTATTCTTGCCTTTTCTCGTGACCAAGTCACATCCTTTAGTTTATCACCACTTAGCTGAAGGGTCCTCCTAGCACTTGCCATTCCAACCGTCCTTGTCTGTGGACATGGCTATTCGAATAGATTACACTCTGCAGAGGTTGTGCACTTTACCCACAAGAATCAATACATCCGCCAGGATAAAACCACGGCCTTTACACACTGTAGACAGGGGTTCGGGTAATCAAATTGAACCTTTCATTTGTCTATCCCTAGCAAAGGCGGCTTTTCCTTTTGGGTTTATCTCTCCGGTACGAGTATGGGGTACTACGACCCTGGTCCTTCCTCCCGTACTGACCCCTACCTCCAAACCGAAGCCTGACCGGTAGAAATAGTGACAATTCTTCCATCCGTACTACCTAAAAGCATACCGTCCACGAGAGACCCAATTGTTGCACTAGTTCCTTACCCTACAGGTAGCCCGGATTTCAGGGGATTTCTCCCCTTTAGCGAGTAAGAGCAGCCCCGGCTAAAGACCACAAACTACGAGCTAAGCCCCAGCGACTGGGGTAATGTGGTTGCACGGATAAAATTGTTCCGGACATTGGCTTAGAACATCCCTTCCTTTCTCTTGCTTGACTTTCTCTTCATCTACCTCATCTTTTGTTTGGTAAAACTTCCACTCAGAAACGATGCCTCTTTCCAAGGGTTTTATTTTGAAAATTTTGTAGTAGGGTAAAAACCCGAAATAGTTTTATCATTGAAAATCCATGGGTTCCAAGAGGGAAAATGCTAATCATCTTAGCCTCATTCTAAGGGGTAAAAGTAGGTGTAAATAGGGTAGGTGTCCAATGGACACTCATTCATAACTTGGAGGAGCCAAGTTACTCACGTTTGTTTATTTGAAATAAACCATGTCTGTGATCATGCAATTTATAAACGAGATATAAAACGGTTGATAAACAGGAATAGGTTAATATAGGAGTTCAGGAATGGTGGCTTGCTTGTGACCAGCGATAAGTCCCTTGATGGCATTATATAGCCAGATAACCAATACAATAATAATAAAGATAACCCCGATGCTTCCTTCTTCTCGGTGTCACACAATCGCAACTATTGCCGTTATCGAGAATACATGCAAGCAAACAATATACCAATCAATATAAACATACAAGCATCAAACCATACAGCAAGCAGAAGATAATTACATGATAAACACCAGCAGGATGTTGGAGGTTTGATTTGATTGGATTGGAAGAAGATTTGGAGACATTAAGGAAAGGATCCCCTTTTATTTATTGTTTAGGAATTACCCAGCAAAGGGGTTTTTGATCAAGGATTTAATCTATATGATAACATTGGATGAAAATAATACCATCAGATAGGTATTGATAAAATGAAGCCAACAAAAGTGGTTTCACTATTTTATCAATTTCCTTCGATTTATAATGGATTTTGTAGTGATTAAAACTCTAGTTTTAGTAAATAATTCACCAGAACTCCTCTGGAGTTCCAACAATTATTTCCTTGGGTGATTATGTAGTATTTGATGGACTGAACCAAGAGGCGTTGAAATCACCTCAAAAAAATTAATAGATTGCCCTTGAGAAATTCCCAAAGGCAATACTAGACAAGATTTGTCCTTTTCATCAGATTTATTTTACAGAATATTTTTAGTTGATTCCAAGGGAACATGTTAGGTACTGCTAGTACCTTTCCGTATAAATTGGAATCAACCTTTTTGGAGTTACAGAGCTACTTTGGTGATTTTATTAGGGAGTAAACCATGCACTGAAGAGTTTATTTCACTAAAATTCAACAGAGGCTCATAAAAATATGAGCTGCTCGAATTACGGAGATATGGTTATGTGTGTTTGTTGGGAGTTGGAATTAGGCGAGAAACCCATTTTGTTTGACCTAGGGAAAACCCTAAACTCAGAAAATCTCTGTTTTTGTTATTTTTGTCAGGGGCAAACTAGGAAGCAATTTAGTGTGGGGATAGTGGGACTTGAAAGGTATTATCAGTACCTTTCATTACCAATTGGATTTACTCCATTTGGCCATACCAAACTTACTGGAGAATTTAATCAGTGTTCTGGATAGATCTGGGTATAAGATTTTTCATATTTATTCTAACGAATATTTTGGTTCAAAACGTAGTTTGCATGTTTGTAAAGGCATACAGGTATCAAGGAAAAATGGGAGCTGAATATTTTTAAGTGGTTTTGCATTTTTATTGGGATTTAAACTAAACTGCTACTTTCCAGATCTGGAGAAATTATAAAAGGGAAAAGGGGTGGATGGACCGGTTCTGCTGGCTAATGGGCCGCGGGAGAGGGTTGGGCCTAGTTTGCTGGCAGGGGACACACGCAAAGGAGCTGCTCGAGGCCGACAGGTGGGGCCTGTTGGTCAGCCTCCCTGGGCGATGAAGGGGTATGCAGAGGCAGTGGCCGTTGGATCTGGGAAGGAATCGACGGCTCTCGCCTCGTCTTCTTCCTCAGGCGGCTCAGAATATAATAGAAACCCTAGGTCGAGCTAGGGAAGTTGAGGGCTCATCGGGGAGGCAGGGAGGGGCGACGGGGAGTGGCGGAGGTGGTGCGGTTCACCGAGGGGAGTCTGCCGAGGGGCGGCACACTGCCGTTTGGTGCGGATCTGGGGAGTCTCGCGTCTCCCGCGGCGGAGATGACTCAGAGCTTGACGGGGAGCTCTCCTGGGCGTCTCCATGTAAGAGGGGAGGGGTCAGCGGGGTTTTGGGGATCCTACGAAGGTCGGGGGACGTATGCTTACCGGCAGAGGAGCTCAGGAGTGAGGGCTGAGCTGGGGTAGGTTGCCCTCGGGCATGCACGACCGTGGCCACTTCCGGGGCTCCTGCAACAGATGGATGAGAACGGGGGAGAAGGTCAGAGAGTCTATATCTCGAAGATATTGCATGCAAGGGGAGAGGAGGAGAGGAAGGGGCGACCTTGATCTCGAGCTAGTCAATGGCCGAGAGCTCCATGCCTTCTTTGGTTTGCTAGATGGGAAGGGATGAAGGGAGAGGGGGAGCTCTTGGGGTGCTCTCTAGGGGTGAGGTGGAGCAATGAGAGAGCAGATGCGAGGTGGGAGGCTCCTGGCCTATTTAACTAGAGAGGGGGTGGTCTAGCATGGACTAAGTCCATTGGGAGGCTAGGGTTAGAGGACATGGGCGGTGGAGAGAGAGGTGTGGGGTACTGGGGTCGTGCTAGGGGACAGAGGTGAGAGGGGGCTGTTGCAAGAGTTTAAAATGGCTTGAGGGGACTTGACCATTGTCTCTTCCATGGACAAGCACAAAGGACAAGAGGGATAGTGGGGTCAAGCTACAGTGATGGTCGACCAGAGGAGTGAGGGGTGCTGGGGTGTAGTGTTTGACAAGGTTTGGTGCTGATTGGATTTGGTTTGAAACAAGATTTGACTAATTTGCCAAATTTGATCAAATCTTGGGTTGTGAAGGAAGGTGCAAAAATTGCATTGGGAAAAGTGTGTAAATGGTACTGGTAGGTGTAGTAGGTCAAATAATCTCTCCATGATTTAAATGGGATTTTTCTAAAGATCATAATCCCATTTAAATGCACTTCTTCAGAAAGTGCTGAAGTAGATTATGGAAGCAACAATGATATTTCTACATTGTTCAAGCTTGGTTTTTGATGTGATATGGTCCTAAATACCATAACACACATTGGAGGATTTTATTGGGATTTATTTACCTAGAAAAGTATTTTTAGGGATTTATTTCTTGTTTCTGCCATTTAAGAAAAAGGGCAAAAGGAAATAATAAAGGATCTCTATTTTTGAGTTGGGAAGGTAGCGTATGAAATACAGTCATCCAATGTGCCTCAAGTTGGCAAGGTGAATTGGAGGAAAACCAACCTGTCTTTATAGACAAGGATTTTGAGAAATTGGTAGATAAAGGAAATTAAATAGTTTAATAATCCAAATAATTGGGAGAATTATTTGGGGATGCTTATATCCAAGGTAGACGATGTATGCTTGATGTAGCCATCAAGGTAAACCTTGGTTTTGAAGAAAAGTGTTGAAAAGGATGGAAACTAGATTCTGGAGGATCTAGGGTTTAGTTATCCTGATGCCATCTAAACAGGGTTGGGTCAGGGAGCTCAGAGCTCACCTTGGTGCAAGGGGTGTATGGATGGATAGACCATGTCATATAGACGATTATGGAAACAAGAGTTGGGCTTGTTTGCATTTGAGGTGATCTAGGAGAGATGGCAAACTTTGTTGAAAATAAGGCTGCCATAACAGATACATCAGTTAGCCTCCTAAACCATGTGGGTTTAAGAAGCACAAAGCTCCAATGGAAATAAGTAAGGTGGGGGTTAATAGTCCATGCTTAGTAGATCACAACCAAGCAAGGAGTTGGTCAAGGGGAGGCGACATATAGATGTGAGCTTCTGCCAAAGTAGGCTAGGGGATAAGATTTGCAGAAAAGATTATTATCTTGACTACAAAACCATCAAGGATGGGTGGGAAATAGATTAGCTTAGACAAGGGCAAGAGTGGGATTTGGTATTACTAAAGATGTACTACAAGATAGTTCAACTACATTCTCAAGAATGCACATAGGTTGGAAGAGGTAGAGCTCTAAAGATTGGATCTTGATAAGGAATTCCAGACAGCCATTTTGGCAGATTTGGAGATTTTGGCTAGGGTGTAAGTGTAGAAGCTTTTGAGAGCATTGCTAGTTTCCAAACTCATGATCGAGGAGATGATGTTGAGGTAATAACTAGGTAGATAGGATTCAGGCTCAAATTGGGTCTCCACTGAGTTGGGAACCATCTAGAGGGATTATCCTGGGATTGATCTGAGCAGGAGATGAGAGGGGCACTTGAGTGGCTTAGGATAGATACAGACTTGGGTGCTTGCTTGAGATTTATGATCACAAACAAGGATTGGGTCCTAAGGGATGAGCTACTAGATTATCTCACTCTAGTTCCTAAGAAAACAAGGCAATCAGCAGATCAAGGCAATTCATCATATTACTTATTCAACTATTACTAGAGTTACCATAAAGCCTAGCTTGAGGTAAGGATGGGTAGGTTGAAAGGGGTTTTGCTTGAAGTAAGATAAGTACCATCTTGGTATCTCTACCCAGATTGGGATGAAAAGGTTTTGATAAAGGTTTTGGGAGAACCTAGAGATAAGGGTGTCTGAAATTCTGTCTTGAAAACATAAGGAGATAATATTTATAGGTCTCCATAGTTTTAGCAATAGAAGCTAGTAAAGTATTTGGTTGTGCCAAAGTCATCTTGGCTCAGGTTTTTGAAATGCCAGAACATTTGAGAATATGAAAGATGAGCCAAGACATCTCTTTTGTAAAATAGTTCTTGTAAACTAGGGTTGAGATGAGGAGGACACAACTAATACACAAGCAGTTTCTTGAGCACAAGCAAACAAGTCAGCACACATTGTAAGAAAAAGTTTTTGTTTCCCCTGATTTTTGCCTTTTGGACATTTAATCAGGGTTGCTGAAATTGGGATGTTACAGCCTTGATCATGGAATTTGGATGGCTTATATAGCATTAAAAATGTGGATTATCATATAGAGCTATTTCTCCTCTTCAAAACGAGCTAAAGAACAGCAAAATCTGAGTTCGAATGTAAAAGTTATGCTCAAAATGGTGTGGAGCTGAATCTGTTGGCGGCCAAGTCAGCGGACCGGAAATCATGCCGGAATTTTCGGTGGTGGGGCTGGTTTCACCGGAATTTTGACCGGAAATTCCGACGGTGGTTCTGGTTCGCCGGATCTAGCGCCGCAACAAGTTCGTGAACGTGAAAACTCGATTTTCTACAGAAAAACTCGATGGAAAACTTCAGATCAGACGGTCAAATGATAGAATTAGGCCATGGAAACGCAGGGGATGGTAGATCAATAAGTTTAGCATGTAATCCACGGATCAAAACCTACCAAAACTCACTCGATGAATCTCCGGCGACAGCACCGGCGAACAGGGCTCACCGCCGGAATCCTCGGCGCCAGGACCGGTGGACCAGAACCACCGCCGGAAGCACTTATAGAGAGCCATTCCGGTGAGCGACTAGAATATCCGGTGACGACCGGAAATCCGGCACCAGATCCGGCACCGACGGACTCACCGCTAGAAATACCCATCTACGCGCGGATCTGGGTTTGATGCCCTGGAATATTCCCTTTACTTACCTTTTTGCCTAGTTTGTCCCTAAACTACCCCTTTTTTAGTGGCTGGCCTATAAATAGAGCCCCTGAAAGGATCCTATGGGCACCTAGAGGGGGGTGAATAGGTGCTACTTCAAATTTTCTTATTTTTCAAATTAGGGTTTGACAATAAGGTAAATTCTCTAGATAATGGAACTAAGGTGAATTTACCTATATGAAAAATATGCACTGGCTAACACAATACTAAGCAAGAGCAAGTAAGTAAAGTGCGGTAAAGGATAGAGGTAACCAAAGTGGTGGACGCTGAGACACAAGGATTTGTTTCCCGTAGTTCCTTCCTTTTGAGGGGAAGTACGTCTACGTTTGGAGAGGGGGTGGTATCAAACCACCTACGCCACAAAAGGCCTCCCTTGTTCTCCGATGAACCTCAGCCCAACGGGATCGATCCACCTTCCACTATATCGGCGACCTTCAAGGTGGAAGCGGGCACCTTTACAAGTTTGGGGCACACATCCACAACTTAATTGGAGGCTCCCAAATACAAGCAAGTTGTCAAGACAATCAAAGACAAGCTTGTAAGAACCAAATCTAGAACTAGGGTTTCCAAGAAAACACTAGAGCAAGGGGCCCTCAAGTGAATGAGGGGGAAATGAAGATCTCTTTTGGTGAAGTAGTAGATCAAGGCCTCCTCCTTAGATTCCCCAAAGATTAAGGACTTTGGGTGGTGGATTAAAGAGATCTTGGAGATTTGGTGGCTCTAATGGAGGTAGTAGTCTTCAATGCAAATGAGCAGCTTGTCCCAAGGTAGGTGGAGG
The DNA here is from genome assembly GCA_916181665.1 of Avena sativa. Taxonomy (NCBI): domain Eukaryota; kingdom Viridiplantae; phylum Streptophyta; class Magnoliopsida; order Poales; family Poaceae; genus Avena; species Avena sativa. The sequence goes on along the minus strand of OV702298.1, from coordinate 53,262,370 downwards.
GGTATTTATACCCCTTGGAGAAATCTTGCCGCACTACAAGAAATGTGTTAACTTGTGACCTTCTCATAGTGACGGGAAATGAAATCGTCATAGATCTATGATGATTTGGCACAAGATGGTCATAGGCTGCTTGGAGAGGTCAAAATCCTATAAAATTACGACGTTTTGTGACAAAATCGTCGTAATTTTAGCATATGAAATCGTCATAACCTTCGAGATACAGCTTAGAGCCTTATTTATACCCATTATGACCAATTTAAATCATCATATCGTCTAAAATATGATGTATTGAATTGACTAGTTGGCCACGTCAGCAATAATGCCTACGTGGCATGTCTATATGTCGTTTTTTGTATATGTGTATATCCATGTGTCTAGTAACATGCCTATGTCTCAGTTTTTTTCCTATGTGTCATATTCTTGCATACTCTTGACCAGCCAATCAAAACACAATCGATCCTTGCACAGTCTTGACCAGCCAATCAAAACATAGGAAAAGGGCTACCCACGGATCACCCACCAAAGTAGGTCTCAGCCGTCCACTACTGCTAGATCCAATGCTCCAGAATGTGCTTACCCATTGAAAATTTTGGCAAAAACTGGTCTCGGCGCTCGATTTTGGGCCGCGGGAGTGGGAGACCAATATTTAGCCCGAAAATCATCTAGGTCAGGCCGCATCCAACCCCACCTACCCCCATCGCGCAGAACCCTTCCTCAGTTCCTCCTCTCCCCAGATCCACCCGCGGGCGCCGCTTCCATCCTGATACCATCTCCTCCTTCCTGGCACCACGTCGCCGGCCATCCCAAACCACCGGCACCCCTTGTAACATCCCAAAAATACTAAACTTAGATCATCAAACACTAATCACCAAGATTAGGGTCAACAAAAACTTTTCTAAGTAAACCCATGAATGCATGTATATGTGTATGCATGGAATTTGAATTTCTTTAAAAACCACCTTGTTTGTGTGATCCATTTCTTGTAAAATGTTTCTTAGGTGAAATAAACATCATCTAAAACATTTCCCACACTTTTCCTTAAGACAAGTAAATCAAAACAAATATATTAAGTGAATGGTCATTTTGACCAATTTAACTCCCATGCCTACTTTGGCTGTCTCAAACTTTCAAAACCTAATAGAAACTTTTCTGGATCTTTGCACCCCTTGAATGTACTCATAACAGAGTATCAAGGCCCACTTTGTGATCATCCAGAAACTTTCAAATGCATAGTTTAAATGACAATTCAAAATTGAATCTTCTTCATATGGGAAGATCCCACTTTTTCAAAAACCACTCAAACAAGCTCAACTTTAAAAACTCAAGCATCTGCAGACTCACCAGCACCAATCTAGCAAACCCACCAAAAATCATTTCAAAATTCAAAACTTGATTTCATGCGGCCATTTTATCAAACAGGTTGCAGACACAAATCAAACAAAACATCAAACACTATAGTGTGCAGTGATTCTTGCCTAACTTGTTCCCTAGTTAGCTCACACACAACTCAGTAGATCATCTAGAAAGATTAGCCCAACACTAGCACCCATGTGAGCTTGACATTGCCATTAATGGTGAACAGCCGAGCACACCCATGTCACCCCATTGTGGACAGCAAGCTAGGAGCAGTAGCAAGCCTAGCCAGCATGTCTGGGAGGCAGCCCACCGTCCACCGCCACTGCCTGTCCCAGCCGCGAGCGTTGCCAAGCCCTGGACCATGCGCACAAGCCACGCCCAGACCATGCCGAGCGTGCGCCAGAGTGCCACCCGCGACCAGCGTCCACAGACCGCGCGCCGCCCTCACCGCGCGCACACATGATCACCACCGACCCAGGAGACCGCCAGACATCCCCGTTTGCCGCCCCGGCCATACAACCACCGCCCACCGTCGAAGACGCCGCCTCTGCCGCGCAGAGCACCGGCCGTTCCAGACCAAACCACACCGCCCCATGCCTCGCGACCATGTCGTTGAGCATCGCCAGGAGACACAGCACCGTCCCCTACCCTTGCCCATGCCATTAGCCGCCTGTAACGTCGCCCCCGACGAGCTCACCGTGTGCCCCGATGGTCCCCTCACTCGACTATAAATAGAGGCCACCCCGCACGATTTCTTCACACCATCTCACTCCCCTCTCCTCACTGATCGTGCCACACCATTCTCAGAGCAAGGCGAGCACCACCTCGCCGGAATTTCACTGGAGCCTGCCGCTGCCGGAGAAGAAGGGAGCCAGCGATTGGAGCTGCCCCAGGTGAAGCCACCGGTACCAGGAAGTTCGCCGTCGTCGACTTCGTCGTTCGCCCGCCTCGCCGACCCTCGCTCGTACCCCGGTGAGCCCCCAGCACCCCTCACTGGCCGTGCTAGGTTTCATTCTCGCCGGAGCTGTCTCGTGTCGACGATGACCCCCAGCCGTTGGATTAGAACTAGATCGAACGATCCACATTGCCCCATACCGCTTCGCCCAGCCCCGTGTCACTGACTAGTGGGGACATCCACTTAAGCAGCCCGCGGGAGCACTGCGCTTAGCAGGCCGGCCCGTTAGAATTTCCCGCGCAGCCCAACAATTCAAATTAAACCTTTTCTTTTTAAATTCAAACACACTTCTGTACCCAACTTCAAAAATCAACCCAGATCGTTTCAGTGCACCAAATTGAATGAAACCAATTTTTTTGGAAAGGTCTATGAATGCTTAATCCAAGCCCGTTGGATTCAAGTCATTTGGATCAGTAGATCACCCATAGTAAAAATAACAAGGCAGAAGCTTTTCTGTATTCAAACATTTTTCAAATTTAAACCATAAAAGCTTTTGAGTTGATTCCAACTCTCAAAAATCACATTTAACCATACCTTTCAGAATATATAAAAATATATAGGTTTACTTGCAGAAATAATGTTCAAGGAATAAAAGAATGCTTCATAAGCATTTCTAGACACATTAATTAATTAAAATAAAAGGGTAAAACCTTATTAAATTGTGACACCACTTTAAATCACATTCTCATGGACTACAATATGTGGTGATGCCATGTGTCAACATGATCCCATGTTTAGTTTGGAGAATATTAAATCTTAAGTAGTTTTTCAATGAATAGAAATTACTTTTCTAAAATAAAAAGATTTAAACCAAGCCTTAACCTTGTAATGTTAGAGATGATGCTAGATCATCTATAGGACCTTTGTGTGTGATTATTGCAAGTAGTTAAGTATTGTTTGGTGATTGTGTACCTCGTATTTATTCATAGACGCTAGTACCGACCAAGGATACGAGGAGGAAGGAGGATACTACGAAGAAGAAGCCGAGGAGAACTTCAACCACTGCTCTGCACAAGGCAAGCTTTACTAATCAAGTTGACTAATGCAAGCTAGTAACTATGCAAGCTTATACTCATATTGATGCAAGCCAACCCTTGCCAGATACCCTATGGATGCCACAAACCCATACTTGTGACCCTACTTGCTTGTTGAAAACCAATCCTAGTTTTATGGCAAGCTTCTTACTTTATTTCTTTATCAAAGCTACTTAGAGTCTACCTAAGAGTTTGGTAGATACTAGACAGTTGTGCTGAAGGTTGCATAAAGAGCATAAAATTTGACCTAAGCTAGAAACCTTGATATCAGCCTAAGATATAAGGTTGGACTTAGTGAAACTCCATTAGTTACCACCCCTCATTAGTATTACCCCCCACCTGTAGATGCTAGTGCTAAGCATAAAACTTGATCAACTTTTAGATGGGAATAGTTGGTGCAAAAATGGTTATGAAAACCTTGGAATGATGGATCATTCTATTGAAATGTTTTGAACATGTGTTTCCAAACACTTGATGATTTTGGTGATGAAAATGTTGAGGCATGAGCCTTAGCCCTTTATAAAACTGATGGTTGTCTGGATGCGATACCATTCCAATTTTATCGTACAACCACAATACCCGAATATTGGGTAGGGCTTGACTGGAAACTTATATACCTTAGTATTAGTTCCCTCACGGCCAAGGTCTGAGCTGAGGCTACCTTGTGAAGATTGTCCACCTGTGCAGTACCCAAGATGACAGTGGTCATGGTTGGGAGGCCAAACTCACAGGAGAGGTGCTTATACTAGGGAGTGTAATTGAAAGGTTAGGATTGATTATCCGCATACTGAGTATGGTGAATTCAGGATTTGTTCCTGACGGATGTATCGAATGTTGTGGTGAAAGTGTACAATCTCTGCAGAGTGTCAAACTATTCGAATAGCCGCGTCCGCGGTTATGGACAGTTGGAGTGGCCATACTGTTCCCCCGTCAGACTTTTCAAAATGACTTATGAAATGAAGTGAGACTTTGACTTGACCACAACAGAGTTGTGACCTGAATTACAAGATCCCACTTAGGAGTTATAAAATTATAACTAGTTTTGGAACTTAGTAGAGATAAACCTGGCTTTTTGCAAAACAACCCTAGAGCCTAGTGTCCTATTATCCAAAAAACCCCTTACATGTTAGTATTAGCTTGCGAGTACTTAAAGAGTACTCATGGCTTTGTCCCTGGCTATTCCCATGGCCAGACTATGAAGAGGAGTACCTCGAAGATGGACCCCAGGAAGGTTACGACAACTAGGATCATCTCCCATCGTCAGGATTGCCTATGACCCTGAAGATGGAGCTTCGCCTACGCTACCGTTATTACTACGTATTCCGCTGCTTGATGTTGTATTAAGACTGGATCATGAGATCCCTATTTGTGTAAGAAGTTATGTATCGTTGTAATGGATGAAGTACTATGGTATCCAATTCTGTTATGTCTCGCAAAAATGGTTATCCTGGGATTGCGATGTATGGCATAACATGCATCTAGGATTGAAAAATCCGGGTGTTGACAAGTTGGTATCAGAGCCATCCTGACCATAGAAGACCCTAGTTAGGTTAGACGTTGAACCAAAAACTTAGTTTCAAAAACCAAAGAAAACAAATATTTACAAAAACCTATTCTCATTCTTATCTCTTTGATTCTTTCATAAAACTTCATGTTCCTCAAAAACTCTTGCAAAATAGATAAAATTTTGACACACTTGATCACTCTGCTAATCTACTCATCCTCTATTTTTATAGATGGATGTGAAGTACAGCAAGTTTTATCAGTTGGGGAATGGAGGAGACCTTATCTTTGAGAGGGATCTGGATCAGCTTTCGGAACTTCTGGAGCGTCCACACCCCGAGTTCTTCGGAGCTCAGCTCAATGATCAAGGAGGAGAAGATCTGCAGTGGCTAATTGTTGCAAGTCTCCGAGGAAAGATGAACCTCTCACTGCGGAGGGAATTCAGTTTACCTTGAGGGAAAACAACTGGCTCGATGGACTTGCCAGAGCAATGCAGGAAGCTCTTTCCCGTCTGTGCGGGCAGAGCATCAATCAGATCAAGGGTACTCGCTTTGAGTTTTTCCCAAGACGTGATGCAAATGGACAACCACTGGAAGCCCCATACCACCCCGAGCTGAAGACTCAATTGGACCACCTTAGCTTCATGATGTATGATCGTCAGCAGGAGTTGGACAACTGCCGTGACTATTGCAACCACAAGTCTGCCATCATCAAGACGAAGGATCAGACCATAGCCATGCTAGCAAAGGATCGCAAGTCTCGCCGCCGTCAGCTCGACAAGAAGGAGCGCATTATTGCCCATCTTCGCCACCGCATCTCATCTCTGGAAGAGACCATCCACGAGAGGGACATGCAGTTGGAGGAAAGGGAGAATGCCGGAGAGGATCTTCGTGGAGACCCTTACTCCTATCTCAGCGATGACGATGATTTATTGGAGGATCAGGCCATGGACTTCTTCACCGATGAGGATGATTTCGCCTTCATCGATGATGCTGAAGATGATGAAGCCACAGACTCCAAAGAGTAGTAGCACTAAGCACTAGCGTAGTGAGTACTAGTCGGTCCCACTGTATCATAGTTTCCAGAATGGTTCTTAAAACCATCTGTTTTTCCTTGTTGTGGTGTGTGTTGTACTGTGTGCTATGATTGAATGAAAAAGCAAGTTGCTAGAAAAATCTGAGTCAAACATTTAAAAAATTTTTAAAAAAAACAAAACCTTAGAAATTTCCCTCTTTTCTCATGATCTATACCCATCTTCAGATGCCACGTGGAGGAAGTGGTTCAGCCCCGGACCCGATGTTGCAGATCCTGCAAATGTTGACTTCTGACCGCGAAGCAGAAAGAGCGGAACGTCAAGCCAACCTAGCCACTCTGCAACAGATAGCCCAGCTAGCCCATAACAACCAAGGCCACGGAAATCAGGACAACCACGGATCTAAGCTCAAGAATTTCCCGAATACCAACCCACCCGTTTTCACCAAGTCAGAAGAACCCCTAGATGCCGATGATTGGCTGCAAACCATGGAAAACAACTTAGAAGTAGCAGGAGTTGAAGCCAACGAGAAAGTCCTATTCGCCACCCATTATCTAGCTGGAGATGCCAGGGCATGGTGGAACAGTGTTCGCGCAATGACCGGAGGCCAGATGATGACCTGGGAGGAATTCAAGGTCAAGTTTAGCAGAACCCATGTGCCACCAGGTTTAATCAAGAGAATGAGAGACGAGTTCAGAGAATTGAAGCAAGGAAGGATGACTGTAGTGGAATACCATGACAAATTTTTGTCATTAGCTAGGTATGCCCCGGACGAGATAGACACCGAAGCCAAGAAGAAAGAAAGATTCCTGAATGGTCTGCATGACGAGATGCATACAGTGTTAGTCAATATCCCCTTTGTTGATATTGAAGCCCTTGTCGATTCAGCCATCCAGATGGAAGGAAAGATCAACCAGGCCAATGAGAACCGCAAGCGTCGCATGATGCATCAACCAGTAACCCATCAGACCCCAAAGTATCGCCCCAACCCATCTCCAGGATTTGCCCCAAGAACCAATAGACCCCCTATGACCTGTCCGACCTATCCCAACCGTGGAAACCCTAGACCCGGAGGAAATCACAACAACCCCGGCAACTCTAGCAATTTCACCCGTGCCCCACCCAAGTTCGACACCAACAATGCTACCGCCAACCCCAACACTGCCCCGAGGACTGGAAGCAATGTTGTGCCTGTCGCAGCCAAGGACAAGTCACAAGTGACCTGTTATGACTGTGGAAGTAAAGGCCACTACTCCAATGAGTGCCCCAACAAGAAGAATGCTACAGCCCCTAATACCAATGTCCCAGCTCAGCAGCAGCGTCGTGTCCAGCCAGGGAGAAGATTTGCCCCAGGGAATTCACTCAACCGTAATGGCCGTCTTTTTCTCATGCATGCTGAAGAAGCTCAGGAAGCGCCAGACGTTGTGCTGGGTATGTTTTCTGTTAATTCAGTACTTGCAAGAGTGTCGTTTGATTCTGGTGCATCGCATTCATTTGTCACCGAAGAATTTGCCTGCACTAGTAAAATTCAACCAACCAAACTGAAGCATGTGATGATTGTACAAATTCCCGGATCAACCACCAAGGCTAGGCAAATTTGCAAAGCCGTCCCTATCCGAATCCATGGCATAGATTTTTATGCTAATCTAATAGTACTCGGAACTAAAGGTTTGGAAGTAGTACTAGGAATGGATTGGATGTCCAAACATAAAGGATTGATTGACTGTGCCAAGAAAGCCATCACCATGACCAGTACCGCCGGAATATCAATCAGGCATATATCTGAAACCTTACCTCGCCAATTCAAGTGTAACAAGAGTATAGCCCAACCTACCATTGACCAAGTTCGGATAGTCTATGAATACCCCGATGTATTTCCAGATGTTTTGCCCGGTATGCCCCCAGATCGGGATATCAAGTTTATCATCGAACTAATCCCCGGAACATGACCCATAGCCTAGAGACCCTATAGTATGAACCCGTCAGAACTGGAAGAACTGAAGAAGCAACTGGATTCCATGTTGGAAATCGGATTGATTCAACCAAGTGCGTCCCCATGGAGATCACCTGTCTTGTTTGTGGACAAGAAGGATGGAGGTAACCGTTTGTGTACGGATTATCGGAAGTTGAATGATGTCACCATCAAGAACAAGTACCCCTTGCCTAAGATAGAAGATTTGTTTGATCAGTTGACCGGTGCCCAAGTGTTTTCTAAGATTGATCTTAGAACTGGCTATCATCAACTCAAAATTCGTGCAGAGGATATCCCAAAGACTGCCTTTACCACCAGATATGGATTGTACGAGTATACAGTCATGTCTTTTGGATTAACCAATGCCCCCGCTTATTTCATGAACCTCATGAATCAGATTTTTATGGACTTCCTGGATAAGTTTGTCGTTGTTTTCATCGATGACATTCTGATTTATTCCAAATCAGAAGAAGAACATGAGCTACACCTAAGGACCATTCTTGGAACCCTTAGAGAGCATCAGCTGTATGCAAAGTTTAGCAAATGTGAATTCTGGTTACAGGAAGTAGGATTCCTCGGTCACATTGTATCAGCCGGAGGAATTGCTGTTGACCCAGCCAAAGTGAAAGATGTAGAAGATTGGCAAGCCCCAACCACTCAAACCCAAGTTCGTGCTTTTCTCGGATTGGCGGGATATTACCGCAAATTTGTAGAAGGATTCTCTAGTATCACCCGACCCATGACCCAATTGCTTAAGAAGGACAAGAAGTTTGAATGGACCGACAAATGTGAAGCGAGTTTTCAAGAACTCAAGAGGAGATTGATTTCAGCCCCAATCTTGATCATGCCGGATATCACGAAGCCCTTCGATGTGTATTGTGACGCATCCAAGATTGGTCTCGTATGTGTGCTAATGCAAGAAGGCAAAGTTATATCCTATCTATCGCGACAATTGAAGCAACATGAACAAAATTACCCAACCCATGACCTCGAACTCGCAGTCGTAGTTCTAGCCCTGAAGACATGGAGACATTACCTTATGGGAAACCGTTGTGAGATTTATTCGGATCACAAGAGCCTAAAGTATATATTCACTCAGAAGGAGCTGAATATGAGGCAGAGAAGATGGATTGAGCTAATCAAGGATTACGACCTGGACATTCACTATCACCCTGGAAAAGCCAATGTGGTAGCCGATGCCCTTAGCAGATTGTCGTGCCGCTTGAACTCCATGATTTTGAAGGAGCAACCAAGTTTGCACAAAGAGATGGAAGATTTTCGAGTGGAATTAGTAAGTGAAGGATTTTTGGCTAGCATAGAACTTCAGCCCACTTTGATCAGTCAGATTAAAGAGGCGCAGAAAGGAAATGCTAGTATCGACGGAATCAAGCGTCGTATCGGTACAGGCAAAGTACCCGGATTCACCGAGGACGAAGAAGGAGTTTTGTGGTACAAAGGACGCCTTTGTGTACCATCAGATTCTGAGTTAAAAGAAGTTATCTTAAAGGAGGCTCATGATACTCTTTATTCTATCCATCCCGGAGGAACTAAGATGTATCAAGACTTGAAAGAGCAATTTTGGTGGCATAAGATGAAGAGAGAAATCGAAAGCTATATCGCCAAGTGTGATATATGTCAGCGAGTCAAGGCAGGACATCAAAGACCCGCTGGATTGTTGCAACCTTTGCAAATTCCGGAATGGAAATGGGATTCTGTAGGAATGGACTTTATCACTGGACTACCTACTTCTAGTAGGGGAAATGACTCTATTTGGGTCATAGTGGACAGATTGTCCAAAGTCGCCCATTTCTTGCTGGTCAAAACCACCTATCAGAGTTCGAAGCTAGCCGAGTTGTACATCGCTAGAATCGTTAGTTTGCACGGAGTCCCCAAGAACATAGTATCGGATCGAGGAACTCAGTTTACCTCGAGATTCTGGAAGAAAGTCCAAGAAGGTTTAGGAACCCGCCTAGATTTCAGTACTGCGTATCACCCTCAGTCCGACGGACAAACAGAGCGAGTAAACCAAATACTCGAAGATATGCTTAGAGCGTGTGTACTAGAATATGGATCCAAGTGGGAAGACTGTCTGCCGTTTGTAGAATTTTTCTACAACAATAGTTACCAAGCCAGTTTGCAAATGGCCCCATTTGAATTCATGTACGGAAGGAAGTGTCGCACCCCTTTGAACTGGTCGGAAGTAGGAGAGAGTCAGATTTTCGGACCCGACATCCTACGAGAAGCAGAAGAGAAGGTTCACAAGATTCGTGAGCACCTCAAGACAGCCCAATCCCGACAGAAGAGTTACGCCGACAAGAGACGTCGAGACCTCGCCTTCAACATCGGAGATTTTGTTTATCTGAAAGTGTCGCCATTGAAGGGAATGCAGCGTTTCCAACTCAAGGGAAAGTTAGCCCCCAGATATATCAGACCTTTCAAAATTTTGAACCGTCGAGGAGAAGTATCTTATCAACTGGAACTACATGAAGAGATGTCAGCTGTGCACAATGTGTTCCATATCTCGTTACTTCGCAAGTGTCTCGAAGTCCCCGAGAAGACCGAAGTATTCAAGAATATCAATCACCGGACCATAGAGATCAACGATGACCTAACCTATCCCGAAGTGCCCATCCGCATTTTGGAAGAAGCTTATCGAACTACCAGAACCCGAAGCATCAAGTTTCTCAAGATTCAGTGGAGCAACCACACAGAAGAGGAAGCTACCTGGGAACGCGAAGATCACATCAGGACGGAGTTTCCCGATCTCTTCAAATCCTAGGTAATCTTTTCGTCCTTTTTCAAATCTCGGGACGAGATTTTGTTTAAGGGGGGAAGGTTTGTAACATCCCAAAAATACTAAACTTAGATCATCAAACACTAATCACCAAGATTAGGGTCAACAAAAACTTTTCTAAGTAAACCCATGAATGCATGTATATGTGTATGCATGGAATTTGAATTTCTTTAAAAACCACCTTGTTTGTGTGATCCATTGCTTGTAAAATGTTTCTTAGGTGAAATAAACATCATCTAAAACATTTCCCACACTTTTCCTTAAGACAAGTAAATCAAAACAAATATATTAAGTGAATGGTCATTTTGACCAATTTAACTCCCATGCCTACTTTGGCTGTCTCAAACTTTCAAAACCTAATAGAAACTTTTCTGGATCTTTGCACCCCTTGAATGTACTCATAACAGAGTATCAAGGCCCACTTTGTGATCATCCAGAAACTTTCAAATGCATAGTTTAAATGACAATTCAAAATTGAATCTTCTTCATATGGGAAGATCCCACTTTTTCAAAAACCACTCAAACAAGCTCAACTTTCAAAACCCAAGCATCTGCAGACTCATCAGCACCAATATAGCAAACCCACCAAAAATCATTTCAAAATTCAAAACTTGATTTCATGCGGCCATTTTATCAAATAGGTTGCAGACACAAATCAAACAAAACATCAAACACTATAGTGTGCAGTGATTCTTGCCTAACTTGTTCCCTAGTTAGCTCACACACAACTCAGTAGATCATCTAGAAAGATTAGCCCAACACTAGCACCCCTGTGAGCTTGCCATTGCCATTAATGGTGAACAGCCGAGCACACCCATGTCACCCCATTGTGGACAGCAAGCTAGGAGCAGCAGCAAGCCTAGCCAGCATGTCTGGGAGGCAGCCCACCGTCCACCGCCACTGCCTGTCCCAGCCGCGAGCGTTGCCAAGCCCTGGACCGCGCGCACAAGCCACGCCCAGACCATGCCGAGCGTGCGCCAGAGCGCCACCCGCGACCAGCGTCCACAGACCGCGCGCCGCCCTCACCGCGTGCACACACGATCACCACCGACCCAGGAGACCGCCAGACATCCCCGTTTGCCGCCCCATGCCATACAACCACCGCCCACCGTCGAAGACGCCGCCTCTGCCGCGCAGAGCACCGGCCATTCCAGACCAAACCACACCGCCCCATGCCTCGCGACCAAGTCGTTGAGCATCGCCAGGAGACATAGCACCATCCCCTACCCTTGCACATGCCATTAGCCGCCTGTAACGTCGCCCCCGACGAGCTCACCGTGCGCCCCGACGATCCCCTCGCTCGACTATAAATAGAGGCCACCCCCGCACGATTTCTTCACACCATCTCACTCCCCTCTCCTCACTGATCGTGCCACACCATTTTCAGAGCAAGGCGAGCACCACCTCGCCGGAATTTCACTGGAGCCTGCCGCTGCCGGAGAAGAAGGGAGCCAGCGATTAGAGCCGCGCCAGGAGAAGCCACCGGTACCAGGAGGTTCGCCGTCGTCGACTTCGTCGTTCGCCCGCCTCGCCGACCCTCGCCCGTACCCTGGTGAGCCCCCAGCACCCCTCACTGGCCGCGCTAGGTTTCATTCTCGCCGGAGCTATCTCGCGTCGACGATGACCCCCAGTCGTTGGATTAGAACTAGATCGAACGATCCACATTGCCCCATACCGCTTCGCCCAGCCCCGTGTCACTGACTAGTGGGGACATCCACTTAAGCAGCCCGCGGGAGCACTGTTCTTAGCAGGCCGGCCCGTTAGAATTTCCCGCGCAACCCAGCAATTCAAATTAAACCTTTTCTTTTTAAATTCAAACACACTTCTGTACCCAACTTCAAAAATCAACCCAGATCGTTTTAGTGCAGCAAATTGAATGAAACCAATTTTGTTGGAAAGGACTGTGAATGGTTAATCCAAGCCCGTTGGATTCAAGTCATTTGGATCAGTAGATCACCCATAGTAAAAATAACAATGCAGAAGCTTTTCTGCATTCAAACATTTTTCAAATTTAAACCATAAAAGCTTTTGAGTTGATTCCAACTCTTAAAAATCACATTTAACCATACCTTTCAGAATATATAAAAATATATAGGTTTACTTGCAGAAATAATATTCAAGGAATAAAAGAATGCTTCATAAGCATTTCTAGACACATTAATTAATTAAAATAAAAGGGTAAAACCTTATTAAATTGTGACACCACTTCAAATCACATTCCCATGGACTACAATATGTGGTGATGACATGTGTCAACATGATCCCATGTTTAGTTTGGAGAATATTAAATCTTAAGTAGTTTTTCAATGAGTAGAAATTACTTTTCTAAAATAAAAAGATTTAAACCAAGCCTTAACCTTGTAATGTTAGAGATGATGCTAGATCATCTATAGGACCTTTGTGTGTGATGATTGCAAGTAGTTAAGTATTGTTTGGTGATTGTGTACCTCGTATTTATTCATAGACGCTAGTACCGACCAAGGATACGAGGAGGAAGGAGCATACTACGAAGAAGAAGCCGAGGAGAACTTCAACCACTGCTCTGCACAAGGCAAGCTTTACTAATCAAGTTGACCAATGCAAGCTAGTAACTATGCAAGCTTATACTCATATTGATGCAAGCCAACCCTTGCCAGATACCCTACGGATGCCACAAACCCATACTTGTGACCCTACTTGCTTGTTGACAACCAATCCTAATTTTATGGCAAGCTTCTTACTTTATTTCTTTATCAAAGCTACTTAGAGTCTACCTAAGAGTTTGGTAGATACTAGACAGTTGTGCTGAAGGTTGCATAAAGAGCATAAAATTTGACCTAAGCTAGAAACCTTGATATCAGCCTAAGATATAAGGTTGGACTTAGTGAAACTCCATTAGTTACCACCCCTCATTAGTATTACCCCCCACCTGTGGATGCTAGTGCTAAGCATAAAACTTGATCAACTTTTAGATGGGAATACTTGGTGGGAAAATGGTTATGAAAACCTTGGAATGATGGATCATTCTATTGAAATGTTTTGTACATGTGTTTCCAAACACTTGATGATTTTGGTGATGAAAATGTTGAGGCATGAGCCTTAGCCCTTTATAAAACTGATGGTTGTCTGGATGCGATACCATTCCAATTTTATCGTACGACCACAATACCCGAATATTGGGTAGGGCTTGACTGGAAACTTATATACCTTAGTATTAGTTCCCTCACGGCCAAGGTCTGAGCTGAGGCTACCTTGTGAAGATTGTCCACCTGTGCAGTACCCAAGATGACAGTGGTCATTGTTGGGAGGCCAAACTCACAGGAGAGGTGCTTATACAAGGGAGTGTAATTGAAAGGTTAAGAATAATTATCCGCATACTGAGTATGGTGAATTCAGGATTTGTTCCTAACGGATGTATCGAATGTTGTGGTGAAAGTGTACAATCTCTGCAGAGTGTCAAACTATTCGAATAGCCGCGTCCGCGGTTATGGACAGTTGGAGTGGCCATAATGTTCCCCCGTTAGACTTTTCAAAATGACTTGTGAAATGAAGTGAGACTTTGACTTGACCACAACAGAGTTGTGACCTGAATTACAAGATCCCACTTAGGAGTTATAAAATTATAACTAGTTTTGGAACTTAGTAGAGATAAACCTGGCTTTTTGCAAAACAACCCTAGAGCCTAGTGTCCTATTATACAAAAAAACCCTTACCTGTTAGTATTAGTTTGCGAGTACTTAAAGAGTACTCATGGCTTTGTCCCTGGCTATTCCCATGGCCAGACTATAAAGAGGAGTACCTCGAAGATGGACCCCAGGAAGGTTACGACAACTAGGATCATCTCCCATCATCAGCATTGCCTGTGACCCTGAAGATGGAGCTTTGCCTATGCTACCGTTATTACTACGTATTCCGCTGCTTGATGTTGTATTAAGACTGGATCATGAGATCCCTATTTGTGTAAGAACTTATGTATCATTGTAATGGATGAAGTACTATGGTATCCAATTCTGTTATGTCTCGCAAAAATGGTAATCCTGGGATTGCGATGTATGGCATAACAGGCATCTAGGATTGAAAAATCCGGGTGTTGACACCCTTCCTCCCCTCCGCACCACCACTGCCCCCTCACCCTCGTCCCCCATATCTGCTCACGGGATTTCTCCCATACGCCTGACCCGATCCAGATCGAGGGAGCACCCGCGCCGCCCTGCCTCTCCTCGATGGTGGCCAGACATCGACATAGAAAGTGCAGGGAAGGGCGCCGGATGGGTACCTGTTCTCGCCGGTGGCGCATGAATCACCGGAGCCCCCGTCCTTTCACTCTCCCCCCATAGCTGGAACCTCACCGATGCAAGACACGGGTCAGGACCACTCGGACTCCGTCGACGTCGCCATGACCGTGGAGGTGTGCGTCAAGGATGCCGTCGGCCCCCTCTAGATGCTCGGATACCGCTAGTCTCTCCCGCCCATACTCTCATCCTTCTGTCCTTGCTGATCCATGTTTTGCGTGGGGATGGGATTTGATTTTGGCCACAGGTCCCTTCTCCCAGAGGGTGCTGCTCACGGTGGAGGAGAAGAATGTGCCCTACGAGAAGAAGCTCATCGACGTCAGCAACAAGCCCCATTAGTTTGTTCCTACATCCCTATCTGATCCTCCCCTCCTCCTGAAATGTTCCACTCACGAAAGTACAAAACCACTTGACGAGTGAGGATAGATAGATTACTAGTCAGTCATGTTGGTCATGCCTTTGGTGAAGTCGTGTTGGTGCTGCCTTTGGTGAAGTACGAACTGAATTGCGAGACTGTAATTTTTAGTAGGCCCGATCATTCCTGTTGGTGCTTACTTAGATGATTAGGGGATTAAAATAGGACAGTTAAATACTCGTCCTTGCATTTCTTCTAGTTGCAGATACATGCCATGATCAAAGTAATAATAGATAATCTGACATCTCCTTGTGTGGAAGAACAAATACCAACTCTGTTTCAGCTGTTCGAATACTATATGATTGATATATTTCTTTGTCCGTAATTCAACTATATATGTGATTAAACGTTGTCCTTATTAGTAGTATTTTTGACATGTCGGCGAGTATGTATGTTGGCATCATAACATGAAATAGGTCTCCTGCTAGCTATACAAGCAAGTTGTTCTCTTACATTATCTGAAAATAATTTATAGCCCCAATATTGTGAGCTGCTGCATGCATGATCTGTATATATATATGTGTGTGTTACACTTGTTTATTTATGCTTTAAGAATTCCTCAACCTGTATTCCTGCTGTTTTATGGACTTGTGTTGTACATCTATTTTAGTAGGCACGTGTCCTTTGCATTTGAACTAGTCTGTGATTAGCTCTATACATTAGTTTCTATGAACATTTTGATTCTGTACATAACAATTAGTAGGCCGACTTTGCAAAGGATCGGCTTGACTTTGAGGCCGACCCGCCCATCCAGAGGATCCGCATGAAGGAGCTCGTCGACGCGTGCTGGGAGTTCCACCACATCTACCGCGGCACGTCACGCTGCCACCTGCTCACTAGTCCAGCGCATCGAGGGACGCTCCTAGCCGTGCCATGCGGCCAAGGCTCCTGGCATCAAGGGCTGCCCATGGTCGTGCTTCCTCCACCGCGGAGCTATAGGTAAGGCTTCTGGGATCTGATAATTGCGCTTCTTTAACACCCCCCCCCCCCCCCAGTAATAGATTCGTGTGCCCTGGTTGGTTAGAGCACACAAACACATCTTTAATGAAACATGCGGATGGATCAGCACACGCTGTTCTAGGAAATAACTTGAAGTCATGGCAATAGAAGAACTATAAGTTCCCATTGACATATGCTTGCAATTCCATATTTCTTGTTGCTTACCCCTGTTGTTGTATGGTTCAATCTTCATTATTGTTTGTTGTTATGTTCCTGTCAGTCATATGCTATAATTGATTCAGTTCAGATTTGAGTAGAAATTTTACCTATATAAAATGCATTTCTTTGTTGCCATTTCAGTTATCTTACTCATTCATTCTAGTCTGAGGTTACTCAAGGTGGTTTTAGGTAGTTAATCTGCTTCTATGCTAGCTATGATCTGTTGATATCAAACATGCACTACAGAATATAGTGATTTATTCGCTATTGGCAGATTTACTGACGTTGTTTTGAACTAGCAATGCTTACTGGGCGGCACTAAAACTGGAACCTACAATGTTCTTTTTGTTTACCTAAAGTATGGTACTGTAAAAAGCTCAAGTCTAATGTAGTTAATTGTGAAAAACTCAAAAAGTGGGTGCATCTTATACCATGTTATATATGTTGATT
Organism: Avena sativa; assembly: GCA_916181665.1. Taxonomy (NCBI): domain Eukaryota; kingdom Viridiplantae; phylum Streptophyta; class Magnoliopsida; order Poales; family Poaceae; genus Avena; species Avena sativa. The sequence goes on along the minus strand of OV702298.1, from coordinate 53,245,429 downwards.
GAATTGAAATGATTATAACTAAGAACCTTTTGGTGATCATTGACAGTAGGAGATAACTATTTCCTTTTGAGCACCTCAATTGCATAATTTTTGTTTGTTTGTATCAGTCAATTGTTTCGTTCACAAAATTACTTGTGTATATTAAACTTAATCTTGTTGTGATTATTATTTTTCTGTCCAAATGTCTCATGTATGTTGTTCACTCCGTTCTGCCCAAACTTGTCATTTGGACTTATCATCTTTTCATATTGGTGTGGCTTCAATTAACCGTATGAAAATCCAACAATAGATGGATCCTCAAACTCTTAGTATTCTCATGCAATATTATTTCTTATCTCAGCCTTTAGGATAAATGCACAGCATGCTTAAGTCTCCTTGATACTCATGTTCTACCTTGCTAACTCTGATTTTTACCTTATCCCAGATGATGCCAGAAGCAACACTTGGGTGCTGATCGATGGCAAGAAGGTAGCAGCTGTCGTGAGGAGAAACACTAGGACTAGTGCTTGGTCAGCATGATAATGATCCTTCCTGTAACATTATCTTCATGTACATAGATAACCTCTTGTTAGAGATGATATATTCTGAACATATACAGCAGTACGGTAGTGCATCTGCATGGCCTTTTGACCTGACTTAAGTGTAGTATTTGTATTCATCTCTTTTGTTAAAATCGTGTATTCTCAGAGTTTATATTTGTAAAATTCCATGTGTTCTCTCCTTTCTGAATAAAATATTGGTTATTTATACTATAAAAAGGTAGAAAATTGGTACCTGACGGTAAAACCTGACAAGTGGGACTAGCTCAGAAATTTAAATGAAAAAAGGAAATACTTGAAAAAAATTGCAAGGCCCAACAAGAAATGGACAGTAAAAAGGCTGAGGCCTAAAAAGTAATAGATAGTAAAAGGGCCAAAAGCCTAGAAAGGAAAAAGGCTGGATTATTAGCCTCGGCCCATATATATCATAGAAATGGACCGGGCTGATTTTGGCTTGCGACGATCTAATATCATCACGATTTTGCCACGTAGGATCTGGCGTGGTGAGGCTAGACAACGCATGACGATATTGGATCGTCATAGACGATATGACTATCTAATATCGTCATAGACGATTATGACATTTTCACAAAAAATGTCGTTGTATGCAATTACTGACGCTCAGTTTTTGACGATATGTTTTTCGTCATAAGATCGTCATATATTATAGACAATGACGATTCAGTGACGAAAATTGAGGGTCATGTATCAACAGATTCCTTGTAGTGGCCGTTGGAGCAATAAATGCACCAGTACTACCGGTACACAAGCGGCAGTACCGGTTGCAAGCGGTACTACTGGTCCAGTACCGGATCAGGTATCGGATCAGCATCACTTGGTCGAGCCTGCTTCAGGTTTGCCTGGTACAGCCTTGTGGTAGTACCCCCAAGCGGTAGTACCGGTTAGTGGAAGCGGTACTACAGGTTAGGGCGGTAGTACCGGTCCCAAGTACCGGTTGGTACTAAGCGAGAGGGGAAGGGCTGGTCCTTCCCTAGGGCTACCCGGTACAGCTGAGCGATACTACCGTGTCCGAGCGGTAGTACCGCTTGCCACTAGCGGTACTACCGGTTGGAGCAGTAGTGCCGCTCCGTGGTACCGGGTGGTACTGAGGAAAGGCTAGCCCTCCCCAGCTTGCACGGGTCCAACCGGTACTGGGGGCGGTAGTACCGGTGCCAAGCGGTAGTACCGGTTATTTTTCCGGTACTACCGGTTGGCACTGAGACTTTTGTCAAGGGAAACTGGGCAAGGCAATATTTGTGCCACAATCTAAAAAACATGTGATAAACTTAGCGCATGATTAGACTGATAAGTGTGTTGTTATCAAACATCAAAATCACAAGGATAGGAAATGCTCTTTCAATCTCCCCCTTTTTGGTGTTTGATGACAACACACCTTTGCAAGATGATTTTATGACGATACTCATGGCATTTGTAAAATAGAGACGGGGCTGCCCCTAGATGTGTAGAATCAAACCTCCCCCTCTATTTTACAAACCCAACATATGTGCACAAATATAGATACTAGCATTTGAAACCATACCTTTGCACAATAACTTGTGATGAGAAATATATTGATAATGGATAACGCATAACGTATATCATCACAAGATGGATCCATGACATAAACCACATAGTCTCAACAATACATAGAGTTCACACGTAAAATAGAAGTTCACACATAAATAGGAGGAAATCAAAGTTCACAAGCAATAAAACGATCAAAGTAAGAACGATCTTGTGACTTCCCATGCAACACCCATGCCTAAGGTTCAACTTCTCCCCCTTTGGCATCAAGACGCCAAAAAGGGACAAGTGCAAGACTAACGTCCCGATAGTCAATCCTCCTCCTCATCATCAAAGTCCTCCTCATAGGGGGGAGCATGGTGTGAGGAAGAGACAGAGATCCACTGGTCTTCAGGGGTGATGTTGGTCTCGGACCCCTCAGAGACGGTCAATCCTTGGGCTGCCATCATGTCCTTCTGCCGAGCACTGGCTTTCTTGGCATACACATGAGCCTCATACATGCACTTTTGGTTGACAACTTGGAAGTAGAAAATCTTCTTGAGCTTGGCCTCCATCCTCTTGGCCCAAGAGGGCTTGGCATTCTTGCGACAGGAGACAACATAGTCTGTGTCACGACCACTGTCAGCATCCTCAGAGTCATCCTCTTCCTCCACAACGCGGGGTTTAGCACGCTTCTTGATCTTGAGTGCCTTGGGCCGGTGCACAATGAGAGGACGAGTGGATAGGGTCCTAGCAATGGGAGGGAACTTGGACACAATAAGGGCCATGATGTAGGGAGCAAATGGCGGAACCCTCCGAGAGTGAGCAACAGCAACCATCTCATTCCAAATATAATCCGTCACATCAAGAGCGGTGCCTGAGTCACGGTTGAGGAAGGTGTTGAACAACAAATCAACAGAAAAACCATGAATTTCATCTTTGTTGCCTGCACGAGGAGCAACAGTCTCATGGAAGATGTGGTGCAGAATATCATATGTGGGGAGAAGATCCTTGATCTTGCCAGCAACCTTGCGGCCCTGGATATACAGAGGTGTAAGGACATCCTTCTTGGTGGGGTGATCCCGCAAGTGACAACGGAAACCACAAGGAGTGTCATGGCCACGATCTTCATACCCCAAAATTGCAGCAAACTCAGCAAGAGTGGCTTCCTTGACTACACCTTGAGTCATCCAAGTGATCTTCTGAGTGCTGCCAGTATGGAAGTGAGCAGTGGCATAAAACTGTGCAATGAAGAGTGGCTCGTAGTCATACTGGAACTCCATGATAGGGAACAAGCCAAGGTTAGAGCATATTTCCTTAGCTTCAGCAAAATAGTCAAGGTTCTTGTTGATGTGTTCCATGTCAATCCACGGCTGAGGCACCACCATCTGGATATTTGTCATAAGGACCTCATGATAGACGCGCTCTTGGAAATTATTGAAAAACAGACTGTCTTCCCTGTCCTCATCATGGTTGCGGGCATATGCATTGTCAATCCTCAGAGCCCGAAACTAAGACTCAGAAATGTCAGATAGTTTCCTTGGCCCTGATGGCCGTGAGCTGCAACTCTTGGTGCGCCCCGAGGAAGGGGCGAGAAGGGGGAGCGCTGCCACGCCCAGCAGAGCACTTGGTGACCCCCTCACGACCCCCACGGCCACCTCGAGTAGCAGGCAACTTCGAACGACGTCTCGGCTGTGGCATAACTTCATCCTCGAACTCCGTCTCTTCCTCAACAATCTCAAGACTAGCTTTGGAGCGCTTACGCGCACCCCTATAACCACCTGCATCTGTGAAAGCACGAGGGAGAAAAGAAAGGGGGTAAGGGAACAAGAATCCCTAAGGAACAAAGAAGAATCCAAGATTTAGTAGAAATGTTGAGGACAGTTGGGACCGGTACTACCGGACCTGACAACCGGTAGTACAGCTTGCGAGAGGTAGTATCGGAAAATATTCAGATGCTACTGGTCGAACGGTACAGGCTCATCAGATCTGGTAGAGAACGATCCAAAATTGGCCTCAACAATCTGTAAACTATCGATTCTACTGAGTAACAAGGGAAGTATGGCAGTACAACCTCACAACACGTCAATTTCTTCACAAATCTAAGCAAAACCTAGATCCAATGACGAAATTAAAAGTGAGAGAGAAAGGGCAGTTCTATCGGGATCCATGGAGGTGGAGAAGGAGTGGGAGTCTGCAAGGAGTCCGAATCCAAGGAGGATCCGGGCAGAGGAGGGCGCGGGAAGACTCCAGCGACAACGCGGGTATGTGTGGAGGGCGTGGGGAAGAATAGGGCACTGAAGGGTGCCTCCCCACGCGCGACCAATATATACCAGAAAATGCCGACCGGTAGTACTGGTTACTGAAGCGGTAGTACCGCTCGCAAGCGGTAGTACCGGTTTAGCAACCGATAGGACCGGTGACCGGTAGTACCGGTCATAGGGGCGGTAGTACCGCACCTGGAGCAGTTTCCAGGAAATGACCTAGGAACCACCCAGGTCCGGTAGTACCGCACATAAACCGGTAGTACAGGTCCCACTAGATTCCATAGCCAGGGAAAATGAGGGATTCTTGTGCGGAATGGATGAGGGTATTTGGGTTTGAGTAGATAGGCTTGGGTTGAGATAGTCAAACTGTGTGAAGCACATGCACTCTAAAATACAAAGAAATATGAAGAGCCAACCAAGAGTGCACGACTTTAGAACCAACTACAACTTAAAAATGACAAACATGAGTAAGCACCAACCTCTCGAGTGAGAGGGCGGTGGCCTAGGCCACCATATTTGAGTATACTCGACTTGGCACCACGAAGATAAATCTTGGGTCCATTACCGAAACTCATCATTTAAGCTCACGTATCACAAAATGATATTAAGAGGAATGATTTTGATTGCTTTGGGCATAATGGGGGAGGGATATTCCAATCAATTAAAAACGGAATCCCCCTATATCCATGCCTACACCTAAACCAAATATGGGTTGAAACATAGGTGAGAATGCAAGATAATCAAGTCAAGCTCCTTGAATCTACGATATTTAGTTCATTCCTCAAATAGCAAAACCTTGCTTCATCAAGTGGCTTCGTGAAGATATCGGCAAGTTAATCTTTGGTTGACACATATGATAGATCAATATCACCTCGAGCAACATGATCTCTAATGAAGTGATGGCGAATCTCAATATGCTTTGTCCTTGTGTGATCCACCGGGTTGTATTCAATCTTGATGGCACTTTCATTGTCACATAGAAGAGGCACTTTGCCACAATGGACACCGTATTCCTTTAAAGTTTGCCTCATCCATAGCAATTGGGTGCAAGCACTAGCAGCTGCCACATACTCGGCTTCGGCGATGGAGAGAGATATACAATTTTGCTTCTTAGAAGACCAACATACCAAGGATCTACCAAGGAATTGGCAAGCCCCGGATGTTGATTTTCTATCATCCTTATCACCTGCCCAATCTGAATCCGTGTATCCACAAAGAGCAAATGTTGAGCCTCGAGGATACCAAAGACCATAAAATAGGGTATGAACTAAATATCGAAAGATTCTCTTGACCGCCATCAAATGGCTTTCTTTAGGAGCCGCTTGATATCTTTCACACACACCTACACTCAACACAATATCGGGTCTAGATGCACAAAGGTAAAGCATAGAACCAATCATAGACCGGTATACCTTTTGATCCACATCTTTACCATTTGGATTTTGTTCTAGATGAGTCTTTGTAGCCATGGGAGTAGGAGCTCCATTTAAATCTTCAATTTTGAATCTCTTGAGCATATCTTGAGTATACTTGGCTTGATTAAAGAATGTCCCTCCTCTAACTTGCTTGATCTCAAAACCAAGAAATACTCTCAACTCCCCCATCAAAGACATCCGGAACCTACTAGTCATAAGCTTTGAGAATTCATCATTAAAAGCTTTGTTAGATGAGACAAAGATAATATCATCAACATATATTTGGCATACAAAAAGCTCCCCATTGACTTTCTTAGTAAAAAGAGTGGGATCGATTTTCCCAACCTCAAATCCACGGTCAAACAATAACTCTCTAAGGTGCTCATACCACGTGCGTGGGGCTTGCTTGAGTCCATAGAGCGCCTTATCAAGTTTGTAGACATGGTTTGGGAAGTTGGGGTCCTCAAATCTCGGGGGTTGCTTAACATATACCAACTCATTTAATGGACCATAAAGAAATGCACTCTCTACATCCATTTGTTGCAACTTGAAGTTATGATGTGTCGCATAAGCAAGAAGGATATGGATGGACTCAAGGCGAGCCACGGGTGCATAAGTCTCTCCATAGGCAATGCCTTCAATTTGAGAATACCCTTGTGCAACCAATATAGCCTTGTTCCTTACTATAATTCCATGCTCATCTTGCTTGTTCTTGAATATCCACTTCGTTCCAATAACATTGCGGCAATCCTTTGGCTTCTCAACTAACTTCCATACTTTGTTTCTCTCAAAGTTGTTGAGCTATTTGTGCATAGCTTCTAACCAATCCGAATCTTCAAGAGCTTCCCACACTTTCTTAGGTTCAATCATGGAGATGTGTGCTTGGTGTTCACTGAACCTCTTCAATTGTGCTCTTGTGGAAATGCATTTCCTTAGGTCACCAACTACATTTTGTAGAGAGTGGTCTCTTAATTCCAACATTCTCTCCTTTCTACCTTCGCGACGAGCGTGGATATCCGTGTTGTTTCTTGGGGGACCCTCTTCATCATTTTGGTCCTCGTATTGACCATCAACTTGACCTTGATCATCATCAGAATCATTCTCTTCATTGAGAGGCAAAGATTGACCTTGGTCTTGATCAAGTGCTCTTCTAGCATCAATTTGAGTTTGTCTCAAAGCAGTTTGTACGGATCTTCCTTGAACAATTGACTTGGCACCACTTGGCATCCTTGAGAATGAATCAAGCTCCTCTTGACTAGAGTCATCACTATGATCAACATGTTGAGGGTTCACATCTTGTCTTTGGCTTGAGTCATTTCCCTCCTCGGTGGATGGAGCATGTTGAGGTTGTGAAGATGAGGGATCCACTTGAGTGGAGCATAGTTCTTCTCGATCCGTCATAAGGGGTTCCTCAACAGAGCGGATATATCCCACACCCATTCTTCCTATGGCATCCTGAGGCATTTCATCATCTGCATCACAAGCATCAACACGCCCCCCTGGGGACCATCATATTCTTTGAAGGTCACACTACAAGATTCTATGACAGCTCCGGAGAGCTTATCATAGATTCTATAAGTGTGAGATTCGAGACCATAGACAACAAAAATACCCTCTAATGCTTTAGACTCGAATTTGGACAAACGAACACCTTTTATGAGATAGAAACACTTACAACCGAACACCCAAAAGTAAGATCTGTTGGGCTTGTTACCGGTAAGTATTTCATATGGAGTCTTGTTGATTTCTTTGCGGAGGTAGAGCCGGTTTGAAGCATGGAAAGCGGTGGAGATGGCTTCGGCCCAAAAGTTGTATGGAGATTTAAACTCCGCTAACATGGTCCTAGCCATCTCAATAAGAGTCCGGTTCTTCCTTTTGGCCACACCATTTTGTTGAGGGGTGTATGCAGCGGAATATTGATGTTTTATCCCCTCATCACTAAGGAAATCATTCAAGGTGTAGTTCTTGAACTCGGTGCTGTTGCCACTTCTTATAATCAACACAGGAATATTATATTGACGTTGAACCATGTTGATGAAGTCAATGAAGGTCTTTTGGGTCTCACTCTTCAACTTGAAGAAATATACCCACGAGTATCTTGAAAAGTCATCAACAATCACCAAACAATATTTCTTCCCACCAAGACTTGCATGAGATGGAGGACCAAAGAGGTCCACATGGAGGAGATCCAAGACCTTGGTTGACTTGATGCGGTTCTTAGGCTTGTGAGGAGCATCATGCATCTTTCTTAGAACACATGCCCTGCAAACATGATCTTTGGAAAAGGAAACATTTTCTTTTAGTCCAACAATATGGCCCTCCTTGTGGAGACTTTGCAAAGTTCTCATATTGACATGGGCTAGTCGGCGATGCCATAACCAACCCACATCAGCCTTTCCGAATAAGCACATCGCACTTGTAGTGGTTTGCCCCGAAAAGTCCACCACGTACAAATCATGCTCGACGTACCCAATGAAAGCGACCTTGAGGGACTTGCTCCACAAGAGGACCACAATATCAACATCAATAAAGAAGGCAAAGCCCATCTTTCCAAGATCACGGACTGAAAGTAAATTGTATCCAAGGGTCTCAACAAGCATGACGTTCACGAGTGTAATGTCGTGAGCAACCACTACCTTGCTGAAACCCATTACCTTATACTTTGACTTGTCGGCATATGTCATGGTGATTTGATCATCATTTGGCTTTAAGTCTTTGACAATAGACAAGCTTTCGGTCATATGACTCGTGCAACCACTATCAAGCACCCACTTTGACCCTCTGGAAGCATAAGTCTACAAAATATCACGCTAATTTTTAGGTACCCATTTTTCAATGGGTCCTCTTTTGTTAGAAACAAGGGTCTTGGGAACCCAAATAGACCAAGCAATATAACCATCATATGGGCCAACATATTGTGCATACACATCACCATAATAATCACGCATTAGAACATAGTGAGGGTTAGAACTTCCCGCAAAGTCATCATGAGACATAGTTTTACCATTTGTCGTCTTACTATCCACAATGGCCTTGTTGGTCTCTTGTGCGGGCTTGGCCTTCTTCTTCTTGTTGTTCTTCTTCTTAGTTTTGGAGACAAAACCAATGCCCCCTTTATCACCACTAGGCCTTTGCTTACTCAAAAGATCATCAATGGACTTGTTGCCTTGTGGAAATGTGGCCTTGGCTAGCTCCCCCTTCAACCTAGCATTTTCTTCAAGAATAGTTGTACTACTAGATGAAATGAAGTTACTAGGTGAAGGAATATTGGCCAATTGCGTTTGAAGCATCTCATGGGACTTTGTGAGTGACAAGAATTCTCTTTCCAAAGCCTTGTGAGCCTTGTCAAGCAAACTAAAGTCCTCGGCAAGTTTTTCATGAACCACACCAAACTCAATCTTGTCCTTTTAGCCTTTTTGTATTTAGCAATAGCATGATCATGTTCTTTGATGAGTTTATTAACAATAATGTCATTGGCCTCATCAAGCCCTTCAAGTTTTAATTCAAGTGACATCCTAGTCTCTTGTTCTTCTTCTAGAGCATTATTTAAAGCCTCTAGCTCAACCATGTGTTCAGGCCCAAGTTTACATCTTACATCTAGGAGCTCTTGTGTATGGGAAAGTTGATCTAAGATGTTTCCAAAATGTATCTTAGCATCCCCTTGTAGGTTAGTCATAAACTTATCGATAGCAATTAATTCCCTTTTAACATCAAGAGACATCTCATCATCAATTTCATCATTAGCTAAGGGAGTGGAGTGAGATGATGAGGATATCTCCGTTCCTCTTGCCATAAGACAAGTGACGTTCTTGATGGGGGGATTTTCATTTTGAGAATCGAAGAGTGAGAATGTCAGAGTAGAAGTAGTGGCTAGAGATGCCACACCATTAGAGGTTTCCTCTTCCTCATCTTCATTGTCGGAGGAGTATTCTTCATGACTGATCAAGACAATTTCTCTCGACTTCTTGTTGATGGGATTCTTCTTGATGAAGGGTTTCTTGTAAGGGGCTTTGGAAGCTATCTTTGGCACTAGGTTGCCACCATGATCTTCTCTTCTCTCATAGGGACAACTGGCCAAGAAGTGATTTCTGTCGCCACAATTGTAGCAAGTTCTCAATCTTGGCATATTGCCTCTTAGTCCTTTGGGGTTGATTTTTCGTTGCATTTCCATCTTGGCCTTCGCGGGGTTCTTCCAGAAGTTGTTTGCATAGAAAGCCATATATTGACCATGAAACTTCTTGACATCTTCTGGGTTGCTCATTCATAGGCCACCATCACTGTCATCACCATCCATATGTTCAACAACTTTGGCCTTCAATGCAGCATTGACAACATTGCTCATACCAAGGGCACGAGCTCGAGCATCTTTGGCATTCTTGGAGGCAAATTTGAAAGCGGCCATCTCTTGCATAACTTCATTGGAGGTCATGAGATGGTAGTTGTGTCTTCCTTGTAGGCTCTTCAAGTCGGTGGGCTCAATGGGCATGAGTGCACTCACATATTTCCTTTTTATCCATGCATCATCCACATGTGAGGCACCCACATTTCTAAAAGCGGTGGCGGTGGTCTTGAGCCTTCGGTACATGTCTTCATGATCTTCACCTTCCATCATGTAGAAGACTTCGGCTTCATTGCTTAGTGCATCATACCGGTTCCTCCTCATGCTCTCATTTCCAACAAAAAATACTGTGAGAGCATCCCAAGGTTCCTTGGAAATACTAAAGTGCTCAATGTGTGGGTAATACTTTGTACCCAATCCTTGTTGAATCATGTGCAAGGCAGTGGCATTGAGTTGACTATTGACAACCTCTCTTCATGTCAAGTTGTTTGGATCCCCAATAAAGAGTCCATTCTCGATGATGTTCCATAGTTCAATGCAAGAGCTGCGCATATGAGTTCTCATTAGAGATTGCCATTGAGCAAAAGTAGCAGATTCTTCAATCTTAGGTGGGTCACCTCTATTGTATACATGAGGGTGAGGGATTGGAGGGTCGGGAGAGTACCATGAATCACGGTGCTCACCCTTCCCACCATCATTTTGTGTGGAGGAATTAGGGTTGTCTTGTTTACCCCCCACCATCATACCTTCAGGGGATACCGAAGCATTCCCTTTAGGTAAAACGGATGGAGAATCCTCTTGAGGAGAGGGGGAAGATGAGCCATCTTTGTCTTTAAGAAGTTGCTCAAGCATATTGTTGACTTTGTTGACCAAGGAAGAGCTCAATCTTGTTTCCAAGTTTTTGAGATCTTCCATGGTCACCATGGTGGGCTCACCATCACCATCCCCTTCGCGGCTACCCATATTCTCTTAGGCGGTAAAGCCCAAATAAAGAGCCGAGGCTCTGATACCAATTCAAAGGATCGTATGGGCACCTAGAGGGGGGTGAATAGGTGCTACTTCAAATTCTTCTTTTTCAAATTAGGGTTTGACAATAAGGTAAATTCTCTAGATAATACAACTAAGGTGAATTTACCTATATGAAAAATATGCACTAGCTAACACAATACTAAGCAAGAGAAAGTAAGTAAAGTACGGTAAAGGATAGAGGTAACCAAAGTGGTGGACGCGGAGACACAAGGATTTGTTTCCCGTAGTTCCTTCCTTTTGAGGGGAAGTACATCTACCTTTGGAGAGGGGGTGGTATAAAACCACCTACGCCACAAAAGGCCTCCCTTGTTCTCTGATGAACCTCACCCCAACGGGGTCGATCCACCTTCCACTATATCGGCGACCTTCAAGGTGGAAGTCGGCACCTTTACAAGTTTGGGGCACACATCCACAACTTAATTGGAGGCTCCCAAATACAAGCAAGCTTTCAAGACAATCAAAGACAAGCTTGTAATAACCAAATCTAGAACTAGGGTTTCCAAGAAAACACTAGAGCAAGGGGCCATCAAGTGAATGAGGGGGAAATGAATATCTCTTTTGGTGAAGTAGTAGATCAAGGCCTCCTCCTTCGATTCCCCAAAGATTAAGGACTTTGGGTGGTGGATTGAAGAGATCTTGGAGATTTGGTGGCTCTAATGGAGGTAGTAGTCTTCAATGCAAATGAGCAGCTTGTCCCAAGGTAGGTGGAGGGGTATTTATACCCCTTGGAGAAATCTGGTCGTTGGAGCAATAAATGCACCGGTACTACCGGTACTCAGTACCGGACCAGGTACCAGATCAGCATCACTTGGTCGAGCGTGCTTCAGGTTTGCCAGGTACAGCCTTGCGGTAGTACCCCCAAGCGGTAGTACCGGTCAGTGGAAGCGGTACTACCGGTCAGGGCGGTAGTACCGGTCCCAAGTACTGGTTGGTACTGAGAGAGAGGGGAAGGGCTGGTCCTTCCCCAGGGCTGCCCAGTACAGCTGAGCGGTACTACCGTGTCCGAGCGGTAGTACCGCTTGCCACAAGCGGTACTACCGGTTGGAGCGGTAGTGCCGCTCCGCGGTACCAGGTGGTACTGAGGAAAGGCTAGCCCTCCCAACCTTGCATGGGTCCAACTGGTACTAGGGGCGGTAGTACCGGTTATTTTTTCGGTACTACTGGTTGGCACTGAGACTTTTGTCAAGGGCAAATGGGCAAGGCAATATTTGTGCCACAATATAAAAAACATGTGATAAACTTAGCTCACGATTAGACCGATAAGTGTGTTGTTATCAAACATCAAAATCACAAGGATAGGAAACGCTCTTTCAGCCCCCACCCCCTCATGTATCCCGGAGGCATAGATGATAGACTAAAGACAACCCCCTTGTGTGGAATCTCTAGTTTTGCCTCATCCCCTTTACCAAGGGGACCGACTATCGTCACCAACCTTGATTGGACTTTGCATCACGCATCCATCATTGTACAAGGCCTTGGAGTTGGTGTCTCTTATCCAAGCTATCAAGACCCTCCCCAAGGTGTTCTTTCCTCTACGATGTGGATTTGAGGGAGAACGTTGACCGATCTTTCCTTGTGGGGATTCTATCGGACCGGTAGCCGCCGTTTGGGAGCAATCGACCTTGTATCGTGTGATTTTTGCGTGTGTTCATCGTGTTATTCGCAACGTCTGTGTTCGCTTCTGCTACCTTCTCCCTTTACCCTCACTTTCCCATTGATTCACATAGAGATTCGTGAAAGATCGGGCAACCCTAAGGGGTCACACCTAACAATCCGGTGGTGGAACCGGTTCGCCGGTTCTGTTGCTGATTCCAGCTAGAGCTTCTTTCGTCTCCTCTTCCAAGCCTCCATCTTGTTGGGCGTGAGTCCTCGGGCTTCCTCCCTCGTCTCAATACTCGTCGGTGTGAACCTATCATGGTCATAGGACGAAGAATGAAGTAGTATACCATTCAATGGAGTAGGAAGTGGGATCTCAAAGAGGATAGGATTCACCTTTGGAGTCCATGATGACTTGGCATTAGTTGGAGACCTTTATGGGGCAACGACCGTAGGTCGGGCTACATGATGTTGTGTGTGACATGGAGGAACATTCCAATGAACTTCTTCTTCCAAATAGCAATGTGAAAGAATTACCGGTAAGTGCTCCATAATACTATCCATCTTCATAAAATTCAGTGCCCTTTTCCTCCCTCAAACGTATACGACATGTTTATAATTTGCTCGCTATGTTTCTCATATTATCTTTTATTCCTAAAACTTGTAGGCAGTCATGGAAAGCAACATGGTGCCATCTGCTTTAGAAGAGGGAACAAACGATGAACCAATTCCTTCCAATGATGTTTTGCACTTTGTGCTATCACATGATAAGGGAAATCCAACTTTTCTGAAGAACGTGGTCATCCATGCAAGTACTTCAAGACCAACCAAGTCTCAACTAGAAGTGCAACTCAAGGATCAGAGAGCAGGTAATATGAAACTGCGCTCTACCATTGAGGAGTTGTAGAAGGTGAATGAATCTGGCGAGACAGATAGGCTTAAGTATTTGGAAGACATATGAGAAATGCAGAAGAAACAAGAAGACATAAGGAAGAAACAAGAAGAGAAAATGCATTAATTCAACAAGTGTTGGCTCGGCTATCAGAATCAAAAGAGGCAATTTGGTAAGTGAACTGGTGGTGTGAATCTGTGAAAATTTGTCAGACATTCGGCCAAGAAACATTTATGATGTTCGGTAGTATTATGGTGTTGAACCATGAAAGGATAGATATGTCGCCTAGAGGGGGTGAATAGGCAATTTCAAAATTATTATGGTTTTGGCTTGATAGAATGCGGAATTAAACTAACATTTATTTTACAAGCACAAAATCTAAATACACTAGGATCAACTAAGTGCACCAACAACAAGTCAAGCTAAGCAATAGCATAAGATAAATATACCACAAGTGATAGGTAAGATATAATTACTTCAAGATCGATGGCTATCACAAGGAAAGTAAGCTCGGGTATAGAGATAACCGAGGCACGCGGAGACGAAGATGTATTCCTGTGTTCCCTTACAAGTAAGGTACGTCACGTTGGAGAGGTGTGGGATTCCACGAAGGATTTCCCAACACCACGAAGGCTCACCTTCTTCTCCGAGGCTATCCTATGAAGGAATAAGCCCTTTCCTTATGGCTAGCTTTTCCTCCACTCTAGAGATGGCAAGCTCCACAACCACTTCACAAGCTCCACGAAGGAGAAGCCCGCGTCTCTTCACAATCTTCCACGAAGAGTACACCGTGGCACCAACCGCCAAGCCAACTAGGAGGTCACCCTCCAAGAGTAACAAGCTCACGGTCTCTCACTCGAAACAAATCGTAATGGAGAGCTCAACACTTATGCAAGAATGCAAAGCAAGACCACCAAGGGTGCTCAAATCCTTCACTCTCAAATCCCACCAAAGCAACAAGTGCTAGGGAGGAATTAGAGAGGAAGAACAATGGTGGAAGTCAACCAATGACTCCAAGATCTAGATCCAATGGGTTCCCATCACTTAGAGGAGGAGTTGATTGGTGGGGATTGTATATCTAGATCTCCTCTTCCAAAGCCCTCAAAAAGATGCAAGAATCATAGAAGGGAAGAGGGAGGAAGCAAGCTCAAGAGGTTCAACAATGGAGGTCAATTTCATGGTCAAGAACACTGAAAAACATTGGGAGAAGAACCCCCTTTTATAGGGGAAATCAAATATGACCGTTGGAAGAAATCTGTGCGAACTCGGTTGAAACTTCGATTGGACCGGCCCTCACACCGGACAGTTTGGTTCCTGGACCGAAAAACCGAACTTAAAACCGGGATTAGATACTGACTGCAGTCTCGGATAGAATCGGTATAGAAAAACCGAAAATGCCGGTTTAAGATCCGGTTTTCTGGTCCTCGCACCGGACCACCCGGTCTAGCAGCCGGTTGAACCGGATCCACAATCGGGATAAAACAGGCTTCACGAAAAACGCAATAAATTTTGCATCCGGACTCCGATTTCGATGATCTTGGGCTTGTTTTGATGAGGACAACAAGCTCTACAATATTGTGCGGAGAAACATCATATCCCGAAAAAGTAGGATAGAACCAAATGAAGAAAGGTAAGAAGCCTCCCTAAATAAGAACCGATAAAACCTTCAAACTCGAAAATGCCATAGAAGATGCATACGAATTCCTTTTTTGATGAAGTTGGGCTTGTTGAAGATCTATAAAAAGATAAAGAACCTCACATGGAGAAACAACAAGAAGAAATAAAATAGAAAGATGCAAAGTATTGAGCTCCCTATGACAATGTGATTAAGTTACCCAACCGAAATCCGCTCTTGATAGTGCGTCTATCTATCCTATAACCCGGTCTCCCAACAAACACCTTGAGACCGTTAAAAGGAAAACCTAGTGAAAGTGCAATGGACGTCGCCTAGAGGGGGTGAATAGGATTTTAAAATTATTACGGTTTAGGCTCAAGTAAATGTGGAATAAAACTAACGTTTAATTTATTGAGCACAAAACCTAGCCACTAAGTTCACCTAAGTGCACCAACAACCTATGCTAAGAAATACAAGCAACAAGGTGATAGAAAGATATAAATACTTCAAGCACGATGGCTACCACAAAGTAAAGTGCATAAGTAAAGGGCTCGGTTGAGATATAACCGATGGATGCGGAGACAAAGATTTGTTTCCCAAAGTTCACTTCCAAAGAATCTACGTCTCCGTTGGAGAGGTGCGATGGCGCAATGCTCTCCGAACGCCACAAATGGCTCACCTCGAGGTGTGGTGGCTCGATGCTCACCCAACGCCACACAAGGCCTCACCCCTGATGCGGAAGCACACAACTCACCGACGCCACAAAAGGCTCACCCTATTCTCCCGAGTGCGCACCACAAAAGGTGGGCACTCGCTCCACTATGGGACTCTTGAAGGCGTTCACCGAACCCGTACAAGATTGGGGCTATATCCACAACTCAATTGGAGGATCCCAACAACAAAGACACAAAAGGCTACAATGCCACAAAAGGCCAACAAAGCCACAAAAGGCTACAAGACCACAAAAGGCCAACAACCCAACCACACAACCGTCTAGGGTTCCAAGAACCCAAGAGAAACAAGCCCACAAGCTTGAACTCACCGAATCTCCGAGGAGAACTCAATTATGCACCAAATGCAAGGGCAAGTCCTTCTCTCCCAAATTCCAACAAAGCTACAAAATCTATTGGGGGAATAAGGGAGGAAGAACACAAGAGGAGAACACAAATCTCTCCAAGATCTAGATCCCAATGATTCCTTCACAAAGAAGGGATTTGACTTGGGGGATTGTAGATCTGGATCTCCTCTCACTTTTCCCTCAAAAAGATGTAACAATCATGGGAGGGATAGGGAGTAAGAGAGCTCAAATAGGTCAACAATGGTGGGCAAAAATGAGCTCAAAAGATGGGGAACCATTGGGGAAGAAGCACCCCTTAAATAGGACAAAGAAAAACTGACCATTTGGCCCACATTCGCGCCCCACCGGAACTTCTGGCCCCCACCGGAACTTCCGACAAATAGAAACACAAGTTACTGAACCTGACCAGAACTTGGGTCGGAACTTGGGCCGGAACTTCTGCTCAAGCAAAACTGCAGGACAGCATTGCACGAAAACTTCAATAACTTTTGATTCTGGACTCCGTTTTTGATGATCTTGGGCTCATTTTGAAGAGAACGAAAAGTTTTACAAGATTATGCAAATAAACATCATAGTCCAGCATGGAAGGATAAAACAAAATTGAGAAAGGTATGACCACTATAGAAGCGATGGACCGGAAAAACCTCCAAAACCCAAAACACAAGAAGTTGAGCTTGGAAACTCCGATCGGGATGAAACCAATTTTGTTGGAAAGATAAAACCAAGTAGAACCCAACAAAATGTGAAATATTGGATACCACAAAGGGATCAAATATCAAGTATATATATGTGATGTATCTCCCAAGGTGTGGAGCGAGAAAACTCGCAAGATCAAAAACCGCAATAAGATATGCAAGTGAAATCCTTATTTGATGAACTAGAGCTTGTTATGATGATGACCATAAGCTCTAGATACTCTCATGGACAAGAACCAAATAATCAACCAAGAAAGATGATGTAATGAATGCAAAGGTTTGAGCTATCTCCGAACGATGTGATCGAGACACCTGCTTGAGAGCCCCTCTTGATAGAACGGCTATCTATCCTAAACCCGGTCTCCCAACTAACAACACGAGACCGGCAAAAGGGAAGACCTATAAAGATCATACCTTTGCCTTGAGCATTACACTTGAACTTGATGTAGACCGTCTTGTTCTTCTCAAGTGGGAACACCTTTCTTGTTTGCCCTTGCTCGCTCTTTCTTGATGAAGACTTGCAAATTGCTCCCCATACTCCATGGGGAAACCTCTTCTTGAACTTGTCTTCATCACTCGATGATCACGAGGATGGAAAGCTTCAAGCATGAGATCTACTAGAGATGGCGCATCTTGAGCTCGCCCTTCTTCATCCCTTCTTGAGGTTGATCCATCTTGATGCAACTCTTTGCACATGTCTTGATCAACCTTCAAGATCCTTCTTTCTTCATGATTCCAATGGGCACAAAGCCCTTGGAGATTTCTTCATCTTCTAACCTTGAGACCAACACATAGCCCAAGCGATGCCAATGGACAAACCTACAAGTGAAACTCAATTTACACATTAGTCCATAGAGATTGTCATTAATTACCAAAACCACACATGGGGGCATACATGCCCTTTCATTCTCCCCCATTTTGGTAATTGATGACAATCCCTTTGCAAGGGTTTAAATATGACAATTAATGACCAAAGTGGTTGCACCAACACAAAATACTACACAAGTATGTGATGTTGGTACAACCACAATATATAGAGCAAACTCCCCCACAATCTATGCATGTGTGATGAACTAGAATTTCATTGCATAGATTGCCAACCATTACCGTTGGTTGAGTTTCCTATATATATTCAACATGCAAAGAAACCACAAAGATACAAGATCATGAGAGGCAAATTCTTAAGAACACACCCAAAGCAAAGGCCGACTTCCCTTAAACCCTCCAAAACTTCTCCCCCATTGGCATCAATTGACAAAATGGGTGAAAAGTTCTAGACGACCAATATAATGAGAATTCCTCCAAAGGTGTGCATAAGCACAAATCAAATGATGAGTATTTGGGAGGAAGTAAAACTATATTGAGGACCCAAAGGTTGCAAAAAGATAATAAAAGAAATAAACTTCAACAAATGAAGCGAGCAACCAAAAGATCCAAAAGGACCAAATGAGAAACCAACAAATGATATGAAATGGAAGCAACGACCAAGAGTGTTTAAATGAGAATAGAGAAGCTCCCCAAAATTTGTGCAAAGTTTAGAATACTTGTATTGAATACAATATGCACAAATATGGAATACTTGCTCCCCCATAAGCATTTAAACCACAAGAAATGAGAGAGAAGGAATTTGTGCACTATTAAATGAATTAGAGAAGCCCCCAAAGATTATGCACCAATTATAGTAATTGTATTTTGAAACAACATGCACAACCATGGAATCCTCACTCCTACAAACTCTTTTAACAATGCACACAAAAATAATAATTTGGAAGCCACCGAAGAATCAAAATGAAGTAAGAGGTGATTTCCAAGAAATGCAAAAACAACCAAATAGTGATGTTCTCTTGTGTGTATAAATTTCTAGGTGGAAAATATCACAAAGACATATGACCACAAAGAAATATGCACAAACAAGATAGATACTCAAGAAAGCACATTGAAATGCAAAGAGGAAGTCATAGAATATACCAATAAGATGTTTTGCTTGAAAGCATGCCCAAGGGCTCAAATATATCTTATTGTACATCAATGAGATTCAAACACCAACAAACTCCATATATAACAACTATTACCAAAGGAAGAAGGGGATAGAAGGAATATATGGAGAAAGGCAACAAGTATCATAAGATAGGAATCAACTTTGCAAAAGTACTCACTATTGAACATGAGAGATATTGAGGAAACGATATGCAACAAAATTTCTAGATTGACATATTTGGGATAGGTGAATCATGAGCATGATTTAGTATAGTCCCCAATATATGCACTCATCTCAACATACACACATTTGCAATAGAGAGAACTTCTTCAAAACCAAAGCAAGAAATCCAACATATGCAAGTACACAAATTCATGCCAACAAGCAACCTACAAAAGGTTGGGAACAAGATAAGTATGCATGAGAGAGAGATAATTGTTACCGAAATATAATTGGTAGGATGAAAAAGATGTGAATTCATTGATCATCCTAGCTTGCATCCAATTGATATGTAGATGCCACTCCTTCCTTGTTCAAGATACAAGAACCCAATATATATCTCCAATGTAGCTAAAAGACAATTAAGTACACTATGGTCCCCAAACAAATTGGGTCCAAAGTAGTTAGTGCAACTACAATACATAGGAGAACCTCCACACAAACATGTGCATACTGATATGAATTGGAATTTCATGTACATCTTAGCCCTTTAGGATTTGATGGAGTTTCCCTTATATATTGGATCAAAGAAAGCAAGCATGCCATAATATATACAAGAAGTAAACATGCATGCATAGACTTTCAAGAACCAAAAGGAGATACAATTTGAACAAAAACAATAAGACACACACAAAGGTGTGACTCAAGAAAAAGTGTCCAAATTGTATCAAAGAACCAAATCAACACATGAAAGGTCACAAGTTCAATAAATGAACTAGAAAGAGCCAAATAAAAAGGATAAGAAAAAACCAAGGCTCAAGGGTTTATCTCATCCTAAAAGAACAAAACAAGTGAAAAGGAATGAGATAAAGCCAACTCCCAACGAGAGTAAGGAAACAACAACCAAAACAAACTCTTCACACTTTTCATGATGGCACACAAAGTACCAACACAAAAAGGATCGAGCTTACAAGCAAAAATGGATCAAATCAAGAAGCATAAAACAATGTTCTAGATAATATAGGAGAGATCCCCCATAAGTAGAGCATTATATATAATTTTTCCTTTGAATGCAAAATGCTCACAAATGAGATCATCACTACTACCTACACTAAATAAAACACAAGGGGATACAAATAACATAAGAAGATCCACAAGAGGCAAGGAAAGCTTGGGATCAAATGGAAAAACATTTTCTTGGCCAAAGATAAGACAAATATAAAAAGGCCAAACCGAATATGATCAATGAATTCTACCATATATCAAGTACTAATTGTACAAGGACAAGAAGTAATAGGGATAATTTTTCCGAGGTAGTTTGCAAGAATATCCAAGATCATATTCACACAAAGAAGCATATAACAAGATAGGAATTAAGCTTGATGCTTCGAAAGAGATTCTTGATTTCTTCGAATAGATACACAATCACTAGTGATTGGATTAAATAGAAGCAAGTGGTTCCCATGAGGATATATAGATCCAAATATGAGGAAACACATACCAAGAATCACTCTCATAAACAAGATCCAAAAGATGAGCAATAAAAACATTCAAGCAAATTGGAACTTGTATGAGCCATTGTGCCACATAGGAGCTAGATAGTTTTCAATATCAATTATAAGTGGCACTACCTCAAATGTTCACATTTTCTAGGTTTGTAATATGCACAAAGCATATGACTCCCCCATAATGTGATAAACCAAGAAATCTCAACAAGAGGCAAAAAGATCAAAATAGAGGTATTAATGGACATTATGGAAACTTGAGTTTCTCATGAGAGAGACAAACCACATAGAGACAACAAAATGACTACTAAGTAGTTTTTCTCATCTACACACATTTTAGGATTGTGGAATGCCCAAGCATGACACTCCCCCAAAACGGAATAGTCCATTAATCCCTCACAAGAGCCAAATAAGATACCTACTAGAAACAATAAAGGCTCAAAACCAAGAAACACAAATACATGGTGTGCCAACCAACATATACAAATATAATTCATAGGTCAATATAAGTAAGTGGGAAGCACAACATGTACAAGCACATGCAAGGTACAAAACCAACACATGCACAAGGAAGCAAGTAACTATAAATGTAAAGGAGTTTAGCACAAGTTACCGGAAGGAGGAACATTGGATAAGGAATAGAAGCATGATAACCAATGACTTGACTTTGACAACAAGAATATAATGAAGATCCCTCAATTCTTCATAAGGTAGCCAAGTCTCCAATGCCGTCCAAAAACACCTATTGATCATGTTTTGGCTTGTTGGACCCCAACCAAGTTGGGTAATAAGAATTTAGTCACAATAGGCTTGGCCACCCAAATGGTTCTTTTATTAACACCACTTTGGGCACCAACAAATTTGGCAAACACATTGCCACCCTCATCCTTACGAAGTTAATAAGCATCATCAATCAAGATAGGATGGGATGAGGAGATACCCATGGTGCAAGAGGAAGAAAGGTGCCCATTCTCACGGCATATGTAGCAAGTTCTTCTCTTGCCATCTTTCTTTTTGGAAGGAGCTGCACCATCAATAAGAGCTTGAGGCTTCTTGGGAAGTGGCCCATCTTGAGCTTATGGAGGAGCTTGAGGCCGCTTCCCTCGTTGCTTATTGCTAAGAGGCTTCTTCTTTAATGGGCAATCCCTCACATGATGCCCTTCTTCCTTGCACTTGAAGCACACGATGTTGGCCGGATTCTTCACTTGTCCTTGGCCCTTCTTCTTGTTACCCTTGTCCTTCAACGAGATAGTGGGATTGCTCTTGTTGTTGGAGTTGAATCCAAGCCCACTCTTCTCACTTGGGGGTCGTCGCACACTCAACATCTTCTTGAGTGTGGTCTTCCCTTCATGACACATTTTCAAGTCATTCTTCAAAGAAGTGACTTGAGCCTTGAGCTCTTTTACTTCCTCTACATGGTTAGTATCAACAACAATACTAGAGGAAGTGGAAGCTTCATTGTTAGAGCATCAAGGCAATGAATGCAATTCATCACAATATATAGCATGTTTGTGAGAGGATGGATTACAAGGACTAGCACATGGCAATATAACATTGGGAGTAGATATAGTGCTAATGTCCACATGAGGCCCACTAGATGTTACCTTTGACACAATGGCCTCATGAGCTAACTCTAGCCTACCATGGGAGAGTATAATATCCTCATGCGAGCTTGAGAGTTTGGCATGACTTTCTTCTATTCTCCCATAGTTGCTTGTTAACAAAGCAAGTTGAGCCTTTATCTCAACATTCTCCTTCAAGATAGATGCTTCACAAGAAATAGAGTTAGTAGCACAAGCATCATCATTTAATGCAAGAGGTGAGGGCAATTTGGAAAGCTCTTTAGAATAAGAAGCTTTAAGTTGCTCATGTGACTCGGTGAGTTTGATGAGCTCAGCCTTTATGACCCTAGAGCCATTGTTGAGGTGCTCAAAATCCTCAAGGAGTTTAGCATAAGAAACTTCGAGTTCATCATTTTTAATTTGAAGGGAACGAGCCACCTCAAGATCTCTATCATGAGATTTCTTCACTCTAGATAGCTCTAGAGCAAAGGTCTCCTCTAGAGATTCCTTAGTGGTTTGTTCCTCTTCAAGAGCTTCATTTAGGTTGGCAATGTCATTGGCATACTCACGCTCAAGACTACCCATTTTATCTATTGTGTCCTCATGCTCATCAATAAGTTGCCTACTTTCTATAGCATAGGTTAATATCTCAATGAAAGTAGAGCAAGTATTTTTATTTGTATGAAGAGCACAAAGGACTAGCCCCCCCTTCTCTTTTAAAGAAGCAACATCATCATCTACTTCATGATCAACATTCACATCATCATGAGATATATTGGGATCCAAAGGAGAGGTTACCTTTGAACCCTTAGCCATGAGGCACAAGTGAATATTGGGAGAAGATGATGATGGGGGAACACATGAAGCTCCAATGGCAACCTTGCCTTGGCCCACACATTCTTCAATTTACTCTACATGGTTAGCAACACAAGTACTAGAGGAAATAGAAGCACATTTATCATGGCAACAAGGCAAAGCAAGCATATCATCATGAGACACATTCAAGGCATTTATACATGATATGCAAGGGCAATCAACACTAGGATCAATCACATATGGTCCTACACGTGTTCATGCCCAAAGATACAACATTGCAATGAGAAAGAGACAAAGGACCATGAATGGAAATCTCCCTATCTACATTGCAAGTTCTATCACCACTCACCATAACATTACCTTGTGACAACTCACATGTTGGTGTAGTGGAAGAAGATGAGAACTCATCGCGGCCAGAGGTGGAGGGCACACAATCATCCTCATTAAGCTTGGACACATCATAGTTTGCTTGAAGCTTGGTCCATATATCACGAGCGTTCCGGAAAGGCATGATTGAGTAAAGAACTACAAAGCTCACAACATTAACAAGCAAATTAGATGCTTGAGCTTCGAGATAAGAGTTTGTCTCCTCCTCCAAAGATAGATTTTGGGGATCCTTAGGAGGAGACAAGCCCATATCTAGAATTCGCTCAATATTTGGGTCAATGGCCCGGAAATGACTAAGCATGCGAGTATGCCAAACATCATAATGAGTGCCAAAAAATGTAAATGTGTGAGAGTGCACTAAACCCCTAGGAGACATCTTTCCTCTCGAGGCGGTGAAGCCTAAAAGCAAGAGACCTTGCTCTGATACCAATTGAAAGTGCAATGGACGTCGCCTAGAGGGGGGTGAATAGGATTTTAAAATTATTACGGTTTAGTCTCAAGTAAATGTGGAATAAAACTAACGTTTAATTTATTGAGTACAAAACCTAGCCACTAAGTTCACCTAAGTGCACCAACAACTTATGGTAAGCAATACAAGCAACAAGGTGATAGCAAGATATAAATACTTCAAACACGATGGCTATCACAAAGAAAAGTGCATAAGTAAAGAGCTCGGTTGAGAGATAACCGATGGACGCGGAGACGAAGATTTGTTTCCTGAAGTTCACTTCCAAAGAAGCTATGTCTCTGTTGGAGAGGTGTGATGGTGCAATGCTCTCTGAACGCCACAAATGGCTCACCTCGAGGTGTGGTGGCTCGATGCTCACCCAACGCCACACAAGTCCTCATCCCAGATGCGGAAGCACGCAACTCACCGACGCCACAAAAGGCGCACCCTTTTCTCCCGAGTGCACACCATAAAAGGCAGGCACTCGCTCCACTATGGGACTCTTGAGGGCAGTCACCGAAACCGTACAAGATTGGGGCTATCTCCACAACTCAATTGGAGGCTCCCAACAACAAAGGCACAAAAGGCTACAACGCCACAAAAGTCAAACAAAGCCACAAAAGGCTACAAGATCACAAAAGGTCAACAACCCAACCACACATCCGTCTAGGGTTCCAAGAACCCAAGAGAAACAAGCCCACAAGCTTGAACTCACCGAATCTCCGAGGAGAACTCAAATCTATGCACCAAATGCAAGGGCAGGTCCTTCTCTCCCAAATTCCAACAAAGCTACAAAATCTATTGGGGGAATAAGGGAGGAAGAACACAAGAGGATAACACAAATCTCTCCAAGATCTAGATCCCAATGGTTCCTTCACAAAGAAGGGATTTGACTTGGGGGATTGTAGATCTAGATCTTCTCTCACTTTTCCCTCAAAAAGATGTAAGAATCATGGGAGAGAGAGGGAGTAAGAGAGCTCAAATAGGTCAACAATGGTGGGCAAAAACAAGCTCAAAAGATGGGGAACCATTGGGGAAGAAGCCCCCCTTAAATGGGACAAAGAAAAACTGACCGGTTGGCCCAGATTCGCGCCCCACCGGAACTTCTGGCCCCCCACCGGAACTTCCGGCAAATATAAACACAAGTTACTGAACCTTACCGGAACTTGGGTCGGAACTTGGGCCGGAACTTCCGCTCAAGCAAAACCGCAGGACAGCATTGCACGAAAACTTCAATAACTTTTGATTCTGGACTCCGTTTTTGATAATCTTGGGCTCGTTTTGAAGAGAACGGAAAGTTTTACAATATTATTCAAAGAAACATCATAGTCCAGAATGGAAGGATAAAACCAAATTGAGAAAGGTATGACCTCTCTAGAAGCGATGGACCGGTAAAACCTCCAAAACCCAAAACACAAGAAGTTGAGCTTGGAAACTTCGATTGGGATGAAACCAATTTTGTTGGAAAGATAAAACCAAGTAGAACCCAAAAAAATGTGAAATATTGGATACCACCAAGGGAGAAAATCTCAAGTATATATATGTGATGTATCTCCCAAGGTGTGGAGCCAGAAAACTCGCAAGATCAAAAACCGTAATAAGATATGCAAGTGAAATACTTACTTGATGTACTAGAGCTTGTTATGATGATGACGACAAGCTCTAGATCCTCTCATTGACAAGAACCAAATAATCAACCAAGAAATATGATGTTATGAATGCAAAGGTTTGAGCTCTCTCCGAACGATGCGATCGAGACACCCGCTTGAGAGCCCCTCTTGATAGAACGGCTATCTATCCTAAACCCGGTCTCCCAGCTAACAACACGAGACCGTCAAAAGAGAAGACCTATAAAGATCATATCTTTGCCTTGAGCATTCCACTTGAACTTGATGTAGACCGTCTTGTTCTTCTCAAGTGGGAACACCTTTCTTGTTTGCTCTTGCTCGCTCTTGCTTGATGAAGACTTGCAAATTTCTCCCCCATACTCCATGGGGAAACCTCTTCTTGAACTTGTCTTCATCACTCGATGATCACGAGGATGGCAAGTTTCAAGCATGAGATCTACTAGATATGGTGCATCTTGAGCTCACCCTTCTTCATCCCTTCTTGAGGTTGATCCATCTTGATGCAACTCTTTGCACATGTCTTGATCAACCTTCAAGCTCCTTCTTTCTTCATGATTCCAATGGGCACAAAGCCCTTGGAGATTTATTCATCTTCCAACCTTGAGACCAACACATGGCCCAAGCGATGCCAATGGACAAACCTACAAGTGAAACTCAATTTACACATTAGTCCATAGATATTGTCATTAATTACCAAAACCACACATGGGGGCATACATGCCCTTTCACCTAGCAAGGCCATAACT
Organism: Avena sativa; assembly: GCA_916181665.1. Taxonomy (NCBI): domain Eukaryota; kingdom Viridiplantae; phylum Streptophyta; class Magnoliopsida; order Poales; family Poaceae; genus Avena; species Avena sativa. The sequence continues at coordinate 53,219,232 of OV702298.1, read as the reverse complement.
TTGGCTTGCACATCCCGCTTGATCTTGATGACAATGCTTCAAGATCCACCCAAGCTAGAATGCAACACTTAATCATTGTTGCTTCGTGAAGACTCCTCATTTTCTCCCCCATACACCACTATGGGATAGCTTCATTAATACATGTCTTCACATGTCCATTATCACCAATATGGATGGCAACGTTCAAGAAAATGATGTCACATCCCAAGATTTTCTAAATCTTATAATGTGAAAAATAAAATAAACAAAATAAATTATTGTTGAATTTTAGGGTGAAAAGAAACTTTTGATTCTAAATGGAAACTTAAAATCCCATCTTGAACAAACTTTGGTAAAAGTTTGAATCCAACCAAAAACCCAAATCAGGAGAAATGCATTCCTCAATGAATGTATCTGGAAATTTAAACACTTGGAAAATAAATCCAAACCCTAAACCCTAATGGAATAAAAATCATTTCCAAGTTATCTCCAAGCCTATGGATTTGATCCATATGAAATCTTGTCAACAAACATTTACAAATGATCAAGAAAGACAAATACAAATATTATAAAGCCATATAAATTGGTTTCACTTAATTTGGAACCATAAATAAAATCTTATGAATTTAATAAGATAAGGATAAGTAAATTCCAAAGCTAATAAAGCCCTTATCTAAAATTCATACCAAAATGGTGAGCAATAGTCCCAAAGATATTTAAAGGATAAACAAATAGCAAATAAGATTTTACAAATTGGAATCACCAAGTTTGGATCTCTAAATAAAAGGATAAAGAATTTCCAAAATAAAATAAAATGGCATTAACCATTCTATCCCTATTTTAACAAAGACAAATCTCTAATAAGAATTATTATATAACTCATGAGAATAGTATTTTGGAATTTACCCAAATGAAATAAAAGTGGTTTAATCCAACTTAAATAGGATTAAAGAAATCTTCCAAATAAACTTTAGGGAATTAAAACCATATTTAAATCCATTGGAATTAAAATAAACCCAACTCAAATGATTTATGAATCATATTAAATATTCTCCAAATAATTCAAGATGAATTATTTTGACACCCTATTAATCAAATAAAAACCTACTGAAAAGATTTGGAAGGATTTAGAAAATTTAAATGGTGTTTGAAATATTATTAAATCTCATTTGAATTAAAACTAAAGCCTATTTTGAATAACTAAAAGACCTTAAAAAGAATAAATAAATTATTCTAAAATGAGTTCAGAATGTTTCATTAATCAATATTTAAACCTACACAAAATTTGACAAAGGTTTGAATTCAAATGAGTGATTGAATTACTTATTTGAAATCAAAACAGAATATTAAGAAAGGAAAAAGAAAAACAAAACAGAACAAAAACAATATGTAAAGAACCCAGCCCAACTAGCCTGGCCCAACTAAGCCCAGCCAGCCCACTGCTCCTCTCCCGCAGAAAACGCTTCAGACCAAATATCTTACCCGCACAGTGTATGACGCGTGGACCCCATCCCCTCTCTTCCTCTCTCACTGGCAGACGAACCCCACAGCCACGTCACCGTCTTCCTCCCCGCGGTGACCACGCCCCTTTCCTCCTCGCCGTTTCTGCTGTTAAACGCCAACGTCAATACGCTTTAATGCCGCGTTAATACCTCGCCATGACCACGCAGTGATAAGAGCCAGGCTCCCCTCTCCATTTTCCCCCAGCCGCCTCACCCTAGCGCGCCCCCAGGCCGCAGAATTTCGCCCTACACTGCTACTGCTCAGACAACTTTCCCGGCCGATTCCGGCGAAGCCAGACCGCCCCTTGCCTCCTCGACCAAGCTCACATACTCCCCACCTCATGGCGCACCTCCCAGTGTCGCCCGTTCATCCGCGCGTGCTGTAAATCGTCGACAACGACATCACTGAGCAAGCGCCGCCGCCTACTACCTCTCCGGCGAACTACTGACGCCAACCCCGAGCGCCCCTCGTGTTCTGGTGAGTACTCCTCCAACTCTCGAGACCTTGCGCACCTCCCTGACATGCTGCCTTGCCTTCTTACGCCCTAGGATCTCGTCCCCGACAACGCCAACACGTGCCCGAGCCGGTGAGCAACTTCGGCGAGGAATTGTCATCGCCCCTGTGCGCCCCTTCACCAACCAAGGGCGGGTTGAGCATCCCCGTGCCACGGCGATCACAGTGAGCCACCTCTCCTCCTTCCTTGCTCCCTCTAGCGCCAGCTCCGCCGCTAGCCGAGCGTCGCCGCCGCGCGCTGCCCCTAAGCGCCGCCAAAGTTTGGTCAGATCATCGCTAGCCATTGGATGCAGATCATATGGATACTATAGATGACTTAACGAACCGTTTTTGATCAATCTGTGCCGCACGATCTATTTAGATCTAACGCCTCCCGTAGCGCGATCCGGCCAAAGCGGTACCGACGAATAGAAACGCGCCGCGTGGCACTAGTTTGGTTTAAAACAGAATTTTGAATCTGATTAGTAAGCAAACTTGTAAAATCTATAACTTTAAATCTACACGTCCAAATTTTACAAACTTTATATCAATGGATTCAGAAAAACAAGCCCTAGCCAACCATGCACTTTGTTTAGTAAAAAGCTTCTGTTAAATTGTTTGTTTTTACAGAAACTTATGTATGCATGTTTAGATTATAGAAATTGTTCTAAAATGATTTTGAGGATAAAATCTTTGGAAAATGGTGTGTTTTGAACCTGATGACCATAGGAATCACTTTTTGGTTTCAAAAATGTATTTGGTGAAGCAAAAGAATAAATCTTTGATTTAAACCATTTCTAGTCAAATAAAAATATGGTTTAATTATTAAAAAATGGTTTTTGAAGAAAACCTTTGGAAAATGTTTTGGAAATAAACTCTCTGACCCTAAATACAAGGTTATATGGTTTGAAAACATATTTGTGAAACCTATAGAATTTTTGCCTTATTGAAAGCATTTCTACACCTCATAAAATAATGACTTGATCTAAAAATGGTTTATGAAGTAAAATCTTATACAAATGATTTTGCAACTTTATAAAATTACCATTAGTTGTTTTCACATGTTTATGAACCATTAGAAACCACTTTTACAAATAAAACAATCTTTAGCATGCTTGCATGCATTGTTTTGTTACTATGATTTTATGTGATGAATTGCTTGAATGGTAGACTGAAATATTGTTTGCTTGATTGAATTGTAGTGACTTGAAGATGGTGATTGTTTCAAAGACAAGGAGTGAACTTATACTCTCTACCAAAAAGGCAAGTGATGCTTCATACTTTTGTCCCATTATTTTCACTATGCATTAGTGATATTTCTAAGTAAGACTTGCATGGAATTTTTGCTAAGTATAAACCATGCTATGGGAAATCCTAGTAGATGAAACCTTAGTAGAATATTCCTAAGTTAAGATTCCTACTATTATCCTGCTTAGCTTAGCTAATAGAAAACAAGGGTGGAATATATATTCATACTATGGGAAAATTTCTAAGTCTGAGGACTTGTGTTTTGTTTAATAAAACAACTAAGTGAATGAATCACCTGGGTGGAATGGAAGGAATGATTTGTGTTGAGTGGTCATGCAAGTCCAGTATGCTGGGGAAAACTTGGGCATCACCAAGTCCAGTATACTAGGGAAAACTTGGTGTCTCACTTGTGGATGGCCACCCAGGAACAAAGAGATTTGAGATGTCAAATGTTGAGAAGCTTCAAGTGCAGCCACTTGGCATTATGGGCTCTGCCTGGATCATATAGGTTGCAAGAACTTAGCCAAATGGACAGTTGGTGGTAGGGGAATGATAGGTTGGAACGCGTCCATTCTGGTCTAAGGGAAGGCTTCTGAAAGATCTTGTCTTGGTGAAACCAAGTCTTGTGGGGAAAGTGCACCACCTCTGCAGAGTGTAAAATCTAAGTACTTAGCCATGTCCCTGGCAAAGGACAATTTGAGCATCAAGACATGGAAGCTATCAAGAATCTCATCATCCAAATTCCTAAGTTAAAAACTTGTGGTTGAACAAGGGTTTAAGGTTCACCAATTTCTATTGGTGGTTCCTTGGGTGATTTTTGTCAAGCAAAAACTTAGTGTTTTTCAAGTGATAAGGAAAATCTATTTTGAGAAATGCAAGCCTAAAGCTCCACTTAGCCAAAAGCATATAGATGATAGACTCCACTATACTACCATAGTATCACTTGCCAATACAATTCAAATGTATTGACCCTTGTGGCTGTAACTTGTTATGTTGCAGGTTTTGTTTGATATTAGTGAAGTTTAAATGATTAGGATTACAAGTCTACAACCAACATGTCTGCCTGTGGCACTTTGAAGATGAAGGACCCCATGCTTATAGATATTCTGCTGCAATGTAATGTAATAGCCAAATGAGCTATGTAAGATGTAATAAATTATGTTATTCCTGGTTATAAAGTTGTATTATGACCTTTGTTTCTTGATATTACATCTTAATTGTGGATGCTAGCTATTGATCCAGGGACTAGCAATGTAAACACAGGGATCTCTACCTTATTAAAGGTTGGGAACTTTACAAATGATCTTCTCGAGATGCTTATATTGAACTTGCCCTTCTCAACCTTGATGACGATCACCACTTGATGTCATCCTCTCATGGGCTATATAATATATTCACTTTTGAAGCATGCCCATGGAAAGATACCTATCCCATAAAGAAAACACAAAGGCACATATATAATGGGTTATTTAATGATGCATAATTGACAAGGCTTACCATACCACAAGACCATGTGGTACATTCTTTATGCTTCATGTGTTGACCAACTTGAAATCACTCTTCACTCTTTGTATTGGTCAACCAAGTATCTTATCGTGCTCCATATTAATATCTTGAGGTACATAAATAACTCTTCATTTGATTATATGCTCTAAATCTTAGTCAACCATAGCTCAACTAATGAGGCTATCATGACACCGACTTAGAGCCATATCTTGAATTCTTCTGTTGAGATCACACTCTCAAGATCTTGATCATATCATATTATTCTCTTCAACTCGGTGATTTTGATGCCAATACTCAAGATATATTTTTATCTTCATGGCATCCATACTTGAATCCAGCACATGGACTACAAGCATGACCTATGGAATATTCCTTCATATAAAACTCAGTGAAAATATTAGACAATAGGGATTGTCATTAATCACCAAAACCACACATAGGGGCAATTACCCTTTCAATCTCCCCCATTTTGGCAATTGATGACAATCACAACAAGGGGTTTCATATAATGAATATTAGAAACAAGTACGCAACTTATCCGAGAATAAGTTGTATACAAGAGGTTGTATTTGATATGGTTAAGTAACACAAAGATACTAGCCCATATCAAAACCGATTCTACTCACATAAACTACAACTAATGTAGGAGATGTGAGTAGAACCAACATATATAGAGCAAACTCCCCCACAATATATGCATGTGTGATGATCTTGAATTTCATTGCATACATTGTCAAGCATAACCTTTCAGAGAGTTTCCACTATATATAAAAGCGTGCAAACATAATAAAGATGAAATGCATGAAAGACAAACACTTAAGAACAAACCAATCTTAGGTAGAAAACCATTTCCCTTAAAACCCTCTAAACTTCTCCCCCATTGACAACAAGTGCCAAAATGGATAACAAGGTTATAGGGACAATATAGTATGAGTTCCTACACAAGGTGTGCATTACTCGTAATATGAGTGAAATCACATGCACATATGCAATGACGAACACTTGGAGGATATCAAACTATATTGAGGATCAAGGATTCATAAAAGGATAACAAGGTTAATGAACTTCAACAGATGAAGAAAGCAATCGAAAGATCCAAATAATCAAATGGACAAATAGTGCTCTAAGGGAAATAAGGAAGCTCCCCCAGGTTCGTGGATAAGTTTCATTTGAATACAATATGCACAAACATGGAATCCTCATTCCCTCTATATTATTTAGAACACAGCCAAGATACAAGGATTAGATATAAACCAATACACTTGCCAAGACAAGCTTAAGTCCAAAAGAAACCAAACATGAGATATGAGTGTGTGAAGATGCAATAAAAGTAAACCAAGAACTCATAAATCAAGACCTTACCAAAACCATTAAAAATCAAGAGGATAAGAGTGATGGTCGGAAAAGATCGAGCATATCAAGGCGACAGATTAACACTCTTGTGTATACAAGTTTCTAAGTGGAAAAAAATCATGAGAATAATCCACAAAGAAACATCCACACATAAGAGGTTAATAAAAATAAAACATGATATCCAAGCGGAAGTCATAAGATATATCAAAAATGATATTTTGCTTAAGAGCATATATAGCCCATGGCTCTATTTTATCTTATGGTATATCAATGAACTTTACCAAAGAAAAACAAAAATCTCAAAACCATCACAACTAACACTACGAGAACTAATGCTAGTTGGGATATTTTGAGAAAGGCAACAAGTATCAAAAGGAATGATTCAATGCAATTTCAACAATATTGCACATGAGAGTACCTTGAGGAGTTTATATGCAATAAATTGCTAGAAGGAATACTTGGAATTGGTGAATCATGAACATGATTTTATATACTCCCCATTATATGCATCATCTCAAATTACTCACATAAGCAATAAGGATACAAAATTCTTTCAAAGATAATTGCAAGAATCGAACATTTACAAACAAATAAATGCATGCCAAGATGCAACCTACAAGAGATTGGATGGAAGAATAGTATGCATGAATAAGATACTTGTTACCGAGATAGCAATGGTATGATGTAGTAGATAAGAATTTTTAGATCATCCTAGCTTGGATCCAATTATCATGTGGTGACAACACTTTCCTTATAGACGAGACAAGCATCCATTGCATCTCCAATGTACCTAAAACAACATTCAAGTACATCTTGCTCCCCAAACTTATTGGGTCCAAAGTTATTAGAATAACCACAACACATAGGATACACTCCATAAAAATATGTGCATATTTAGAGATGAAATTTGAATTTCATGCACATCTTAGCCGTTTAAGGATTTGATGGAGTATACCCTATATATTGGATCAAAGAAAGCAAAAACATGGTATAAGATATACATTTAGTAAACATGCATGAGCGAGACTTTCAAGATCCAATGAACATATAATTTGGAAAAATCACCAAAATATTCAAGAAGGCATACAAGGTGTGACAAAACACATTTGTTGTCCAAACTATATCAAAGAATCAAATCAACACAAGATTTGTTCAACAAAGTTCTACAAATGAACCAAGCAAAACCTATTGAGCATAAAAGATGAAATAAAAACACAAATGCTCAAAGATTTATCTCATTCAAGAAAATAAAATATAGAAGAAATAATGAGATAACAAACTCCCAAAAGAGCAAGGTTTCAACAAATAAACCAAACACTTAACACTTTTCACAATGGCACAAGGTTCCGAGAAGAAAAGGTTTGTATTCCACTAAAACACATTTGATAATAATCAAAAACATCATCAAAGTGATGTTCAAAAGCCAAGGAAGACAATGGGAGCCACACCAAAATTTTGGAAAGAAAATAAGGCAATAAGAGGTGAAATCTGAAGTGAAGATGATCCACAAATGCTGCCACACACAAGTATATCAATTGTCAAAGACAATGAGTGTATTGGAATATATTTCCACTGGTATATTGCACATATATTAAAGATAAATCTTCACAATAAAAAGCATAGGATAGAAATAAAAATATTAAGCACTATGCAAAGATAGAGATTCTGGATAGCTTCAACTAGTCACACAATCATGCAAAGCAATGATTAGAATAACTTGAAGCAAATGGTATCCCAAATAAGATATAGATATATGTATTTAAGAAAGACCGCACCAAGAATTTCTTACTCAAACAAAGACCAAAAAATGAGCAATAAAAGCTTCTAACAAAGATAGGACCTTGTTTGAGCCAACATGCCACCTAGAAACAAGATAATCAACAATATTAACTCTAAGTGGCACTACCTCATATGTTCACATTTCCTAGGATTGTGATATGCAAAAGAAGCATATTACTCCCCCATAATGTGATATTCATTTTTTTATTAATAAGAGGCAAAAACAACCTCACCTAGAGATAATTAATGGACATTTAGAATTTGAATTTCTCATGAGTATGATACACCACATAGTGACTAGATAAGCTTGCAATATCAATACTAAGTGGTAGTACTCATGTACACACATTTTAAGGCTTGAGAGATGCACGAGGCATGTCACTCCCCCAAAATGTCACTCCCCCAAAGTGGGAAGTTCCATTAACCACTCTAAAAGAGCCAAATAAGATATCATCAAGATGCATTAGAGGCTCAAAAAAATACATACGAGTAAATGATGTGCCAAACACCTAGACATACTTGAATAGACAAACTAATCAAGCATCAGGCACACCAAATACAAACACATACTTGGTACAAAACCAAAACATGTAAAGTGGCAAGTAACTTACAATATAAATGAGTTAAGTACAAGTTACCGCGAAGAGGCACATTAGATATATGATAGGTAAATAATAATCCTTATGAATTGGCTTGATCAAATATAATATATGAAGATCCCTTAATTATTAATGAGTTAGCCAAGTCTCCAATGACCTCCATAAACACCTATTGTGACCTCCATAAACACCTATTGATTAAGTTTGAGCTAGTTGGTACCCAACCAAGTTGGGTCCTAAGAGGTTAGTCACAATAGGCTTGGCAACCCAAATGGTTCTTTTCTTGACACCACTTTGAGTTCCAACAAACTTGGCAAACACATTGCCATCCTTATCCTTCCTAAGAGAATAATCATCATCAAAAATGATAGGGTTAGATAAGGTACCGTTTGAACATGAAGAGGCAAAGTGCCCCTTCACACGACATATGTAGCAACAAGTGCTCCCCTTTATCTTCTTCATTGATTTCTTGGCTTGGGGTGCATTATCTTGATTCTTATTAGGAAGTGTCCTAACTTCAACTTGGGCTTGAACATGAACTTGCAACCGCTTCCCTTGTTGCTTCTCACTCAAGTGCTTTTTCTTCAATGGACAAGATCTTACATGATGTCCTTCAACCTTGCACTTGAAGCAAATAATCTTGGCCAAATTCTTGACTTGGTCTTGGCCCTTCTTATTGTTGCTCTTGGACTTGTTCTTTTATTGGAGTTTAATGCAAGTCCACTTTTATCATTTGGGGACTTTTGCACACTCAAAATATTAATGAGTGTGGATTTCCCTTCATGACTCTTTTTCAAGTCATTCCTCAAGGAAGTGACTTGGGCCTTGAGCTCTTTGATTTCCTCTACATGGTTAGTAGAAATACAGGTACTAGAGGAAGTAGAAGCTTCATTGTTAGAGCAACAAGGCAAAGAAATTAATCCAACACAAGGTTTATCAATAGTATGGCTAGATGGATTACTAGGACTAGCACATGGCAAAATAGCATTTTGAGTAGAGGTTGTGCTAATGTCCAATAGAGGCTCACAAGATGTTACCTTAGCAATACTTGCCTCACAAGCTAACTTTAGCCCATCATGGGAAATTATAAGATCATTATGAGAGCCCGAGAGATTTTCATGACTTTCTTCCAATTTCCTATACTTGCTAGTTAGCAACTCAAGTTGAGCCCTTAGCTCAACATTCTCCTTTAGGGTAGATTCTTCACAAGAAGTATTGTTAGTAGCACAAGCATCATTAATAGAATTTTCCTTTTCAAGCTCATAAGATTCAATTTTTTGTGTGAGGAGACTATTAGTATGCTTCTCCTCAGCAAGCTCTTGCTTAAGGAGATTGAATCTCCGACTACCATCATCAAGTTGGAAATCCAAATCCTCTATGGTTCCCGTTTGTTTAGTTATGGTTTCCATAACGTGTTTGAGACAAGTAACGGCCTTATTATTACCACGAAGAGAGGTACACAAAAAGTCAACTCAAGCAAGAGAGCACTAGTATCCTCATCGATGTCATCATCACTATCATCATTATCATTGCTATTATATTTAGAAGACATATTGGGATCCAAAGTAGGATATACCTTTGATCCTCTTTCCATAAGTCACATGTGTGCACAGGAGGATGAAGATGGGGATATTATTGAATCTTCATTCATGATCATGTCTTGCTCCATAGAATGTTTGATTTCCTCTACATTTTTAGGTAAACAACTAGAGGAAATGGAAGCATTTTGTTCATGGGAACAAGGCAAATCAAGCATATCATCTACACTAGTACTCAAATAATTTCTAGAAGATATGCAAGGACTAGCAACACAAGGGGATATATTATAATTGTTGCAAGAAGTGCTTAAGTCCAAACTATCTACACCGTTATCATTTATAGGACAAGAATCATTGGTATAAAGAGAAACACTACCATCTCACATATGATTTTTCCACTCACCATGCCATTACCTTGTGACTTGTCACATGTAAGTGAAGTGGAAAGAATTGAAATCTCATCGCGGCCGGAGGTGGAAGCAACTTGGAGCTATTCATGATGTGAGGGAGAAGAGAGATCCTTCGATATACCATCGACCCTATGAGAAATGGACCCACCAAATATTTCTTTAAGCTTGGTCCACATCTCATGAGACGACTTGCACTTCACAATCGTCAAGAACGAATTAACTATGGGGCTCAAGGATAAAATAATAGCATTAGATACTTGAGCTTCAAGATGTAAATTTTTCTCATCCTCTAAAAATAGATTTTTAGTATCCATAGGCGGAGAAAAACCTACATATATAAATTGCTCAATATTTGGACACAAGGTCTAAAGATTACAAAGCAAGCAATTTCTCCACAAAACATAATTTGTGCCATCAAAGATAATTGTGTCATTGTGCACTATACTACTAGTCAACATCTTTACACTCTAGGCGGTGAAGCCTAAACAAGGAGAGACCTTGCTCTAATACCAATTGAAAGGATATAGATGTTGCCTAGAGGGGGTGAATAGGCAATTTCAAAATTATTACGGTTTTGGCTTGATAGAATGCGGAATTAAACTAATGTTTATTTTACAAGCACAAAACCTAAATACACTAGGCTCAACTAAGTGCACCAACAACAAATGAAGATAAGCAATAGCACAAGATAAATATAACCCACAAGTGATAGGCAAGATATAATTACTTCAAGCTCGATGGCTATCACAAGGAAAGTAAGCTTGGGTATAGAGATAACCGAGGCATGCGGAGACGAAGATGTATTCCCATGTTCCCTTACAAGTAAGGCACGTCACATTGGAGAGGTGTGGGATTCCACGAAGGATTTCCCAACGCCACAAAGGCTCACATTCTTCTCCGAGTCTATCCCATGAAGGAATAGGCCCTTTCCTTATGGCTAGCTTTTCATCCACTCCGGAGATGGCAAGCTTCACAACTACTTCACAAGCTCCACAAAGGAGAAGCCCGCGTCTCTTCACAATCTTCCACAAAGAGGACACCGTGGCACTAACCTCCAAGCCAACTAGGAGGTCACCCTCCAAGAGTAACAAGCTCACGGTCTCTCACTCGAACAAATCGTAATGGAGAGCTCAACACTTATGTAAGAATGCATATCAAGACCACCAAGGGTTCTCAAATCCTTCACTCTCAAATCCCACCAAAACAACAAGTGCTAGGGAGGAATTAGAGAGGAAGAACAATGGTGGAATTCAACCAATGACTCCAAGATCTAGATCCAATGGGTTCCCCTCACTTAGAGGAGGAATTGATTGGTGGGGATTGTAGATCTAGATCTCCTCTTCCAAAGCCCTCAACAAGATGCAAGAATCATAGGAGGGAAGAGGGAGGAAGCAAGCTCAAGAGGTTCAACAATGGAGGTCAATTTCGTGGCCAAGAACACTAAAAAACATTGGGGGAAGAACCCCCTTTTATAGGGGAAAGCAAATATGACCGTTGGAAGAAATCTGTGCGAACTCGGTTAAAAGTTCGGTTAGACCGGCCCTCACACCGGACGGTCCGGTTCTTGGATCGGAAAACCGATCTTAAAATCAGGATTAGGTACTGACCGCAGTCTCGGATAGACTCGGTATAGCAAAACCGAAAATCCCAGTTTAAGATCTGGTTTCTCGGTCCTCGCACTGGACCACCATTATGGGAGCCGGTTGAACTGGATCCACAATTGGGATGAAACAGGCTTCACGAAAAACACAATAACTTTTGCATCCGGACTCCGATTTCGATGATCTTGGGCTTGTTTTGACGAGGACAGCAAGCTCTATAAGATTATGTAGAGAAAAATAATATCCCAACAAAGTAGGATAGAACCAAATGAATAAATATAATAAGCCTCGATAAATAAGAACTGATAAAACCTTCAAACTCAAAAACGCCATAGAAGATGCATACGAATTCCGTTTTCGATGAACTTGGGCTTGTTGAAGAGATAGCAACAAGATAAAGAACCTCACATGGAGAAACACCAAGAAGAAATAAAATAGGAAGATACAAAGTATGCAAAGTATTGAGCTCCCTATGACAATGTGATCAAGTTACCCAACCGAAAGCCCCTCTTGATAGTGCGTATATCTATACTATAACCCGGTCTCCCAACAACCACCTTTAGACTGGTAAAAGGAAAACCTATCAAGGCCATACCTTTGCCTTGAGAATCCCACTTGATCTTGATTACAATGCTTCAAGCTCCACCCAAGCCGGCATGCAACACTTGATCATTGTTGCTTCGTGAAGACTCCTAATTTGCTCCCCCATACACCACTATGGGATAGCTTCATTAATACATGTCTTCACATGTACATTATCACCAATATGGACGGCAAGCTTCAAGAAAATGATCTTCTCGAGATGCTTATCTTGAACTTGCCCTTCTCAACCTTGATGGCGATCACCACTTGATGTCATCCTCTCATGGGCTATATAATATCATCACTTTTGAAGCATTCCCATGGAAAGATACCTATCCCATATATAAAACGCAAAGGCACATATATAATGGGTTAGTTCATGATGCATAATTGACAAGTCTTACCATACCACAAGACCATGTGGTACATTCTTTATGCTTCATGTGTTGACCAACTTGAAATCACTCTTCACTCTTTGTATTGGTCAACCAAGTACCTTATCGTGCTCCATCTCAATATCTTGAGGTACATAAAGAACTCTTCATTTGATTACATGCTCTAAATCATAGTCAACCATAGTTCAACTAATGAGGCTATCATGGCACCGACTTAGAGCCATATCTTGAATTCTTCTATTGAGATCACACTCTCAAGATCTTGATCATATCATATTATTCTCTTCAACTCAGATGATTTTGATGCCAATACTCAAGGTATATTTTTATGTTCATGGCATCCATACTTGAATCCAACACATGGACTAGAAGCATGACCTATGGAATATTCCTTCATATAAACTCAGTGAAAACATTAGACCATAGGGATTCTCATGAATCACCAAAACCACACATAGGGGCAATTACACTTTCAAGCCATTTATGTGAGTTTCTTTGAAGCTGGTATTCATTTTTGTGAAGTAAAACATTTGTAATAAAATTTATGAAAGCATAAAAGTAGCGATCATTTCTTTATGAAATATTTACGTCATGCGTAGTTGTCAACGTGGTGCGCGGAGGCTGGCCAACTACCATGACAACATAGTAACATCACGAAAAGTTAGTCCAAGTGTCTCTCTCTGATTAGTCCACTTGTTATCCTTCCAGTAACCCATGCCTTATCATTTTAATGGACCACGTGCCAGCCTGCCGGTGGCAGGATGCGACGAAGGAAATTCGTCAAGGCTGAGGAAGATGTCTTAGACGTCCTGATGACGTAAGCAATCGGCGTTAACGGAATCAAGCCGCGACGAAAATAAAACATTAGGATGACGTCACTAACGGTCGGCATGACATCTGACATTGCTAATGTCCACCCACGGTGTCGTATGCCACGTGGCGTGGACCATGAAAAATGAAAAACGTCACAACTGATTGGGCCTGGGCCAGTCTCGTTGGCCGCGATGAAATTCAAGGAACAACACGGTCGGTCATGACATTTTCAAACAGAAAAAATGTCACGTATCAGATTATGATGTGAGGTTCACGACCTTTTTTTGTCACAAAATTTGTCATGGATGGTGATTTATGATGTTCTATCCATGATCCACGACGATATCTAATCGTCATGTACCATCCAGATTCTTATAGTGCCTCTTTTTTATGTGTGATGGAAGATATATGTGTTAGGATGTGTATTTGGCTCAGAGGACATCCCATCAAGCTCAAAGAGAACACCCGCCTTAATAGTACGGCGCTTTCCTATAGACTCAAACAAAGTAAAAAAGTGAAACTCTCGCACTTGTGTTTTTTTAGCAAATGGGGGGTCTACAACGATCTTCCAACACACCATCATACTAAAACTTTTGTAGGACACCAGATCATAACACTAGTCCGCAACTAACTTCGGTGTCATTGTTAACAAAAAATAGTTGAGGGTAAAATACTCTTACACTCTGTCAACGCTAGATGCACCACTAGAGCGAGGACAGGACGGAGAGGGCCTTATTTTGACTTCAAGGTGTAGCCGCTGCCTCAACATGCTGAGAAATACACTAAAAGAAGACCTAAACAAAGAATGAGAAACCTCTTGCTATGAGAGATCATGGTCCACCACACCCCTAAGGCCCCGAGGCCACCAAAGGCGGAGGAGACCGGCGGCATCGCCGACAGGAGTAACAAACGCTAGATGGATTTTTGCGCTACCTCCAAATATCCTTATTCACTTTTCTCAGTATGAATCACTTCCGTAGAACTAGTACTTACTTTGTCATGTTAAAAAGTTGCAGTTTCCTTTATTTGCCTAGCAAAGTAACTACTCACTTTATCACAAACTAGATGTCGTGGATTTGTCTAGATTCACTTGTATTTGTACACTAAAACACGTATAGATATATTCGTATTTAAACAAATTTGTGATGATTAATTCGGTATAGAGGTCATGGACATATCATTTTTTCCTCAAACTTACATTAAATGTTAAATAACTTCTAATTCTAATTATCTTCATCTTTTTTTCAAGAACAGGCAACCAATGGTTGCTTGTCTTTGTGGAAACACTGTGTTGCAAAGAGGTGGGCCTATAATCCTTTAACCCCTGAGATGTATCATATTTTTGAAGCAGAGTAATGTAGGTTGTGTTCACACCAATTGGGTCGATTGAGTTATAGCCAAGTGTTGGAAAAAGCTATGTGATATCAGCTTTTATCTTAGTGGCATAGGACTTGTATTACTCATTAGTAAAACTACCTAGACCGGGGCTCTAATACGTCCATTTGCATCACCATTCTATGTCATAATTTGCCTCTACCTAGACCGGGGCTCTGATACGTCCATTTTGCATCACCATTCTATGTCATAATTTGCCTGTATTTATTGATATATTTCATATTAAGAGGTGTTACTTATGTTATTTCATTTGTTTTTGCATGTTGGATGATTCATAGAGGATGAACAACTGGAGTCAGGATTCCGATGGAAAAGCGGTGTTTTGATGAAATTTCGCAAAGATCAGAGAAATACCAGAAAAACTACAAAAAATTATATTTTCCCAGAAGATGAAGGATGCCAGAAGGGAAGGCGGAGTTGGGCCACATGGGGCCCACACACCCCTAGGCGCGGGCCACCCTAGGCCGCGCCTATAGGGGTGTGGCCACTCTGGCCCACCTCTGGATCCGCCCTCTCGCATATATCTTCTCCTCAAAACCCTAAAGTCGAGAGAGCGACCACAAAAATATTACGCCGCCTCTGCAGGCGGAAACCACCGAGAGAGAAAGAGCTCTGCGGCAGACAGATTTCTGCTGGGGAAATTCCTTCCCGGAGAGGAGAGATCGTCGCCATCCACACCATCATCAAGCTAGACTTCATTGGGATCATCATCATCATCCACGCCATCATCTCCACCAACACCATCATCATCACCCCATCCCGCTGTAACAATTGTGTTGAATCTTGCATAGTTCTTAGGGGAAACTTTCCCGATGTTGATTACAATTGTAGTTGATGCTTGTGAGTGGAACCATTGAATTATTGTTTATGTTCAAATTGTTATCCATCATTATATCATCTCTGATATTGATCCATATGATGTCTCATGAGTAGTTCGTTTAGTTCTCAAGGATGGGAGAAGTCATGTTGTTAGTAGTGGAATTGTGTTGAGGTATTATTCAATGGTTTAATATTTAAGTTGTGGTGCTATTCTTCTAGTGGTGTCATGTGAACGTCAACTACATGATACTTCACCATTTATGGGCCTAGGGGAATGCATTGTGTATTAGGCTACTAATTGTAGGGTTGCCGGAGTAACAGAAACCTGAACCCCCGTTAGGAAACCTTTGCATAAGGGAGTGTAGGATCTCAGAGTTTAAGGCTATGGTTAGGTTTATATCTTAATTGCTTTCTTGTAGTTGCGGATGCTTGCAAGGGGTTTAATCACAAGTATGTATTAGTCCAAGTAAGGTTGGTACATTAGCACAGGTTCACCCACACAACACTTATAAAACCAAAGAAGATTAATCAGCTATATGAAACGAAAGCACTTGACAGTATTCCCATGTGTCCTCGAGAACGTTTGGTCCTCATAAGTATTTCTTCCGGCTTGTCCTTTGCAAAAAAAGGATTGGGCCACTTGCTGCAATTATTTGTTGTCTTTATTTACTTGCACTTTATTTCCTTGCTTTATCAAAAAAAACCAAAAATCTGTTTGTAATGTATTTACAGAGAACTCTTGAGCCAGTACTACTATTCAGCACATTCTGCTCCTCGTTGGGATTGACACTCCTATTTATCGATAGTACTACGATACACCCCCTATACTTGTGGGTCATCAAGACTTTAATGTCGTCGTTGCCGGGGAGTGAAGCGTTATTGAAGAGTGGAACTGGTAAAGGAAAATTATACTATGAGTATTGTTTTTTCTTTCTGTTTGTTACTTTGTTTCCAGTATGGATAACCCACTTGGTTTCCTGTTTGGAAAAACTACTACCACTGCTAGGGTAGGAGATGAATCACCACCTTTTGAGATAGATCCTTTTAAGATACCTACAAGAATTGTTGATCGTGTTATGGATAATTATTATTCAGGGGATGGAACTATCCATCCTGGTGATCATTTGCTTTTTATCCATGAATTATGCAGGTTGTTTAAGTGTGCAGGTATCACAACTGAACAGATGAAGAAGAAGTTACTCTCTATATCATTGAAAGGAAGAGCTGAAGAATGGTATAAGCTACTAAAGAACGGACAATCCATGGAATGGGAGGAAATAGTACCTCTCTTTTATTCTAAATTCTATCCTCCCAGTGAGATTCATAAGGATAGGAATCTATTATATAACTTTTGGCCTCGTGATGGAGAGAGTACAGCCCAATCTTGGGGGAGATTGAAGTTACTAATGTTTAAATGTCCTATTCATGAACTCCCTAACAATATTATTATCAATAAATTTTATGCAAGGATTTCTCTTCATGATAAAGATTTATTAGATGCTTCTTGTGCTGGATCATTTACAGGTATGAAGGAAGAAGCTAAATGGGATCTTCTAGACCGTATTCAAGAGAACACTGAAGCATGGGAGAATGACAAAGGAAGAAAGTCAGGTATAAATTATGATTATGAATGCATTCAATCTTTTATGAGAACTGATGACTTTCGTGATATTAGTACTGAGTATGGTCTTGATTCTCAAAGTATTGCCAATTGTTTTAAATATTTTGCCTCTTATATAGAAATTCCTAAAAAGAAGTGGAACAAGTACCATGCACCTTATAAAGATGTTGTTAATCATGTTCCTGCTAGAAATACTGAAGTTTGTACTATTGATCATATTTCTCCTGAACCTTATGTTGATAAAACACCTTTATGACCTAAGATAAAGGAGCATTCTATGATAATTAGTGTGGTTAACAAAAGTACAAAGAAAGTTGTAGAACCTGATGAACAAATAAATGTTGAACCTGTGGTAGCTATTGTGAAAGATTTTGTCACTAGAAATATAGAGGATGAGCACATTGTCTTCTGTGAAGAGGCTTCTAATATTGTATCTCATCCTATAAAATCTAGGAAAACTAGTGTCCCTGTGCTTTCTGTGAGAATTGGTGATCATTTCTATTATGGTTTATGTGATATTGGTGCTAGTTCTAGTGCTATTCCTTATGAGCTTTACAGGGAAATTATGCATGAAATTGGTCCTTGTGAACTTGAGGACATTGATGTGGTTATTCACCTTGCTAATAAAGAGACAGTTTGTCTAATTGGCATTATAAGAGATGTGGAGGTTCTTTGTGGTAATATTAAATATCCTGCTGATTTTCTAGTGCTTGGTTCTAAAGCTAGTAAAACTTGTCCTATCATTTTTGGTAGACCTTTCTTGAATACTTGTGGAGCTATTATAGATTGTAAAAAGGAGAAAGTTTTAACTAAGTTTGATGGAGATTCGTATGAGTTTAACTTTTCCAAATTTGCTAAAGCTCCTTATGAAAATGAATTACCTAATGAGGATTACAGGGTTGAACAACTTGCTTCTATTGATCCAGTTTATGACCTTAGACCTCTTTTTGATAATTGTAAGTATGCTTATTCTGATGATAAAGTTATTTCTTGTGATAGTTATATTTTCAACTTTATTCAAAGTGCTACTGAAAGTTATTATGAGAGAGGAAAACATGGTTTTATGCATCTCAATAATATTAAGTTTCCCCGCTTTATGTTGAAAGGTTTGAAGTTGCATTTGTTTTGTCTTCCTATGCTAGTGTCCTTTTGTTTCAATAATTTGTTTTCTCATGAGACTCCCTTTCATAGGAAGTGGGTTAGACTCAAATGTGTTGGATATTTGCTTGTTGATGCTCTCTTTCACTTCAAATCCATATCTCCTATGTGAGCATCATTGAAAATGTCAAGCCTAACTTAAAGGCATTAAAGAAAAGTACTTCTTGGGAGATAACCCAATAGTTTTATTGAGTCTTGGAAGTTATTACTTGTAATAACCTCTCCTTATCCTTTTTGTTTTGTTTTTTGATTCAAGATCAACCTCTTTGAGAAGTAGAGGAGTTGTGAAAAGTTGTTGTCCTGGGACAGATTTTTTGTGTTGCATTGTTAAAATTTGTGAAGGATCTCAGTACATCGGATGGAGCTATAATTTTTTGTCCTTGTTACCCAAGTTATTATCCAACTTTCATTAGTTTTGCACTTTTTATTTGAGCAACAGAAGTTTTTCGAAAAAATCAATCTTTACATGCTGGTCTGTTTTGATAGATTTCTGCCTTCATTTGCATTTGCCTCTTATATTGAATCCGTCAGATTCTTTTTGGGCTTTTCGAAAGGAGTTGCTACAGTAGCTTTTGTTTTGATGGATTTCAGTTGAAGTTTGAACCTAAAGGTTTATTGTTTTTGCTTACACTAATGTTGCCAATGAAGTTTGTATGAGGCTTTGCATGAAAGGAATTTTCAAGTGTCGGAAAAAAGGAATCTGCAGAGTCCGTCTTTTAATAGGTAAAAGAGATGGAAATCAAAGGTTCGTGAAAACCTTATATTTTTATATTTTTGATGTTTTTTATTACATATGGAAGGTTACGAGACGAAACAGAGGAGGAACGGAGCCCGGGTGGGCCACACCCACCAGTGGCGCGGGCCCCAGCTGGCCGCGCCACCAGGGGTGTGAGCCCCCTTGAGTTCGTCTCTGCCCCATTTCCGCACAGTACCTTCCTTATGCAGTAAAACTTCATAATGTATAACCCCCCGGATCCCCCCGAGGTTCGTATATCATGTTCTCGTCGTGTTTTCATTTTGATCTGTTTCTGTCAGGAAATTTTCTCAAGTTTAGAGGCGCCATGGTCTCCGCCAATGACAAGGGCAAGAAGCCCGTGGAATATGATCCTCAAAACCCCAAGGAGGAGGAGATCTTGGTTGGGGATAAAGAGTACGTGAAGGAGGACAAGCATCCGGACACCCTCACTACCGTTGCAAGCATTTGAGTGGTGGCAAACCCTATCAATCTCAGGAGGACAGCGCAGATGTCTATAGGAGGGAAACCCCCGCGTCATTGCCTCGCTCCACGGTCACTTCATCCACACACCAAGAACCCCTTCCATACTCTTATACATGAGCAACAATTCCAAAAGGTGCCCAAAGGGAAGTTGCCCTCTAGTTGGGATATGCCTCGTTCTAACCATGTAGGGAAGGAACACTCTAAGAAGGAAGAGTGGGAAAAGAATAACAAGGACTGGGATTCTCGGTCCGACATGATCATAAACTGGATTGAGCATAATTAGGAGTTGATTCGTAATCTGACCTTTGAGATAGAGGGCTTGAGGAAGCTAGTTGAAAAGCTCATCAAGGGAACACCACCACCGCCGAAGGAGTAATTCGTCATCGGGTTTGGAATCCCCTTGGCTTGTTCCAAGCTTGGGGGAGTGTCGCGGTATCACATCATTATCTTTTAATTTTTACCTTTTTAGTAGATTCATATCTTGGGTAGAGAAGTTAACATATAGGTTGGTTTGCATTGTGGAAGTATCTCTCCTTTAGTTGGTTATCTATGTATCCCTTGGTGTCAGTGCCTTTATGGAATATTAATGAGAAGTTTCATCTTTTACTTTTTGCACTTCTTATTTTAGTTTGCAATCTCTATTATATGATTGATCTTGTTGATCAGTATTGGTATCACTTTGGGAGCATCAAGTGAATCTAAATTGGTTTTGGCAAACCAAGCTCTGGTCAGTAGCAACACTTTTTGAGTTTTGGAAGGAAAATAGAAAAGCTTACAGGTATTTTGTATCATTTATTTTCTTTCTTGATTGGATCATAAGCTTAGTATTATTTATTTAAGATATTTTGTGTCTTCAAGGAAGATTGCATGTTTGGCTTTATCACTTGTATGTTTGCTTGTTTCCTTCAAATCTTTTGCTTGCTACCTAGCCTTGCTAGCCCAAAACCTGTGCTGAGAGGGAACACTTCTCATGCACCCAACCCTTTAAATCAAAACATGTGCCATTTGTGTCCACCATATCTACCTATTAGCATTATTGCTATTCTAAGTAAATTCTCAAGATTCATCTATCTTTCAAATTAAAAATTATTTTGTTATGTGAAAACTAGTTAGTAAAGCTCTCACGAACTTGATGGCACACCTTATTTTCTTGCATCTAATAAACTTGAACCATTGTGTCATCGAAGTTGTATATGCTTGCATCTATAAGTTGGGATTAGTAGAACCGTGCTATCATGGGGAACGGTTTCAACACCTATAAATATCTACCCCGTTGATATCATGCTCTTTTGTTTATGGATGTCATCGGTGTGAAATAAAAGGGGAGCTTGTAAGTCCATGGAGTTATGTATATGTGTTAGAGAAATGCCTGGACCGCTAGCCTAAGCCATGCCTAATCATGGTGGAAACTTGCAGCATCAGCATAATGAGCAATCTATGAAGCTTTCTTCTTATATAAAAAAATAGAGACATATTGAAAATAGGAAAGAGAGAAAAAGCACCATTTTCCCATGGTAAATAAGAGATTGTTGAGATGCTCATTGTCTGCTTGCCTTGTCATTTTGATATGGGATAGCTCATGTATCATGTGCAAGGGGTACCCTGTTGGAAGTTCTCTATGATACATATGTACTTTCTATGACAAGAACTTACCGGTAACTAATGTTGAGTAGCATGAGGAGCGGCCCTCGTACTCAAGGGACATGAGATTGCCAACTTATATTTTGTCAAGCATATACTCCATCTTTGTTCACTTTAACCTTAATCACCTCAAGATGCTTATGATAGGGGCAATGAGACCTCAAAGCTAGTAAGTACCATAATCTTTTGAAAGCTCTTTATGAACTTGAAATCCCTGCTTCCCTCTATGAAGGGCATTTCTTCTACTTCTAAGTTGAGTTAGTAAAACCTATTCCTCTCTATCTCCATCAAGCATTTCAGTTGTTGTGTTTCAAGCATTCATATGATGACTTATTCAATCATGTTCTTTATCTTCCTTGTTTGCACAAGACTCTTATCTGAATGAGTATTACTTTGAAAGACATCGTTGTGAAATGCCTTTTATGTTTAAGCAAAGAGTACTCCTGTTATAAACTTCTTTACAAAATCTTTACTTGAAAACTATTTGCCAACTATTCTCTGACCAAGAACAAAGTTTGCCAATCCCAATTAGGATTTATCTTTATGCATCTTTATTGTGAATCCCATACTTGTTGCAAGCTAAGTTATATAATGGTGAGTTGCTTTCTTCTATGAGTTGTGTATTGGTAAGTGTGATGCTTCTTGTCCATATTCTTTTTATCGACACTTCACTCCATAAACCCGTGGACATGTTTACTGAGCTCAGTTTTCGCTTGGGGACAAGCAAGGTCTAAGCTTGGGGGAGTTGATACGTCCATTTTGCATCACCATTCTTTATCATAATTTGCCTCTATTCATTGATATATTTCATATTAAGAGGTGTTATTTATGTTATTTCATCTGTTTTTGCATGTTGGATGATTCTTGGAGGATGAATTGCTGGAGTCAAGATTCTAATGGAAAAGGCGGTGTTTTGATGCAATTTCGCAAAGATCAGAAAAATACCAGAAAAACTACAGAAAATTATATTTTCCCAGAAGACAAAGGATGCCAGAAGGGGAGGCGGAGTTGGGCCACAGGGGGCCCACACACCCCTAGGCGCGGGCCACCCTAGGTCACGCCTACAGGGGGTGTGGCCACCCTAGCCCACCTGTCAACACCCGGATTTTTAATCCCAGATGCATGTTATG
Organism: Avena sativa; assembly: GCA_916181665.1. Taxonomy (NCBI): domain Eukaryota; kingdom Viridiplantae; phylum Streptophyta; class Magnoliopsida; order Poales; family Poaceae; genus Avena; species Avena sativa. The sequence continues at coordinate 53,196,451 of OV702298.1, read as the reverse complement.
CCATACCTCACAATCCCAGGATTACCATTTTTGCGGGACATAACAGGGTACCACAGTACATCATCCATTACAAACAATAATAAAGGTCTTACAAATAAAGGATCTCATGATCTAGTCTTAATACAATCAATGCAGCGGAAATTAAACATAGCGGGGCTTCATCTTCAGGGTCACAGGCAATGCTGGCGATGGGATATGATCCTAGTTGTCATAGACTTCCTGCTGTCCATTATCCTGGTAGTCCTCCTCATAGTCTGGCCATGGGAATAGCCAGGGACAAAGCCATGAGTACTCTTTAAGTACTCGCAAACTATCACTAACAGGTAAAGTAGTTCGAGTAGGAATCCTAAGCTCTAGGTTTATTTGCAAAATGCCAGGTTTATTTCATATTGAGTTTAGAAGTAAAGAAAACTAGTTTAAATGTTCTACAACACCTAAGTGGGAACTTAGTTTTCATGTTCACAACCCTGTTGTGGTCAAGTCAAAGTCATAGTTCATTTCACAAGTCATTTTGAAAACATCTGACGACGGAACAGTATGGCCACTCCAACTATCCATGACCGTGGACGCGGCTATTCGAATAGTTTGACACTCTGTAGAGGTGGTACACTTTCACCACAACATTCGATACATCCGTCAGGGACAACCCTGAATCATCATACTGAGTATGCGGATAATCAATCGTAACCTTTCAATTATACACCCTAGTATAGGCACCTCCCCTATGAGTTTGGCCTCCCAACCATGACCATCTGTCATCTTGGGTAATGCATAGGTGTACATTCATCACGAGGTAGCCTCAGCTCAACCTCTTCCGCAAGAGAACCCATACTAAGACATATAAACTTCTAGTCAAGCCCTACCCAATTCAGGTATTGTGGTTGTATGGTAAAATTGGAATGATATCGCATCCAAACCCAACCATCAGTTTTTATAAAGGGCTAAGTCTCATGCCTCAACATTTTCATCATCAAATTATCTTGTGTTCATAACACATGTCAAAACATTTCAATAGAATGAATCCTCATTCCAAGGTATTCATAATCATTTTCACCAAGTATTCCCATCTAAAGTGATCAACTGTTATGCTTAGCACTAGCCACTAAAGTTGAGGGTATTCACTAATGAGGGGTGCTAGTCAAGTGTGAATATCCAAATCTAGTCCTAATGCCTTTTGATGACATCTAGTTCTAACTACTTAGGCCTAGTTTTATGCTCTTTATGCTACCTATACTAGTTTTCCAAAACTCACAAGTCACTAAGTAAGGGTAAAGAACTTTTGGTAAAGATAAAAGAATAAAGCTTGCAAGTAAAACTGGGAATTGGTATAATCAAGGTTGCATAACCAAAGCATGCTTAAGGCATCTTGCACAGGTGGCATGCAAAGTTCTAGCTTGCATAGTTAAGAAACTTGCAAGTGTTAGCTTGCCTTGATTGGTGCAGTGGTTGAAGTTTTCTTCTTCTCCGTGGTACTCCTCCTCCTCGTATCCTTGGTTGGTACTAGCATCTATAAATAAATACGAGGTACACAATCACCAAACAATACTTAACTACCTCTATTTAGCATCCAAAGGTTCACACTAGATGATCTAGCATCATCACAATCATGACATGAGATAAAGACCTAGTCTTATTTATTTTATTTTGGAAAAGTAATTTCTACTCATTGAAAATACTTAAGATTTAATATTCTCCAATTAAAATATGGGATCATGTTGACACATGTCATCACAACATATTCTAATACTTGGAAATGTGATTTAAAGTGGTGGTCATATTTTATAAAGTTTAAAAGTACTATTTTATACAATTAAAGTTACTAGAAATGCATATATAGCATTCTTTTAGTACTAGTCCAAGATCACTGCATGTAAACACAAATATTTTTACATATTCAAATAGAGCTTGTCAAATGTGAGTTTTGAGCGTTGGAATCAACTCAAAAGCATTTATGGTTGATTTTTGAAAAATGTTTGAATGTGTAAAAGTCTATGTCTTGTTATTTTTACTATAGGTGATCTATAATTTCAAATGATTTGAATCCAACGGGCTTGGATTAATAATTTGAATACCTTTCTAACAAAATTGGAATCATGCAATTTGGTTTAGGAAATCTCTTTGAATTGATTTTTGAATCTACTGACTAAATCTAGTTTTAACTAAAATGAAAAAAGGTTATTTGAATCACTGGGCTACGCGTGGGAAAGGAAATGGGCCGGCCCAACTGCACTGTGCTGGCGCAGCGGGCTGCTGACAGGGGGTCCCACTAGTCAGCGGCTCTATCTAACCGAAGAGGTACGTTTCAATCTCAGCCCTAAGATCTATGACCGACGTTCGTCGTCTCCGTCGGATAGCTCCAGCGAGACTGAACCCTAACGGCGATGGTGGAGGTACGCGGTGTCTCACCTGGGATCCAGCTAGGGTCGGCGATGGGGGCGAACGACATTGTCGACGACGGCGGTTTGAACGGTGATCGTGGGGGCTCCTGGGATGGTCGCAACTAACGGCTCCTCTTATCCTCTGCAACGGCGGACTCCGGCCAAATTCTGGCGGGCTGGTGCTCGCCTTGCTCCAGGGAAGGGTCAGGGGTGGTTCTGAGAGAGAGGGGAGTGAGATGGTGTGGAGAATGAGGGTTGGGGTGGCCTCTATTTTTACACCGGTGAGAGGGGCAAAGCGGCATGGGTTGGCTCCTCCGACGACGTCGTTGCAGTGAGCTACAGGCATGGCTGAGGGCGTAGGACAGTGTGGTGTTTCCTGGCGGTCGTCACACACTTAATGGCTCAGCATGGAGCGGTCGAGAATGGTCGGGAGCGGTCCGTGCTCTGTGCAGGAACGGTGGTGTTCGAGACGGCGTACAGGGGCTACTGGTCGCGCGGCGGCGAACGGGCATGTCTCGGAGGTAGCTAGGGTCATGGCGAGTGCAAGTACGCACGGTGAGGGCGAGGCGCGGCGTGTGCGTGTGTGTCGGCTACGGCGCTTTGGCGCGCTCTCGGCATGGCGCAGAGAAATGGACACAGTGTTTCTCGGGTGGTCCATGGCTTAGCTGCGATCGAGGGGTGGACAGGGAGTGGCAGTGGATGGTGGCCTGTCTCCTAGACATCATGGACGGGCACGGGGCTAGCTCCTGCGAGTTGTCCATGCTCAACCGGCAAGGATGGCTCGGGTGGCGGCACTGGTGCAAACGGTAGAGGAGGGCTGCTTCAACACAATGCTAGGCACTGGGGGATACCAGGGGAGTGAAATAGGGGCAAAGGTTTGATCAATTACTGCTCATTGCAGTAGAAGTTAGGCAAGGTTTATCTGCGTCCACCAGGTGTTTGATGAAATGGCCGCATGAATTCAAAGTTTGAATTTTTTGATGAATTTTGGTGAGTGATCTTGTCATAAGCTTGGTAGTCTATGGTTGCTAGGGTTTGCTAAGGGGAAGTGGTTTGGTTGGTTTTTGAGGAATGTCCATCTTAGTACCTATTAAGGATTCAATTTTGAATTGTCCTTTAAATAGATTTAGAATTTGTTTCTGTTGGTTTGTAAAGTGAGCTTGGGTTCATTGTTACTTGGTCTAGCAAGGGGTGAAAAGAATTGGATTTGTTTCTATTAGAAATCTTTGACTAGGAACACCCAAAGTGGTCTAGTGAACAAGTTTGGCCAAAATGACCATTTGCTTATATTTCTTATATTTGATTTTCTCTTCATTTGATTCTGCATGGAAATGATCTAGATGATATTGTTTTCATCTTTAAACCAATCCTTGACATTCATAGCAATCAAACATGGCAAATGCAATCATTCATGCATTAATCACACACACATGCATTCATATTAATTTTAATAAAAAAAGTTTTTGTTAATCCTAAACTTGGGTGATTAGAACTTTATAATATTGCTTAACATTTTTGGGATGTTACACCACCTCTGGCTCCTCCCTCTCTCCTATATCTTCTCCTCGCAACCCTAAATTCGAGAGAGTGACCACAGAAAGATTCTGCCGCCTCTGCAGGGCAAAAACCACCGAGAGAGAAAGAGCTCTCCGGCAGACAGATGTCTGCCAGGAAATTCCTTCTCGGAGAGGGGAGATCGTCGCCATCAACACCATCATCAAACTAGACTTCATCAGGATCATCATCATCCACACCATCATCTCCACCAGCACCATCATCATCACTCCATCCCGCTGTAACAATTTTGTTGAATCTTACATAGTTCTTAAGGGAAAATTTCCCGGTGTTGATTACTATTGTAGTTGATGCTTGTGAGTGGAACCATTGAATTATTGTTTATGTTCATATTGTTATCCATCATTATATCATCTCTGATATTGATCCATATGATGTCTCATGAGTAGTTCATTTAGTTCTCGAGGACATGGGAGAAGTCATATTGTTAGTAGTGGAATTGTGTTGAGGTATTATTCAATGGTTTAATATTTAAGTTGTGGTGCTATTATTCTAGTGGTGTCATGTGAACATCGACTACATGATACTTCACCATTTATGGGCCTAGGGGAATGCATTGTGTATTTGGCTACTAATTGTAGGGTTGTCGGAGTGACAGAAACCTGAACCCCCGTTAGAAAACCTTTGCACAAGGGAGTGTAGGATCTCAGAGTTTAAGGCTGTGGTTAGGTTTATATCTTAATTGCTTTCTTGTAGTTGCGGATTCTTGCAAGGGTTTAACCACAAGTATGTGTTAGTCCAAGTAAGGTCGGTACATTAGCATAGGTTCACCCACACAACACTTATAAAACCAAAGAAGATTAATCAGCTATATGAAACGAAAGCACTTGACAGTATTCCCATGTGTCCTCGAGAACGTTTGGTCATCATAAGTATTTCCTCCGGCTTGTCCTTTGCAAAAAAAGGATTGGGCCACTTGCTGCAATTATTTGATGTCTTTATTTACTTGCACTTTATTTCCTTGCTTTATCAAAACCCCCTAAAAATCAGTTTGCTAAGTATTTACAGAGAACTCTTGAGCCAGTACTACTAGTCAGCATATTCTGCTTCTCGTTGGGATCGATACTCCTATTTATCGAAAGTACTACGATACACCCCCTATACTTTTGGTTCATCATGCCCGTGCTCTTTGTAACATGTGCAATACAATAGGCAATTCCCCAGTTGAATTCCTTGGCAAGTGGTAGCACAAGCTCACTTGAGGATCATATAGTGCTAGTAGATAATTCTTTGGAGTCCAAGTACTTGTTTCAGTCAACAAATGCATGAAGTAATCTATTGCCAGTTTCAACTTGTCTGAATCTTTGTAGAACTCCTGATGCTTGTGTTAAAGCGGTTAAATCTTTGTGTGCCTTTTCCATTTGATCATTAAAGCGGTTGAGCTCATTCTGCTTAATTGTACAATGTTTCCTGAATACAAATTCAGTATCCGTCATAGTTTATTGTTCTTCAGTCGTTCCAATGTAGGAGTATTATATTGGATAGCAACGTTTATGTCCGATCCAATTTTTACTTGCGTATTCTATCGTCTGGACCACCAGCCCTTATATCTGGAAGCCTGTGGTTTAATTTGGATGCTATAGCCATTTACCTGATTCTCATAGTGATCTTGTGCCTCGTTAACCGAACCAGTATAAGGATATGACACTAATCTAGGTAACATTAACAGTGATCGAATATTTGTTCTGACTGGCAGCATAGACATTGTAATTCTACCCGGAGAGCTGAAAACATGGCTAGAAAGATGGCATGAAATTGCTTAGATTTAATTCATAACTCAATTCTACTTAGGGACAGTGACCTGGATGAATACAATGTTGTCTGACATGACTATTGTAACCATGGTAACATGGACACAAGGCTGCTCAGGAGAAGGAGAAAGACCTAACATTAAACAAACTTGTATAAACAACTTCAACTCAAATTGTAATTTACTTTATTCTATTTTTCAAAAAGTTCCATTTGTTCACCTAACAAAACAACCAGATATGTTGGTTTTACTCGAACTTACGTTCAGTGTTAATTCGCTTCTAATTTTAATTATCTTCATCTGAAATTGCTTAGATCTAGTTTATATCTCGCTTTTACTTGAGGACATGGAACTTTGGAGTTTTGGCAATTCAATATGAAAGAAAAGACTGCAACTTTTATGAATGCAATGCTAACTGGCATGACTTGTAATCATGGTAACATGGACATAAGACAGCTCAGGAAAAGGAGAAAGACACGAGCAACTCTTTCTATAAATTGGATAAGATTAGGTTAAGTAATACTACTAGCAAAAACAATATCCGATCACAGATAACAAAATGGCCGGCGATTCAGTCAATCAATACTATAACTAAGAATGTAGCCTAGTAGTATCGGATATCTACAATACACACATAAGACACATGTCTGCTACTCTGCTTAGAGTAATTAACCAAGCCTAGATTAAGTTCAGTTCTTGGACGGGGAATCCCAATCTTCACTTGAGCATCACCCTCTCTGCTGTTTCCCCTGCCTCGAGATGAATGCCAGTCTTCACTTGAGCTTGGGCAGGATCAATGAAAAGGGTCGCTGAACTCCAGCCAGCGTGGCAGCGTGCGCAGCACCAATCAAGCCGCGAGATGACTCCGAAGCTTCACTTGAATCCGAAGAGATCAATGAGCTCTTTTCTTGGACAGGGTCGACTCTGCGTGTTGTCTCTTCTACCGCGAGATGAATCCGAAGCTTCACTTGAACGCATCCAGGTAATCAAAATGAAAGGGTCGTTGAACTCCACCGTGCGCACCACCTGCTCCATCTTCCGGCGAGCCTCGGCCCTGAGCAGCTCGATCTCGCGTCGGCGGCAGGCGGCCGCGGCCTCGGCGGCAGGGGCAGCTGAGCGAGCCTTGGCAAGACGGGCCTTCTCGAGGAGCTCGCGCATGCTGCAGGCCAGAGGCATCGTCGGTGCTGCCGCGACCTCGGGAATCGCCTAGGTCTTGGTCGCGCTGAGGGCTTCGAGTCCTTTCCGCTCCGAACTGAGGGGGCTCCGATCCTCGTCGATGCTGGGACGCGGGCATCTCTTGACCTTGCTGGCGGAATCGGGCTCGACCTTGCCGCAGGCACCACGCACGCGCTTCGCCGGCTGATCCCCGCCGTGGAACGATCCGGGCCGCTTTGGTTTCTTGGTGACGGCGGCGGTTGGCTTGGCCACGCAGGTGGGGTTGATGCGGATGCTGGAGGACGCGCAGACACGGAGGACGGTGGCGGCTGATCCGCGCGAGGCCTGGAAGTGGGGGTGGACCATGGCACCCATGGCCGGAGCAGTGCGCGCAAGATCGGAGCAGGCCAGACGAGATCGAGGAAATCGATGGCGGGATTGGGAGGAGCGGCAAGAAGGAGCGGGAGGGAAAGAGAAGTAGCGCCCAAGTTTTATGGCGGCAAGAAGAAGACGCGCCAACAAATTTGAGTCGAAACCGGAATGGGAGGGGAGGATCTGCGTGTGGTTAGCGTTGGGCCTACGCGCCAGCGAGACGCGCTTAGACTTGGTGGGTCCTGGTATTACTACAGTGGACTCCTAAGTCCAAGTGTCGATGTACTCTAATTTAATTGTGGCGGCCAAAATGAATAATCAAAGCAGGGACATGGTTAATCATTCCTAACAAATCAAAATGTACAGGTTAACGGGAAGGATGAAGAACGTTAACTCCAAAATATGACCGTTACACTTGCCGAAGACGCGAAGACGATCAACGCTATATTTCTTGTCGTGCCAGGCCTTGTATAATGTTCTACTGTCGATACTGCGAATATGCACACCGTTTACTATGTATACAACCGTTGTCACCGTCTTACTCTAGAAGTAGATGAGCATTGCCCTTTGTCTTGAGCATACACCAGCCACACTAGCGGATCTAGATGGACACATCAGGATGGTCCAACAGTGCAATTTTTAATTTAATTATAATTTTTTTGTGATATATAGGCTATGTAGAAATCTTAGGGTGATCCATGCACCACCCTAGCCACCCTTTGGATTCGCCTATGCCACGCCATGCCGACAACCCTATGGTTCTGGCACTCGACGACATTGTTATATTGAGGAGAATAAGGTGTCATCAAATGCCTCTTGACGCCAGTATCAGCAAAGTGCGCGGCGAAGGATTTGGATGTGAATTCGCCACCGTGGTTAGTTTAGAAAATGCACAGTTTGCGCCGTGCCTCCGTCTGCGCCTCTATGTGGAAGTGCTTGAGCGTCGTTCACTACGGGAAAAAGCACGTGGCTACAACCTGTGCTTGCTGCGCTGGGGCATATTGTCTTTTCCGTGTGCAGTTTAGCACTGGCACACGGCAAAGCGGGCAACGTTGTGGTGTGGCCCCTCACAGAGGACACACGACAACTATCGGGCACATGGTGTTGGGCCACGTAGAGATAAAACAAAACTTCTTTGTCTAACGTGATGATTTCAAGATCTAGCTAAGGTAGAAGGTCACAAGAATTACCACTAAACGCGCAGTTGCGGATTACTGATATAGCACGTCTGTTGATACAGTGCAGTCTTCACGATCTGATCCGATCCTGATCGTCGTGGTGCTGATCGTACATCACCGCTGCTGGTATCCACGCGTACAAGGAGGAGCGCCGGCAGTGGACTGCTAGGTCCAGTACGGCGGCGGGACTAATGTGGAGCTAGGGTTTTCAACGCATGTGATGGGGATGCGCCTACCGGGGTATACCCAGCAGGACGTTTCCGACTGGCCCAAGAACTGGCGAGTGGGCCTGCAAGACGGCGACTGGATCGAAGCCCAGCGAGGATCCAAGCGACTGGAAGTTGAAGGCCCAGGCGAGTAGATAGGCCCAGGCGGATTAGGTTAAACGAGTACCGAAGCCTTAACTGATTCGGTTGAGATATGTAAACCCTAGGGGAGGTGAGCCTATATAAACCTCCCTGCGGGGCGTGTAGAGATACGTTCCATCATACACCCAAGCGACTCGCCGCTTAGTCGCCGAGCTCGCCCATTGTACCACCTCCATAATACAATCTAGCAGGAGTAGATCTTTACCCTCCGGGGGGCGAACCTGGGTAAAACCCTGTGTCTCAGCCCTCATCTCGCACCGCAGATGGCTGGCCGCCCTTGCCCCTCGTTCTACTACTCGTTGCCGATTGCAGCATCTGCCGTGACCATTCCCACGATAGCATGGAATAACCTAACCGTTAACCCACCTGGTTGTCTGCGCCCCACTATATATAGGGAGTAAAAGTGGAATCCACTCACTCGTGGTCCATTCACTAAAGCCTATGTAATATTAGTCGCTGTGAGTCTGACTCACTAACTCAGTCCAAAATCCGGCTCGGTCCAACCCAACCAGATTTCCGGTTCAGATCCAATCCAAGCTTGCTCCCGCTCTTAAGTGTGTGACCCCGCATGCTTATGGTAACTCGGACATAATTAGAGTCTGACTCTCAATCGATCAGTCGGCAGCGTCTCCAGCAGAACATGCCGACTCCCAAATACCAAAGATTCATGACGACATGCCTTTCCAATGCGACTTGCATTCGAGTCCCTTTTTCCTCACGATATACCTTATCAGACTATACGCAAATATTTGTCATCCCTTAAATAGTCCGACTCTCTTCTCGATCTGAGATAAGTGATTTATCTGACTAACTCTTAGTCGATATCCTTGGTTATCACTTAACAGAGTCGTGCATGGCTATGATTTCCGAATCATATCATCCGAGAGGGCCCAAAGAATATCTCTCCAACTGGAGGGGCAAAATCCCATCTTGGTTATTCACATCACGCAGCTTGATTCTTAGTCGACCCGAACTTTGTCTTTATAACTACCCAGTTATGGATCAGTGTTTGACAAAACCTAAGTCGGTGATCCTCAACTCGGGCTGTGCAAGAACCTAAGGTCTAAGGATTACATTGATTGAGATATACAAATGACAACTTGTTCGTTGTACTTCAATATGGGTCAATTCGACTCGCTAAACTCTTTATCCGAATCTGTGTAAGTCGGAATAGCATCACCATGCCCATGACAAGTGGAACCGAATCATCAGCCGACTTTCACATTGGTCTAAGTTGTGTGTCCAACACAACCTCAATGACCAAGGATATTTAGTACAAACAACATGAATGTATAGTTCCACAACTAAATCACATATTCAAGGATACACATCAGATGTTTATACAAGGAGAGCTTAATATCATTATGAATACAATGGAAAATATCATCATACATGATTGCCTCTAGGGCATATTTCCAACAATCTCCCACTTGCACTAGATTCAATCTTTCGACATCACATGTCTAGGCATCTAATGCCCATAGCTACCAGGTGTGCCTCATGCTTCGACTGTGGAAGCGGCTTTGTCAACGGATCTGCAATATTTGCATCCATGTGTACCTTGCATAACTTGATATCACCCTTATCTACGAACTGTCGAATCAGGTGGTACCGCATGAGTATGTGCTCGTTCTTCTGGTGTTGCCTAGGTTCCTTGGCTTGTGCAATAGCACCATTATTGTGACAATACACATCTAACGGATTGGACGAGCCATGAACCACACCAATATCCATGAGGAAATTCCTCATCCAAATAGCTTCCTTTGCTGCCTCTAAGGCGGCAATATACTCATCCTCTGTTGTAGACATAGACACAGTCTCTTGCTTGGAACTCTTCCAGCTCACAGTCCCTCCATTTATCACAAACACATACCCGAATTGCGAACGAGAATCATTAGAATCGGTAAGATAACTCGCATCCGTGTAACCCTTTACATTGAGTTCATCTTCACCTCCATAAATCAAAAACATATCCTTAGTCCTTCTCAAGTACTTTAGGACATTTTTAGCCGTTGTCCAGTGGATTTCTCCAGGATTATCCTGGTATCTGCTCATAACATTTAGAGCATAGGAAACATACGGCCTAGTACAAATCATGGCATACATGATGGATCCGACTGCAAAAACATATTGAATCGCACCCATCCGACTTAGCTCATCAGTCATCAAAGGACACTGAGTCTTGCTAAGTTTCACACCATGGGACATTGGTAAGAACCCCTTATTATATGACTCCATGTTTAACTTCTTTAACACTTTGCCCAAATAAGTACTCTGACTCAATCCAATGAGACTCCTTAATCTATCTCTATAGATCTGGATTTCTAGAATGTATGTTGCCTCACCCAAGTCTTTCATTGAGAAACTCTTCTCCAATGATTCCTTGGTTTCTTGCAATATTTGGACATCATTTCCAATCAGTAATATGTCATCTACATATAAGATCAGAAAGTTTACTTTGCTCCCACTAAACTTCTTGTATAAACAAGAATCATGATCACTTTTGATGAAGCCAAACGATTTGACCACCTCATCAAAACAAATGTTCCAACTCCGAGATGCTTGATTCAATCCATAAATGGATTTCTGAAGTTTGCAAACCTTGTCAGCATTAGCCGGATCGACAAAAACCTTGGGCTGTATCATATACACGTCATCGGTTAAATTTCCGTTAAGGAAAGCCGTTTTGACATCCATCTCCCATAACTCATAGTCGAAATAGGCTGCTATAGCTAACATCATACAGACTGACTTAAGCATCGCTACGGGTGATAAAGTCTCATCGTAGTGAACTCCTTGAACCTGTTGAAACCCCTTCGTGACAAGCCATGCTTTATAGACAAACATTTCCATCCATATCGGTTTTCTTCTTAAAGACCCATTTGCACTCGACGGGGCTTGCACCGTCTAGCAGATCAACCAACTTCCAAACTTGATTTTCACCCATGGATTTTAACTCGGATCTCATGGCTCCAAGCCATGACTCGGAATCAGATCCCACCATCACTTCCTAATAAGTTGTTGGCTCATCACTGTCTAACAGTAATACATCATGAACACTTAGTAATCTTGCCAATCTTTGTAGTATAGGTGTTGTTGTCGGCTTAGCTACCATGACCGGCTCAACCTCCAAGGTTTTTTCCGACTCGCTACTAGTCGGTTCCTCTCGAATTTATTCTAGCTGCACCGTGCTCCCACTGACTCCCCGATTGAGAAACTCTTTCTCAAGGAAGACATCGTTCAGACCGACAAACACTTTGCCCTCTTCTCGGTTGTAGAAGTAGTAACCCAAGGTTTCCCTCGAATAACCCAAGAAAATACACTTATCCTACTTGGACGTAAGCTTGTCCGACTGAAGTCGCTTGACAAATGTTTCACAACCCCAAATCTTAAGAAAAGACAAGCTCGGTTTTTTGCCTTTCCACATCTCATGCGGTGTCTTCTTTACTGACTTTGATGGTAATCTGTTTAGTGTGAACACTGCAGTTTCTAGACAATAACCCCAAAATGGTAAAGGCAGATGAGTCTGACTCATCATTGATCATACCATGTCTAACAAGGTCCGATTCCGCCTTTCCGAGACACCGTTCCTCTATGGCGTTCCCGGCGGAGTAAGTTGTGTAACTATTCCGCAACCTTTCAGATGGTCATCAAACTTATGGATCATGTACTCGCCTCCTAGGTCCGACCGAAGAAACTTTATTTTCTTGCTGAGTTGATTATGTATTTCATCCTGGAATTCTTTGAACCTTTCAAAGGCTTCTGACTTATGTTTCATCAATTAGATATATCCATACCGACTCAAATCATCGGTGAAGGTAATGAAGTACTCATAACCACCCCTGGCTGTCGTTCTCATTGGTCCATATACATCACTATGTACCAGTCCCAACAAGTCAAACACCCTTTTACAATTCTTTGCAAAAGGTGTTTTGGTCATTTTGCCGAGTAGGCAAGATTCGCATGTCTCGAACGAAGTTAGGAGTCCATCATCGTGGAGCTTCTTCATGCTTTACAACTTATATGACCAAGCCGACAGTGCCAAAAGTAAGTCATATCAGATCATTTGGTTTCAACCTTTTAACATTTATGTTATAAACCGACTCACCATCAAGATTCAAAATAAATAACCTGTCCTAGACAGGTGCAAAGCCGTGAAACATGTCATTCAAATATAAAGAACAACCATTATTCTTAATATTTGACTCATAGCCTTGCCTCATCAAACATGAAGCAGAAATAATGTTTCAACTGAGCACTAGAACATAATAACAATTATTTAGTTCCATAATAAATTCGGAAAGTAAATGAAGTTGCATCGTGCTGACTTCCAACGCAGCGACTCTCGCTTTGTTGCCGACTCTCAACCTCGCCTCTTGCTACGCTACTAGTTCTTACCAGTCCCCGCAACGAGTTGTAGATGTGAATAACTTATCCGGTATCATATACCCAAGAACTATTAGGTGCATCAGCAAGATATATGTTTATAACATTGCAAACAAGTGTACCTGAGTCATAAGTCATACCTCCACTCTTGGCTTTGTCGGCCAAATACTTGCTGCAATTCCTCTTCCAGTGGCCATCCGCCTTGTAGTAGAAGAAAGTGGATCCAACTGAAGGAGATGGCTTAGTCCCTAAGGAAGCGCTTGGGACCGGGTCCTGAGCCTTGCCTCCCAACTTAGCCTTCTTCTAAGTCCAAGAACTTTTCTTGAACTTAGCCTTATTCTGCACCATCAACACTTGAATGGCGCCCTTCTTGAGATCCGCCTCTGCCTGATTGAGCATCCCATGTAATTCAGTGAGCTTATTATCCATACCATGCATGTGGTAGTTCGATATGAACTGACCATATGCACTAGGAAGAGAGTTAAGAATTATGTCTGTAGCAAACTCTTCGCTAATGGTACATCCCGGCCTTTCCAGAGACTGCACATAACCAACCATCTTGATCACATGTGGACTCGGTGGATCACCATCCTTAATCTTGCAACTCAGCAAAGCCTGAGAGACTCGATACCTCTCAGTCTTAGCCTGAGCCTGGAACATACTTTTGAGGCTTTCGATCATATCGTAGGCCTCAACATTCTCGAAGTGCTTCTGCAAGTCCGGTTCTATGTGAGAAAGCATAAGACAGCTAATATACATGGACTCATCCTTAGTCCAACGGTAGGCATTGGTGGCAGCAACAGTCGCATTCTCATCCGGCTCATTTGGGAGTGGGTTGTCTAGGACATGGTCCTTCTTTTCTTGTTTGGGAACAATTCTCAGATTTTGATACTAGTTGGTGAAATTAGTGTCATTCAGTTTATCTTTCTCAAGAATGGTTCTCAAAGCAAAACCGGATATCTCAGGGTGACTGTTACTTGGTGCCATGATCTACAACAAAAAATATGCAAAACACTTAAGACATGTATTCATAAAAGAGCAAGCATATTAAACATTTTAATATTTATGCTCCCACTAGAACCAACACCCCTCTGATGGTTGCTTAGCGATTCAGAATCCTAAATAAGCAAGTCGTCTTGTGAGCTTTAGCATTACTGCTAGACACCAAGTGATATAGGTAGACAACTCCTTGTCAGTCGTATCTCATACGACTCCTGTTGGTCGGGTGGCATAACATGCCCCGGCTCCCATCCGACTTTTCCCCGAGTGCCACAACCGTTGTGATAGACATGTCTAGCTTACCGAGTGTTTCTATTATAAGAGTCCGAATCGAACCCACCTAGTCAAAAAAAATTGGAAGCACCTCAATTTTATGAGACCACTACCAAAAATGTTCGGTTTGTGATGGTGCAAACACTAGCGGGAAAACCGACTAGACCTTCTTTGAGAGATTAGATTTTACCGACTATCTAATAGAGGAAAAACAGAGACATAACATTAACACAAGATAAAGAAATTATAATATAAAATGGTATGGCTCTCTTCATGGCGATCTCTACCTCCATAAAGCCTGTAATCCGACCTGTGCCAACTCTTGTCACTTGTCATCTTACTCCATGTTGCCGACATGTATATCGACTTGCATGCCATCCAGGTTCTCCAAACAGCTACACTAGATTAGTAAAATAAATTACATAGAGAATCTGACACGTAGGTCGTTATACAATAAAATGATAGCACCTAGGCTCCAGCCGTCTGACAAAATCGTGATTCATAGATCACGTATGGATTACACACATACATCACATGCACATGAACCATACCATTCACAACTTCCTACAAAAACAAGTTATGCATAGATACGCTATCTACCAACGTTGTGAAACTCGCAACGACATCTAAGACGCTACGACAGGGCGAAGCCGACTAGCGGGCGGGGATAGAAGGGGCAGACGATTTTTCTAAAAACGTAGATCTCATCTATATTCCGAACATAGATTCCGACCATTGTTCCGACTCGATCAAACTCTTTTGATCTTTGATCATCGTTTCTGGATTTACGTGTCACAGTATACCCCGATGGCGAAAACCGATTGGTAGGGGTAGGTCGTTCCACGATCCCAGCAGTATGATCACGGAAATCAGATCTACCATTCCCCGAGTACAGTTGATCCAATCAACCTCGTACAAAACCGATGTATCGCATAGATCAATCACCAAAACAACACATAGATTCAATCTATAGCTAACTGCATATCACGTATGTGAGATCTCGAGCCTAAAACCAGAATCTATCACTCTATACCACTGTTGGGCTAGGCAGAGGTAAAACAAAAAAAAATCCCTAACGTGGTGATCACAAGATCTAGGTGAGGTAGAAGGCCACGAGAATTACCACTAGACGCGCAGTTGCGGATTACTAATATAGCACGTCTGTTGATGCAGTGTGATACGTCGGAAAAGTATCTATAATTTTTGATGTTCCATACTTGTTTAGTATCTACTTTTCTTTCCTTTGTCTACACTTTAAGGTGTTTTTATATGTTTTTCTGGACTAATCTATTAACAAGATGCCACAGTGCCAGTTGCTTGTTTTTTTCTGTTTTTGGTTCTAGATAAGGCAGAAAATCAATATTCTCAGAATTGGACGGGACAAAAGCGAAAATCAATATTTTACCGTGGGAAACACGGAGCCTGAATACGAGACGGAGGGGAGCCACCAGGGGGCCATACCCCCTGGCTGTGCAGCTAACCCTAGCCCGCGCCTGGGGGGTGTGGCCACCCTGGCTGCCCCCTGCCTCGCCTCTTATCCAATAAAGACCCCCTGATACAGAAACCCTAAGGACCCGATCAATATTCCACGAAACTGTCTGTAGCCGCCACCACCATCATCCCTAGTTCGGGGGGATCTGAAGCTCTTCCCGGCACCCTGCCAAAGGGGAGATCATCCCGGAGGCCTTCTTCTTCATCATGCCAGCCTCCGGTATAAAGTGTGAGTAGTTCTACCTTGGATTACGGGTCCATGTAGTAGCTAAATGGTTGTATCTTCTCCTTTGTGCTACCATGTTTAGATCTTGTGAGCTCCGTTCATGATCAATATCATCTATTTGTAATCATGCATGTTGTGTTTGCGGGGATCCGATGGATATTGAGATTACTATGTCAGATTGATTAATGGGTTTGTCTTATTGATTCTATCATGTCTGTGTTGTTTGTGATCTTGCATGCTCTCCATTTCTAGTAGCTATCTTGGCCAAGTAGATGCTAGTGACTCCAAGAGGGGGTATTTATGCTCGATAGTGGGTTCATTCCTCTATTTAATCTAAGGGAAGTGACAGAAATCTCTAAGGTTGTAGATGTTCTATTGCCACTAGGGAGAAAACAACGGTCTCTTGTTCATGGAACAAGTGGATTGTTTACCTTACACACTTTGCTTAAAGTAGTTATCCATTGCTTGCAACGTAATACTGCAGGGGGTTCAGATGATAACATGAAGCTGGATTACTAGTCATAGATAAGTTGGATGGCGGTCTATGTATCTTGTTGTATTGCCCAATCGAATCTCATAGGATCATGAATGTCTAGTATTGCATTATTATGCCTTGCTCAGTCCTGTCAATTGCCCTGCTGTAATTTTTTTACCCAACATGCTATGTTTGTTTATCTTAAGGAGAACACGTCTAGTGAATTATAGACCCCGGTCCAATCTTTACCATTGATACATCTTCCACTGTTACTGTTTACTTTCTGCAAACAACTATTACCTTCCACACCATATAGTTAATCCTTTTTTTCAGCAAACCGGTGAGATTGACAACCTCATTGTTCGTTGGGGCAAAGTCTTGAGTTTGTGTTATGCAGGTTTCCAAGTTGCTAGCAACACCTTTGAGTCGTTTCCTTCCTCCTATTGGTTCGATAACCTTGGTTTCGTACTGAGGGAAAACTTGCTTCTGTGCTCATCATACCTTCCTCTTGGGGTCTCCCAACAAAGCGTTCACGCACCATTAAGACTTTTTCTGGCGCCGTTGCCGGGGAGGCTAAGGACGTCTTCACAAGGGGAGTCCTTCACAACCTTTCTCTTTACTTTGTTTTTGTTTTTCTTAGTTTCTTTTGCTTGGTTTTGTTTGCCTCTTTTTATCAAAAACTCCAAAAAAATAGTTTAGTTTAGTTTACTTTCTTTTATCAAAAACACACAAAAATAGTTCCTACTCTAGTTGCTGGTATGTTATTGCCTTGCTTGGTCATGCTTTCTATCAATGGATGGTTACTTTGAAATTAGTTGTTATTGGAAAGGTGGGTTCGCGGAAGAACAAAAGTACTGTTATAAGGAACACCGTTTGTCACAAAAAGGGAAACACTTATGGGCACAAATTGATAAATTGAATACTATTGCTAGAGAGGTGTGCTCTACTTATAATGTTACTTATTGCTTTGATAAAGCTTGTTGCTATGAGTATAATGATAATGTTACCATATCCTCTTATTTTAAAGGAAATTATGACCTTTATGATGTGGAACAAATTGAAGAATTTATTGCTTTCAAGGGTGCATTTGAACTTCCAGTTTGCTTGAAAATACCGATGATGCACCTTATGAATATGAGGTTTATGAGATACTTAAATTTTGCTTTGATAATTACAAGGAATAAAATGGTGATATTCTTGAATATTTTAATAGGTGCTTTCCACAAACGGAAGAGACTAATGCCTTGCAGGAGCCTATAGAAGAAGAAATTGCTGAAACAGGAAGCTCATTAGATGAAAGAGGAGGATGAATGTTATGCTCCTATGGATTATTTTGAAATATCTACTATGGGTAAAACTTGTGATGATGTTCCTATGCCTGTTACCTATAGTAGTGATCATGATTGGGAAAATCACACTACTTTTGATATTGAAAATCTCTTTGGTACCAATTCTGAAAATTCTATTGCCTATGATGATACTTTACCTCCAATTTATGATGATTACAATGATGATTATGATATTTTCAGTACACCTACTATTGAGGAGAAAATTAATTGTGATTACAATATGCCTCCTATATTTGATGATTACGGTGATGAGAATAATAATGATATCTATTTTGTTGAATTTACTCCCACTACAATTAATAAGAATGACTATGCTTATGTGGAGAGTAATAATCATTATATGCATGTGGCTCATGATAGTAATGTTTTATGTGATAGTTATATTGTTAACATTATTCATGATGTTATTGAAAGTTATTATGAGAGAGGGAAACATGGTTTTATGCATCTCAATAATATTAAGTTTCATCTCTTTATGTTGAAAGTTCTGAAGTTGCACTTGTTTTGCTTTCCTATGCTTATTGCTTTGTGCTTTAATGACTTGTTTCTTTACAAGATTCCTTTTCATAGGAAGTGGGTTAGACTTAAATGTGTTTTGAATTTGCTTCTTGATGCTCTCTTTTACTTCAATTCATATTTCTTATGTGAGCATCTTTTCAAACTATCGTGCCTAACTTAAAGGCGTTAAAGAAAAGTACTTATTGGGAGATAACCCAAAAATTTTCTTGAGTCTTGGAAGTTATTACCTCTGTAATAACTGCTCATTATCCTTTTTATTTGCTTTTTTGTGCCAAGAATGACCTCTAATGAGAGGGAAGTAAGATTTGGGGAGCTGCTGTCCCGAAATAGATTTTTGTGCTCCACCGTAAAAATTCGTGTAAAATCTCTGTAAGAAGGATTGGGCTGATAGTTTTTGAATAAATCCCCCAGTATGTTAGCTAACTTCCGTTAGTTCAACACTTTTTGATTTGAGCAACCGAAGGTCTTCGAAAAAATCGGTTTCTACCTGTTGGTCTGTTTTGACAGATTTCTGTCATTATTTGCATTTGCTTCTTATTGATTCCTTTTTGGGTTCTTTTTGGGAAATTGAGCTTTGGAATTGCTACAGTATCTTGTGTTTTTAGTGAAATTTTTATTTTTCTAAAGGTAAACCCAAAGGTCTATTATATTTTGAATACACTAATGTTGCTAATGAATATTGTGCGAAGTTTTGTATGAAGGAAATTTTTCAGGTGTAGAGAGAGAATGATGCAATGAGATGAAGAATGGAAAAAATCTCAAGCTTGGGGATGCCACCCCGTGTCACCCCAAGAAATATTCAAGAGGTATAAGCATCAAAGCTTGGGGATGCCCAAGGCATCCCCTTCTTCATCAATAAAAAGCTTAGGTCTTTCTAGACACTTTGTTTTTATTGTTTCATGCATAGTTGTGTTGTTCTTGGAGCATCTTAGTTTTCATTTAGTTTGCTTAGTTTTCTTGAATAAAGTAGTTTGGACCCCCGTTCTCACTGTGTTGTTTCAAATAAGTTGATTGGTGTTGGAGAGGAGTAGAAAGTTCTTGCTTAAGTAGTACAAGAGGAGCTTGCTTTGACTGTGACTTAGACTTTAGCATGTCATGCTAGGTGTTTTTTTGACCTTATGCTTAGTGATTATTGCTGTAGCATGACTTGTTCCAAACAATTGGGATTTCTTAGTGTGCCTTGAAGGAATCATGTGTTGTTTGAGCATACAAACGCATAGTATTGTGGTATTATCCTTTGATGATTTGTTTGGGTTAACTTGACACATGCTCACACCATGTTATGACTATGAACAAGTCACCATAGCCTCTATGATCATTTAGTCCTTGACTTGTAGTACCACTTTATGCTTTGATTAGTAATGTTTTGTCGCTTTGCATGATTATGGCCATTATTGCTCTCTTAGTTGGTCGCTCCCAGTCTTTTGCTAGTCTCCACTTGTATGAGTAAGCTCTACTCATTCATCCAACTCCCAAGAAACCAAGTTATTCCAAAGTGTCCACCATAAATTCCTATGCATGGTATGTTACACCATTCCAAGTATATTCGTGTTTTCACCTATCTTCCAATTAAACAGTATTTTGTTATGTGAAAACTTAGCGATTAAAGCTCTCACAAACTTGATGGCACACTATTTTTCTTACCCCTAATAAACTTGAACCATTGTGTCATCTATGTTGTATATGCTTGCACTTATACGTTGGAATTAGCAGAACCGTGCTGTCACGGGGAACGCTTTCAACATTGCACTTGTACTTTGTACACAAGTGATATCATGCTCTTTTGTCTATGGATGTCGTCGGTGTGAAATAAAAGGGGAGCTTGTAAGTATGTGGAGTTATGTATGTGTGTTAGAGAAACGCCTGGGCCGCTAGCCTAAAGCCATGCCTAATCATGGTGGAAACTTGCAGCATCACCATAATGACATCTATGAAGCTTTCTTCTTATAAAAAAAGAGACATATTGAAAAGAGGAAAGAGAGAAAAAAGAACCATTTTCCCATAGTAAATAAGAAGATTGATGAGATGCTCATTGTCTGCTTGCCTTGTCATTTTGATTATGGGATAGCTCCTGTATCATGTGCAAGGGGTACCCCGTTGGCGGTTCTCTATGATACACATGTACTTACTATGACAAGAACTTACATGTGACTAAAGTTGAGTAGCATAAGGAGCGGCCCTCGTATTCAAGGGACATGATATTTCCAACTTATACTTTGTCAAGCATATACTCCATAGTTTGTTCACTTTAACCTTAATCACTTCAAGATGCTTATGATAGGGGCAATGAGAGTTGAAAGCTAACAAGTACCATGATTTTTGGAAGCTCTTTTTGAAACTCGAAATCCCTGCTTCCCTGTATGAAGGACCTTTCTTCCACTATATCGAGTCTCCATATTCTACCCTTAGGCACCAGTTAAGAGAGCATAGTTTCCATTCTTAGTTATATGTGCATTGTCCCAAAACTTATTGATTGATGCATATTGTTGATATTACTTGTTCTTGTGCTATTTTTATCTAGTCACTCTTATAAACTTTGAAGGTGTCCTATGCATCTATTTGCTACTCCATGAGGGACAAGCTTAATGCCACTATGCTATATTTTCTATATGTGAAATAAACAAA
This sequence comes from Avena sativa, assembly GCA_916181665.1. Taxonomy (NCBI): domain Eukaryota; kingdom Viridiplantae; phylum Streptophyta; class Magnoliopsida; order Poales; family Poaceae; genus Avena; species Avena sativa. The sequence continues at coordinate 53,175,332 of OV702298.1, read as the reverse complement.
CGTTTTTCAATGCATGTTATTCATGATCTTTGTTTGTAACCTTTCATGCTGCATGCATAGTTACTTTGTCTTACTGTTAGAACTCCATCTTTCATGCTCATGTTTAGAGTTCTTTGATCCCAACTTTCAATGCTTGCAAATGGTTTGATCTTGATTTTGATGGTGCATGTCACCTCAAAAATTATTCTTTTTATCACTTACCTACTCGACGACGAGTAGGAGTTAAGCTTGGGGATGCTTGATACGTCGGAAATGTATCTATAATTTTTGATGTTCCATACTTGTTTAGTATCTACTTTGCTTTGCTTTGCCTACACTTTGATGTGTTTTTATATGTTTTTCTAGACTAACCTATTAACAAGATGCCATAGTGTCAGTTGCATGTTTTCTTCTGTTTTTGGTTTCAGAAAAGGCAGACAATCAATATTCTCGGAATTGGTCGGGAAAAAATCCAAAGTCAATATTTTACCATAGGGAACACGGAGCCTGAATACGAGACGGAGGGGAGCCACCAGGGGGCCATACCCCCTGTCCGCGTGGCTAACCCTAGCCCGCGCCTGGGGGGTGCAGCCGCCTTGGATGCCCCCTGCCTTGCCTCTTCTCCTATAAAGACCCCCCGATACAGAAACCCTAAGGACCCGAGCAATATTCCACGAAATCGTCTGTAGCCGCCACCACCATCGTCCCTAGATCGGGGGGATCTGAAGCTCTTCCCGGCACCCTGCCGGAGGGGAGATCATCCCGGAGGCCTTCTTCTTCATCATGCCAGCCTCTGGTATGAAGTGTGAGTAGTTCCACCTTGGACTACGGGTCCATGTAGTAGCTAGATGGTTGTATCTTCTCCTTTGTGCTACCATGTTTAGATCTTGTGAGCTCCGTTCATGATCAAGATCATCTATTTATAATCATGCATGTTGTGTTTGCGGGGATCCGATGGATATTGAGATTACTATGTCAGATTGATTAATGGTTTTGTCTTATTGATTCTATCATGTCTGTGTTGTTTGTGATCTTGCATGCTCTCCGTTTCTAGTAGCTATCTTGGCCAAGTAGATGCTAGTGACTCCAAGAGGGAGTATTTATGCTCGATAGTGGGTTCATGCCTCTATTTAATCTAAGGAAAGTGACAGAAATCTCTAAGGTTGTAGTTGTGTTGTTGCCACTAGGGTGAAAACAACGGTCTCTTGTTCATGGAACATGTGGATTGTTTACCTTACACACTTTGCTTAAAGCAGTTATCCGTTGCTTGCAACTTAATACTGGAGGGGGTTCGGATGATAACATGAAGGTGGATTACTAGTTATAGATGCAGTTGGATGGCGGTCTATGTATCTTGTTGTATTGCCCAATCAAATCTCGTCTGATCATGAATGTCTAGTATTGCATTGTTATGCCTTGCTCAGTCCTGTCAATTTCCCTGCTGTAATTTGTTTACCCAGCATGCCATGTTTGTTTATCTTAAGGAGAACACCTCTAGTGAACCATGGACCCCGGTCCAATCTTTACCATTGATACATCTTCCACTGTTACTGTTTACTTTCTGCAAACCACTATTACCTTCCACACCATATAGTTAATCCTTTGTTTTCAGCAAACCGATGAGATTGACAACCTCACTGTTCATTGGGGCAAAGTCTTGAGTTTGTGTTGTGCAGGTTTCCAAGTTGCTAGCAACACCTTTGAGTCGTTTCCTTCCTCCTACTGGTTCGATAACCTTGGTTTCTTACTGAGGGAAAACTTGTTGTTGTGCTCATCATACCTTCCTCTTGGGGTCTTTCAACGAAGCGTTCACGCACCATCACAGTGCAGTCCTCATGATCTGAACCGATCCTGACTGTCGTGGTGCTGATCGTACAGCACCGCTGCTGGTATCCACACGTACAAGGAGGAGCGCCGGCGATGGACTGTTAGGTCCAGTACAGCGGCAGGACTTGTGTAGCTAGGGTTTCCAACACATGGAATAACCTAACCGTTAACCCACCTGGGTTTTTGTGCCCCACTATATATAGGGAGTGAAAGTGGGCTTCACTCCCTCGTGGCCCATTCACCAAAGCCATATAATATTAGTCACTGTGAGTCTGACTCACTGACTCATTCCAAAATCCGACTCGGGTCCAACCCAACCAGATTTCTGGTTCAGATCCAATCCGAACTTACTCCCGCTCCTAAGTGTGTGACCCCGCACTCTCATGGTAACTCAGACACAATTGGAGTCCTACTCTCAATCGATCAGTCGGTAGCGGCTCCTAGCAGAACGTGCCGACTCCCAAGTACCAAAGAGTCATGACGGCATGCCTTTTCAATGCGACTTGCGTCCGAGTCCTTTTTGCCTCACGATATACCTTGTCAGACTATAGGCGAATATTTGTCATTTCTTAAATAGTCCGACTCTCTTCTCGATCCGAGATAAGTGATTCATCCGACTAACTTTTAGTCGATCCTCGGTTAACACTTAACCAAGTCGTGCATGGCCATGATTTTCGAATCATATCACCCGAGAAGGCCTCGAGAATATCTGTCCATCTGGAGGGGCAAAATCCTATCTTGGTTATTCACATCACGCAGCTTGATTCTCAGTCGACCCGAACTCTGCTTTTATAACTGCCCAGTTATGGACCAACGTTTGATAGAACCTAAGTCGATGATCCTCAACTCAGACTGTGCAACAACCTCAGGTCTAAGAATTACATTGATTGAGATATACAAATGACAACTTATTCATTATACCTCAATATTGGTCAATCTAACTTGCTAAACTCTTTAGTCGAATCTGTGTAAGTCGGAATAGCATCACCATGCCCATGACAAGTGGAACCGAGTCATCAACCGACTTTCACATTGGTCTAAGTTGTGTGTCCAGCACAACCTCAATGACCAATGATATTTAGTACAAACAACATGAATGTATAGTTCCACAACTGAATCACATATTCAATGATACACATCAAATATTTATACTAGGACAACTTAATATCTTTATGAATACAATGGGAAATATCTTCATACATGATTGCCTCTAGAACATATTCCCAACACACGACAAATGCTTGGACACGACAAAGACAATAAAACACACGGCAACACCCTCACACCGGCATCGCCACTAAAACCGTCAAGTTACTTTTATATCCGTGCAAAACACACGGCAAAGGCTTTGTCGTGTCTATTGCGCTAGACACATGGCAAAGGCCCTTTGCCGTGGCGAACACTACCTTGTGGCTTTTGCCGTGTTCCGTGGGCTTTTTGCCGTGTTGTGCGGTCGTGGTCGCTGCCTTGTCCTTTGATGAGAGGAGGACAAGCCACATATAGCGGATGTAGTCGTCGACGAGGAGTAGGAAGAAGCGTCGTCCTCCAAGTAGCAAAGTCCAGAGAGAGAAACAAGATGGAGACAGTGTTTGTGCTGCGTGCAACCTTTTACAGTAGCTTTTTTGCTTTTCTTTATCCTTTTATTCAATATAAGGATTCGATCGTGCTTGACTAAACGATGCCCACAATGGTCGTGCCATCCCACATCCGGGCGATCGGGTCAAAAAACCCCAACAGAAACGAGCTAAAATTGTCCTAGAGAATAGCTGAATCCTAACTGAATTTATTTGACACTGCTAACTAAAACTGACGAAACACAACGATTATAGATTAACTAACATAAGCCGCCATGTGCAAGTGCCATCCTCCTCTGTCAGCGGAGGGAGAGCTTGGATGGTGATCCAGACTCTAGAGCTCGATGAATTGGACTATCGTCTGTATTGGCAGATTGCCACGTATGTCTTTTATCCATTGGTCATTATTAAGGCCACGGTGCTTCGTTTCGTTTGGCTCCCCTTGCTCTGACGAACTCGAGTAGAACAGGTGCAAATTCTGCAGGTCCATCCAAAAGTTTAATTTGTCCCCTCTGCCAGTAGTGCAGTAGTTTGCCGCATTGAACATTGCCTCGGCTTTAGGTGATAGTTGGAACTGCTGGCCTGACCATGCATGCAATGTGCCTGTTTTCTCAAACCACCTCCACCTCATTCTTAATGAATCGTTGAGTAGTTTCAGGTTGAGTAGGTTGAGTAGGTTGATTCTTAAAGAATCGTTGTGTAGGTTGTGGATTCCCCGTCCCCTGTAAAGCATTGGCTTGCAAACTTGGCTCCATGAGGCTAGGCAATATGCCCTCCATTTTCTTCTCCAGCACCATGCCACAGAAAAGGCTCGGCAAATTTCATTGATGCTCTTTATGACCCATGGTGGCAAATCCAGAGGCAACATGTGTGATAGCTGAGAGTATTGTTTTGACATGGTAACATTACACAAACTTGTATAAATCAGACATGGTAACATGGAGATAAGACAGCTCAGGAAAAGGAGAAAGACCTAACATTACACAAACTTGTATAAATCACTTCAACTCAATTTGTGATTTACTTTATTCTGTTTATAAAAAGAAAGCAGTTTCCTTTGTTCGGCTAACAAAACATTCGATGTTAGTCTACTTCTACTTGTAGTTAGCTTCTTATGAAATCGCTTAGATCTAGTAGCTTATAACTCACTTCTACTTGGGGACAAGGAACTTTCGAGTTTTGGCCTGCGGTGGTCGCGAGGAGGGGATGTGCGATGTTGGCGAGATCTGTGCTTCGGAGATAAGGCCCGCTGGTCCGTACATTCTAGCGCTCCGACGTGGCGCTAGGCGGTTCTTCCTCTTCTTTGCCTCGCGGGGCCCATGGTGGGTCGAAGGAAGGAAGGAGAACGAGACGGGCGCTTCCATAAAGCGTTGTTGGCCTCTGTCTTCATCAACGGTGACCTTGCCCCCTTCTCTCGGCCTACCGTGGTGGCGAGGGATGGAAAGGGGGTTTTCTCGGAGCGGAAGATGATGCAGAGGTTATCCGAAGTTGTGTCCTTATGCTCTCCATCGCAGTGGTCCATGGGTAGCGAGTCTACTGGACTTCTGCCTCTTCTGGCCGAATGGCGGCCTCAGGATTCAACCTCCATGGGAGTCCCTTCTCTGAAGCGTGGCACTGGAGCTCGACCTCCTGTTCTTGGCAAGTGGTCCGTCCCCGCCGAGTGCAAGAGGGCCGGTGGCTTCGTTTCCTCTCTGGTTCAATGGGCGTCACGAGCAAGAGACCCTTCTGACCTCGCCGTTCGCTGGAGTTCAGTGGTGGCGCCGCCCGGGGGCTTGATTGCTTTTTATCTTTTAGTCCTAGGGTGCTTTTTGTGAAGTGAAGGCCCCTTTTCATCTTTTCTAGTTTTGCTAGGGTGTTATTTGCTAGGGGTCTTCCTGATCTTTGTACCTGCCACGTCGCAACACGCAGATTCTAGGGTCTTCGACCCTTTTATTGTTCAAAAAAAAAGAGTCTCCCACTTTGTGTAACCATGGTAACATGGAGATAAGACAGCTCAGGAAAAGGAGAAAGACCTAACATTACACAAACGTGTACTCACTCCGTCCATGTATAACCGACTTGGGTTTGTCTAAATTCGAATGTATCTATTCAAACCTAGACAAATTCAAGTCAGTTATTTCTGGACGGAGGGAGTATAAATCACTTGAACTCAATTTGTAATTTACTTTATTCTGTTTATAAAAAGAAAGTAGTTTCCTTTGTTCGACTAACAAAACATTCGATGTTAGTCTACTTCTAGTTAGCTTCTTATGAAATCGATTAGATCTAGTTTATAACTCACTTCTACTTGGGGACACAGAACTTTCGAGTTTTGGCGTTTCAACAGGGAAAAAAACTGCAGCTTCTGCGAGTACAATATTTGTTGACTGACAACTGACATGATTATTGTAATCATGGTAACATGGACATCAGACTGCTGAAAAAAAGGAAAAAGAAATCAGCAACTATTTCTATAAATTGGACAAGTTTAGGTCAATTAATACTACTAACAAAGACAAGATCCGATTACAGGGGGAATCACTCTAGCAGTAATAACCAAATTGCTGGCGATTCAGTCAATTAATACTATAATTACGAATATAACCTACTACTAGTAGTATCGAATAACTACACTACACACACATATCAGACATGTCTGCTTAGAGTAATTAACCAAGCCTAGATTAAGTTCAGTTTTTGGACGGGGAATCCCAATCTTTACTTGAGCATCTTCTTCTCTGCTGTTTCCTCTGTCCCGAGATGAATGCCAATCTTCACTTGAGCATCGTCTTCTCTGTTGTTTCCTATGTCCCGAGATGAATGCCAATCTTCACTTGAGCATCGTCTTCTCTGTTGTTTCCTCTGCCTCGAGATGAATGCCAATGTTCACTTGAGCAGGATCAACGAGAACGGAGGCTGGACTCCAGCCAGTGTGCGCACCATCAATCAAGCCGCGAGATGACTCCGAAGCTTCACTTGAATCCGCAGAGATCAAAAAGCTCTTTTCTTGGATTGGATCGAGATTCTCTGTGTTGTTTCTTCTGCAGTTCTGCCGCGAGATGAATCCTAAGCTTCACTTGAACGCATCCCGGTAATCAATGAAAGGGTCATTGAACTCCACGGTGCGCACCACCTGCTCCATCTTCCGGCGAGCCTCGGCCCTCAGCAGCTCGATCTCGCACCGGCGGCAGACGGCCGCGGCCTCGGCAGCAGGGGCAGCAGAGCGAGCCTTGGCAAGACGGGCCTTCTCGAGGAGCTCGCGCATGCTGCAGGCTGGGGGCTTCATCGGCGCTGCCGCGACCTCGGGAATCGCCTGGGTCTTAGTCGCGCTGAGGGCTTCGACGCCTTTCCGCTGCGAACTGAGGGGGCACTGGTCCTCGTCGCTGCTGGGACGCGGGCATCTCTTGACCTTGCTGGCGGAATCGGGCTCGACCTTGCCGCAGACACCGCGCGCGCGCTTCGCCGGTGGATCCCCGTCGTGGAACGATCCGGGCCGCTTAGGTTTCTTGGCGACGGCGGCGGTGGGCTTGGCCAAGCAGGTGGGGTTGATGCGGATGCTGGAGGACGCGCAGCCACGGAGGACGGCGGCGGCTGATCCGCGCGCGGCCACGGAGTGGTGGTGGACCGTGGCACCCATGGCCGGAGCAGCGCGTGCAAGATCGAGGCAGAGCAGACGAGATTGAGGAAATCAATGGCGGGATTGGGAGGAGCGGCAAGAAGGAGCCGGAGGGGAAGAGAAGTAGCGCCCAAGTTTAATGGCGGCAAGAAGAAGACGCGCCAGCAAATTTGAGTCGAAATCGGAATGGTGAGGATCTGGGTATTGGGTGTCGTTAGCATTGGGCCGACGCGCCAGTGATACGCGTTTGGAGTTTGGACATAGGGGGTCCTGGTATTACTTTCCTGGACACAATGGACTCCCGTCTACAACACATTACCCAACATGAAGAATCGATGCACCCTAATTCAATTCTGGCAGCCAAAATGAATGATCAAAGGAACGAATTTTTTCTTCCGATTCAGTAACCCATTACCCAACAAATCAAAATGTACCAAATAACAGACCAGCTTCCATTTTAACTCTGGAAATATCTGCATCGTTTATTTTGCTCTAAACAGGTGATACATGATGATTTCACTTATTACAATACTGATGATGACATAGTACAATGCTATGAAACTGAAGCAGGGATTTGTTGCTTTCCCTCTAAAAAAACATAGTGCAATGCTGACTTCAGAATACATAGAAAATTCAGCCTTCAGATATTTGGTCACTAGGTGTGTATCAGTATCATGTCAAACCGACTAGCTTTGAACGGCGATTTGCTTCGATATCAGCATGGTGAGCAGAGTAGATGAAATTATGCTGCACACACCGAAATATCTTCACAGCCTGCTTGCGGATTTTACGTTGCTTATGAAAGAAGAAATCCTCTCGGGGTCTTTTCGAATTCCATCAGCAGCACATATGCCACTGCTGACGTCCACACCATCTGGCTTCAGAACAGACACTGCTTCACAAACATTATCAGCATGAAGGCCTCCAGCCAGCAGCCATCCATTTTTGCTCCTAACAGATGGCATCTGAAATCTCTGCCAGTTGAATCCCTTGCCGCTGCAAACAAGAAAGGCTAAATGTTTGTTATGTACTTCTTAGAAACAGTTGGCTTTTTCATGGCGATTTTGGGAACAGCAGCATGTAAGTTAGCATATACTAGGGCTTATAGCTCCTATGCGACGTCTTTACATGGAATTGGAAGGAAAGGGACATCGTTGCAAACAATAGCTGGCATGCGACGGTTGTAAGGCGGCAAATAGCTCCCGTGCGACACTTCTATTTAACCCCACGAGACCGTCAACGAATTCGAATCAGCTGAGCACAGTAGGACCCACAGCCTCTCCACGTCACGGCGGAACTCACCTGATGTCCACCTCATATCGTGGGACCCACCCTGTGGTCGAAGAGAGCCGTTGGCCTCGATCCGTCCCCGCACCCGAGCACTCCCGCCACCGTTCCAGCATCTCATCCCCTTCCGTTTTCTTCTCCGGCGAGCAAATGCGGCAACGCCGGCGAGGGATGTCGAGCTCTGCTTCCTCCCACCGCTCATGGCCTCGGTATGGTGCGGTGCCGATGAGGAGGTGCCCCGATTGCCCCCGTACCGCGCCCCTGAAGCGGCTTGTCACATCCACCGACAAGAACGGCAACATTGGCCGGGAATTTGTGAAGTGTGAGAGCAAGCCCGAGCCGGGAAAGGTGAGATCTGAGTGTTTCGAGCGCCAATTTCTCGCTTTTCTTTCAAAATTTCATGTATTTCATCGAATTTGGGATTTAGGGTTCATCTCTGCGATTTCAGGAACTGCCAAAATGTGGGCATTTTGAGTGGCTTGATGAGTACATCGAGCGAATTGGGGTGGAGGTAGCATCCCGGGAGCTCGAAAACCCGTCCGTGGTGGAGCAATTGGGATGTGGCAACCCCATTTCCGCTGGTACTATGGTGGATGCGGAAGTGAAGGCCGAGCTGAAGAAGATGAACAAGCAACTAAGGCAAATCATCGAATTGAAGAAGCAGGACAATCTGATGGCCGGTTTTTTTATTTTTGTGTAATTTCTCTCGGATTAGTTTATCTCCTCATCGTTAGTCATTAAACAGCGCAGTCAGTGTTCGAGTGATGCTTTGTAATGGATGTAATGGTCTATGTCTTTGGCTTGAATAAAATGCAACACAAATTCGAGCTAATTTTTGAGCTGCTCTGTTTTCAAAATCAGTGTTCCTTCAGTTTCGTCAGTGTTCCTTTTATCAGTGTGTAGGGGGCGCCCGTGTGCAAGGGAGGGGTTGAAAAGTAAAAAAAACAATTGACGAGGATTGAAAAAGGCCAGGCCCAAATATAACTTAGCCATGCCAAAATAGACGTATCCAGGCCCAATAGTAACTATATGTTGATTGGGCAAAAAAAAGGTACTCACGTTACAATCTAAATAGGGACGTGTCGATCTGCAGATACTCGTGCTCAGGTTGTAATCTTTTTTTTTTGCAAAAGTAAATATATAAATGAAGTCCAAGGACATCCATTTAACTAACATAACTTGGGCGCTCCTTTAACTTATGTAAATATGTAAATGACTTATTTGAAAATGAACCATGTGTTGTACGAACTTGTTTTTGTGTCTTTTGTTTTATACACTTGTAAATATATAAATATTGCACGAGTATTATATGAACTTGTTTTTGTATCTTTTGTTTTATACACTTGTTGTTTTGGGTGTTTTGACAAATGACAATACAATAAAACACAGATTACAATAAAACAAGGGGATAGATAATATTGGGATAACATTACTTATATTAGATAGGGGGATCAATAACATTACAATAAAAAGAAAAAAGTACAATAATATAGAAGGGAATACGCGCCCCGCCTAAACCCTGGGCTAGCCCCTAACCCTAGCTACCCTACTCCATCGGCGGTGGAGGCGGTGCCGCCGGTGCAGCCGCCTTCGCGGCATTCCACGCCGCCAGCCTCTCCCGGTGCTCCCGCTTCCGCTGCTCCTCCTGGAAGGCCCAGCAATTGGCCTCCCGTCGCTCGTCGTCCGCCCGTCTGAGCCTTTTCTTCAAGGCGCGCTGGGCCTGCTTCTCCTCCCACCTGGCGATAGCAGCCTCCTGCTTTGCCTCCTCCTTCGCCGCCTTAGCCCAGTAGGCTTCGGAGGGGAGGTCGCCGCCGCCGGGGAGGTTGGGGACTGGGTTGGTGACCATGGGGCCCTGCTCCCCCCAGGGGCAGGGCGGGGACTTCTTCTTCTTGCCACGCTTGGGGCGCGTGGGCGCCCCCCCCCCCCCCTGCTCCCACCACTGCTTGTGGTCCGGGTGGCTGTCCTCGTCGCTTACTTCGGTGTCGGAAGGGAAGCGGAGGGGGGAGGTCGCCATGGTCGCCGGAGTGTTTGGGGCTGGGAGGAGGCAAAGGGACGGGCTCGAGGTTGAAGATGAGGGGCAAGATGAGATGAGGAGGCAAAGGCGTTTTGCCTATTTATTGAGGGCGGGGCGTGAAGGGCGGCGTGGGAATCCAGCGTCGCGTTGGCGCAGACGCCGAGACGAGACGCGTGCGCTGCGCTGCGTGTGGGAAGCGGGCGTGATCAATGCGAAAGAGAGAAAAAATAGCTAGGATGCGACGTACTGTAACCCCTGCACCGCCGCCCCTGCCCCTGCATGCATGCATTAATGCGAAAGAGAGAAAAAAACGTCCAAGGTAGTTGTTCATTGGCAGTGGAAAATAAAAGGGAAAAATAAAAGGTACTCGTTCGTTTTTACACACCGCATGCAACAAACTCGTTCGTTTTTACACACGCAAAAAAAATCGGTGGGAGTAATATTGACTTTTTGTATGGCGCATGAACCAGATGGGAGTAAGTTTGACTGAAGAAAGTTGTTCGACGTACACTTAATTAATGCGGCAGCGCTGTTGCACGCAAAATAGCTAGACTGCGACGCTAGGGGACGCTCGGTCCAACGGTCAGTGGAGTGTGCCAACGCTGTACGTTATATTTATTACATATTTTAGATTTTGATATTTTTTCTTAGGCTGGTCATAGTGACATGCATACTCCCTCTGTCCACAAATAAGTGTACGTTTGGCTTCAAAATTTATCCACAAAAAGTGTACTTTTACCTTTCCAATGCACTTGGACATCCAATGCACAAAGTCCACAAAATTTGTCCACAAAAATTTGTCCAAAAAATTTAGAAGATTTTCCTTAAGGGTGACCTACAAGCTTATGGGTTGCCCACAAGCAATAAACAATTATTTTACTCTCTCCTCTCTCTCTTGCTTGTGTGTACTTTTAACAGACATGTGGGTCCCAGCTTATGGTGAACTTGACCTTATAGCCATTTCCATAAGCTATGTGGGTCCCATCTTATAGCAAAGGTTCACCTTATACATAGGTGATGTGGTATCATGCATATGTTATTAGTCTAAGTTACTACTCCATAGTGCAAAATAACATAGATGTGGTATCATGCAAAGTCTCATTTATTACAATGAACCTGAGGGGAGTAAGTTTGACTGAAGAAAGTTGTTACACATACACTTATTTAATGCGACGGAGGGAGTAAATACGCTGCAGCGCTGTTGCACGTAAAATAGCTAGACTGCGACGCTAGGGGCAGCTGCATGCATGGTGCAGCCCGCCCCGCCCAGCGCCCTCGCATGCCACGCTGTTGCACGTAAAAACGATGAAGCCAATCAGATTCCAGAATCATCCATCCCACGGATCGCCAAGAGCTAGCCACGAAATCCTTCTAAGAGACGTCAACCAATCAGGTTGCAGAACAAGCCCTTCCACGGATCGCCTAGAGCCACCCGCGGAATCCTTCTAGAAGACGCGATCGGACGACCACAGTGTCGCGCTAGGGTTAGATCTACGGTCCTCATTCGGCCTTAGGGTTAGCGGGGTTTAGGATGCAGTCAACGGGGTTTCACAAGTTTGACCAGACATTCAAATATGCATAACTAATTCAAAAAAAAATCAAAAAATACAAAACCTTCGCATGGTGTCATGTTATGTGACATAGTTTTAAGGAAAAATATCAAACTTGGTATATTGATCATATTTCAAAAAACCCTTCACAAAATGACCTATCTCCTCCGAGGTTTTCTGGCTTTTGGGTCAAATGACCAATGATATGGCTAGAATCAAGGCATAGTTTGTGATAATGTGCCCATATTTGGCATGCATGTCTATAATGGGATGACTAACAATGTTGTAGCACAAAGTTTTCCTTTTCGACGCACAGAAAAATCATTTTCTATTTTCTGAGTGCCGAAAGAGGGGGGGATTTGTGAAGCAACCACCAAATTGAAGTTTCAAAATGGTAACATCCTATTTTTCAAAAATACTAGACCACCTAGAATGTACAATTTCCCAACTTGAGTATCTCAAACCTTTTATTCCATCCCTGGTAAAAAAGACAAATCCTGCCGAATCGGCTGGAAGTGGGTAAGATATGAACTACAGGTACATGATTCCATGCTGATGATTTTTTGTAAAAATCATTTTTAGGTTCACAACATGCTATTTCATCAGAGATCCAATGCTAGTTTTGTGAGCCTCAGCCCCTAGCTAAGAATATTTATGAAAACCCTTCAAGTTTGACCAGACATTCAAATGTGCATAACTAATTCAAAAAAAAATCAAAAAAATACAAAACCTTCGCATGGTGTCATGTTATGTGACATAGTTCTGAGGAAAAATATCAAACTTGGTTTTAGAAATGGTCGAAAAAAAACTTGCTTAGAAATGGGGTGGTTTACCCTAGCTTTGGAGCCCATTTCTACCCCATTTTGGGTGAGGGTGAGTTGTACATCACAAAAGGGATCAGGGTGAGGATGAGTTGTATTGTACATATGAGAAAAACGTTGGAAGCTCATACAAACATAGAAAAGTGACATAGCTACATTTGTTGAAATTCAAATTTACCATCATATTTGAATTTTGTCCAAATTATCAACAAGTGACAAATTATTATAATAAAAAATGTTTACAACAAGTGCCAAATTATTACAATAACAAGTGTCAAATATTTACAACAATAACAAATGTTTACAATAACAAATGTCTATTTCTTTTGGCTCTTCTTACCCCTCGTTTTCTTCTCCTTCACAAGTTTCACACCACACAATAGGTTTATGCTCTTCTTTTTCTTACCATTACCATCTGGCCTCCCCACAGCACGTCCAAGAGTCTCCTTCACCTCCTGCACCTCCTCAACAACCTCATGATCATGATCCAGAGCCTCATCAACATGGTCAGTTTGCACCAGAGCCTCAACAACATGGTCAGTTTGCACCAGAGCGTCAACAACAGGCTCATTTTGCACCAGAGCCTCAACAACAGGCTCATTTTGCCCCTCATTTTGCACCAGAGCTTCCAAATCAGAAACGGTGTGCCCTAAAGCCTCAACAGTTTGCACATCATCCTCCAAAACAAGTTCAGATTGCACCTCAACAGCACCAAACATGATCTGGTTAGTTCTCTTCTTTCTTTGGCCATTGATTCTTGCCCTTTTCACTGGCCAGCATTCGTCAACAACAAGAGGTGGGCCTTTTTCTCCACGCTTCCTCCTGAAAACAAGCAAGTTAGCTGGGGGAGAAAAATCATCAACAAGAAATGGGATAGATTTTGGATGAACATACTTTGGCTTTTCAGCAGTGTATCTGCACTTGGTAGAGCCAGCTCGGTGTCCAAGTTCTTCACAGAGTTTGCATCTATTCTTGTTACCTTTTTGGGCCCTTTTTGGCTTGGCATCTTTCTTTTCATCTTTCTTTCCCTTCTTGCTGCTCCCACCTTTCTCAAACCAAGCCTTGAATCTACTCTGCTTGGGCCTGCCAGCCTTTCTTTTCATCAAAGGAGGACACAAGGAGAACTGAATGTCCACTTCAGGCCACTGAGACTGATCTGTAAGTGCTGGAATTTGTGTTCCATATGCAGCCTTGAATTTTGCTACAGAATAATACTCATGCAAATATGGGTGCATATTTAGCTTGTGTTTGGAGGCCAAGAAAAGTATGACATGCTCACAAGGCTTCCCAGTGTGTTGCCACTCAAGGCATGTGCATTCATGCAATTGAGTGTCAACAACATGCCTCCTGCCAGTCTTTGTATCTCTGACTTCAGCACCCCATAATGAGGATTTCTCAACACGCAAATGTGCAAGATTTCTGCTCCTGTTGACCACCTGCTGCACAACATCAGGAAGCTTATCTCCTTGAAGAACATCACCAAGCCTTCTTCTCAATTCCCACAACCTCATGATCATGATCCTGATCTGGTCAACCATGTCATGGACAGGCAAGTCTTTTAACTCCTTCACTTTGTTGTTGAAACTTTCTGCCAAATTATTGTTGATATGATCACATTTGATGGCAGTGTTAAAACCAGACCTGTACCATAAAAGAGAATGGTAGGTTTCCAACCATGTACAAAACTTGACCCTATCCTCCTCAGAGCATGCCGCCTTAATCTTCTCAAGGTGATATGAATGTGTCTGCCTGGTGTAAGATCTTGCTGCTGGCCACATGCGTCCAAAATCATCTCCTCTGAATTTTTTGATCAAATTCATCCACATATGGCCGAAGCAATCCCTCTGCTCAGCATGAGGGAAAACAATCTTCATTGTATTTTCTAAACCTTTACATGCATCTGTGTGCACTGCCAATGGAGAGACTGGCCCTATGCATCTTTTCAACTGCATCATGAACCATGTCCATGATGCTTCTGTCTCATACTGAAACATGCCAATAGCTACAGGGAACATCCAATTGTGTCCATCTAAAGCATTGCATGCTGCTAGTTGACCATTCCACTTTCCAGTCAAGAAAGATGAGTCTATACTCAAATATGGACGGCAACCTGCTTTGAAGCCATCGATGCAAGGCTTTAAAGCCATGAAGAATTTAGAGAAGACTTTCCCATCAGCTGTTACCTCAGTATCTATCTCCACAACACTGCTAGGTGACCTCTTCTCTACTTCTGCTTTGAAGTTATAAAGCATTCGAAAGGTATTTCCCCAATCACCATATAGCTCTTTCATTGCCCTTTGCTTTGCCTTCCACACTGTAGTATAATTCAGCTTAATGGGGTACTGCTTTTCCAAGTCTATTTTCAGTCTCTTTGCAGTGTTGTTTGGTGTTGTGGCTAAAATGGGTTTGACCTTTTCTGCAACCCATAATTGTGATGTCATCTTTGTAACTGTTTGAGAACTTGTAATGCAAGTATGAGGTTTTGGAATTTGATTCACTCTTATTGTCCTTCCATCAGGTTGGCGTCTAGCAGATATATACCACTTGCAAGGCTTGGCACCACCATCATAACCTACACATTTTGCATAGAACTTCTTTTTATCAGTCCACATAGTCTTGGTATCAACTCACGTTTGACTGCATATGTCCTGAAACACATCCTGAATTCATCCATGCTTGGAAACAATCTCCCAACTTCAATAACTGGGTCCTCTTTGTCATAAACTGTTACTAGCTCATCATCATGTGCATCATCTACATGAACTGCAGCATTTTCCAACAACTCTAGATCTATATCTGCCTCTTCATCTCTTAAATGGTTGTCACCATCATTTGCAGCTTCATCCCTCTTCTTCTCCTTGTCTCTGTCATCTATAGGAATGCCAAAAAGCTTTGCCATTTCAATGTCATCTATTGGTGCAATGACCAAATCAGTCCGGTCATGTATCTCAACTGAATTCCAATCAACAGTTACAATCCTTTGTGCATTACCATCTGCAGCCTCCCCTTGTGCATTAGCATCATCATCCTCCACTGTTAACACTTCCAACTCAGTAAGTATAGGCATTACTTGCCTTTGTGCAGCCCAATCATCCTCGACCATCTGAGCAGCCAGCTTCGAGGCCACATATCCAACCCTCGAATCAGGTTTCAGATCAATGAGCTCTGCTAAAAACAGAACAGTTTTGCTTGTCCAACCGTTTCGCTCATCGATTTCATCAACTATATGTTCCCCTGTCTCAACCCTAACATAGTCACATTTGCAATCATCAAATCGTAACAAAGAAACTTCTTGCTCTGACCCCCAAACCACACTATCCCCAATTTTTTCCACCATTTTCCTTACTGCCTCCTCTCCCATGTTTATTAGCTCTTGGGGATCAACATGTTCTAATTCCACCTCTCATTTAACAACCGTGTCTCTCTCAATGATCTGCGTGCTGCCATCAACTAAAACAGCCCTAGAGGGAAAGAAATTGATGCGAAATTCGAAGGTTTGGCGCGCAACATCGTCTCCCCTGTTTTTGGCGGGCACTGTGAGCTAGCGAAAGCGAACAAAGAGCTCAACCTTAGAGAAATTAAGTGCAGAGATACGGGATATACCGATTAGAAGTCCCCTCTCCATGCTCCATATCGTTCCCCCTCGCCCCGTTCAGCACACCCTCGCCTCCACAATCTAGCATCAATGGGCACGCTCAGATCTCGAATTGAGAAGAATGGGAGAGGAATTAGCTTTCAAATGGCACTCACCACCTTCGTCGTCGAACGAAAGCGCCGCCGCCTAAATTAATTGCCGTGCCGCCGCCGCCGGCGCCGAGAACGATGGGTGAGGTCCGCCGCCGCCGTCGGGGAAGCTACAGTCAGTGTGACGCGCGCTCTCGGTCGGAAGCGGTTGGTTTGACTGGCTTGACTGGCTGTCCCAACCAACTGGTTTGGCTTAACCCTAATCTTGGAACAAAGTTAAATGTGTCCTTACGACCGTTTTAAGGCCCGTGTGGCCCTGGGATATTAGCTGCCTCACAACCGTCGCATGCGAGCTATTCTTTTCAACGATGTCGCTTTCCTTCCAATTCCATGTAAAGACGTCGCATAGGAGCTATAAGCCCGCATATACTGCTACAAAGCTCCTTTAGTCAAGAAAAAAATTACTGCAATAACAATAGAGTATGCACGATGAAGAACAGAGGCACATGTCATGTAATATGAATACTGAACTCAATGATTGGTTTTCACAACAAAAAAAAAGCACTACTGTTTGATTTGGTAATATCAAACACTTGAATGGATGGCTGACTTTTATCTAATAATAAGGAACAAGCAGAGAAAGGTTCAGCATAGGGAACAAAGTCCTTTAGTCACAGAAGAATCAACCGAATAAAATCTAACCTTCCGCCTTTCACACTGTCCACTAAGAACCAATCAGGCACATATTCTTCATGAGGAGGAGCATTAATAAGTTTTCCATCATCATCGGCATTAAGGACATAAATGATTCGTTTATTCTTCGAAAGCAAATGAAGCAATGCACGGGATTCATCTCCATGGAGCTGCAATGGGAAATTCCGTATAAGAAAATAATTCATAACATAAGGTAACAAAGAAAACCATGTAGCTAACCTGGACTAAATTAAGGTCACATGAATCAGAGACTCTTAATATTGTCTCTTCGTCATCATCCACAAAAACACCAACTGATTCAGCCCCATAAGATTGCGCTACTCTTGATATTTCTTTTGCTTCTGATAATGCGACAGAGCGTTTAGAGTTGGGCCAAAGTATCATGCCAATAAGTTTAGCACCTGCCTTCACAGCGATTTCTGCATCTTTAGCTGATGTGATGCCACACATTTTGACTACAGGCTGGATAACTTTGGTACCATCGTAACTTAGTGAAGACATAATGGTGTTTGATCCATGAGCGCTCTTCCTCGCCAAGCATAAAGTTTTAACTAGAGGAAATCTTGTATGTGCTGATTAAGAAACCGAGTGTAATCAGTAATCACTAGCATAAGTAGAATCAATAAACAGGAAGACAGGAATGTCATTCTAAGGTTGTTCGCTACTAAGTAATAAATCTATATATGGCACAAAATAATCTATGATCACAGTGGTGCCCAAGACTAATCGAATGGGATGTAACTATTATCCAAGCCGAGTCTGATTCCATGGAGGTTTCTGAGGCTTGTTCCAGCCAACGATGATGGTGGAGTGACTCTGCAGCAGCGTTTGCTGATTGCATGGACCTAATAGTGACGATTGGAAAGGTCATTCTTGAACATTGTCCAAGGGAAGCCAATGGTGCTGCTCATGAGATAAGTAGGTTTTGCTTTCGCTCGCAAATTCTTGTAAATGGGACGATGAGCCCCCCTAGTTTCCTTTTGCACAAGCTTACGGATGATGTAACTGTTGTTTAATACTACCTCCGATCCATATTAGTTGTGGCTGATTTAGTACAAAGTTGTACTAAATAAGCGACAAATAATACTACCTCCGATCCATATTAGTTGTCGCTTATTAAATAAGCGACAACTAATATGGATCAGAGGGAGTATTAACAAAAGCTGGCCATGATGGCCTTCCCTCAACAAAAGAAAATCTGACAACATAATATGCATGCCTTTTGCCCCTATACCACTGATTATCTTAGATCTAATGTGCAAATGTGTATTCATATCTCTTTTCTTTTATGCAACGAGCAAGTCCTTGTTATAGATCAGGCATTTTATTTTATGGAAGAAAAACAAAAGCAGTTCAAACAATAAGAAATTGCAAAAAAACTGACATTTCTAGCAATTCAATCACGCAGAAATGAAATCAGAATTGGTGAAGTAACTAAGCATGATTCCCAAAACTTACCACTTCTATGCAATATAGAAATTTGCTGGGGCTGTCTTACTGATACCGATGGCGCCATTAACATGGACGCTGCAGGTGGACTGTGGAAACAAAAGAAGCTTAAGTTGAAATAACAAAAATAAAATTGCATGCCATAAATTTGTGCGATGTATGAGATCGCAAAACAAGATGCAATCTCTCCTTCCACTCCTGTTGTAAGTGATGAACTCTAGTAATATCTCTGTGTAGCTACTAGCTAGAATGGAAGAAGGAAAGAAAATGTTCATAATGCTATTTCTCCAACAGTTGAACTGAAATGCAGCCTCCATTTTGAAGTGTTCGGTGATAAAAAAAACCTAGCATATATACTCACAATCAAGCATTTCAATTCCTAGTTCCTCAATCCGGCTCAAGAACAAGTAGTTTCAGAGAGTCATTGGCTCCACTCGAATCGACCTTCCGACCGTGCTGAGGAGGAACCCAATCGAACCACGGACTAGCGGTAGCGGACCATCGATTAGATGTAAACCGGTGACTAGTAACTCGAAAAATCGCCTGGAACGGAACGACCCCCTAGAATAACTGATCCAGTGGGGCTAGGGTTAATTACCGGGAGTAGAAGAAATCAATCCAGTACGTGTAGGCCTGGATTGTTGGTTGCCGTTGCCGTTGCAGATCCTTGAGGGAAAGAAGAAGAACAGAGGCAGCAGAAAACGGCAGAGGAGGTAGGTGTGGATTGGGTTGGTGGGCCGGAAGGCGAGAGAAGATAGGAGTGACGTCGTGGTAGGGAAGGAACCTGGCCAACGGGTTGGGCCCAGCACAGGCCAGACACCCTATTAACATGCCTGGCCTGGCCCAGCATGCAGGTGCCATTTAGTTGGCGGGCCGTGCCCCGTGCCCCACCTCTAGGCCGTGGCACAGCACCCAAAGCTTAATATGCCGTAGCGAATTGGCCAATATCTGTTGTTGTCTTTGGTGCCATTTCAGATCTAGCTACTCTTCAATCTTTAGCATGTTGGGAAGCTTTGGCTCTACCAAATAATCTATACCTTCGCAGAATTCATGTGGCATCACACTGCAAGGCGGTGGACGTTATAGAGGATAATAGAGAAAATTAAGGCTCGTTCAAGAGTGTTTGAAAAATGTTCATTTGTATTTGAAGGCCGTGCTTCTAAATTTGAAGCCCACAACCTTGCTAGATTCTCGGTTCGTTTGGAAGTTGGCCGTCACCTGTGGTTTGGCGATCCATATACTACAACAATCCCTGTAAATATTTTGATAAATAAATAAAATCTAGTAGGTTGTCTAAAAAAACATTCTAGATTTTTTTTAAAATAAGAATAAATAGGAAATAATAGGAAAATTTAAAAATAAAATAAAACGCATGCTCCAAATCGAAGCCTAGGCATGGCGGCTGGGCCACCGGCTGGCATAGGCCCTTATGGCTCATGTCGTGTTAGGCCCTATGCGGGCCGAGCTGGCGTGCTTGAGACCGACATGCCAAAAGCCAAGACTAGAGAGTAGACAAATCCGTCATACAAATAACTCTGGAAGTTGTACCTCTAGACCTAGTTGCTCTTGAAGTTTCATTTCATAAGAATAAGGTTTCAATGTTAATATAATTTAAGATATGTCATATAGAATATTAATATGTAATTTTTTTTCTAAAAACTTAGTTAAATTTTAGATAGTTTGATTTAAAAAAATTATATGCCTTAAGGCTTGGGACAGAGGTAGTATAAAATAAGTTCTCCTTGATAGAACCGTGGCATGTTACAACAACAAGCCCGCGTCCATGACACGCTCCACATGTGTCGCCATCCTATTTTAGGAAAGCTTCGTCTCCCTGTCAAGGAGTATAGGAACACGAGGAAGGAAGATACGTCGTTTGGTTAAGGAGTCAGAAACTCAAAATGCCATCTTGATCATCCGGTACCCGAACGGGCCACGCTCACCCGCAACGCCGACGCTCCTTCGCCGTCCGCTCGAGCACTTTGTTGCTGCGTGTTCACTGTCAAACCGTCGCTTCGCCGTCTGCCTCTCGTCTCTCAAGCTCGTTGTTGCGCGTTCACCTTGAGCCGCCGCTTGGCCGACCCCGCTTACAGTCTGTTTTATAATATAATCTTTTTTAGTAAGCTAAAACAACTTGTTATTTGTGAAAGAAAGGGAGGATCATCATAGAGTGTGCAAGTCCTCGGCTACATATCTATGGATCCCGTTAGGGCATGCATCTCCAGCGGGCCGACGCAAACCGACATTGCATTCAGTTAGATTTTGTCTGGATGGATCAGTCTGTGGATAGAAGATGGGTCGCGGTACGGCCTGTCCGGGCGGGGCGCCAATAGGCGCAACCCATTTTGACCGCCCTGCCCGGTGTCAAGGCCTAGGGGGATACGTCGTCGAGGCCGCCATGCAAGAGGACGCGCGCCCGGCCATGAAGGCTCTCAGCATTGAGAACCAGTGGGAGAGGGCGCAACGACGGTCTGCGGTGAAGGCGCATGTCCTGCAGGAGAACTGGGCTAGGTGTACAGCTGAGGCAGAGGCGGAGGAGCGGGATGTGGCAGAGTAAGAGATCGCGGCAGCAGCGCAGTATGTGGCGGAGGTGCGTGCAAAGGAGGAGCTTGCTGCGGAGGAGGCCCGGCGGGCAGAATAGGAGGCACGAGACCACTGGACGGCCGAGCTAGAAGCCGATCTGCGTTGCTGATACGTCGGAAACGTATAATTTTTTATGCTCCATGCTTGTTTAGTATCTACTTTGCTTTACTTGTCTACACTTTGAGGTGCTTTTTACATGTTTTCTGGTACTAACCTATTAACAAGTTGCAACAGTGTTAGATGCCTGTTTTCTGCTATTTTTGGTTTCAGAAAAGTTAGTAAAGAAATATTTTCGGAATTGGATAGGACAAACGTCAAAGTCAATTACTTTCTGTGGGGAACAAGAAGTCTAGAGGGAAGACAAGGAAGCGGGCCAGGGCAGCCACACCCTCCCTCCAGCCAGGCGTGGCCAGGGGTGGGCCCGTGCCTGGCTAGGGTTTGCCCCTCTGGTCGCCTCCTCGGCCTCCCCCTTCGCCTATAAGAAGACCCCGATGCAGAAACCCTAAGCACCCGATCAAATATCCACGAAACCGTCTGTAGTCGTCGCCACCATCGTCCCTAGATCGGGGGGAATCTGAAGTTCTTTCCGGCACCCTGCCGGAGGGGAGATCATCCCGGAGGCCTTCTCTCCGGTATGATGCTTGAGTAGTTCCACCTTGGACTATGCGTCCATGTAGTAGCTAGATGGTTATATCTCCTCCTTTGTGCTTTCATGTATAGATCTTGTGAGCTCCGTTCATGATCAAGATCTAATCTATTTGTAATCATGCATGTTGTGTTTGCGGGGATCCGATTATTATGTTGGTTTGATTAATGGTTTTGTCTTTATGATTCTATCATGTCTGTGTTGTTTGTGATCTTGCATGCTCTCCGTTGTTAGTAGCTATATTGGCCAAGTAGTTGCTAGTGACTCCAAGAGGGGGTATTTATGCTCGATACTGGGTTCATGCCTCTAGTTTCCAAGGGAAGTGACAATAATCTCTTCAGTTGTAGATGTGATGTTGCTACTAGGGAGAAAACAACGGTCACTTGTTCATGGAACATGTGGAATGTTTACCTTACACACTTTGCTTAAAGCAGTTGTATGTTGCTTGCAACTTAATACTAGAGGGGTTTGGATGATAACCTGAAGGTGGATTTCTAGTCATAGATGCAGTTGGATGGTGGTCTATGTATCTTGTTGTATTGCCCAATCGAATCTTATAGGATCTTTCTGACTAGTATTTGCATTGCTATGCCTTGCTCAGTTCCTGGCAATTGCCCTGCTGTAATTTGTTTACCCTGCATGCCATGTTGTTTATCTAAGGAGAGCACCTCTAGTGAACTATGGACCCCGGTCCAATCTTTACCATTGATACATCTTCCACTGTTACTTGTTTACTTGCTGCAAACCATTACCTTCCATACCATACGTTTAATCCTTTGTAACAGCAAATCGGTGAGCTTGACAACCTCACTTATTCATTGGGGCAAAGTCTTGAGTTTGTGTTGTGCAGGTCTCGGTGTTGCTTGCAACACCTGTATGATGTTTCCTTCCTCCTTCTGGTTCGATAACCTCGGTCTCAACTGAAGGAAAACTTGTTGCTTACTCTTCGCACCCTGCGCTTGGGGTTATCAACGAAGTGCCACGTGGAGCATCATCAAGACTTTCTGGCGCCGTTGCAGTGGAGGCTAAGGACGTCTTCACAAGGGGAGTCCTTCACTTACTTTATCTTTACTTTGTTTTTAGTTTGCTTTGTTTCTTTTGCTTGGTTTTATTTGTCTCTTTTAAAAAAAACCAAAAAAAATTAGTTCCTACTCTAGTTGCCACCTTTCTCTAGCTCACCATGTTGTTCCCTAAGTTCGCCCTGAAAGATCTCGCAATAGGCAGTGGCTCCATAATTGGGAAAGATAATATTGAAGAATTTTTTAATCATGTTAGCAAGCATGAGGACATTGAGAATAAATCTATAGCGGAACTTCCTCCTAATTATGAGATTGTTGCAGCTTCTTTAGTTCATATGTTGGAGGCTAGGTTTGTTAGCCTTAACCTCTTCATACAATTCTTATTCCTAAAACTGAAAGAAGAAAAGAATGCTGAGAAGAGAGAATTCATCCTTGAAACTTTATCAAAAGAATTTCATGATGTTGCTAGGGAAGCCAAAAAAGGTATTTGAGCGTTTCAATATGCTAGGCTCAAGTGTAGATGTTGTGGGTATTTCTGATGAAACTAAGCCTAGAGAAGAATTTAAGATACCCATACCCTTTAAGCTTGTCGGAATGCATGAAGCCTTTGAAAATAATTTTGATTGGATTGCTCCCGAAAATCTTTTTGATGAAAGTAGTAGACCAAAGAGAGATGAGAAGGGATCCTCTAAAACCCATTTGGATGAGATACCTTTCATAGTTGAAGATTTTGCAAGTATTGATGTTAATGCTTCTTCATTTGAAAATACTTGATTCTTCTTGCTTCTTGTGCCTAACTTAAAGGCGTTAAAGAAAAGTACTTGTTGGGAGATAACCTAAGAGTTTCCTTGAGTATTGTAAGTTATTACTTAAGTAATTGCCTCTCCTTATCCTTTTTGTTTGCTTTTTGTGCCAAGAATGACCTCTAATGAGAGGGAAGTAAGATTTGGGGAGTTGCTGTGCCAAAACAGATATATGTCCTCTACCATAAAAATTCGTGAGGAGTCTCTGTAACTCGGATTGATCTCAAAATTTATGAATATATCCCCCAGTATGTTAGCTAACTTTCGTTAGTTCAACACTTTTTGATTCGAGCAATGGAAGATATTCTAAAAAATCGGTTTCTACCTGCTGGTCTGTTTTGACAAATTTCTGCCATTATTTGCATTTGCTTCTTATTGATTTGTTTTTGAGTTCTTTTTGGGAAATTGAGCTTTTTGAAGGAGTTACTACAGTAGCTTGTGTTTTTAGTGAAAAACCTTGTTGTTCCAAAACTTTGCCAGAGGTCTAATATCTTTTGAATAAGCTAATGTTGCTAATGAAGATTGTGTAAAGTTTTGTATGAAGGAAAAATTCCAGGTGTAGAGAGAGAATGATGCAATGAGATGAATAATGGACAAAAGATCAAGCTTGGGGATGCCACCACGGTGTCACCCCAAGAAATATCCAAGAGGTACAAGCGTTAAAGCTTGGGGATGCCCAATGCATCCCCTTCTTTATCAATAAAAAGCTCAGGTCTCTCTAGACACTTCGTTTTTATTGCTTCATGCACAGTTGTGTTGTTCTTGGAGCATCTTAGTTTTTGTTTGCTTTGCTTAGGTTGTTTAGTTTGCTTGAATAAAGTAGTTTGGACCCCGTTCTCGCTGTGTTGTTTTGCAAATAAGTCCGCTTGGTGTTGGAAAGGAGTAGTAAGTTCTTGCTTGAAGTGCAAGAGGAGCTTGCATTGACTGTGACTTAGACTTTAGCATGACATGCTAGGTGTTGCTTTGACCTTATTATTAGTGATTATTGTTGTAGCATGTCTTGTTCCAAACAATTGGGATTGCTTAGTGTGCCTTGAAGAAATTATGCGTTGTTTTAGCATGCAAAAGCATAGTATTGTGGTATTCTCCTTTGATGCTTTGCTTGGGTTGACTTGACACATGATCACACCATGTTATGACTATAACAAGTCACCATTAGCCTCTATGATCATTTAGTCCTTGACTTGTAGTACCACTCTTTGCTTTGATTAGTAATGCTTTGTTGCTCTGCATGATTATGGCCATTATGCTCTCTTAGTTGGTTGCTCCTAGTCTTTTGCTAGCCTCCACTTGTATGAGTAAGTTCTACTCATGCTTCCAACTCCCAAGAAACCAAGTCTTTCCAAAGTGTCCACTATAAACTCCTATGCATGGTGTGTTACACCATTCCAAGTATATTCTTGTTTTCATCTATCTTCCAATTAAAATCTATTTTGTTATGTGAAAACTTAGTGATTAAAGCCCTCACAAACTTGATGACACACTTTATATTCTTTGCCCCTAATAAACTTATACCATTGTGACAACTTTGTTGCATATGCTTGCACTTATACGTTGTAATTAGCAGAACCGTGTTGTCACGGGGAATGTTTTCAACATTGCACTTGTACTTTGTACTCAGTTGATATCATCCTCTTTTGTCTATGGATGTCACCGGTGTGAAATAAAGAGGGAACTTGTAAGTCCATAGAATAAGTATTCTGTGTTAGAGAAACGTTTGGGCCGCTAGCCTAAGCCATGCCTAATCATGGTGGAAACTTGCAGCATCACCATAGTGAGCTATCTATGAAGCATCCTCAATAAAAAGCTATGCATATAGTAAATAAAAAGATTGCTGAGATGATCATTGTCTGCTTGCCTTGTCATTTTGGTTATGGGAAAGCTCCTGTACCATGTGCCAGGGGTACCCCATCGACGGTTCTCAATGATATGCAAATACTTACAATGACAAGAACTTACATGTGACTGAAGTTGAGTATGCATGAGGTGTGGCCCTCGTATTCAAGGGACTTGAGATTGCCAACTTATAATTCGTCAAGCATATACTCCATCTTTGCCACTTTAACCTTAATCACTTATGTTTATGATAGGGGCAATGAGGGCTGAAAGCTAACAAATACCATAATTTTTGGAAGCTCTTTTTGAAACTTGTAATCCCTGCTTCCTTTATAAAAAGGCCTTTCTTCCACCATTATTGAGTCTCCATCTTCTACCTTTAGGCACCATTAAGAGAGCATAGTTGTCATTCTGTGTGCAGTGTTCCAAAGCTTATTAGTTGATACATATTGTGATATTACTTGTTCTTGTGTTATTTGTTTCTAGTCACCCTTGTGAACTTTGAAGGTGTCCTATGCATCTATTTGCTACTCTATGAGGGACAAGCTGATTGCCACTATGCTATGTTTTCTATATGTGAAACAAACAAACATTTTTCAATGCATGTTATTCATGATCTTTGTTTGTAGCCTTTCATGTTGCATGCATAATTACTATGTCCTATTGTTAGAACTCCATCTTTCATGCACATGTTTAGAGTTCTTTGATCCCAGCTTTCAATGCTTGCAAATAGTTGGATCTTTATTATGAGGGTGCATGTCACCTAAAAACTTATTCTGTTTATCACTTACCTACTCGAGGACGAGCAGGAGTTAAGCTTGAGGATGTTGATACGTCGGAAACGTATCTATAATTTTTTATGATCCATGCTTGTTTAGTATCTACTTTGCTTTACTTGTCTACACTTTGAGGTGCCTTTTACATGTTTTCTGGTACTAACCTATTAACAAGTTGCAATAGTGCCAGATGCCTGTTTTCTGCTGTTTTTGGTTTCAGAAAAGTTAGTAAATAAATATTCTCGGAATTGGACGGGACAAACGTCAAAGTCAATTATTTTCCGTGGGGAACAAGAAGTCCAGAGGGGAGACGAGGAAGCGGGCCAGGGAAGCCAGACCCCCCCAGGCGCGACTAGGGGTGGGCCCGCGCCTGGCTAGGGTTTGGCCCCCCTGGTCGCCTCCTCGGCCTTCCCCTTCGCCTGTAAGAAGCCCCCGATGCAGAAACCCTAAGCACCCGATCAAATATTCACGAAACCGTCTGTAGCCGCCGCCACCATTGTCCCTAGATCAGGGGATCTGAAGTTCTTCTCGGCACCCTGCTGGAGGGAGATCATCCCGGAGGCCTTCTCTCCGGTATGATGCGTGAGTAGTTCCACCTTGGACTATGGGTCCATGTAGTAGCTAGATGGTTGTATCTCCTCCTTTGTGCTTTCATGTATAGATCTTGTGAGCTCTGTTCATGATCAAGATCTAATCTATTTGTAATCATGCATGTTGTGTTTGCGGGAATCCGACGGATATTGAGATTATTATGTTGGTTTGATTAATGCTTTTGTCTTATTAATTCTATCATGTGTTGTTTGTGATCTTGCATGCTCTCTGTTGTTAGTAGCTATCTTTGCCAAGTAGTTGCTAGTGACTCCAAGAGGGGTATTTATGCTCGATAGTGGGTTCATGCCTCTATTTAATCAAGGGAAGTGACAGAAATCTCTAAGATTGTAGATGTGCTGTTGCCACTAGGGAGAAAACAACGGTCTCTTGTTCATGGAACAAGTGGATTGTTTACCTTACACACTTTGCTTAAAGTAGTTATCTGTTGCTTGCAACTTAATACTAGAGGGGGTTCTAGTCATAGATGTAGTTGGATGGCGGTCTATGTATCTTGTTGTATTGCCCAATCGAATCTCATAGGATCTTTCTGACTAGTAATTGCATTGTTATGCCTTGCTCAGTTCCTGTCAATTGCCCTGCTGTAATTTATTTACCCTGCATGCCATGTTGTTTATCTAAGGAGAGCACCTCTAGTGAACTATGGACCCCGATCCAATCTTTACCATTGATACATCTTCCACTATTACTTGTTTACTTGCTGTAAACCATTACCTTCCACACCATACGTTTATTCCTTTATTACAGCAAACCGGTGAGCTTGACAATCTCACTGATTCGTTGGGGCAAAGTCTTGAGTTTATGTTGTGTAGGTCTCCGCGTTGCTTGCAACACCTGTGTGACGTTTTCTTCCTCCTTTTGGTTCGATAACCTCGGTCTCAACTAAGGGAAACTTGTTGCTTGCTCTTCGCACCCTGCGCTTGGGGTTACCAACGAAGTGCCACGTCGAGCATCATCAGTTGACGGTAGGTGTAACGCGAGAGGGAGATCATGCGAGAGGGCCGTCTTTGCCCTTTTCGATGGACACGCAAACCTCCATTCACTTCTCGTAGTCTTCTATCCCTGAGAAGACATGGAGGTACCTGAAGTCGGCACCATTGTTGTCTCAGTCGTAGGTGTCGAGAATCTAGAGCATCTACAAAACGAGAGTTGCGGTGTCGGTGAAGAAGCAGGCTGCACAAAACAACAAACATGCGGCAAAGGGCGAGCATACATGGTGCTTATAGTTGGCGCCGCACTCCGGGCGGGCTTGGACCTCCTCTTGGATCCCCTTCCATTTGTTGCAAGCTTACTGGATCATCGCCCAATGGTTTTACATGGCCTTCTCGCCGCGTTTCCCATGTATCATGTTGAACTCGGGATCACAAAGCTTGCGCTCGTCGAACAACGACTTCACCCTCTTCCAATAGTGCTCGGAATTCTGGTTCACACCGGTGATCGTGTCGATGCTCATGGTCTTCCACGCTTCGGCGAGGCACTCATCTTATTTGGAGATCCACTTGATTCGAGGCTCGGCGGGCGGCCGGGGTTTCGCCAATTTTCCCTTCTTCTTTCACATGGTCGCCGCCGGTTATTCCTCTTATGGATTGCCTTCCTTTTTGGGATCCTGGTCATCGCCGGCCTACTACGAGTCGACATAGCGGCCATGGAACCGGTTGCGATGAGTTCGCTCATGTACTCGTTGCCTCTCATTCCACTGAGCACACTGCGCACGTCGACTACGGCGCCACTGAACTAGTGCAATGGCCCGACGCCATGGCTTGGGCCGAAGGGGAGAGGCCCGCGGCAAAGCGCCATCGAGCTTATGTAGGAATGGGATCTGTAGGGACGTTGAGGTCAGCGTTGAAGACAGGCGGAGCACGAGGGGAAGGGCAGTGCGGAAAGGCGACGTTGGGGGTCGTCGCCGACGTACTTCTTGGATGGAGGCGAGAACCTCGTGTGTGGCATGATGTGGGCATGGCTCTCTTGAAACAGCGCCGGAGAGGTCGGCGAGTAGCTCGACGGAGAGGCGGTGCTTGCTTGGCTGCCCCACATACCGCCCGGAAAGTACTAGCTGGTGTGGCCAGTCCATGGCCATCTTTGGTGCCGCCACATTTCGCTCCATGACAATCCTTGACGCCTGCGCCTCTTGCAGCGCCTCTCCCATGTTCTTGGCATTGAGCTTCAGATCCCTTTTCCAGCGATCATCCGTCACCGCCTCCCTACGATTACGTCTGCCGCCTAGTCGGCATTGCTCATGCCCGACGGTCTCTACTTTGGCTCCCCTGATTCGGTGGCGGATCGAGGGCCTGTGAACTTTTTCGGCGCCATGGTGGGTGGGGAGGATCTAGACGGGAGAAATGGCGGGAGCTGAGCGGATGGTGGGCGAGATGCGACAGATGGAGGGAAGGAAAATGAGGGGAAAAGAAAGAAAAGGAGGAACATTTGATTTGTCTGGCCGACCGAGCTGGCCAGCACGCCTTTCGCTTCCGCTGCCCCCATACATCCTGGTTCCGTCTGGGTTCGCTGCATGAATCATCGGCTCCATCCGGCGATTTTTCAGCTCTTCAGGGACTGATTGGGAGAAAGCCTTTCCGTCACCTGGAGATGCTCTTAGATTTCAGACTAAACAAAGCCGCTGTTTACTGATTCCCGAGTCGTCTTGTTGTATAACACGATATGGATTTACAGCCACATTTAGACATGCGCAACAAGAACACGGTGGTAGAACCATCCGCCGCGAACAGAGAAAACACTGACACCTCCACCCACACCAGGTCACCAAACCACACAATCTACAACTACAAACAGGCCAGGCATGTACCAACCATACTAGTACACCAGACGACCAGGGGCGGTTCCTGTTCTACTCCTGCTTCTCAGCTCTTACAGGGCCTCTGGGTATCTTGCTCAGAACCTTGGTGTCGAGGACCTGGTACTGTTTGCGTAGCTCGACGTGCGCCTTCCCGGCGAAATGGTCCACCTTGTCCTGGTACTTGTGGTACAAGATCGGCACAGTGTGGAGCATCAAGGCAGCTGCTCAACAAAACTCATGCTGATTAGTTAAATAAACTGTCACAAGTTCAAAGAATTACAGACATATGGTTTTAGGAGCTGAAGAAAGACTCATTACCAGCGTATATCAGGGTCAGGAAATCACAGAGGCTCCCAATTTCAGACAGAATCCAGAGTGCGATGATCAGCTGAAACACATTAGAACAGGATAAGATAGTGAAGTTTTGTTGAAGTGAAATAAAAATAGGTTATTTGGGTAGAAATATACGCCTATAAACTTCATCAGGTCATGCCCCATAGCAATCTCACGAAGCAAGCGAAGTGCTTGGTTGATGTCAGTGCGCAGCACTTTCACAATGTTAGCGGCAAGTTCTTCAGATATCTGTACTTCAGGAATATCAGGCGAGCTCCTGAAAGGGAATACTTTATGTTAGCAGATTGCATTAAGCGTTAACCGCGTAATAATTTTACCATGTCTTCCTCACTTCTTGATAAAAAATGGTGGCCTTGGACCACAAGAATACGACGGCCAGGGCGCCAATCAGAAAATGAGATACCAGAGGCATGAAATTGTATTCGACAACTTCGAAGAGAACCCATATGACAGTTGCACCTCCTATTACTGCGGCAGACATCTTCTTGTCTTTCCACAACAGTACATCAGCAGCTGCATAGAGGAATGCATGTTACATAACACATGTACAAATATGTCACTGCAGGGGAGCAACACATGCCATGCAACTATGATTTGGGAGCGCTTGCCTGTGTAACATTATGAGTAAATGTTTATAAAAAGATCATTTATAGACTACCGCATGTGAGTTTTAACAGATCAGGTATTATGAATTAAAATCAGCATCTGTTCAACATGCTCTTGAACTAACCTAGTACAAAATTAAGGTCCATCAAAACAGTTTTATCTGTTAGTTCCAGAATGGATGATTTTAAATATCATTAAAATCTGATAGAAACAGATAGAGCAAACAGGAGTCATGAGGCAAATCTTCATAATTGTTAAATCCCATAATCACAGTAATCTCGACCTTTCAAAAAAAAAGAAGCCTTCACACCATTCATTTAAATATGCTCATATCCAGAATTCCTTGATAAGTTGTTATCCTATTCTTTGTACCAATTTTGTTACACTCCACAAGGATACTGAGGTTTCTGATTCTTATATTGCCCGGGATGTTCTTAATGGTCATATTCAACTGCATCCACTTAAACTGAAAACCCAATCACCACTTTATAAAACAGAATGCAATTCTTCAGCTTAACACTAGCCTACACTTTTTTTTTTGAAGTACACTAGCCTACACTTAGTTCCTGTAAAATTTCAACATCTCTTATGAACTCGCAATTTATTTCCAACAACCAAACATACAATCTTTGCAGCATCATGTATACAGAAAGATCAGTATATGTTTGCGATATGTTCTTTGGTCAAGTATTTTTGGGACCAGCCGCAATTTGTGCTCTTCAGTTTTAAGGCTGAGGAGTGGTAACTCAGATTTAGGAGCACTGAGATATTAACTGGTACAAAACATATCTTAGTGTTTCCTTGGTTATGAAGGGAGAGCGCATCACGACAGCGCATGTTGGCAGAGGGGTGTTGATTAAACATGAGTAGGACCTGGAAAGAAACGCTTTGTCCATTCTCGGTTGGTGAACTGTTAATCTACTAATAAGAAATTAACAACTGCACCGGGACAATCCAGAATTAGCATGGCAAAATTTCTCGTATGAATTAGTACTGAATAAAGAAAATTCCGGTTCACGAACATGGCTAGGTAAAAAAAAAGAACATGGCTAAGTAAATTAGGCGACTCACGGAAACGAAGATAGGTTTGCTAGAACAGACGAATCTAGGTTAGTAGAACTAAGGGAAAGCAAAAAATTATGAAGAGAAATAGACATACTTTTACCACCACCGAGAGCCTTGTGCACGGACTTGTCCTCCCCCAGAAACCTAAACCCCCTCGACGTGGCGACCGGCGGGGACGCCGCCGCCGCCTCCGAGACGCCGTCGGCCGGTGGCGGGGCCGCGGGAGTCTTCTCCGTGGGTTCAGCCATGGTGGGCGCAGATCCCGAAGCCTGGCTTCTCCGCGGTGTCGATCAGCAAGAGTGCGGGACTTCCTTCTTTGGCACGTCTTTGTGTTGCAGAAGAAACAGAGCGGGCGGGGTAGAGACTCTTTTTGGGCGTGACTCGTGAGTCGTGACGGAGAAAGAGAGAAGCGGGTTTGGGGTAGCTGGAAAGACTCGACCAGTCAGCCGTATACAGTTGGCGCCGCAGAAATGTTCTGGAAAAGCTTGTTACGTCATCATGCACAGCGAGAAAAGGAAATGTTTTTCTTCAAAAGTGGATGGACTGAGAATGAATATCTGGTCAACTGATAATACAAGTTTATACTACCTCTGAACATATGCCACGTGTCGCGGTAGCTACAAATGGATGCACCTGTATGGTATGGACACATGTGTCTGTATAGACGTGGGGCTGTTTGGCTTTGTACACATGTTTCGATTGCTAATAACTTTAAAATAAAATACTATTCAAAATCCTTGTATAAGTGTGGAGAATGATGGTGGATAGTCATATGTATTCCCGGGGGCGGAGTCAAGGGGGCGAGTAGGAGCTAGATCCCCCCTAATCATTGCCCCCTCTCCTCAATATATAGATGCAGATTTTAGTACTAAACTAATGATTTTATAGGCTTAATTAGTTAGCACTATGCCCAAATTTAATTGATTAGTCGTGATGCCCTCTACCGAAGGCCAAGCCCATAGTTTTTGTGTATTAGTCAATCGTACTAACCTGCCTCCACATTCTTCCGTTTGTGTAACTAGGCCTAGTAGCTAGCACCATATGCAATCGTCCATATCAACTGATTGGACGTTGCTGCCATCGTTCGCTCCTACTTAGTCGCCAGATGCCACAGGATGTCGTGGTCGTGGCACTGTGCTAGCCAGCCTGTTGTTTGCCATTTCTACCTTTGTTAATCATGCCACATTGTCGGTGACAGGCGTGTTGTGCCATCGAGTAAACGGATCCATCTTCCTCACTCAGATTGAAGGTACCATGTCGTTAGTATTTTGTTGATAGATTGCATAACCTGTAGTCTAATTAATTAATTTACAAAAAAGATGTGTCTTTTGTTTGATGTTTGATCAGTGACGATGACTTATTCCATAATAATAGTGTTGGGCCACGTAGAGATAAAACAAAACTTTTTCCCTCTAACGTGGTGATCCCAAGATCTAGCTGAGGTAGAAGACCACGAGGTTTACCACTAGACGCGCAGTTACGGGTTACTGATGAAGCGTGTCAGTTGATGCAGTGCAGTCCTTTGCGATCCGATCGTCCTGGTGCTGATCGTATAACACCTCTACTGGTATCCACACAAGGAGGAGCACCGGCGGCGAACTGCTAGGTTTGTTACGACGACATGACTGTTGTGGAGCTAGGGTTTCCAACACATGAAATGACCTAACCGATCAACATTAACCTTTCTGGTTTACTGTGCTCCACTATATATAGGAAGTGAACGTGGGCTCCACTTTCGTGGCCCATTCACCAAAGCCCATATAATATCAGTCCCTGTGAGTCTGACTCAGTCCAAATCCGGCTCGGGTCCAATCCAACCAGATTTTTAGTTCAGATCCAATCCGAACTTGCTCCCGCTCTTAAGTGTGTGACCCCGCAGGCTCATGGTTACTTGGACACGATTAGAGTCCGACTCTCAATCGATCAGTCGGTAGCGGCTCCTAGCAGAACGTGCCGACTCCCAAGTACCAAAGAGTCATGACGACTTGCCTTTCCAATGTGACTTGTGTCCGAGTCCCTTTTGCCTCACGATATACCTTGTCAGACTATAGGCGAATATATGTCATCTCTTAAATAGTCCGACTCTCTTCTCGATCCGAGATAAGTGATTCATCCCTAACTCTTAGTCGATCTCAACCGAGTCGTGCATGGCCATGCTTTCCGAATCATATCATCCGAGAGGGCTTAGAGAATATCTCTCCAAGTAGAGGGGCAAAATCCCGTCTTGGTTATTCACATCACGCAGCTTGATTCTCAGTCGACCCGAACTCTGCCTTTATGACTGCCCAGTTATGGATCAGCATTTGACAGAACCTAAGTCGGCGATCCTCAACTCGGACTGTGCAACAACCTCAGGCCTAAGGATTACATTGATTGAGATATACAAATGACAACTTGTTCGTTATACCTCAATATAGATCAATCCGACTCGCTAAACTCTTTAGTCGAATCTGTGTAAGTCGGAATAGCATCACCATGCCCATGGCAAGTGGAACCGAGTCATCAAGCCGACTTTCGTATTGGTCTAAGTTGTGTATCCAACATAACCTCAATGACCAAGGATATTTAGTATAAACAACATGAATGTATAGTTCCACAACCGAATCACATATTCAATGATATACATCAGATGCTTATACAAGGACAACTTAATAACTTTATGAATAAAATAGGAAATATCATCATACATGATTGCCTCTAGGGCATATTCCCAACAAATAGCTATATTGGAAAAAAAATACTAGGAAGATCACCTACAATGAAATTATCAAGCTTTATACTCGTAGAGACAAAGTTTATCCAATATAAATTTATCTTCTGTTTTGTACTATCCACTATTTAGTTCCACACATATTAGTATTAGTTTTATGCTAATAATTTGATATATTGTTATGTTTTTTGTTCAAACAGTTTTTTCAATACAAAATGACATGTAGTTGTAGCCTTCATGGGAACAAAATGTTACGTATGATCATCAATATTTTTGCCCCCCTCAATGTCAAATCCTGGCTTCGCCCTACTATATTACCCCGGTTCAAAAGATAAATCTTTCTAGCAATTTAAATTGAACTGCTAAAAAAGGTTACATTATGAAATGGAGATGGTACCTTATTATACACTAGATAGACATAATTGTATAAGGTGAAAATACCTTTGATGTCGAGAGGGAGTCGGAGAGACAATCAACCTTTACTTTATGTTTGCCATGGGGACTCAAATAAGGAAAAAACTCATTCCTATGCGACTTGGACAAAAAGAAGAGGAGACAGACCCTGGGAGAATTCTAAGTAAGCCACCACACATCTTTGCCCCTATATAAAGGAGGTCAAGGACCCCGCAAGACGACCAAGTTCTTTGGATCCAATTTAAGCGCAAGCCTTCGAGACGACAAGATCCTATAACGATCCTAAGCAATTTGCTTAGTTTCACCCACTTAGATCCATCGAGTTGTCATCTAATAACATGTTAGACCGTGGGGACCTTACATCATCAGCTTATATCTACATCGCTGAACTCGTCGATCTTGCAAAAAATCATGACAAAGGGATTACATCGACCTTATCACCTCGTCTCTTGCTGGTTGCGGTTCTTTAGATTGGCCACTCAATGGCCACACATGCAACACCTTTCATCACCTTAACCAACATCAACATGCATACCGAATCTACATTGATGGACCCCGTATGACGAAGACTACATCCACCTCGATCATGATAGAGATGTGACATGCCTACATGAATTGACTCCATTAGGTATCAGTACATGCAAAGACATATGAAGATCTTGGTGTACTAAGCCTCAACCTCTAGAGCCTAACCAAAGCAGAATAATTCACCATTGTGAAAAATAATCTTATAAAAGGAAAGTTGCTCAAAAGTGTGTAGCACTAGTTTGAGGATTTTTTTCCCTTTCTAAATAATGATCCATAAAGAGTATCGTGTATGATCGACAAATTATACTACTCCCCCGATCCATTATAAGTGTCATTCATCTAGTACTAAGTTTGTACTAGCTTAGTACAAAATGCGCAACACTTATTACAGATCGAAGAAAGTATTTATGACCCATCATCTATAAGGTGGGGAAGCACTCCACTGATTTAACCTTCTGACTTAGCATGCTCAATCAGTATTGTAAGCATATCAGTTACATTATTAAATAACATAGGTGAAAAAGGATCCCCGTGTGAAGGCTTTTCTTTGTCTAGAAATAAACGACCAACAACATCATTGCATCTTACACACACTTCCTCCACAAACAAAGTTTTTAACCCGTTCATACTATTTAGGTGAGAACGAGAGTTTGCTAGAGAAAATGCCATCACATTATCATATGCCATCCCACACTATTTTGAAAATCATGGTTTTATACCTTTTTGGTGTACTTCATGGTTATTCTAATTGCAAAATTACCACCTATCTAGATTCTAGGACGTTACTGTCTTGCATGAAAGTTGTTTGTGTATGTTACTTGGTCAACAATCCCATTTAGCCGGTTATTGCCACTTTGGTAAAGTTTGATGCTAACATTTGGCAAACATATGGGTCTATTTTCCTGAAATGTGGAAGTTGTTTTTACCTTCAAATGGAGAACTATTTCACTGAAGTTCAATTTGGATAGATCAAAACCACCATTGTGGAGGTCTTGATCACCTCCCAGAAATAATGGTAGAATGTCTTCGGAAAATCCTTCAGTCCTAGTTTAGTATGTTGCATTTGCAACACCACATGCTTCAGCATCAACTCTATCTTTATAAATGGAGTGGTGAGGATAGAGCTTTCTGTAGCCAAGATATATGGCGTGTCATCCTTTTGACAGTGATCCAAAGGGACAGAGATCTCATTGGGTGGACCGAAAAGACTCTAATAATAGTCGATGAACAATACGGAAAATCATTTGTGCTTATACACATGGGTGCATGAGCTATCTTGTATGTTCATAGACCGGTTGATGATTTGAGATCCGCATTAAATAGCTGCCCGTGGGTTCTTTTTTCTCCAATTTGAAAGTCAGACACGAGATCCTTCGGAAAAGTGAGCAGAGAGTCCTGGATTCCTAGGAAAAAAGAATAGTCGGCCTACCTTTTAGAGCATTCTCACTCGTTGGGTGTTCTTAGACCGAAATCCAGATCAAAATATGGCCAGACGAATCTTGTTTTCGACTTGGGAACGCCGAGTTTCTCACTCGCGTTCCCAGGCCGAGTTCCCGGAACGCCCCTTTTCACCCAAATTTGGCTCAAATTTGTCCAAATTTCGGCATAGTTTGGCATAATATGAATACAAAACATTGTTCGGCCTAGTTCGGCATACAATCGCCCATAGTTGGCGTAAATTTACGGATGGCATGCACGATCTTGAGGAAGAGCTTTCGGCTCATCTGAAACGGCACTGAAACACGGTCTCTTCATGGAGCGGCTCGTCGGCGAAGTAGTCGGCATACAACATGCAGTAGCCCTCTATCCTTTGCCTCGTCTTACACTTCCGGCGACCCTTCGCCGAACCTCCGCACTTCGGCTTCGTATAGCTGGGCGAGGATCTGCATGTGCTCTGCATCTTCGACGGCAGTGGCGCTCTCCTCCTCCAGCAACACGCACTACAAGAAATCTGTTGATACACGACCCTTTATTTTTGTCACTAAATCGTCATTGTCTACAATATATGATGTTCTTATGACGAAAAATACATCATCAAAAACTGAGCGTCAGTAATTGCACACAACGACGTTTTGCATAAAATCATCATAACCATTTTTGACGATATTGGATCGTCATAACCATTATGACGATCCGATATTGTAATGGAAAAACTGGCATGGCCAGGTCAGATCCTACGTGGCCAGTCCGATGTGGCACAAAATCAGCACAGTCCATGTCTTCTATTTATATGGGCCAGGCCCAACAACTTCCTCAATTAATTTTTTCTGTCAATTCAGTTGATTTGTTGCTCCAAGTCTAACAAGTTAGCCTTCTCTATTTTTAGGACCTTAGCCTTTTAAAGATCTATTTCTTTTTTATTTTGAACCATTTTATGAAATTGTACACTTCTCTAGTCTAAAATTGTGTGGGACGAGGCCTTTTTAGAGCCCATATAGCATTTTTTTTCATTTCAGACAAACAACAATAAACATCAAATATTTACATACGCACAGGCCAAATCACAATAATTTTCATGAATGATAACCAAATTTAGATCAATATTACAATCAGGACATGTTTGACATCACCCAAGAATATAAAACCACTACAAATACACACTAATATTACAAACATGGCAAACTATAGTTTGTACATCACGAGCCACTTGCTCCTTGAACTTTACAATCACACGAGCAAAACCTGCATTAGTCTTCCGCCTTCTTTGAACTTCAGCCTAGAGCTTATATAAGATGGCACCACAATATGTCTGGAAGCAACAAAATAGCAAGTGAGATAATAACAGTAAAGTACCTGACAGTAAGTTAGGCAAAGAACAAATGGGCATGTTTATGGACATTAAATAAAGCACTATCCTAGCCCACATAAACAATACTTCCCTTTATTTTCTGTTGCAACAGGGTTTCAAATGTTCACAACATGAAAAATGGATCTTTTCTATCTATGTTACTAAATACATCAGTCCCTAACTATACCAGCAGCTGCTTATGAATCCGTGCTGCTTATCAGAAATAGCAGAGGTTGCTTCCTAATAACTCTAGTCTAAAAAATTAGGAACTACAACAGTAGTTTTCATGTGTCCAGAAAAGAACAGTCAATGTCATCCCAAAGAAGAAAACATGCTGATGTTGAAAGTATACCGTATATATTGTAACAGAAGGAACAAGAATTTTGCCAAAGAGCAAAACAACAGTAGGTTGTAATTACAAACTTCTAAGGAAATAACAGACACATTGGTGAATCAGAATAAAAAATGTACGAATGCCCGATTTACTGATATACACATTACCACTATGAAATCAATAGACCAAATATTTCATTGGATTTCAGAGTCCACAAAGGGCAATGACCATTCAGATCTCATCGATACCACACCGAGCAGACGAATCAAACAGATCACGACTCGCTCTACCAAGACATACACACAAATCACCGAGGGAAGGGTGGGGAAACTCACCAGTTCGACAAGGTGGTCACGGGACCTATACTGCGAGAGGGGGCTTGTTTCAGCAGTGTCTCACATCCGCTGGTGTGACTAGTTTCTTCTGCTTTGAACTGACCTGGCAATTCCACAAAATAACATAATAAAAAAAGGCTGGGATAAATATGGTAAAGCAGTATGAGTACCTATGTAAAGGATTGGCTTTAATGAAATCAGGACTCAATGAGCAACACAGTGACAAATTATATGACACAGATCATGTAATATAACACAGATCAAATCTACATATCACTGCTATGATAATAACAAGATCATCCCAAGACTATGATCTTCTACTGATAATTTATTTACTGGAAATTTGACATAAGTGAAATGAGGATTAGATTTGAGTATTCACAAGTTGATATTTTATTTCTAACTAGGGAATTTAGTGTGGCGACACGCCGCACCTAGTGTGGGTTAAGAATTAATATGGTCTAGAGAAAAATACGATTCATTATGATACAACATAGTATGAACAAATGATCCCAAGACATGGCTGAAGAAAAGAAAGATGACATACTATTGTACAATATGGAACCAGGAGCTACCACGTAAGACATTGCACTACTTCCTGAATTGTAAGAGTTGTGCTGCTGCACGCTCGATTGGAGTTGCCCTGTAGCATTTCAATTAGATTTCAATCACACATGTCTCAGACCGCTAGTGATGCTCGACGTGGCACTTCGTTGGTAACCCCAAGCGTTGGGTGTGAAGAGAAATCATCAAGTTTTCCCTCAGTTGAGACCGAGGTTATCGAACCAGAAGGAGGAAGGAAACGTCACACAGGTGTTGCAAGCAACGCGGAGACCTGCACAACACAAACTCAAGACTTTGCCCCAACGAATAAGTGAGGTTGTCAAGCTCACCGTTTTTCTGTAATAAAGGATTAAACGTATGGTGTGGAAAGTAATGGTTTGCAGCAAGTAAACAAGTAATAGCGAAAGATGTATCAATGGTAAAGATTGGACCGGGGTCCATAGTTCACTAGAGGTGCCCTCCTTAGATAAACAACATGGCATGAAGGGTAAACAAATTACAGCGGGGCAATTGACAGGAACTGAGCAAGGCATAACAATACAATACCACACAAA
Organism: Avena sativa; assembly: GCA_916181665.1. Lineage (NCBI taxonomy): Eukaryota > Viridiplantae > Streptophyta > Magnoliopsida > Poales > Poaceae > Avena > Avena sativa. Next base: position 53,135,520 of record OV702298.1, on the reverse strand, counting down.
AGGATCCTATGAGATTCGATTGGGCAATACAACAATATACATAGACCGCCATCCAACTACATCTATGACTAAAAGTCCACCTTCAGGTTATCATCCGAACCCCTCCAGTATTAAGTTGCAAGCAACAGACAACTGCTTTAAGAAAAGTGTGTAAGGTAAACATGTTGGAGATATGCCCTAGAGGCAATAATAAAAGTGGTTATTATTATATCTTTGTGTTTATGATAAAAGTTTACATTCATGCTATAATAGTATTAACCGAAAACATTAATACATGTGTGATTTGTAAACTAAATTAGAGTCCCTAGTAAAGCCTCTTTGTAATACTAGCTTGTTGGTTGATAGATGATCGTGGTTTCCCGATCATGAACATTGAGATGTTGTTAACAACATGATCATATCATTAGGATAATGGTATGATGGACATACTCCTATAGATAAGCGTAGCATAAAGATCAAGTCATTTCAATAGTTCATTTGCTATAAGCTTTCTGATACATAGTAACCTAATTCCTTCGACCATGAGATCATGCTAATCACCATCACCGGAAGGATGCTTGGATGACATCAAACACCACACTGTAACTGGGTGGCTATAAAGGTGGTATTGAGTGTTCGGAAAGTATGTGTTGAGGCACATGGATCAAGAGTGGGATTTGTCCATCCATATGACAGATAGATATACTTTGGGCCCTCTTGGTGGAATGTCATCCAATTATCTTGCAAGCATGTGACTGGATCACAAGGGATCACAGGCACGGGAACAAGAAAAGAGTACTTATTAGGTAACGAGGTTGAACTAGGTATGTAGAGATACCGACAATCAAACCTCGAATAAGTAAACTATCGCGATACAAAAGGAAATTAGTATCGTATGTAAGTGGTTCATTTGATCAAAAAGTAATTGTAGAAATATGTGGGAGCCATATGAATTTCCAGATTCCTCTAAATGTTGTTCGGAGTCTTAGATGGGATCCGGTATATCACAAGGAGAGCCGAAATGGTTTGGAGAATAAGATTCATATAAGGAAAGTCTGATTCCGGAGTTCGGGAATGATTTCGATGTTTTCATCAGAGAGGTTCTAGAAGGGTCTAGAAGGTTCACCGGATCGGAAGGGGAATGGTCCATAAATGTGTCATGGGTAAGTGGAATGATTGGATCATATCCTAGGTCACTTGGTTTGGGCATTTGCGAGAGAGAATTAAAGCTCTAAATTGAAAGTCAAAAGGGAGGTTTGAAAAGTCAAACTGGAACAATAATTTCCTAGTGGAAGAAGGAAAGAGTCCTTCCTTCTATCCAACTTGGGTTTGTGTTTGGATTCAAACTCTCTCCTCCCAAGGCTGCCCCCTCTCATAAATAGAGGGGGCGGGCTGCCCCAAACAACACAAGAGCCAGCCCTCCCCACCCCGTGCACCACCTCCTAGTCGCCGCACGCCACCGCCGCGCCTCCGCTGCCTCGCACCACCGACACCTCCTCCTCCTCTCCGGCCGTCTAAACCTAGATTGCCGGAAACCCTAGATCCACCATAACTCGCACCGGCTCAGGCAAAGACCTGTGGGATCTTCCCTCTACTTTCGACACCACGCCGTCGTGCTGCCGGAATCGCGAGGGGAGAACTACAACCTCTGCTACCTGCTGGAACAAGGGAGAGGAAGGTCTTCATCGAGTACCGAACCTGTGACCGACTGCGGAAGAGCTGCCGGAACACAGCGCCGGAAGGATCGTCTACGCGATCTTGAGATCGGCAAGTGTACGACTACATCACCCACGAGAATCTACTCTCGTTAACCGCTTTGGAATCTTCGAGGGTGTGTACTCTAATCGACTCGTTGCTACAATCTAGTAGATAGATCTTGGCTTGTTTGTGTGCATGTGGTAGAATTTTTTTGTTTTCCATGCTACGAACCCCCTACAGTGGTATCAGAGCCGTGTCTATATGTAGATCTGTTGCACGAGTAGAACACAATGGTCATTGTGGGCGTTGATGCTTTTTGTTGTCGATTGCTTCTTGTGTACTTTGCATCTTGCGGGATGGTGAAATGAAGCGGCCCGGGCTAAGCTTACATGACATCGTTCATGATACTTGCTCCACGCTTGACATGCAACTTGTATTGCATAAGTGGCTTTGCGGGTGCCTGTTTCCCCCAACATAGTGAAGATTCAATTTACAACGGGTAATTGACAATACTAGTATCAACGTTGTGGTTCTTGTTCATAAGTTAGAACGACACTCATTGAAAGCCCCAAACCACATAAAACATGCAAAGAAAATTAGAGGCGTCTAACTTTGTTTTGCAGGGGTGTGCTGTGATGTGATATGGCCATGATTGTGATTACATATGATGTATGCAATATTCCTTATTGTAAGTCGGAAATCGGCAGGAGCCATATGGTTATGTTTTAATTCCGTTAAGACCTGCGTGTCTATTATTCAAAGTAGTTGTAATAGTTGATGTTGGTGGACGACAACCATGAAGTGGCGCCATTGACCTTGATGCCATGCCGGTGATGATGGAGATCATGTTCGTGCTTGAAGATGGAGATCGGAAGCACAAGAATAAAGGCCATATCATATCACATATTATGAATTGCATGTGATGTTAATCCTTTTATGCATCTTGTATTGCTTAGTTCACGATGGTAGCATTATAAGATGATCCCTCTAGCACAAAATTTCAAGTTATAAAGTGTTCATCCTTAGTAAGCACCGTTGCTAAAGCTCATTTTTTCGAAGCACCACGTGATGATCGGGTGTGTTAGATTCTGCGAGTGTATACAACGGGAGCAAGCCAGATTTTCTCATGCGGAAGCTAAGGTTTGACCTTGACGAGCCTAGCATGTACAAACATGGTCTCAGAACACGGATCACTGAAAGGTAAAGCATGAGTCATATAGTAGATATGATGAACATGTTGATTGTTCACCATTGAAACTACATCAACTCTCGTGATGATCGGTTTTGATGTGGTGGATTTGGTTCGTGTGATCACTAAAACAATGTGAGGGATATTTTTTTGAGTGGGAGTTCACCTAGATTAATTTAACTATTAATTAGAACTCAATTTGTCATAAACTTAGTCTAAACTATTGCAAATATGTTGTAGATCAATGGCAACCCCTACCATCAATCTTAATGCGTTCCTAGAGAAAGAAAAGTTGAAAAACAATGGAAGCAACTTTGCGGATTGGTTCTGCAATTTGAGGATTGTCCTCAATGCTGGTAATTTGACCTATGTGCTGGATGCACCGCTGGGTGACCCACCTGCAGTTGATGCTACCGATGAGGTAAAGAATGTTTTCCTCGCTCGGAAGAATTAGTACTCCACAGTTTAGTGTGCTATCTTGTACGGTTTGGAATCGGAGCTTCAGAAAAGGTTTGAGAACCATGACCCACATGATATTGTCCGTGAACTCAAAATGATATTTGAGGCTCACGCGGCAGTTGAGAGTTATGAGGCTTCTGAAAAGTTCTTTAACTGCAAGATGGAAGAGGGCAGCTCCGTCAGTGAGCACGTGCTTAAGTTGTCTGGGCACGCAAACAAGCTTCAAAGCTTGGGTATAGTAATTCCTAATGCTTTGGGGATTCACCGTGTCCTCCAATCACTACCACCAAGTTACAAGAACTTTATGATGAACTACAATATGCAAAACATGGACAAGTCGTTGCCTAAACTCTTCTCCATGTTAAAGTCTGCGGAAGTGGAGATCAAGAAAGAGCACCAAGTGTTGATGGTCAATAAGACCACCAAATTCAAGAAGCAAGGCAAGTCTAAGAAAAAGGGAAACTTTAAGAATTGCGGTAAGAAAGTTACCGCGCCAACGAAGAAGACCAAGGCTAGGCCTAAGCCTGATACTGAGTGCTTTTACTGCAAGGAAGAAGGTCACTGGAAGCGGAATTGCCCTAAGTACTTGGCGGATTTGAAGAACGGCAACATCAAGAAGAAAGGTATATCTGATATACATGTTATTGATGTGTATCTCACTAGTACTTGTAGTAGTGCCTGGGTATTTGAAACTGGTTCGGTTGCTCACATTTGTAACTCGAAAAGGTGCTGCAGAATAGACGGAAACTAGCGAAGAACGAGGTGACGATGCGCGTTGGAAATGGATCAAAGGTTGATGTGATCGCGGTCGGCACGCTACCTCTTCATCTACCATCGGGATTAGTTTTATACTTAAATAATTGTTATTTGGTGCCTGCTTTGAGCATGAACATTATATCTGGATCATGTTTATTGCGAGAAGGTTACTTGTTTAAGTCCGAGAATAATGGTTGTTCGATTTATATGAGTAATATGTTTTATGCACATGCACCTTTGATAGATGGTCTATTCTTATTGAATCTCAATTGTAGAAATACACACATTAATAACATTGAAGCTAAACGTTTGTGATTAAGCAATAACTTGACCTATATGTGGCACTGTCGCTTGGTCATATTGGAGTGAAACGTATGAAGAAACTCCATTCCGATGGACTTCTTGAATCACTTGATTTTGAATCACTTGAAAGATGCGAAGCATGTCTGATGGGTAAAATGACTAAGACTCCATTTTCTGGTATGATGGAGCGAGCTACGAACTTATTAGAAATCATACATACCGATGTGTGTGGCCCAATGAGTGTAGCATCATGTGGTGGTTATCTTTATGTTCTTATCTTCACGGATGAATTGAGTAGATATGGTTATATCTATTTCATGAAACATAAGTCCGAAACTTTCGAGAAGTTTAAGGAATTTCAAAGTGAAGTAGAGAATCAATGTAACAAGAAGATTAAGTTTCTATGATCTGATCATGGAGGTGAATATCTAAGTTACGAGTTTGGCGAGCATTTGAAGAAATGCGGAATACTTTCACAATTGACACCGCCAGGAACACCACAACATAATGGTGTGTCCGAACATCGTAATCGAACTCTCTTAGATATGGTTCATTGTATGATGTCACTTATAGATTTACCGCTATCGTTTTGGGGTTATGTATTAGAAAAAGCCGCATTCACTTTAAATAGGGCACCATCTAAATCCGTTGAAAAGACACCGTATGAATTATGGTTTGGGAAGAAACCTAAATTGTTGTTCCTTAAAGTTTGGGGTTGCGAAGCTTATGTAAAGAAGTTACAGCCCGACAAGCTTGAACCCAAAGCGGAAAAATGCGTCTTCATAGGATACCCGAAGGAAACTATTGGGTATACCTTCTATCATAGATCCGAGGGAAAAATCTTCGTTGCCAAGAATGGATCCTTTCTAGAGAAGGAGTTTCTCTCGAAAGAAGTGACTGGAGGAAAGTAGAACTCGACGAGGTTGTTGAACCTTCTCTCGGAGTTGAGAGTAGCGCAGCACCGGAAGTAGTTCCTGTGGCGCCTACACCAATGAGAGAGGAAGCTAATGATGTTGATCATAAAACTTCGGTTGAAGTAACTACGAAACCTCGCAGGTCAACGAGAACTCGTACCACTCCTGATTGGTATGATCCCTTTATGAGTGTCATGTTGGTGGACAACACTGATGACCCTGCGACATATGAGGAAGCGATGATGAGCCCAGATTCCAATAAATGGCAAGAAGCCATGAAATCCGAGATTGGATCCATGTATGAAAACTAAGTATGGACTTACCGGATGGCCGGAAGGCTGTCGAGAACAAATGGATTTTCAAGAAGAAAACATATGCTGATGGTAATGTTACTGCCTATAAAGCTCGACTTTTCGCAAAAGGGTTTCGAAAAATTCAAGGAGTTGACTACGATGAGGCTTTCTCACCGGTAGCGAACCTAAAGTCTGTGAGGATTTTGTTAGCAATCGCTGCATATTATGATCATGAGATATGGTAGATGGATGTCAAAACGGCGTTCCTTAATGGAGACATTGATGAAGAGTTGTATATGGTACAACCCAAAGGTTTTGTCGATCCTAAAGATGCTAACAAGGTATGCAAACTTCAATGGTCCATTTATGGATTGAAGCAAGCATCTCGGAGTTGGAATCAACATTTTGATAAGGTAATCAAAAGTTTTGGTTTTATACAAACTTATGGATAAACTTGTATTTACAAGAAATTGAGTGGGAGCTCTGTAGCATTCCTAATACTATATGTACATGACATATTGTTGATTGGGAATGATATAGACCTTCTTAATAGTGTCAAGGATTATTTGAATAATAGTTTTTCAATGAAAGATCTTGGCGAAGCAGCTTACATATTAGGCATAAAGATTTATAGAGATAGATCGAGACGTCTAATATCATTGTCACAGAGTACATATTTGGACAGAGTTCTAAAGAGGTTTGGAGTGGAAGATAGCAAGAAAGGGTTCTTGCCCATGTTGCCCAATACGACCTTGAGTAAAACTCAAAGTCCTGCAACGGCGGAAGATAGAGAAAGGATGAGTAAGACTCCCTATGCCTCGGCCATAGGATCTGTTATGTATGCCATGCTATGTACTAGACCCGACATTGCATATGCTGTTAGTTTGACTAGCAGATATCAAAGTGATCCATGAGTGGATCATTGGATAGCGGTCAAAAACATCCTTAAGTACTTGAGAAGAACTAAGGATATGGTTCTTTCTTATGGAGGTGATGAACAACTCGTTGTTAATGGTTACACTGATGCTAGTTGGAATACCGATCCAGATGATTCTAAATCTCAATCTGGATATGTATTTACTTTTAATGGTGCATGAGTTAGCTGGAGGAGTGCAAAGCAAAGCGTTGTGGCGAGATCTTCAACTGAATCGGAATACATAGCTACTTCGGAGGCTTCACAAGAGGCGATATGGATGAAGGAGTTCATTACAGAGCTCGGTGTGGTTCCAAGTGCGCTGGACCCAATGTCTATCTATTGTGATAACATGGGCGCCATAGCCAATGCGCAAGAACCAATGTCACACAAGAAGCTGAAGCACATCAAGGTACGTTTTCACGCTATTCGAGAGCATGTCCAAGATGGTGACATAAAGATTTGCAAAGTACACACAGATCTAAATGTGGCAGATCTGTTGACTAAACCTCTCCCGAGGGCAAAACATGACAAGCACCAAACCGCCATGGGTGTTCGGTATATTACCATGTAATCTAGATTAGTTGACTCTAGTGCAAGTGGGAGACTGTTGGAGATATGCCCTAGAGGCAATAATAAAAGTGGTTATTATTATATCTTGTGTTTATGATAAATTTTTACATTCATGCTATAATAGTATTAACCGGAAACATTAATACTTGTGTGATTTGTAAACTAAATTAGAGTCCCTAGTAAAGCCTCTTTGTAATACTAGCTTGTTGGTTGATAGATGATCGTGGTTTCCCGATCATGAACATTGAGATGTTGTTAACAACAAGATCATATCATTAGGATAATGGTATGATGGACATACTCCTATAGATAAGCATAGCATAAAGATCAAGTCATTTCAATAGTTCATTTGCTATAAGCTTTCTGATACATAGTAACCTAATTCCTTCGACCATGAGATCATGCTAATCACCATCACCGGAAGGATGCTTTGATGACATCAAACACGACACTGTAACTGGGTGACTATAAAGGTGACATTGAGTGTTCGGAAAGTATGTGTTGAGGCACATGGATCAAGAGTGGGATTTGTCCATCCATATGACAGATAGATATACTTTGGGCCCTCTCGGTGGAATGTCATCCAATTAGCTTGCAAGCATGTGACTGGCTCACAAGGGATCACATATCACGGGAATGAGAAAAGAGTACTTATCAGGTAACGAGGTTGAACTAGGTATGCGAGATACCGACGATCAAACCTCGGATAAGTAAACTATCACGAGACAAAAGGAAATTGGTATCGTATGTAAGTGGTTCATTCGATTGCAAAGTAATCATAGAAATATGTGGGAGCCATATGAATTTCCAGAATCCTCTATTGGTTATTGATCGGAGAAGTGTCTCGGTCATGTCCGCATAATTCACGAACCATAGGGAGACACACTTAAGGATTCGATGTTGTTTAGTAGATATGGAATGTGAGTAGGGATACCGAATGTTGTTCGGAGTCTAGGATGGGATTCGGTATATAACGAGGAGATCCGGAATGGTCCGGAGAATAAGTTTCATATAAGGAAAGTTCGATTCCGGAGTTCGGGAATGATTTCGATGTTTTCATCAGAGAGGTTCTTGAAGGGTCTAGAAGGTTCACCGGACTGGAAGGGGAATGGTCCATGAATGTGTCATGGGTAAGTGGAATGATTGGATCATATCCTAGGTCAGGTTTGGGCATTTGCAAGAGAGAATTAAAGCTCTAAATTGAAAGTCAAAAGGGAGGTTTGAAAAGTCAAATTGGAACAATAGTTTTCTAGTGGAAGAAGGAAAGATTCCTTCCTTTTATCCAACTTGGGTTTGGGTTTGGATTCAAACTCTCCCCTCCCAAGGCTACCCCCTCTCATAAGTAGAGGGGGAGGGCTGCCACAAACAACATAAGAGCCAGCCTCCTCACCCCGTGCGCCACCGCTGCCTAGCCGCCGCCGGCTCGTCGCCATCGCCCTAGCCGCCGCCGACACCTCCTCCTCCTCTCCGGCCTTCTAAACCTAGATTGCCAGAAACCCTAGATCCACCATAACTCGCACCGGCTCAGGCGAAGCCCTGCGGGATCTTTCCTCTACTTTCGACACCATGCCGTCATGCTGCCGGAATCGCGAGGGGAGAACGACAACCTCCGCTGCTTGCTGGAATAAGGGAGAGTAAGGTCTTTATCGAGTACCGAACGTGTGACCGACTACGGAAGCGCTGCCGGAACGCAGCGCCAGAAGGATCATCTACGCGATCTTGAGATCGACAAGTGTACGACTACATCACCCACGAGAATCTACTCTCGTTAACCGCTTTGGAATCTTCGAGGGTGAGTACTCTAATCGACTCGTTGCTACAATCTAGTAGATAGATCTTGGCTTGTTTGTGTGCATGCGGTAGATTTTTTTTGTTTTCCATGCTACGAACCCCCTACAAAACAATCCACTTGTTCCATGAACAAGAGATCGTTGTTTTCTCCCTAGTAGCTACAACACATCTACAACCGAAGAGATTTCTATAACTTCCCTTGGAAACTAGAGGCATGAACCCACTATCGAGCATAAATACACTCTCTTGGAGTCACTAGCAACTACTTGGCCAAGATAGCTACTAACAACGGAGATCATGCAAGATCACAAAAAACACAGACATGATAGAATCATAAAGACAAAACCATTAATCAATCTGACATAGTAATCTCAATATCCATCGGATCCCCGCAAACACAACATGCATGATTACAAATATATTAGATCTTGATCATGAACGGAGCTCACAAGTCTATACATAAAAGCACAAAGGAGGAGATACAACCATCTAGCTACTACATGGACCCATAGTATAAGGTGGAACTACTCACGCATCATACCGGAGAGAAGGCCTCCGTGATGATCTCCCCTCCGACAGGGTGCCGGGAAGAACTTCAGATCCCCTCGATCTAGGGACGATGGTGGCGGCGGCTACAGACGGTTTTGTGGAGATTCACAACAAGTAAACAAGTAACAGTGGAAGATATATCAATGGTAAAGATTGGACCGGGGTCCATAGTTCACTAGAGGTGCTCTCCTTAGATAAACAACATGGCATGAAGGGTAAACAAATTACATCAGGGCAGTTGACAGGAATTGAGCAAGGCATAACAATGCAATTACTAGTCAGAAAGATCCTATGAGATTCAATTGGGCAATACAACAAGATACATAGACCGCCATCCAACTGCATCTATGACTAGAAGTCCACCTTCAGGTTATCATCCGAACCCCCTCCAGTATTAAGTTGTAAGCAACAGACAACTGCTTTAAGCAAAGTGTGTAAGGTAAACAGTCCACATGTTCCATGAACAAGAGACCGTTGTTTTTCTCCCTAGTAGCAACAACACATCTACAACCGAAGAGATTATTGTCACTTCCTTTCGAAACTAGAGGCATGAACCCACTATCAAGAATAAATACCCCCACTTGGAGTCACTAGCAACTACTTGGCCAACATAGCTACTAACAACAGAGAGCATGCAAGATCACAAACAACACAGACATGATATAATCATAAAGACAAAACCATTAATCAAACCAACATAATAATCTCAATATCCATCGGATCCCTGCAAACACAACATGCATGATTACAAATAGATGATCTTGATCATGAACGGAGCTCACAAGATCTATATATGAAAGCACAAAGGAGGAGATACAACCATATAGCTACTACATGGACCCATAGTCCAAGGTGGAACTACTCACGCATCATACCGGAGAGAAGGCCTCCGGGATGATCTCCCCTCCGGCAGGGTGCCGGGAAGAATTTCAGATCCCCCCGATCTAGGGACGATGGTGGCGGCAGCTATAGACGGTTTCATGGAGATTTGATCGGGTGCTTAGGGTTTCTGCATCGGGGGCTTATTATAGGCGAAGGGGGAGGCCGAGGAGGTGACCAGGGGGTCAAACCCTACCCAGGCGTGGGCCCACCCCTGGCCGCGCCTGGGAGGGGGGGGGGATTGGCCGCCCTGGCACACTTCCTCGTCTCCCCTATGGACTTCTTGTTCCCCACGAAATGTAATTGACTTTGAAGTTTGTCCCGTCCAATTCCGAGAATATTTCTTTACTAACTTTTATGAAACCAAAAACAGCAGAAAACAGACAACTGGTACTGTGGCAACTTGTTAATAGGTTAGTACCAGAAAACATGTAAAAAACACCTCAAAGTGTAGACAAGCAAAGCAAAGTAGATACTAAACAAGCATGGAACATCAAAAATTATAGATACATTTTCGACGTATCAACCGCAGATAACACAGATGTCATACAGGTAACTTACACAAAACCTAGAAACCCATGTCACATCTTATCATGTATAACATGTTTAAAACTGTAGGTTTCAAGAAGCGAAAGAGTCTGAATCTTTCAATTAGCACCGATTACCTATTTTAGGGGATGCAAATATCTTATCATTTTGTATTTTAGGGGACCACAGATAGAGGTGCTTAGAGAGGACCCGAGAGAGATAGGGGCGAGGTAGGGCGAAGAGAGAGACACGACCTGGAAGTGCCGCAGCATGGTTGAGATCCAGAGCAGCCGCTGCTCCTCGAACCTATGTCGTCCTTGATCTATAGCATCCCGCCATGGCCAAGACCGGAGACGCTAGACCGAGCTCGACCTCTAGTCCATCCATGCTTTGGTGGAGAAGCAGGCTCCAACCTCTAGTGCCTAGGTCAGCGTCCGCGCCGTCGCCTCTGGTCCCTGCCATGCCGCCGCCTCCGCCCTCGACATGCTCCTCCCGCAGTGTTCCGGCAACCGGCGAGTTTCCCTACTCAGGTCATGGCCTTGGTGTCCACGAGTAGGACCTCCGCCTCCTCTTCGCCTCCCAGACGGCGGCGGCGGCCATTGGGTCGAGGTGGAGCTTGTCCTCCGATCAGCGGGTGGAAGCATCGACCGCGGCAGCTCCTCCTCGGCTTGTGGCGGTGGATCTGAAGAACGAGGGAAACGGGGAGGAAAGTGTGTGGGGGCGGGCGGTGTTGGGTGGGATGTGCGTGGGTGGAGCGCAACGATGGGATCTGGAGGTGATGGCAATCTGGAGGTTAGGTGGTGGCTGCGAGGATCAAGGGGTGGCGGCAGCGCACGCGGAGGAGAGCGCTAGGGTTTGGACGCTCGGCCGGGGAGATCGGCGGCGCACGGGAACTAATGGGGGCGATGCACGAGGAGGCGATCTGGAGGTTAGGGTTCGGCTGGAGGCGATCTAGAGAGGTTAGGATTAGCAGCCAAGAAGAGCGGGTGCGTGTTTGTTTGAGCAAAGGACAGCCCTTGGATGGAAAGTGAATGATCCAGATCAGTCACAGATGGCCGATCTGTGGAAGCCAGATTCCTACGATTTGATTGGTTGCAAAATAAAAACAATTTTTTGAGATCCAAAAAGGGTTGTGTTGTCAAGCTACCACCAAATAAAAGTTCTAAAATGTTACCATCCTATTTTTCAAAAATACTAGACCACCTAACATGCACAATGTCTCAACTGGGGGTTCTCAAACCTTTCCGTCCAGCTATGGCGAAAAAGACAAATTCATGTCGAATTGGTAGGAAGTGGGTCCGATTTGAACTACATGTACATTATCCGATGCTCGTGATTTTTTGAAAAAAATCATTTTTAGACTCAAAATATGATATTTCTTTAGAGATCCAATGCAAGTTTAGCGAGGCTCATCCCCTATCTAAGAACCTTCATGCCCGCCGTTTTGACCATAGTTTGAAACAGGCATGAAAAATTCAAAAACGGTCCAAAGAATGTAAAAACTTCGTGTGGTATCATGTTATGTGACATAGTTGCAGGGAAAAATACCAAACTTGGTTAATTGATTGCGTCTCGAAAAAACCTTCTCAGAAATGACCTATCATGTCTGAGGTTTCATGGCTTTCGGACCAAACGACCAATGTTATAACCAGAATCGTAGCATAGTTTGTGATAATGTGCCCATATTATGCACACATATGTATCATGGGATGGCGAACAATGTTGTAGGAGAAATTTTTCCTTTTCGACGCACGACAAATCCATTTTCTATTTTCCGAGCGCAAAAAACGGGGCGTTTTGTGAAGAAACCACCAAATGACAGTTTTAGAATGGTACCACCATATTTTGTAAAAATATTAGACCACCTTACATGGATAATTTCCCAACCGGGGTATCTCAAACCTTTTCGTTCACCCCTGGCGAAAAGACAATTTCCTGCCGAATCGGTAGGAAGTGGGTCCGGTTTGAACTACATGTACATGATCCGATGCTCATGATTTTTGGCAAAAATCATTTTTAGACTCACCATATGTTATTTATTCAGATATCCATGCAAGTTTAGCGAGGCTCAGCACCTAGCTAAGAACCTTCGTTTCTGCCGTTTTGACCATAGTTTTAAACGGGCATAAAAAATTCAAAAACGGTCCAATCAATGCAAATCCTTCACGTGGTATCTTTTTCTGTGACATAGTTGCAAGGAAAAGTATCAACCTTGGTATATTTCAAGTGTCTCAAAAAACCTTCTCAGAAATGACCTATCATGTCCGAGGTTTCATGGCTTTCGGACCAAACGACCAATGTTATGGCCAGAATCACGACATAGTTTGTGATAATATTCCCATATTGTGCGCACATATGTATCATGAGATGGCGAACAATGTTGCAGGAGAAAGTTTTCCTTTTTAACGCAAGTAAAATCCATTTTCTATTTTCCGAGCGCAAAAAACGGGGCGTTTTTTGAAGCAACCACCGAATGACAGTTTTAGAATGGTACCACCATATTTATTAAAAATATTAGACCACCTTACATGGACAATGTCCCAACCGGGGTATCTCAAACCTTTCCGTTCACCCCTGGTGAAAAAGACAAATTCCTGTCGAATCGGTAGGAAGTGGGTCCGGTTTAAACTACAGGTACATGATCCGATGCTCATGATTTTTTGGCAAAAATCATTTTTAGACTCACAATATGCTATTTCTTCAGAGATCCAATGTAAGTTTAGCGAGGCTCAGCCCCTAGCTAAGAACCTTCGTGTCCGCCGTTTTGACCATAGTTTGAAATGGGCATAAAAAATTAAAAAACGGTCCGATTAATGCAAATCCTTCGCGTGGTGTATTCTTATGTGACATAGTTGCAAGGTAAAATACCAACCTTGGTATATTGCAAGTGTCTCGAAAAATTTTTCTCAGGAATGACCTATCATATCCGAGGTTTCATGGCTTTCGGACCAAACGACCAATGTTATGGCCAGAATCGTGGCATAGTTTGTGATAATGTGCCCATATTGTGCACACATATATATCATGGGATGGCGAACAATGTTACAGGAGAAAGTTTCCCTTTTCGACATACGAAAAATCCATTTTCCATTTTCCGAGCGCAAAAAACGGGGCGTTTTGTGAAGCAACCACCAAATGAAAGTTTTAGAATGGTGCCACCATATTTTATAAAAATATTAGACCACCTTACATGGATAATGTCCCAACTGAGGTATCTCAAACCTTTTTGTTCACCCCTGACAAAAAAGACAAATTCCTGTCGAATCGGTAGGAGGTGGGTCCAGTTTGAACTATAGGTACATGATCCGATGCTCATGATTTTTGGTAAAAACCATTTTTAGACTCACAATATGCTATTTCTTCAGAGATCGACCGAAACTTTTTAATAAGACTCAATCCCTATACGAGTATAGTCACTCCCTAGTTTCAAACTCATATTTTGAATTATGGTATTGTCTCTACTATGGACTAATGTGGGATTAGTAAATCCACTATTTTTAATTAATCATAGTATTTCTAATTAATACCCTAAGATGTTCTACCAAATTTTATAAAAATTTAGAAATAAAAATCAATTATTTTGGACTTATTTTGTAAAAGTTACAAAAAAATAAGAAAACGAAAAAAAGTGAACGGGCATATCTGGCCGGGCCCTAATCTTCCACTTCCCACCAAGGCCCATCGCGGCTAATTCCCTTCCCACCGATCCCATCGCGGCCGAGTCCCTTCCCACCGAGGCCATGGTCCATTTAGGCCCAGGCCCAATAGACGGGGCTAACTTCATTAAGGTCTGGCGCGTGCATTTCAACAAGAACGAGCTTGTGTCCTAGTGGTTGGTGCTCGCCGATGAGTTGGGAAGGTCGCGAGTTAGACTCCTCTATGGCATGTATATTTATGGAATTTTCACAAAGGAGGTGGGGCCTATTCGTCTGGTCGCGCGTGGGGCCAGCCTGCCAGTTCGCGCGTGGGGCTAGCCTGTCAGTTCGCTGGTGGGGCCACTCGACAGGTCGCACGTGGGGCATGTCTATCAGGTCGCCAGTGGGGCTTGCCTGTCAGGTCGATGTGGTGGTCTGTAGTGGGTCCATCTTGTTAGCTTGGTTATGGCAAAATATTGATAAATATTAACATGTGGACAAGCCATGTATGAAAAAATGACACGTAGACATGACACATATGTCCAATTGCTGATGTGACCGACTAGTCATATAAATAAATCCGAATGTACAAACTACGACGATTTAAATTGGTCATAATAGGTTACAAGTAATATCCTAAGCCGTATTGCGCAGGTTATAACGATTTCATCTGATTAAATTATGACGATTTAGACACAAAACGTCGTAATTAAACGTGATTTTGACATCTTTAAATGGCCTATGACTATCTTGTGCGAAATCGTCATACATCTATGATGATTTCATTTATGCGTCACTACGAGAACGTCACAAGTGAACACATTTCTTGTAGTGACGGCATGCATCTCCTCATCATCGGAGTCCATGGCCAAACCGGCAAAACGCCGAACACTTAGCGGGCGAGGCGGTGGGAGCTCGCAGCGAAGCCGAGCTACGGCGAAGATTGGGCGGTGAAAGCGGCGGCAGAAGGGGCGGCGACTACTACGAGCATATCTAGAGGCGTGGGCATGTCTCGGCGTGGAGGAGCTCCGCCGACGAAGCCATGGCGGTAGAGGAAGTTGGGGAGCTCTTCGCCTTAGTCTGGGCAAGTGGATGTAGGGGGATTCGGCCTTCGGTCGCCGCCAGAGCTATCCCACGCCCATTTTCGCTTCGTCCGGCATTCCTAGGGCATTCCCGGTATGCTGGGAATGGCCTGGAAAGTCCGGAACAAAGTTTGGCCAAATCCGGATGAAACCGGGGTCCTAGGAACATGACTAGGACGATTTTCGGCGTTCGTACCTAAGGGCATCTCCACCGGGCCGACCAATATGGTCACCCCAAACGGTCCGTTTGTGTGCGTATGGGTCGGGCCGCGGTCGATATGGGTAGGGGTCTGGCCTGTCCGGCCAGCCGCGCCCAGCGGCGCGACCCATTTGTCCGCGCTTGGACAACGCTGGGCAGGGATTTCATATGTTTGCAAATTTTGTCACATAATTAATTTTTAAAATGCAAATAAACTAGATTAGGTAATCAAATTGAAGTAGTGCTTACATATAGATAGTTCACTCTCGCATGGTTCGATGGAAAATAACTAAATCGTCAATTAAATTACACAAAACAAATAGAGGATTAAACATTGATATTTCCCGCACGAGCCCATATATGCTCAACCAAATCCAGTTGAAGCCGTTCATGGGTTTGTCTATGACACAAATTTTCATGCACTTGCATGAAATCTTCCCACGACGCTAGACCTGGCTCTAGCTCAACCAACTGACCCTGAAAGTCCCAGCCTTGGTCCAAGATGCCGTCATCATGCTCGTCCTCGACGATCATGTTATGCATGATGACACAAGCAGTCATCATATCCCACATCCTCTCTGTGCTCCATGTTCTACAAGGGTACCGAACAATATCCCATCTTGATTGAAGCACGCCAAATGCTTGCTCCACATCCTTCCTAGTGGCCTCTTGCTCTTTCACAAACCTCTTGCACTTCTCATCTCCAGGATTACAGATTGTCATCACAAAGGTGGCCCGGAAGGGGTAGATACCGTCAGCAAGATAGTAACCCATATCATATGGATTGACATTGACCTGATAATAAATCTGTGGGGGCATTGCCTTCTGCCAGCCTAGCAAACACCGGAGACCACTGCAGCACATTGATATCATTGTTTGATCCAGCCATGCCAAAACAGGAGTGCCAAATCCAGAGATCCTATGATGCAACAGCCTCTAGTATGATGGTGCACCCCTATGCATGCCCTTTGAACTACCCTTGCCAACAAAAGGGACAGTCCTTCCACTGCCAATGCATGCAGTCGATGCTGCCAAGCATACCAGGAAATCCCCTTCTCTCGTTGATGGACAAAAGACGAGCAGTGTCTTTGGTGTTTGGCTCTCTCAGGTAAACTTTGCCAAACACAGCAATAACTGCTCTACAAAACCGGTACATAGCCTCATGGCATGTGGACTAGCTCATGCTCATGTAGTCATCGAGGAGGTCACCAGGGACTCCATATGCAAGCTGCCGAATGGTAGCAACACATATTTGGTAAGAGGAGAAGCCAATCTTACCGGTGCAATCGTACTTGGCCTCGAAGTAGTTATCGTACTCCGTCACCCCATTGAGAATTTGCAAGAACAGGTCCCTCGACATCCGATAGCGGCGACAGAATGCCTTCTCTTTAAAGGTTGGATTAATTGGATGGAAATAGTCCTTGTAAAGGCATATGTGGCCATCTTATCGGTCGTGCTCCTGGTTGGCTTGGCACTGCTTGGACGAGCCACCTCTGTGTGGCGGCAGGAGATAGTGGTCGTGCACCATCTGTGCAGCCGCCAGCATAATCTCGGTCTCACCGTCGGACTCCTCCTCGGAGGATGACTCCACCAAATTCTTGTAGAAGAACTCCATTGCCCTTTGGTTGCTGCCCATCTGCAAAGTATGCGGCCGTCAATGGCGATGGAAACTCTCGCAGCGGCCTGGACAAAACCTAGAAAGGACCGGTGAATGTACCTCAGGCAATTGATCGAGCAGGTTGTGCGCCACACAGAGCGTGTCGCGTGCCCAGTCCAATGGTGGAGACCAAGGGTGGCGAGATTGCCTATGGCATGGCCAGACAACTACGGCAACGCGCGTGGCCTGCAGTGGCTCTCGATATCGCGGGGGCGTCGGCGGGCAGCGAGCGGTGGCGGCAGCAAAGACTGCGCCTGCTCGAGACCGAGGGATATGGAGTGCGCAAGGGTTTGGGGGAGGAGAGCGTCTGTTGTGCCACTGGCGAGAAGGCCCGGGCGAATTATTGGGAGGACACCCCGCGTTGTCTGATATGTCGTAAACATATCTATAATTTTTTATGTTCCATTCTTGTTTAGTATCCACTTTGCTATGCTTTGTCTACACTTTGAGGTATTTTTATATATTTTCTGGGACTAACTAACAAGATGCCATAGTGCCAGTTGCCTGTTTTCTGCTGTTTTTGGTTTCATAAAAGCTAGTAAGGAAATATTCTCAGAATTAGACGGGACAAAAGCCAAAGTCAATATTTCACCGAGGGGAACATATAGACCGAACGGCGGCCGGAGGGGAGCCACAGGGTGGCCACACCCCACCCACACGTAGGCCCACCCTAGGCCACGCTTGGGTAGGGTGTGGGTCCCCTGGCCGCCCTCCTGCCTCGCCTCTTCGCCTATATAATCACCCCGATGCCAAAACCCTAAGTACCCGATTAGATCTCCACGAAACAGTCTATAGCCACCGCCACCATCCTCCCTAGATCGGGGGGGGGGGGTCTAAAGCTCTTCCCGGCACCCTGTCGGAGGGGACAGATCATCCCGGAGGCCTTCTTCATCACCATGCCAGCCTCCGGTATGATGTGTGAGTAGTTCCACCTTGTACTATGGGTCCATACAGTAGCTAGATAGTTGTTTCTCCTCTTTGTGCTATCATGTTTAGATCTTGTGAGCTCCGTTCATGATCAAGATCAACTATTTGTAATCATGCATGTTGTGTTTATGAGGATCCGATGGATATTGAGATTACTATGTCAGATTGATTATTGATTCTATCATGTCTTATGATTATTGATTCTATCATGTCTGTGTTGTTTGAGATCTTGCATGCTCTCCATTTCTAGTAGCTATCTTGGCCAAGTAGATGCTAGTGACTCCAAGAGGGAGTATTTATGCTCGATAGTGGGTTCATGCCTCTATTGAATCCAGGGAAGAGATAGAAATCTCTAAGGTTGTAGATGTGCTGTTGCTACTAGGGAGAAAACAATAATCTCTTGTTCATGGAACAATTGTATTGTTTACTTTACACACATTGTTTAAAGTAGTTATCCGTTGCTTGCAACTTAATACTGGAGGGGGTTCGGATGATAACCTGAAGGTAGATTACTAGTAATGGATGCAGTTGGATGGAGGTCTATGTATATTGTTGTAATGCCCAATCAAGTCTCATAGGAACATGAATGTCTTGTATTGCATTTGAAAGAACATGTGGGAACATGTGGGCCCCATGTGTGGTTTTGGTAATTAATGACAATCTTTATGTACTAATGTGTGTATTAAGTTGCACTTGTAAGATTTGTTCATTGGCATCGCTTGAAGCATGTGTTGGCTTCAAAGTCGATAAAATGAGAAGAAGATGTGTTGTGCAAGCTCAAAATGCGCCATCTATAGAAGATCTCATGTTTGATGCTTGCCATCCTCAGTGATCATGGATTGATGATGAGGAATCAAGAAAGGCGTTCCATCTTGAGAAGGGCAAGATCGTCTACATTGAGATCAAGTGGATTGCTCAAGGCAAAGGTATAATATCGATAGGCTTTCCCTTTTGCCGGTCTCATGTTGTTAGTGGGAGACCGGGTTTAGGATAGATAGTTGTACTATCAAGAGGGGCTCTCGAATGAGTAACTCGATCTTATAGTTCGGAGAGAGCTCAAACCTTTGCATACTTGCATCATCATATTTGGTTGTTATTTGGTCTTATCCATGTGAGGATTTAGAGCTTGTGGTAATCTCCATAACAAGCTCTTGTTCATCAAAATTAGAACTTCTGTTTGTATCTTGTTGCGATTTTGATCTTGGCAGTTTTACGGTTTCTCACCAAGTGAGGTAGCTCTTGTCATCCTCTTTCCAATGCAATTGGAATCAGGTCAATCGGAGTTACCAATCAAAAGTTATTGTAGTTTGAGTTTGCCCCATATTTGATTTATAAAAGAAAAGGGAAAATAGTTTTCTGGTGGGCTGGCGTTACTACCCCTCGGCCCAGTGCACGCGGACGTCCTCTCTGTCCTGCGTGGTTGCTGGGTCCGGCACTACCGGTTCGGCCCGGTAGTACCGCCCGGGTGGGCCGGTACTACCGGCCGTCCCATCTACGCCCATCCCAGCCCAACGCCGCACAGCTGCGCTTGCTCACACCCGCCCGCGCGCCTTGCTCCTACTACCGCGCGTTGACCTGCACGTTGCGCGTGCCACCGCCGCTTGGGCCTTGCACACGCCCACAGCCTAGCTCGCACGCCGCCGCCACTCGCACTCCCTCCTTGCGCGCGTATGCACGCGCGCTGTTCTCGCCCACACTGCTCCCGTTCACCCGCTCGCGTTGAACGGCATGCATCGACCAGATCTCGTGCATGCCTCGCTGGGCCCACAGCCGCCACCCACACGCCTCGCTAGCACGCACTGCATCGCTCGCCCTTGATCCCTTCATTCGCTGCTGCTGTTCACTCTGTGCCTGGCGCTGTTTGGTTTGTTTGGTCCGGTAGTACCGGTCTGATCCGGTACTACGGGTCCGTTCATGAAAATCGCTCCAACGGCCATATTTTAATTTTCCCTTTGAATATCTTTGTCCCTTTATCTTTTTGACTGCTTCTTCTTCTTCCTCTATTTTTTCTAAGCTTTGCCCCATTTGCTCTTACTCTAAAAGCTTGATTAACTCTTCCCCTCCAATGATTCTTACCCATATTTGAGTGGAAGAGAGAGGAGATCTAGATCTATGTTTTGACCAAACCAAAACATCTCTTTGTGAGTGTATCTTTGGGATCTAGATCTTGGGGGATTTTGTGTCCCTATTTGTGTTCTTCCTCTCTTGTTCCACCAATAGCTTTAGTAGCTTTGTTGGAACTTGAGAGTGAGGGATTGGATCATCTTTGTGGTGTTCTTGCCATTTGCATTCGGTGCATCGGTTTGAGTTCTCCTCGGAGGATTTGGTGAGTGAAAGTTGAGAAGATTTTTACTCTTGGGTTCTTGGAACCCTAGACGGTTAGTTGTGTTGCAGGTGTGTGGATTACTTGGGGCCTCCAAGTAATTTGTGGAGCTTCCCCTATCTTGTTTGTTGGGATCCTCCAATTAAGTTGTGGAGAAGTGCCCCAACCTTGTGAGAGGTTCTGGTTTGTCACCGACAAGTGCACCGATAGTGGAAGGGTGAATCGAACCCGTTGGGGTGAGGTTCATCGGAGAACAAGGGAGGCCTTTCGTGGCGCAGGTGGTTAGATACCACCCCTCTCCAAACGAGACGTACTCCATGTTGGGAGGAACTCGGTAAAATATCGTCGTCCCCATGTGCCTCGGTTATCTCTATACCCGAGCTCTTACTTATGCACTTTAATTTGTGATAGCCTTTGTGCTTGAATTATATATCTTGCTATCACATAGCTGTTTGTCTTGCTTAGCATAAGTTGTTGGTGCACATAGGTGAAGCCTAGTTGTTCTAGGTTTTGTGCTTAACAAAGAAAACGCTAGTTTAATTCTGCCTTTGTTGAGCCACTCTCAGAAAAGTTTTAAGTGCCCATTCACCCCCCTCTAGGCGACATCTGTATCCTTTCAGCATTGTTATGCCTTTCTCAGTCCTGTCAATTGCCCCGCTATAATTTGTTTACCCAACATGTTGTGTTATTTATCTTAAAGAGAACACCTCTAGTGAACTGTGGACCCTGGTCCAATCTTTACCATTGATACATCATCCACTGTTACTATTTACGTTTTGCAAGCAATCATTACCTTCCACACCATACGTTTAATCCTTTGTTTTCAGCAAACCGGTGAGATTGAAAACCTCATTGTTCGTTGGGGCAAAGTCTTGAGTTTGTGTTGTGCAGGTTCCAAGTTGTTAGCAACACCTTGAATTCGTTTCCTTCCTCCTACTGGTTCGATAACCTTGGTTTCATAACTGAGGGAAGACTTACTGTTGTGATCATCATACCTTCCTCTTGGGGTTTCCCAACGAAGCTCTATAGTGATCTGATCCGCATCAAGATGTTTTCTGGCGCCGCTGCCGGGGAGTTAAGGACGGCTTCACAAGGGGAGTACTTCACAACCTTTCTCTTTACTTTGTTTTTGTTTTGCTTAGTTCCTTTTGCTTTGTTTTGCTTGCTTATTTTTATCAAAAATTACAAAAAATTAGTTTCGTTTGGTTTGCTTTTTCTTATCAAAAACACAAAAAATAGTTCCTACTCTACTTGCTGCTGCTATTGGCTTGATCCACCTTTGCAAAAATGAACTCAGATGAGAACACCAATGATTTCCTGAGTACACCTATTGCTCCACCTGATCCTGACGCTACCTTTTATGAAATTAAGCCTGCTTTGTTGAATCTTGTGATGAAAGAGCAATTTTCTGGTGCTAGTTTTGATGATGTTGCTTCCCACCTTAATAACTTTGTTGAACTTTGTGAGATGCAAAAATATAAGGATGTAGATGGAGATATTATTAAGCTCAAATTGTTTCCTTTCTCCTTGAGAGTAAAAGCTAAAGAATGGTTGCTATCCTTGCCTAAAAATAGTATTGATTCTTGGATTAAGTGCAAAGATGCTTCTATTGGAAAATACTACCCTCCTGCTAAGATTATATCTGTGAGAAGTGAAATAATGAAATTTAAACAACTTGATAATGAACATGTTGCTCGAGCTTTGGAAAGAATGAAATCTTTGGTAAAGAATTGTCCCACTCATGGACTAACTACTTGGATGATTATCCAGACATTTTATGCAGGGTTAAACTTCTCTTTAAGAAATCTATTAGATTCTGCTGCTGGAGGTACCTTTATGACCATTACTTTGGGTGCTACAACAAAGCTCCTTGATAATATGATGGTTAATTATTCTGAATGGCACACTGAGATAGCTCCACATGGTAAGAAGGTAAATTCTGTTGAAGAAACCTCCTCCTTGAGTGATAAAATTGATGTTATCATGGCTATGCTTGTTAATGGAAAAGCTCATATTGATCCAAATAATGTTCCTTTAGCCTCTTTGGTTGCTCAACAAGAGCAAGTTGATGTGAACTTCATTAGGAATAATAATTTTTGGCAACAATGCTTATGGTAATAATAACTATAGGCATTATCCTCCTAATAATAGCAATACTTATCATGGTAGATCTGGAATGCCTAGTGAAGATAGGATTATAGAAGTTGAAAGATCCACTAAAAACTTTATGCAAATGCAATATAATCATAACAAAATATTACCTAAAACTATGAAAGAATGATCTGCTATTTTGAAAAATATTAGTCATCAACTTGAGAATTTGAATAGGGAAATTCCTAGTTTGTAGTCCAAAATTTTGAATGCTGAGAAAAATATTTCATCTTTGTTTGAAGCATAGTCCTCTTTGATTAATAAAATGGCTGGTAAACCCGAAACCTTGGAAAGTACCTTTGCTGCTACTCATGCCATACGAGTTACTATTGATCAAAATGTTAGAATGTTAGCTAAATTACATGCTAAGTGGGAAAGAGAAGCTAAAATTGCTAGAAACAATAGTGTTTGTACTATTACTACCACCAATATGGATGCTAGCAAACCACAATAAGTCCATATTCCTCCTACAACAATGCCTAAATCCAATAGTCTACTACCTACGATGCTAAGTTTGATTTTGATCTTGATGGTTGCAATATCTCTGAAGTGATTATGTTCCTACAAAAGCTTGTTAGAAGTCCTAATGCGAGTGATATGAATATGGCTTTCACCAAACACATTACAGATGCTCTCATTAAAATTAAAGAAGAAAAATTGAAACACAAAGCTTCTATTCCTAGGAAAGTAGAAGATAGTTGGGAACCCATCATTAATATGCAAGTGAATGGCTTTGATCTCAAAGCTTCATGTGACCTTGGTTATAGTGTCTCTATTATGCCTAGAAAGATTTATGAAATGCTTGATTTGCCACCTTTGGAAGATTGCTATTTGGATGTCCCACTTAATGATAATGCTAAAAAGAAACTCATGGGGAGTGTTAATGATGTTCTTATTATGGTTAACAATGCCTATGCCGCTGTTGATTTCTATGTTTTGGATGTTGAATGCAATGCCTCTTGTCCTATTACTATGGAAGACCTTTTCTTAGAACTGTTGGTGCCATCATTGATATGAAAGAATGCACCATTAAATATCACTTTCCATTCAACAAAGGTATTGAACACTTCCCTATGAGGAGATAGAAGTTACCTCTTGCTCCTTCTTTTAAAGCAAAATTTGATATTAATGCTTCTTCATTTGAAAACACTTGATTCTTGCTTCTTGTGCCTAACTTAAAGGCGTTAAAGAAAAGTACTTCTTGGGATATAACCTAATAGTTTCTTGAGTCTTGGAAGTTATTACTTCTGTAATAACATCTCCTTATCCTTTTTGTTTGATTCTTGTGCCAAGAATAACCTCTAATGAGAGGGAAGTAAGATTTGGGGAAGTGCTGTCCTAAAACAGATTTTTGTGCTTCACTGTAAAAATTCGTGAAAAATCTCTGTAAGTCGGATTGAGCTGTAATTTTCTGAATAAATCCCCCAGGTTGTTAGCTAAATTTCGTTATTTCAACACTTTTTATTTGAGCAACAGAAGGTCTTCAAAAAATCGTTTTCTACCTAGTGGTCTGTTTTGACAGATTTGTGCCATTATTTGCATTTTCCTCTTTATCGATTCCTTTTGGGTTCTCTTTGGTAAATTGTGCTTTTTGAGGGAATTGCTACAATATCTTGTGCTTTTAATGAAAGTTTTGCTGTTTTAAAACTAAACCCAAAGGTTTATTACTTTTGAATGCACTAATGTTGCTAGTGAAGATTGTGTGAAGTTTTGTATGAAGGGAATTTTTGGGTGTAGGGGAATAATGATGTAATGAGATGAAGAGTGGACAAAAGCTCAAGCTTGGGGGTGCCACCCCGTGTCACCCAAGAAATATTCAAGAGGTACAAGCGTCAAAGCTTGGGGATGCCCAAGGCATCCCCTTCTTCATCAATAAAAATCTCAGGTCTCTTTTTAGACACTTCGTTTTTATTGTTTCATGCACTGTTGTGTTGTTCTTCGAGCGTATTAGTTTTTATTTTTGGTTTTCGTTTGCTTAGTTTTGTTGAATAAAGTAGTTGGACCCTGCGCTTTTGCTCTGTTGTTTCAAATAAGTTGATTAGTGTTGGAAAGGAGTAGAAAGTTTCTTGTTTATAGTGGTACAAAAAGGAGCTTGCTTTGACTGTGGCCTAGACTCTATCATGTCATGCTAGAAGTTGTTTTGACCTTATGATTAGTGATTATTGATGTAGCATGACTTGTTCCAAACAATTAGGATTGCTTAATGTGCCTTGAAAGAATCATGCGTTGTTTTAGCATACAAAAGCATAGTATTGTGGTATTCTCCTTTGATGATTTGTTTGGGTTAACTTGGAACATTCTCACACCATGTTATGACTATGAACCAGTCACCTTAGCCTCTATGATCATTTAGTTTTTGACTTGTGGTACGACTTTATTCTTTGATCAGTAATGTTTGGTCGCTCTGCATGATTATGGACATTATTGCTCTCTTAGTTGGTCGCTCCGAGTCTCTTGCTAGCCTCCACTTGTATTGAGTAAGCTCTACTCATGCATCCAACTCCCAAGAAACCAAGTTATTCCAAAGTGTCCACTATAAATTCCTATGCATGGTGTGTTACACCATTCCAAGTATATTGTTGTTTTATCTATCTTACAAATTAAACTTGTTATGTGAAAATTAGTGATGAAAGCTCTCACAAACTTGATGGCACACTTTATTTTTCTTTGCCCCTAAACTTGAACCATTGTGTCATCTATGTTGTATATGCTTGCACTAATAAATTGGGAATCAGCAGAACCGTGCTGTCACGGGGAACGCTTCCAACACCTGTAAATATCTACCTAGTTGATATCATGTTATTTTGTTTATGGATGTTGGTGGTGTGAAATAAAAGGGGAGATTGTAAGTCCATGGAGTTATGTATATTTGTTAGAGAAACCCTGAGCCGCTAGCCTAAACCATGCCTAATTATGGTGGAAACTTGCAACATCACCATAGTGAGCAATCTATGAAGCATTCTTCATATAAAAAAAAGAGAGATAGAAAAAAGAAAAAAAGAGGAAAGAAGAAAAAAAAGCACCATTTTCCCATGGTAAATAAGAAGATTGCTGAGATGCTCATTGTCTGTTGCCTTGTCATTTTGATATGGGATAGCTCCTGTGTCATGGGGCAAGGGGTACCCCGTTGGCGGTTCTCTATGATACACATATATTTACTATGACAAGAACTTACCGATAACTAAATTTGAGTAGCATGAGGAACGACCCTCGTACTTGATACGTCGGAAACGTATCTATAATTTTTGATGTTCCATGCTTGTTTAGTATCTACTTTGTTTTGCTTTGTCCACACTTTGAGGTGTTTTTATATGTTTTCTGGTACTAACCTATTAACAAGTTGTCACAGTGCCAGTTGTTTTCTGCTGTTTTTGGTTCCAGAAAATCTAGTAAGGACATATTCTCGGAATTGGACGGGACAAAAGCCAAAGTCAATATTTTACCGAGGAGAACATGGAGTCCAGAGGAGAGATGGAGGGGAGCAACAGGGCCGCCGCATCCTCCCAGGCGCGGGACCACACTAGGTCGCGCCTGGGCAGGGTGTGGGCCCCCTGGCCGCCCTCCTTCCTCGCCTCTTCGCTTATAAGAAGCCCCTGATGCCTAAACCCTAAGTACTCGATCAATATTCCACGAAACCGTCTGTAGCCTCCACCACCATCGTCCCTAGATTGGCGGGATCTGAAGCTCTTCCCGGCACCCTGCCCGAGGGGATATCATCCCGGAGGCCTTCTTCGTCATCATCATGCCAGCCTTCGGTATGAAGCGTGAGTAGTTCCACCTTGGACTACGGGTCCATGTAGTAGCTAGATGGTTGTATCTCCTCCTTTGTGCTTTCATGTCTAGATCTTGTGAGCTCCGTTCATGATCAAGATATCATCTATTTGTAATCATGCATGTTATGTTTGCGGGGATCCGATGGATATTGAGATTACTATGTCAGATTGATTAATGGTTTTGTCTTATTGGTTCTATCATGTCTGTGTTGTTTGTGATCTTGCATGCTCTCCGTTGTTAGTAGCTATCTTGGCCAAGTAGTTGCTAGTGACTCCAAGAGGGGGTATTTATGCTCGATAGTGGGTTCATGCCTCTATTTAATCTAAGGGAAGTGACAGAAATCTCTAAGGTTGTAGATGTTCTATTGCCACTAGGGAGAAAACAACGGTCTCTTGTTCATGGAACAAGTGGATTGTTTACCTTACACACTTTGCTTAAAGTAGTTGTCTATTGTTTGCAACTTAATACTGGAGGGGGTTCGGATGATAACACAAAGGTGGACTTCTAGTCATAGATGCAGTTGGATGGCGGTCTATGTATCTTGTTGTATTGCCCAATCGAATCTCATAGGATCTTTATGTCTAGTATTGCATTGTTATGCCTTGCTAAGTCCTGTCAATTGCCCTGCTGTAATTTGTTTACCCAACATGCCATGTTTGTTTATCTAAGGAGAACACCTCTAGTGAACTATGGACCCCGGTACAATCTTTACCATTGATACATCTTCCACTGTTACTGTTTACTTTCTACAAACCATCATCACCTTCCACACCATACAATTAATCCTTTGTTACAGCAACCGGTGAGATTGACAACATCATTGTTCATTGGGGCAAAGTCTTGAGTTTGTGTTGTGCAAGTTTCCAAATTGCTTGCAACACCTTTGAGATGTTTCCTTCCTCCTACTGGTTCGATAACCTCGGTTTCTTACTGAGGGAAGACTTGTTGCTGTGCTGCATCACACCTTTCTCTTGAGATTTCCCGACGAAGCGCTCCCACGTTGACACCGGGCGCCATCATAATGCTAAGAAGAAACTCATGGGGAGTGTTAATGATGTTCTCATTATGGTTAACGATGCTTATGTCCCTGTTGATTGCTTTGTTTGGGATGTTGAATACAATGCTTCTTGTCCTATTACTTTGGGAAGACCTTTTCTTAGAACTGTTCGTGCCATCATTGATATGAAAGAAGGCACCATTAAATATCAATATCCATTCAAAAAAGGTATTGAACACTTCCCTATGAGGAGAGAGAAGTTGCTTTTTGCTCCTCCTTTGAAATCAAGGTTTGATGTTAATGCTTCTTCATTTGAAAATACTTGATTTCTTGCTTCTTGTGCCTAACTTAAATGCGTTAAAGAAAAGTACTTGTTGGGAGATAACGCAAGAGTTTTCTTGAGTCTTGGAAGTTATTACTTCAGTAATGACCTCTCCTTATCCTTTTTGTTTGCTTTTTGTGCCAAGAATGACCTCTAATGAGAGGGACGTTATAAAAATTCACGAGGAGTCTCTGTAAGTCGGATTGAGCTGAACATTTTCGAATAAATCCCCTAGTATGTTATCTAACTTCCGTTAGTTCAACACTTTTTGATTTGAGCAATAGAAGGTCTTCGAAAAAATCGGTTTCTACCTGCTGGTCTGTTTTGACAGATTTCTGCCATTATTTGCATTTGCTTCTTATTGATTCCTTTTTGGATTCTTTTTGGGAAATTGAGCTTTTTGAAGGAGTTGCTACAGTAGCTTGTGTTTTTAGTGAAAGTTTTGCTGTTCTAAAGCTAAACCCAAGGGTCTATTATCTTTTGAATACACTAATGTTGCTAATGAAGATTGTGTGATGTTTTATATGAAGGAAAAATTTCAGGTGTAGAGAGAGAATGATTTAATGATATGAATAATGGGCAAAACCTCAATCTTGGGGATGCCACCCCGGTGTCACCCCAAGAAATATCCAACAGGTACAAGCGACAAAGCTTGGGGATGCCCAAGGCATCCCCTTCTTCATTAATAAAAAGCTCAGGTCTTTCTAGACACTTCGTTTTTATTGTTTTATGCACTGTTGTGTTGTTTCTGGAGCGTCTTAGTTTTCATTTGCTTTGCTTAGTTTGTTTAGTTTGCTTGAATAAAGTAGTTTGGACCCCCATTCTTGCTGTGTGGTTTCAAATAAGTTGATTCGTGTTGGAAAGGAGTAGAAAGTTCTTGCTTGATAGTGCAAGAGGATCTTGCTTTGACTGTGATTTAGACTTTATCATGTCATGATAGGTGTTGTTTTGACCTTATGCTTAGTGATTATTGTTGTATCATGACTTGTTCCAAACAATTGGGATTTCTTAGTGTGCCTTGAAAGAATCATGCGTCGTTTTAGCATGCAAAAACATAGTATTGTGGTATTCTCCTTTGATGCTTTGTTTGGGTTGACTTGGCACATGCTCACACCATGTTATGACTATGAGCAAGTCACCATAGCTTCTATGATCATTTAGTCCTCGAATTGTAGTACCACTTTATGCTTTGATTAGTAATGTTTTGTCGCTCTGCATGATTATGGCCATTATTGGTCTCTTAGTTGGTCGCTCCCAGTCTTTTGCTAGCCTCCAATTGTATGAGTAATCTCTACTCATGCTTCCAATTCCCAAGAAACCAAGTTATTCCAAAGTGTCCACTATAAATTCCTATGCATGGTGTGTTACACCATTCCAAGTATATTCTTGTTTTCAGCTATCTTCCAATTAAAAAGTATTTTGTTATGTGAAAACTTAGTGATTAAAGCTCTCACGAACTTTATGGCACACTTTATTTTTCTTGCCCCTAATAAAATTGAACCATTGTGTCATATATGTTGTAAATGCTTGCACTTATACGTTGGAATTAGCAGAACCGTGCTGTCACGGGGAACGGTTTCAACTCTTGTAAATATCTACCCAGTTGATATCATGCTCTTTTGTCTATGGATGTCGTCGGTGTGAAATGAAAGGGGAGCTTGTAAGTCCATGGAGTTATGCATTTTGTGTTAGAGAAACGCCTGGGCCACTAGCCTAAGCCATGCCTAATCATGGTGGAAACTTGCAGCATCACCATAGTGACATATATGAAGCATTCTTCTTATAAAAAAAAACTGAGAAAAAGAGACATATGAGAAAAGAGGAAAGAGATAAAAAAGCACCATATCCCATGGTAAATAAGAAGAATGCTGAGATTCTCATTATCTGCTTACCTTGTCATTTTGGTTATGGGAAAGATCCTGTACCATGTGCAAGGGGTACCCCGTTGGCGGTTCTCTATGATACACATGTACTTACTATGAAAAGAACTTGCAAGTAACTAAACTTGAGTAGCATGAGGAGTGGCCCTCGTATTCAAGGGACATGAGATTGCCAACTTATACTTTGTCAAGCATATACTCCATAGTTTGTTCACTTTAACCTTAATCACTTCAAGATACTTATGATAGGAGCAATGAGGGCTGAAAGCTAACAAGTACCATAATTTTGGAAGCTCTTTTTGAAACTTGAAATCCCTGCTTCCCTTTATAAAGGGCCTTTCTTCCACTATTATATTGAGTCTCCACCTTCTACCTTTAGGCACCAATTAAGAGAGCATAGTTGCCATTCTTAGTTCTATGTGCATTGTCCCAAAACTTATTGATTGATGCATATTGTTGATATTACTTGTTCTTGTGCTATTTGTATATAGTCACTCTTATGAACTTTGAAGGTGCCTTATGCATCTATTTGCTACTCTATGATGGACAAGCTAAATGCCACTATGCTATGTTTTCTGTATGTGAAACAAACAAACGTTTTTCAATGCATGCTATTCATGATCTTTGTTTGTAGCCTTTCATGTTGCATGCATAGTTACTTTGTCTTACTGTTAGAACTCCACCTTCCATGCTCATGTTTAGAGTTCTTTGATCCCAACTTTCAATGCTTGCAAATGGTTTGATCTTGGTTTTGATGGTGCATGTCACCTCAAATATTATTCTTTTATCACTTACCAACTCGAGGACGAGCAGAAGTTAAGCTTGGGGATGCTTGATATGTCGAAAACATATCTATAATTTTTGATGTTCCATGGTTGTTTAGTATCTACTTTGCTTTGCTTTGTCCACACTTTGAGGTGTTTTTATATGTTTTCTGGTACTAACCTATTAACAAGTTGCCACAGTGCCAGTTGCATGTTTTCTGCTGTTTTTGGTTCTAGAAAAGCTAGTAAGGAAATATTCTCGGAATTGGACGGGACAAAAGCCAAAGTCAATATTTCACCGAGGAGAACACACAGTCTAGAGGAGAGATGGAGGGGAGCCACAGGGAGGCCGCACCACCCAGGCACGGGCCCACCCTAGGGCACGCCTGGGCAGGGTGTGGGCCCCCTGGCTGCCCTCCTTCCTCGCCTCTTCGCTTATAAGAAGCCCCTGATGCCTAAACCCTAAGTACTCGATCAATATTCCATGAAACCGTCTGTAGCCGCCGCCACCATCGTCCCTAGATCGGGGGGGATCTGAAGCTCTTCCCGGCACCCTGCCGGAGGGGAGATCATCCCGTAGGCCTTCTTCTTCTTCATCATGCCAGCCTCCTGTATGAAGCGTGAGTAGTTCCACCTTGGACTACAAGTCCATGTAGTAGCTAGATGGTTGTATCTCCTCCTTTGTGCTTTCATGTCTAGATCTTGTGAGCTCCGTTCATGATCAAGATATCATCTATTTGTAATCATGCATGTTATGTTTGCGGGGATCCGATGGATATTGAGATTACTATGTCAGATTGATTAATGGTTTTGTCTTATTGGTTCTATCATGTCTGTGTTGTTTGTGATCTTGCATGCTCTCCGTTGTTAGTAGCTATCTTGGCCAAGTAGTTGCTAGTGACTCCAAGAGGGGGTATTTATGCTCGATAGTGGGTTCATGCCTCTATTTAATCTAAGGGAAGTGACAGAAATCTCTAAGGTTGTAGATGTTCTATTGCCACTAGGGAGAAAACAACGGTCTCTTGTTCATGGAACAAGTGGATTGTTTACCTTACACACTTTGCTTAAAGTAGTTGTCTATTGTTTGCAACTTAATACTGGAGGGGGTTCGGATGATAACACAAAGGTGGACTTCTAGTCATAGATGCAGTTGGATGGCGGTCTATGTATCTTGTTGTATTGCCCAATCGAATCTCATAGGATCTTTATGTCTAGTATTGCATTGTTATGCCTTGCTAAGTCCTGTCAATTGCCCTGCTGTAATTTGTTTACCCAACATGCCATGTTTGTTTATCTAAGGAGAACACCTCTAGTGAACTATGGACCCCGGTCCAATCTTTACCATTGATACATCTTCCACTGTTACTGTTTACTTTCTACAAACCATCATCACCTTCCACACCATACAATTAATCCTTTGTTACAGCAACCGGTGAGATTGACAACCTCACTGTTCGTTGGGGCAAAGTCTTGAGTTTGTGTTGTCCAGGTTTTCAAGTTGCTTGCAACACCTTTGAGACGTTTCCTTCCTCCTACTGGTTCGATACCTCGGTTTATTACCGAGGAAAGACTTGATGCTGTGCTGCATCACACCTTGCTCTTGGGGTTTCCTGACGAAGCGCTCCCACGTTGACGCAGTGCCATCAGTACTCAAGGGACATGAGATTGCCAACTTATAATTTGTCAAGCATATACTCCATATTTTGTTCACTTTAACCTTAATCACTTCAAGATGCTTATGATAGGGGCAATGGGAGCTGAAAGCTAGCAAGTACCATAATTTTTGGAAGCTCTTTATGAAACTTGAAATCCCTGCTTCCCTCTGAAGGGCCTTTCTTCCACTTTTATATTGAGTCTCCACCTTCTAACCTTAGGCACCAATTAAGAGAGCATAGTTACCATTCTTAGTTCTATGTGTTGGGCCACGTAGAGATAAAACAAAATTTTCCCTCTAACGTGGTGATCCAAAGATCTAGATGAGGAAGAAGGCCACGAGGTTTACCACTAGATGCGCAATTGCGAATTACTGATGAAGCGCGTTAGTTGATGCAGTGCAGTCCTCACGATCTGATCGTCCTGGTGCTGATCGTACATCACCTCTGCTGGTATCCACATGTACAAGGAGGGGCGCTAACGGCGAACTGCTAGGTTCGGTACGTTGGTAGGACTGCTGTGGAGCTAGGGTTTCCAACACATGGAATGACCTAACCAATCAACGATTAACCCTTCTGGGTTACTATGCTCCACTATATATAGGAAGTGAACGTGGGCTCCACTCTCGTGGCCCATTCACTAAAGCCCATATAACACTAGTCACCGCGAGTCCGACTGACTGACTCAGTCCTAATCTGGCTCGGGTCCAACCCGACCAGATTTCCGATTCAGATCCAATCTGAACTTGCTCCCACTCTTAAGTGTGTGACCCGGCAGGCACATGGCTACTTGGACACGATTGGAGTCCGACTCTCAATCGATCAGTCGGCAGCGGCTCCTAGCAGAACGTGCCGACTCCCAAGTACCAATGAGTCATGACGACTTGCCTTTCCAATGCGACTTACGTCCGAGTCCCTTTTGCATCACAATATACCTTGTCAGACTATAGGCGAATATTCGTCATCCCTTAAATAGTCTGACTCTCTTCTCGATTTGAGATAAGTGATTCACCCGACTAACTCTTAGTCGACCGCCTCGGTTAACACTTAACCGAGTCGTGCATGGCCATGCTTTCCTAATAATATCTTCCAAGAGGGCCTAGAGAATATCTCTCCGAGTGGAGGGGCAAAATCCCATCTTGGTTATTCACATCACGCAGTTTGATTCTCAGTCGACCCGAACTCTGCCTTTATAACTGCCTAGTTATGGATCAGCGTTTGACAGAACCTAAGTCGGTGATCCTCAAATCGGACTATGAAACAACCTCAGGTCTAAGGATTACATTGATTGAGATATACAAATGACTACTTGTTTGTTGTACCTCAATATGGGTCAATCCGACTCGCTAAACTCTTTAGCCGAATCTGTGTAAGTCGGAATGGCATCACCATGCCCATGACAAGTGGAACCTAGTCATCAAGTCGACTTTCACATTGGTCTAAGTTGTGTGTCCAGTACAACCTCAATGACCAAGGACATTTAGTACAAACAACATGAATGCATAGTTCCACAACCGAATCACATATTCAATGATACACATCAGATGTTTATACAAGGACAACTTTATATCTTTATGAATACAATGGGAAATCTCATCATACATGATTGCCTCTAGGGCATATTCCCAACAGTCTCCCACTTTCACTAGAGTCAATCTTCTGACATCACATGTCTAAGCATCTAATGCCCATGGCTCTCAGGTGCGCCTCATGCTTAGGCTGGGGTAACGGCTTTGTCAATGGATCCGCAATATTTGCATCCATGTGTACCTTGCATAACTTGATATCACCCTAATCCACGAACTGGCGAATCAGATGGTACCGCATGAGTATGTGCTTGTTCTTCTGGTGTTGTCTAGGTTCCTTGGATTGTGCAATAACACCATTGTTGTCACAATACACGTCTAACGGATTGGACGAGCCCTGAACCACACCAAGATCCATGAGGAAATTACTCATCTAAACAGCTTCCTTTGCTTCCTCCAAGGCGGCAATATACTCAGCCTCTGTTGTAGATGCAGACACAGTCTCTTGCTTGGAACTCTTCCAGCTCACATCACCTCCGTTTATAATAAACACGCATTCGTATTGCGAACGAGAATCATCAGAGTTGGTAAGATAACTCACATCCGTGTAACCCTTTACACTGAGTTCATATTCACCACCATAAACCAAAAACATATCCTTAGTCCTTCTCAAGTACTTTAGGAAATTTTTAGCCGCTGTCCAGTGGATTTCTCCAGGATCATCCTGGTATCTTCTCACAACACTTAGAGCATAGGAAACATCCGTCCTAGTACAAATCATGGCGTACATGATGGATCCGACTGCAGAAGCATACAGAATCGCACTCATCCGACTTCGGTCATCAGTTGTCGAAGGACACAGAGTCTTGCTAAGTTTTACACCATGGGACATTGGTAAGAACCCCATTCTTAGACGATTCCATGTTGAACTTCTTCAACACTTTGTCCAAATAAGTACTCTGAGTCAATCCAATGAGCCTCCTTGATCTATATCTATAGATCAGGATTCCGAGGATGTATGTTGCATCACCCAAGTCTTTCATTGAGAAACTCCTTTCCAATGATTCCTTGGTTTCTTGCAACATTTGGACATCATTTCCAATCAGTAATTTGTCATCCACATATAAGATTAGAAAGTTTACTTTGCTCCCACTAAACTTCTTGTATAAACAAGAATCATGATCACTCTTGATGAAGCCAAACGATTTGACTACCTCATCAAAGCGAATATTCCGACTCCGAGATGCTTACTTCAACCCATAAATGGATTTCTGAAGTTTACATACCTTGTCAGCATTAGCCGGATTGACAAAACCCTCGGGTTGTATCATATACACGTCCTCGGTTAAATTTCCGTTAAGGAAAGACCTTTTGACATCCATTTGACATATCTCATAGTCGAAATAGGCTTCTATCGCTAACATGATCCGAACTGATTTAAGCATCGCTACGGGCGAGAAATTCTCGTCGTAATCAACTCCTTGAACTTGTCGGAATCCCTTTGCGACAAGACGTGCTTTATAGACGGAAACATTTCCATACATATCAGTTTTCTTCTTAAAGACCCATTTGCACTTGACGGGTCTTGCATCGTCTGGCAAATCAACCAAGTTCCAAACTTCATTTTCATCCATGGACTTTAACTCGGATCTCATGGCTCCAATCCATGACTCAGAATCAGATCCCACCATCGATTCCGAATAATTCGCCGGCTCATCACTGTCTAACAGTAACACATCACGAACACTTCGTAATCTCGCCGATCTTCGTAGTATAGGTGTTGCTGCTGGCTCAGCTACCATGACCGGCTCAACCTCCAAGGTTTTTGCCAACTCGCTACTAGCCGGCTCCTCTCGAATTTCTTCGAGCTACACCATGCTCCCACTTACTCCCCGACTGAGAAACTCTTTCTCAAGGAAGACACCGTTTCGAGTGACAAACACTTTGCCCTCTTCTCGGTTGTAGAAGTAGTAACCCAAAGTTTCCCTCGGATACCCCATGAAAATACACTTATCCGACTTGGCCGTAAGCTTGTCCGACTGAAGTCGCTTGACAAATGCTTCACAACCCCAAATCTTAAGAAAAGACAAACTCGACTTTTTGCCTGTCCACATCTCATGCGGTGTCTTCTCTACCGATTTTGATGGTACTCTGTTTAGTGTGAACGCCGTTGTTTCTAGACAATAACCCCAAAATGATAAAGGGAGATCTGTCCGACTCATCATTGATCGTACCATGTCCAACAAGGTCCGATTCCTCCTTTCCGAAACACCATTCCTTTGTGGCGTTCCTGGCAGAGTAAGTTGAGGAACTATTCCACAACTTTTCAGATGGTCATCAAACTCATGGCTCATGTACTCGCCTCCTCGGTCCGATGAAGAAACTTTATTTTCTTGCCGAGTTGATTTTGTGCTTCATTCTGGAATTCTTTGAACTTTTCAAAGGCTCCCGACTTATGTTTCATCAAGTAGATATGTCCATACCTACTCAAATCATCAGTGAAGGTAATGAAGTACTCATAACCACCCCTGGCTATTGTGCTCATTGGTCCACATACATCACTATGTACTAGTCCCAACAAGTCGGACGCCCTTTCGCAACTCTTTGCAAAAGGTGTCTTGGTCATTTTGCCAAGTAGGCAAGATTCGCATGTCTCGAACGACTCCAAGTCAAACAAAGTTAGGAGTCCATCATCATGGAGCTTCTTCATGCGCTTCAAACTTATATGACCAAGCCGACAGTGCCAAAAGTAAGTCATATTCAGATCATTTGGTTTCAACCTTTTAACATTTATGTTATAAACCGACTCACCATCAAGATTCAAAATAAATAACCCGTCCTGGACGGGTGCAAAGTCGTGAAACATATCATTAAAATACAAAGAACAACCATTATTTTTGATATTCGACTCATAGCCTTGCCTCATCAAACATGAAGCAGAAATAATGTTTCAACTGAGCACTGGAACATAATAACAATTATTCAGTTCCATAATGAATCTGGAAGGTAAATGAAGTTGGATCGTGCCGACTTCCAACGCAGCAACTCTTGCTTTGTTGCCGACTCGAATATCAACCTCGTCTCTTGCTACTCTCCTAGTTCTTACCAGTCCCTGCAACGAGTTGTAGATGTGAATGACTGATCCGGTATCATATACCCAAGAACTATTAGGTGCATCAGCAAGATATATGTCTATAACATTGCAAACAAGTGTACCTGAGTTGGAAGTCATACCTCCACTCTTGGCTTTATCAGCAAAATACTTGCTGCAGTTCCTCTTCCAGTGACCATCCACCTTGCAATAGAAGCAAGTGGATCCGGCTGAAGGAGATGTCTTAGTCCCTGAGGAAGCGCTTGCGACCGGGTCCTGAGCCTGCTTTCCTCCCGACTTAGCCTTCTTCTTAGTCCAAGAACTCTTCTTGAACTTAGCCTTATTCTGCATCATCAACACTTGACTGGTGCCCTTCTTGAGATCCGCCTCTGCCTGCTTGAGCATCCCATGCATTTTAGTGAGCTTCTTATCCATACCATGCATGTGGTAGTTCCAAATGAACTACCCATATGCACTAGGAAGAGAGTTCAGAATTATATCTGTAGCGAACTCTTCGCTAATGGGGTAGCCAAGCCTCTCCAGAGACTACACATAACCAACCATTTTGATCACATGCGGATTCAGTGGATCACCATCCTTAAGTTTGCAACTCAGCAAAGCCTGAGGGACTTGATACCTCTCAGTCTTCGCCTGAGCCTGGAACATACTTTTGAGGCTTTCGATCATATCGTAGGCCTCAACATGCTCGAACTGCTTTTGCAAGTCCGGTTCCATGTGAGCAAGCATAAGACAGCTAATATCCGTGGACTCATCCTTAGCCCGACGGTAGGCATTGGTGGCAGCGACAGTCGCATTCTCATTCGGCTCATCTAGAAGTGGGTTGTCTAGGACATGGTCCTTCTTTTCTTGTTTGAGATCAATTCTCAGATTTCGATACCAGTTGGTAAAATTAGTGTCGTTCAGTTTATCTTTCTCAAGAATGGTTCTCAACGCAAAACCGGATATCTGATAGTGACTGCTACTTGGTGCCATGATCTACAACAGAAAAATGCAAAACACTTAAGACATGTATTCATAAAAGAGCAAGCATATTAAACACTTTAATATTTTATGCTCCCACTAGAACCAACACCCCTCCAATGGTTACTTAGTGATTCAGGATCCTAAATAAGCAAGTCGGCTAGTGAGCTTTAGCATCACCGCTAGCCGACAAGTGATCTAGGTAGACAACTCCTTGTCAACCGTATCTCATATGACTCCTGTTGGACGGGTGGCATCACATGCCCCGGCTCCCATCCGACTTTTCCCCGAGCCCCACAACCGTTGTGATAGACCCGTCTAGCTTACCGAGTGTTTCCGCTATAAGAGTCCGACTCGAATCCACCTAGTCGAAAAGAATTGGAAGCACCTCAATTTTATGAGCCCACTACCAAAAATGTTCGACTTGTGATGGTGCAAACACTGGCAAGAAAACCGACTAGACCTTCTTTGAGGGATTAAATTTTACCAACTATCTAATAGAGGTAAAACAAAGACATAACAACAACACAAAATAAAGCAATTATAATGTGAAATGGTATGGCTCTCTTCATGGCGATATCCATTTCCACAAAGCCTGTAATCTGACTCGTGCTAACTCTTGCCACTTGTCGTCTTACTCCATGTCGCCGACATGTACATCGCCTTGCTTGCCATCCGGGCTCTCCAAACAGCTACACTAGCTTAGTAAAGTAAATTACAAGGAGAATCCGACACGCAGGTCGTTATACAATAATATGACAACACCTAGGCTCCAACCGGCTGACAAAATCGTGATTCGTAGATCACGTATGGATTACACACATACATCACATGCACATGAACCATACCATTCACAACTTCCTGCAAAAAACAAGTTATGCATAGATACGATATCTACCGACTCGCTAAACTCTTTAGCCGAATCTGTGTAAGTCGGAATGGCATCACCATGCCCATGACAAGTGGAACCGAGTCATCAAGTCGACTTTCACATTGGTCTAAGTTGTGTGTCTAGTACAACCTCAATGACCAAGGACATTTAGTACAAACAACATGAATGCATAGTTCCACAACCGAATCACATATTCAATGATACACATCAGATGTTTATACAAGGACAACTTTATATCTTTATGAATACAATGGGAAATCTCATCATACATGATTGCCTCTAGGGCATATTCCCAACACTATGTGCATTGTCCCAAAACTTATTGATTGATTCATAATGTTGATATTGCTTGTTCTTGAACTATTTGTATCTAGTCACCCTTATGAACTTTGAAGGTGTCCTATGCATTTATGTTTTGCTACTCCATGAGGGACAAGCTGAATGCCACTATGCTATGTTTTCTATATGTGAAACAAACAAACATCTTTCAATGCATTGTTATTCATGAATCTTTGTTTGTGTCCTTTCATGTTGCAGCATAGTTGATTTGTCTTATTGTTAGAACTTCATCTTTCATGCTCATGTTTAGAGTATTTTGATCCTAGCTTTCAATGCTTATAAATGGTTTGATCTTGATTGTGATGGTGCATGTCACCTAAAAATTTATTCTTTTTATCACTTACCTACTCGAGGACGAGCATGAGTTAAGCTTGGGATGCTTGAAGTCGTAAACATATCTATAATTTTTGATGTTCCATGCTTGTTTAGTATATACTTTGTTATGCTTTGTCTACACTTTGAGGTATTTTTATACATTTTCTGGGACTAACCTATTAACAAGATGTACCAGTGTCGGTTGCCTATTTTCTGCTGTTTTTGCTTTCAGAAAAGCTAGTAAGGAAATATTCTCGGAATTGGACAGGACAAAATCCAAAGTCAATATTTCACCGAGGAGAACATAAAGACCGAAGGGCGACCGGAGGGGAGCCACACCCCACCCACGTGCGGGCCCACCTTGGGCCACGCCTGGGCAGGATGTCGGCCCCCTGGCCGCCCTCCTGCCTCGCCTCTTCGCCTATATAATCACCCCGATGCCAAAACCCTAAGTACCCGATCATATCTCCACGAAACAGTCTGTAGCCGCCGCCACCATCGTCCCTAGATCGGGGGGTCTAAAGGTCTTCCCGGCACCCTGCCGGAGGGGAGAGATCATCCCAGAGGCCTTCTTCATCACCATGCCAGCCTCCGGTATGATGCGTGAGTAGTTCCACCTTGTACTATGGGTCCATACAGTAGCTAGATGGTTGTTTCTCCTCCTTGTGCTATCATGTTTAGATCTTGTGAGCTCCGTTCATGATCAAGATCATGTATTTGTAATCATGCATGTTGTGTTTGCGGGGATCGGATGGAAATCTCGATAGTGGGTTCATGCCTCTATTGAATCTAGGTAAGTGTCATAAATCTCTAAGGTTTTAGATGTGTTGTTGCTACTAGGGAGAAAACAACAATCTCTTGTTCAGGAAACAATTGTATTGTTTACTTTACACACATTGCTTAAAGCAATTATCTGTTGCTTGCAACTTAATACTGGAGGGGGTTCGGATGATAACATGAAGGTGGATTACTAGTCATATATGCGGTTGGATGGCGGTCTATGTATATTGTTGTAATGCCCAATCAAGTCTCATAGGATCATGAATGTCTAGTATTGCATTGTTATGCCTTGCTCAGTTCTTTCAATTGCCCTGCTGTAATTTGTTTACCCAGCATGTTGTTTTATTTATCTTAAGGAGAACATCTCTAGTGAACTGTGGACCCCGGTCCAATCTTTACCATTGATACATCATCCACTGTTACTATTTACTTTCTGCAAGCAATCATTACCTTCCACACCATACGTTTAATCCTTTGTTTTTAGGAAACCGGTGAGATTGACAACCTCACTGTTCGTTGGGGCAAAGTCTTGAGTTTGTGTTGTGCAGGTTCCAAGTTGTTAGCGACACCTTGGAGTCGTTTCCTTCCTCCTACTGGTTCGATAACCTTGGTTTCATAACTGAGGGAAGACTTACTGCTGTGCTCATCATACCTTCCTCTTGGGGTTTCCCAATGAAGCTCTATAGTTATCTGAGCCGCATCACTATCCGTGTTGTCTGGGCCGACGCAACCGAGCCCCAGATTAGATGCATGGATGGGACGGGCCGGACGCGTTTCGCCGGATGGGTCGGCCCGCTGGGGCGCCACGCACGCTCCACGCGTCCACGCGGACAGTTTTGGACACGCGCGGACCGTTTGGGCCGGCCTGGTAGAGATGCCCTAAATTTTACCCTAGGATTGGCGTCCTGGGAAGCCAAGTGGAGATGCTCTTATAAGCTGCATCGAGTTTGAGCAGAGGCTCTGTCCTGTATATTCCTTTGCCTCAGAAATTTTTCATGCGTCGTGTGTGGGAGCAAGGTGAACTTACGAGCTGAACGGCATGAATTCCGCTCCTCAACTACACCAGCTTTGACCGACGCGGATACGACATGGCACTATGTCGCGATACAAGTGAACAAGATGGTGGATGATACGCCCAATTTGCATCACCATTCTATATCATAATTTACCTCTATTCATTGATATTTGTCTTATTATGAGGTATTACTTATGTTTTTTCCACTGTTTATGCATGTTGGATGATTCTTGGAGGATGGACTGTCGGAGTCTGGATTCTGATGGAAAAGAAGGCGTTCCGGTGCAAATTCGCGAAGATCAAAAAAATAACAGAAAAATATGGGAAAATATTATTTTTCCAGAAGATTGAGGAAGCCAGAAGGAGGAGCGAAGAAGGGCCGCAGGGGTCCCACCCCCTAGGCGTGGGCCCACCCTAGGCCACACCTAGGGCAGGTGTGGCCCACCTGCCCAGCTCCCGACTCTGCCCCTTCGCCTATATCTTCCCTACGAAACCCTAAGGCCAAGGGAGTGACCACAGATAGATTTCCGCCGCCTCTGGGGGAGGAAAACACTAAGAGAGAAAGATCTCTCTGGCAGACATATTTCTGCCAGGGGAATTCCTTCCTGGAGAGGAGAGACCGTCTCCATCAACACCATCATCAAGCTAGGCTTCATCGAGATCATCATCATCATCATCATGCACACCATCATGTCCACCAGCACCATCATCACCACTCCGTCCTACTATAACAATTGTGTTGGATATTGCTTTAGTTCTTAGGGGAAACTTTCCTGGTGTTGATTACTATTGTAGTTGATGCTTGCGAGTGGAACCATTGGATTATTGTTTATGTTCAGATTGTTATCCATTATCATATCATCTTTGATCTTGATCCATATGATGTCTTGTGTGTAGTTCGTTTAGTTCTTCAGGACATGGGAGAAGTCATGTTGTTATTAGTGGATTTGTGTTGAGTTATTATTCAATGGTTAATATTTAAGTTGTGGTGCTATTCTTCTAGTGGTGTCATGTGAATGTCGACTACATGATACTTCACCATTTATGGGCCTAGGGAAATGCATTGTGTATTTGGCT
This sequence comes from Avena sativa, assembly GCA_916181665.1. NCBI lineage: Eukaryota > Viridiplantae > Streptophyta > Magnoliopsida > Poales > Poaceae > Avena > Avena sativa. Next base: position 53,093,317 of record OV702298.1, on the reverse strand, counting down.
ACTAATTGTGGGGTTGCCGGAGTGACTGAAACCTGAACCCCCGTTAGGACACCTTTGCACAAGTGAGTGTAGGATCTCAGAGTTTAAGGCTATGGTTAGATTTATATATTAATTACTTTCCTATAGTTATGGACGTTTGTAGGGGGTTTAATCACAAGTATGTATTAGTCCAAGTAAGGTCGGTATGTTAGCACATGTTCACCCACACAACACTTACAACACTAGAGAAGATTACTCAGCTATATGAAGCGAAAGCACTTGACAGAATTCCCATGTGTCCTCAAGAACGTTTGGTCCTTATAAGTATTTCTACCGGCTTGTCCTTTGCTAAGAAAGGATTGGGCCACTTGCTACGTTTGTTCTTTATTACTTGCACTTTGTTTTGTTGCCTTATTATAAAACCACTAAAAACCCGTTTTCTAAGTATTTGCAGAGAGTTCCTGCTCCATACCACTGTTCAGCACCTTCTTCTCCTCGTTGGGATCGACACTCCTATTTATTGAAAGTACTACAATACACCCCCTATACTTGTGGGTCATCAAGACTATTTTCTGGCGCCGTTGCCGGGGAGTGAAGTGTTATTGAAGAGTGGAACTGGTAAAGGAAACTTCTACTGTGAGTATTTCTTTTGTTACTGCTCGTTACTTTGTTTCCAATATGGATAACCCACTTGGTTTTCTATTTGGGAAAACTACTACCACTGCTAGGGTAGTATATGAACCACCACCTGTTGAGATAGATCCTTTTAAGATACCTACAAGTATTGTTAATCGTGTTATGGATAATTATTATTTAGGGGATGGAACTGTCCATCCCGGTGATCACTTGCTTTTTATCCATGAATTATGTGGGTTGTTTAAGTGTGCAGGTATCACAACTGAACAGGTGGAGAAGAAGTTACTCTCCATATCCTTGAAAGGGAGAGCTGAAGAATGGTATAAGCTGCTGAAGAATGGACAATCCATGGAATAGGAGGAGATGGCATCTCTCTTTTACTCTAAATTTTATCCTCCCAGTGAGATTCATAAGGATAGAAATCTTATATATAACTTTTGGCCTCTTGATGGAGAGAGTACAACTCAAGCTTGGGGGAGACTGAAGTCACTAATGCTTAAATGTCCTATTCATGAACTCCCTAACAATATTATTCTCAATAACCTTTATGCTAGGCTTTCTCTCCATGATAAAGATTTACTAGATGCTTCTTGTGCTGGATCATTCACACGTATGAAGGAAGAAGCTAAATGGGATCTCTTAGACCGTATTCAAGAAAACACTTAAGCTTGGGAGAATGACAAAGGAAGAAAGTTAGGTATAAACTATGATTATAAATGCATTAAATCTTTTATGGGAACTGATGAATTCCGTGATATTAGTAATGAGTTTGGTCTTGATCCTCAAGTTCTTGCAAAATGTTTTAATGCCTTTGCCTCTTATATTGAAATTCCCAAGAAAGAGTGGGACAAATACCATGCTCCTTATAAAGACATTGTCACCCATGTTCCTGCTAGCACAGAGGTTTGTACTGTTGATCCTATTTTGCCTGAACCTTATGTGGAGAAAATCCCTTTTCCTGCTAAGGTAAGGGAACATTCCATTATAGCTAATGTGGTTAGCAAAAGTGCAAAGAACACTGTGGAGCCTGATGAGCTCATTGATATTGAGCCTGTGGTAGCTATTGTGAAAGATCTTGTCACTAGAAATATAAAGGATGAGCATATTGTCTTTTGTGAAGATGCTACTAATATTGTTTCTCATCCTAAAAAAAGCTACAAGAGCTAGTGCCCCTGTGCTTTCTGTTAGAATTGGTAATCATAGATATTATGGTTTATGTGATATTGGTGCTAGTTCTAGTGCTATTCCTTATGAGCTTTACATGGAAATTATGCCTGAAATTAGTCCTTGTGAGCTTGAAGACATTGATGTGGTTATTCACCTTGCCAATAGAGAGCAAGTTTGCCCTATTGGCATTGTAAGAGATGTGAAGGTCCTTTTGTAAGACCCCACCTTTATACCTGTGATTGCAATGCTAGTCCCTGGATCAATTGCTAGCATACACAGTTTAAGATGAAGTACACAGAAACAAAGGTCATTATTACATCGTCATTCCAGAGATAACATAGTCTTTTACAACTCCATAGCCATAGGCTAGTACAAGAGTTTAACTTAACAATATAAATAAAAGTCTTCATCTTCATGTGCCATAGGCAAGCATGTTGAGTGTATACTAATAACCCTAATCCTCATCAGAGTAACCTGCAACATCACAAGTTACATCCATAGTGGGTCAATACATTGGAATAGTATTGGCAAGTGATACCTTAGTAGAATAATAGTATCTAGCTTCTACATGAATTTGGCTAAGTGTATCTTAGGCTTGCTTTGCTCAAAATAGGTTTTACCTATTAGTTGAAAACACTAAGTTTTTGTTTGGCAAAAACTTCCAAGGAACCACCAATAGACATTGATGAACCTTTACCCTTGTTCAACCACAAGTTTTTAACTTAGAAATTGGGATGAGGAGATTCTTGATAGCTTCCATGTCTTGATGCTCAAATTGTCCATTTCCGGGGACACATCTAAGTACTTAGATTCTTCCTTCTGCGGAGGTGGTGCACTTTCCCCACAAGACTTGACTTTCATCAAGACAAGACCTTTCAGAAGCCTTCCCTTAGACCAAAATGGATGCGTTCCGAACCTATCACCCCCTACCGCCAACTGTCCATTTGGCTAAGTTATTGCAACCTATATGATCCAGGCATAGCCCATAATGCCATGTGGCTGCACTAGAAGCTTCTTAACATATGGCATCTCAAATCCCTTTGATCCTGGGTGGCTTTCCACAAGTGTGATACACAAGGTATACCGTAGATATGGGCCTTGTGTAACCACTCAACATAACCCAAACAACCATTCCACCCAGGTGTTTCATTCACTTAGTTGTTTTATTAAGCAAAAACACAAGTCAAAGACTTAGCAATATTTTCCATAGCATATATATAATCCACCCTTGGTTGCTACTAACTAGGCTAAGCATGGCAATAGCAAGTATCTTAACTTAGAGAAAATTCTAACAATTCTACAACTACTAGGATTTCCCAAGCATAGCATATAGATACTTAGCAAAAATTATCATGCAAGCCCTATACAAAATATTTCTAATGCATAATCAAAATATTGGGACAAAAATATGAAGCACCACTTGCCTTAGTAGTTGGGGGAGTAACAACAATCCTCACAGTCACAATCACCACTAGCACCAAAATCTACACATAAAATGATAGCACTAAATTCATATTTCAAATAATCAAACAAAAATATATGAATGCATGCAAATGCCATGTGATGATTTTTATAAACCAACGAAGACAAGTAAAACAGTAATGATCAATAAACTAAACATTTATACATCAAATAAAATTTATTTGGCCTTTAAAACATTTTAGAATTAATTTTTATACACAAAATAGGCCTACAAATGTATCTGCATAAAATTCTATTTTAACAGAAACAAAATACAAAACTAAGCCCATAGATGTGTAGGATTTATTTTTGTGATTCCAATGGTATATTATTTGTATTTTTTTTGGATAAACAGAACAAAAGTTATTGAATTTACAAGTTTGAATATCTAATAGATTCAAAAATAGATTTAAATCAAAAACCCCAACACGTGGGCGTGTCTGATTGGCCCGTACCAGTTCGGACGGATCGATCAACGAGAGCCGCACGATCTAAATGAAATCGCTTGGGCCAGATATACTCATACCCCTTAGATAAGTGAACTAATCCTACGCGCTAGATCTAGATCCAATGGATGCTGAGCACGCAACCATGGATGGGCTGCGCAAATGGGCACTGGCGGCGATGGTCCGGCAATTCTAACGAGGGCTGGGCGTGGTGATGTTGCTTACCAGACTCGCACGTGCACGAGGAAGCTCAACGTGGTCGCGGTTGGGACGAGGGCGTGCTGTGTTGGCCGAAGGAGCTCGTCGAAGTTGCGGTCGGTGTCGGGTTCTTGCAGACGATGACATTGCCGATGTTCTGGATCACCCTAGCATGAATCAAGGGTATCAGGGGGTGCGCAAGGTCACAGCGAGCACGACAGGGTCAAAGAGAAGACAAGGGGCGCTCGGAGTTTACCGTGATTGCTCGACGGAGTTAAGCGGCGGCTCGATCATTTGCGGGAGTGAACGGGGACAATGACCTGGGTCATGAGCAGGCAAACAAATGGCACCAGAAGGTGCACAAGGACATGCTGGTCACGCTCGTTTGAAGCAGAGGCAAAGGGGTGGTCAAGACTCACCGTAATCGATCGCCGGAGGTCGTCGGACAGCGGCGGTGCGGTGCGAAATACTGGCAGCCTGCTGGCGGAGCGAGTGAGCTGAGTGAGGGGAAATGACCGTGGGGTGCAGAGGTTTAAGTAGGCGGCAGCGCGACAGGATACGCCTGCGGATTCAAGGCCAATTACACCGCGCCATTATCGGCAGCAACGGCAGCGGCGACGTGGTCTGCGGGCGAGATTTGGGGAAGAAGGATGAGGTGGCAGTGGGGTCGCGCTTTCAGCGAGTGTGGGTAGAGCTGCGCGCGTGAGAGAGAGAGAGCAGAGGAAAAATGCCCCGGGTGGGCTTAGTGGGCTGGATCCAGTGCTGGGCCAGATTGGCAACGCTGGCCTTTTCTGTTTTCTTTTCTCCTTTTCTATTTCTATTTTGATTTTCAGAAATCATTTTTGAATGTTATTCAAATGAGTTTGAATTCAATCTTTCTCTGGATTTTTGTAAAGTGAACCATGCACATATTTGAGTATAAAACATTGCTGTTCACTCAAAAATACATTGGCCCATTGAAATTAAAATAAAACCATGCCTTGATTATTTATTTATATTAGGCACTGAAATTGGTTTTAATTTAGAATCTTGTCTTGAAAATTTGAATAATCTTTGAAATCAACATTCAAACCTACATTCAAACCTTTCTGGTTGAAACAAAGTATTCTCATAATTTGTGAGTGAAAAATAAAGCCATTGCCTTTCCTACATAAAATAATAGGCAACAATTTGCTTCTTTTTTGAAATCTTATTTGAAAATGATCCAAATTCTTATGAACGCATGAATGATATGCAAACTTTATAAATCATGATTTTTGGGATGTTACAAATCTAACCCCCTTATGGTGAATCTCGCCCTCGAGATTTGGATTGGCTAGCAAATAGGTGAGGGTGGTCTTTCCGAAGATCATCTTCTCTTTCCCATGTTGCTTCTTCCTCGGAATGATGGTTCCACTGAACTTTGCAGAATTTGATAGCCTTTGTCCGAGTAACTCTTTCCGCAGTCTCAAGAATCTTGATGGGTTTCTCCTCATAAGTGAGATCACTTTCTAATTGAACCTCTTCCAAAGGTATAGTATCCTTCAAAGAAGTCTCTTCCATCTCCGGATGGCATTTCTTTAGCTTGCTTACGTGAAATACATTGTGAATGGCAGACAATGATTCAGGCAATTCAATCTCATATGCTACTTCTCCTTTACGGCTTAGAATCTTGAATGGTCCAACATATCTTGGTGCCAATTTTCCTTTGACTCCAAACCTCTTCACTCCACGAAGTGGTGATACTCTAAGATAAGCTCTATCACCCACCTCATAGGTGACTTCTCTACGCTTTGGATCTGCATAGCTCTTTTGTTGGGACTATGCTATCTTCAATCTGTCCTTTACCAACTTGACTTTCTCTTCAGCTTCCTTGATTAGTTATGGCCCGAACAAGTTTCTTTCTCCAATGCCATTCCATAGCAAAGGTGTAGTACACTTTCTCCCATAGAGAAACTCAAACGGTGCCATCTCAATACTATCTTGATAGCTGTTGTTGTAAGATAATTCTACGTAAGGCGGACTTTCATCCCAACTTGCACCATAATCTAGGGCACATGCCCTCAACATATCCTCTAGAATCTGGTTGGTACTTTCTGTCTGTCCATCAGTCTGGGGATGAAAAGCAGTGCTGAATTCCAATCTCATTCCCAATGACTCATGCAGTTGCCTCCAAAAATGGGAAGTGAATTGAGTTCCCCTATCAGACACAATACTCTTAGGTACTCCATGCAGACACACAATCCTATTCATATAAATCTTGGCTAACTTAGCACTTGTATAGGTTGTCTTCACGGGTATGAAATGAGCCACTTTAGTTAGGCGATCTACCATGACCCAACTGGAATCATATCCCGATCTAGTCCTTGGTAGTCCAGTGATGAAATCCATGCCAATATTGTCCCACTTCCAATCAGGAATAGGTAGTGGTTGTAACAATCCTGCTGGTTTCTGATGTTCCGCTTTCACTCTACTACATACATCACACAAAGCAATATGTTCGACGATGTCCTTCTTGAGATTATTCCACCAAAATCTTTCCTTCGCATCCATGTACATTTTGGTGTTACCCGGGTGAATGGAATATGGTGAGTTGTTTGCTTCTTGCAAAATCAGTTTCCAAAGCTCTGTATCTTGCGGAATGCAGATACGTTTTCCATACCATAAAGTACCCTATTCGTCTTCATGGAATCCTTTGGCTTTCCCTTACCAATCTTTTCCTTAATCTCTTCAATTTCCCTGTCCGTATTTTGGGCTTCCTTAATTTTGTCCAACAAGGTGGGTTGAACATCTAATGACATGAGATGTCCTTCAGGCACTATCTCCAATCTGAGATCTTTGAATTGGGCACACAGATCATCCGCAATTCTCCCTTAGTAAGGCCATTCACATAAACCTTACGGCTTAATGCATCAGCTACAACATTTGCTTTACCGGGGTGGTATTGCAAACTCAAGTCATAGTCCTTGATGAGTTCTAACCATCTTCTTTGTCTCATGTTGATTTCTTTCTGAGTGAAGATATACTTCAAACTTTTGTGATCTGTGAATACTTCACATCGTTTTCCCAAAATATAACGTCTCCATGTTTTGAGTGCATGGACAACAGAGGCTAACTCCAAATCATGAGTAGGATAATTCACTTCATGAGTTTTGAGTTGTCTCGAGGCGTAAGCCACAACTTTCCCTTCTTGCATCAAAACTGCACCTAATCCTTGGTGAGATGCATCAAAATACACTTGAAAATCTTTCTCCAAGTCTGGCAGACATAAGACTGATGCTGTCACTAGTCTCTTCTTCAGCTCTTGGAAACTGAGTTCACATACTTCAGTCCAATCAAATTTCTTGTCTTTCTTAAGTAACTCCGTCATTGGCTTAGCTACCTTTGATAAATTCCCAATGAATCTTCTATAGTATCCTGCCAAGCCAAGGAAACTACGAACTTCTTTCACTGACTTAGGAGATTCCCACTCAGTTATAGCTGACACTTTTGCGGGATCAACTGCTACACCATCTCCTAACACAATGTGTCCAAGAAATCCGACTTCATTCAACCAGAATTCACACTTGCTGAATTTGGCATACATCTTATGCTCTCTAAGCTTCTCAAGTATCAATCGCAAATGTTCTTCATGCTCTTCATTGCTCTTGGAATAGATCAAAATGTCATCGATGAAAACGACAATGAACTTGTCAAGAAATTCCATGAACACCTTGTTCATCATATTCATGAAGTAGGCTGGTGCATTTGTCAAACCAAATGGCATCACGGTGTACTCATACAATCCATACCTAGTGGTGAAAGCAGTCTTAGGTATGTCTTGTTCCCTTATCTTTAGCTGAAAGTAGCCTGATCGAAGATCAATCTTTGAGAACACACGGGCTCCTTCTAACTGATCAAACAAGTCATTGATTCTGGGTTAAGGATACTTGTTCTTGATAGTCACGTCATTGAGTGAACGATAATCTATGCATAACCTTTGACTTCTATCTTTCTTTTCAACAAACAAAACTGGTGCTCCCCAAGATGAAGAACTTGGTTGAATAAATCCTTTCTGCAACTGTTCTCCAAGTTGTTTCTTGAGTTCTTTCAACTCGTCAACTGACATCTTGAAGGTCTCTTTGCTATTGGTCCCGACCCTGGCAGCAAGTCAATCAAAAACTCGACATCCCTATCTGGTGGCATTCCGGGCAATTCCTCCGGAAACACATCCGGATATTCTCTCACAATTAGCACACTATATATGCTAACCCCCTTAAGAGAATTTAACTTACTCCCTTTTGATTCAAAGTTAGACTTGAATCTAATCCTTTTATTACCCGGGGTTGTGAGTGTGATAGTATGATTGGCACAATCTAGTACTCCCTTTTACTTAGTCATCCAATCCATTCCTAAAATGACATCCAATCCTTGGGAATCTAGGATTATCAAATTAATGGGAAACTTATACTTCCCAAATTCTATCACTAGATCATGACATCCCGAGTTCACTATCATTTCTCCTCCAGGAGAACTTACTTTTATAGGACACCCAGTAGTTTCAACTGGAAGTCCATTTTTATCAACAAATGCTCTTGATATGAATGAATGCGATGCGCCAGTATCAAAAAGAACAAGTGTTGGAACAGAATTGAGTTTGAACTTACCAGCCATAGCATCAGATTCTTCATAGATTTCTTCCACATTAATGTGGTTCACTTGTCCCTTCTGAAAGGGATTGGGCTTGTTGGCGCCATCAACTTTCTTTTCTGGGCACTCATTAGCATAGTGCCCCATATGATTACACTTGAAGCATTCAACCTGACTGAGATCTTTCTTTACAGGCTGACTTCCACTTCCACTTCCACTTCCACCTCCACTGTGGTGGCTCCTGTGTCCACTCTTGTGGTTCTTATACTTGTCATTATCATGACTGCGGTGATGCTTGTTGTCATGATGACGGTTGTGGCTGTGGCGGTTGTTGTACTTTTCATGTTTGTGGGATCCTGAACTCCCACTATCATCATGATGGGAACGCTTGTGAGACGATCCCAAGCTGTGCTTATCGAAGCTATGTTTTCTCTTCCTTCTCTCAACCTGTTTCATCTTGTTCTCCAAGATGGCAGCCTTGTCACAAAGTGATTGGTAGGTTGGAACATAGGCAACAAACAGTTGCAGGTTCAACTCATCATTCAGTCCTTTGAGGAATTTCTCCTTCCTCTTGGCATATGTATCAACTTCATCAGGTGCATAACGCGCCAGATTGTTGAATTCCTCAATGTATTCGGCCACACTGCGGTGATGCTGCTTCAGATTGTGAAACTCCTTTTTCTTCAAATTCATCACTCTAGATGAGATGTGAGTTGTAGGCAATCCATCTTCAAAGGTAGCCCAAGTCACATCCTCAATGGGAGTGGTGATCTGAAAGTTGTCCCACCAAGTTGCTGCTGGCCCTTCAAGCAGATGTGCTGCGAACCTGACCTTTTCTTCATCGGTGTAGCCAACAGTCACTAAGTCCTTGTTCACTGAACGTAACTAGTCATTGGATACCATTGGATCAGTGGTTCCTGAGAACTTTGCATGCCTTAGTCTTAGGAATCTGGTGAGCATGTCAAATCCTGGCGGATTATTGTGATTGTTGTTGTTGTTGTTGTTGTTTTTGTTGTTGTTTTTGTTTTTGTTGTTGTTGTTGTTGTTGTTGTTGTTGTTGTTGTTGTTATTGTTGTTATTGTTGTTGTTATTCTGATTCTGGTTCTGCATGAAGGTTGTCATCATCTGCATCAGTTGAGCTTGCGCTGTCATCAACTGTTGCATCTCGAGAGTGACGTTGTTGTTGTTGTTGTTGTTGTTGTTGTTGTTTTGGTTGGGGTTGGCACGTCGAGGAGGCATTTGTGGTTTTAGTAAGGATAAGAATGAGATACCCATAGATGCTTAACATGCACAATACATCACATAGAAAAATCACAATAACCAAGCATCAAAATAACATAGAGTTTGAACGACATAAACAACAAGTTTTGGAAAAAGCAAACACACCATAGCAAGCCATCCACATGTTGGATGGTCATTGCGACTCAATAATCAAAGTACGGTAGATGTAAGATAATCGATTAGTCTACACTACTCCTCCGCATCAATCTCCACATCAACAAGGGTAAGACCTGCATTCTCCATGGTGGTCTTGTACTCCTCAACACTAGTAGTCAAGGCCTCGATCTTGGCCCTAAGAGCCCTCTTCTGTGAGCGAAGCCTCTCGATCACTCCCTGCTGATGCTCGAGCTCGAAGTCCTTGGCCTCTAAATCTTCCTTCATCTCCCGGATCTTCTTGTTCCTGTCTTGGACTCTTTTCACTTGGCTCTTGAACTTCTTGTCCTGGCTTTCTGTAGAGGTCCCAACCTTTAATAAGGTAGACATCTCTGTGTTTACAATGCTAGTCCTTGGATCAATAGCTAGCATCCACAGTTAAGATGTAATATCAAGAAACAAAGGTCATAATACAACTTTATAACCAGGAACAAAATAATTCGTTACATCTTACATAGCTCATTTGGCTATCTCATTACAATGCAACAGAAATAACTATATAGCATGGAGTCCTTCATCTTCAAAGTGCCACAGGCAATCATGTTGGTTGTAGACTAGTAATCCTAATCAACACACTTCACTAACATCAAACAAACCTGCAATATAATAAGTTACAGCCACAAGGGTCAATACATTTGAATTGTATTGGCAAGTGATACTATGGTAGTATAGTGGTAACTATCATCTATATGCATTTGGCCAAGTGGAGCTTAGGCTTGCTTTGCTGAAAATATATTTTTCTTATCATTTGAAAACACTAAGTTTTTGTTTTTCAAAATCACCCAAGGCATCTGCCAATCAAAGATTGAAGATCCTTTAACCCTTGTTCAACCACAAGTTTTAACTTAGAAATTGGGATGAGGAGATTCTTGATAGCTTCCATGTCTTGATGCTCAAATTGTCCATTGCCGGGGACACGTCTAAGTACTTAGATTTTACTCTCTCGAGAGGTGGTGCACTTCCCCACAAGACTCGACATGCATCGAGACAAGATCTTTCAGAAGCCTTCCCTTAGACCAAAATGGACGCGCTCCAAACCTATCATCCCCTACCACCAACTGTCCATTTGGCTAAGTTATTGCAACCTATATGATCCAGGCATAGACCATAATGCCAAGTGGCTGCACTTGAAGCTTCTCAACATGTGACATCTCAAATCTCTTTGTTCTTGGGTGGTATTCCACAAGTGTGATACACAAGGTTCACCAGTCCCATGGCCTTATGTAACCACTCAACATAAATCCATTCCCACCATTCCACCCAGGTGATTCATTCACATAGTTGTTTTATTAAACAAAACACAAGTCATAGACTTAGAAATATTCCATAGCATGAATATAATCCACCCTTGTTTTCTACTAGCTAGGCTAAGCATGATAGTAGTAGGAATCTTAACTTAGGGAAAATTCTACTAAGTTTTCATCTACTAGGATTTCCCATGGCATAGTTAACACTTAGAAAATTGCATGCAAGTCCTACTTAGAAATATCACTAATGCATAGTGAAAATAAGGGGACAAAAGTATGAAGCACCACTTGCCTTTTTGGTAGAGAATATAAGTTCACTCCTTGATCTTGCAATAGTCACACCCTTCAAATTTCACTACAATTCAATCAAGGCACAAATTCAATCTAGCATTCAACAACTCATCACATAAAATAAAGAAATCAAAACAATGCATGCAAGCATGCCAAAGATTGTTTTATTTGGAGAAGTGGTTTCCAACAGGTTATAAACATTCTAAAACATCTATTGGTCATTTATAAAAGTGGCAAAACCATTTGATATTAAGTTAGTGAAAAAGGCCACTTTAAATCCCTTTTGTTTTGCTAGAATTGATTTAAATCAAAGTAATAATTTCTAGTGTTTGACAAATATATTTTTAAACACAAATGTTAGTGTTTTTAAGGTCAAGTGTTTAATATTAAAACCATTTTCAAAAGGTTTTACCTATAAATCATTTTTATACCAAAGCAATATTTTATTTTGTTGGAAATGCCTTTAAGCAAAGTAATAATTTTATAGGGTTCACCAAATATATTTTTAAATCCTAAAACTTGGTGTTTAGGGTTAGAAAGTTTAATTCAAATCATTTTCCAAAGGTTTTACTCAAAAAGCATTTTTAAAACATAAACAATATTTTTATTTAACTAGAATTGCTTTTATTCAAAGATTTATTCTTTAGCTTCACAAAATACACCTTTAAATCTACAAGTTGGTTTCTATGGTCAGTAGGTTCAAAACAAACCATTTACAAAAGATTTTACCCCAAAATTATTTCTAGAATAATTTTTATACTCAAATTATGCCTAAACAAGTTTCTGCAAAAACAACCCATTTTACAGAAGCAATTCATTATTCAAATGGCATGGTTGGAAAGTACTCTTTTTTCTGATTCCATTGATATAAAGTTCGCAAAATTTGGATGTCTAGATTTAAAGTTATGAATTTTGGAAAATAAAACATCTAATAGAACAAATATGGTTTTTAAAAAAGAGTCTAGGCCACGTGTCTTAACCTCATTGGTCTGTACCGATTCGTCTGGATCGAGCATCGTGGAGCGTTGGATTTAAAACAGATCATGCGGCTCAGATTTCTACGTACCCCTTCGGGTTAAGATTCTATCGTGCCCATCTGATCAAGATCCTACGGCTCACAACTACTGGCTATATACTGACGGCACTCGATGGTGACTGGTGGTGGTAGCGCTCAGGCGATGGCGTAACGGCGAAACCAGGAAGCGCGGGATAGAGAGGAGTAGCTCACCAGATTCGCAGAAGCTTGCTGATGCTCGAGGTGGTCTCCATTACTCGAGGGGCGCATGGTGCTTGCTTGAATCGCTCGCCGGAGAAGCTCCTAACGACAAGTGCTTCTGTTCGTCGTCGTTGGCGAGGGTTTAGATCACGCCAAGGCAAAAGGAATGGTGCGTCAGATGCGCAAGACTATGCTGGTTACACGAGTGTCAACGAGTGGGAGAGGGGCGGTCAGGATTTACCACGGGAGGTCGTCAGAGTTGATGCCGAAGGCGGTGGCGTGTTGGCGTTGTCGGAGGCGATGTTCTGGGGCGCGCGCAAATGAGCTACGGCTATTGGCAGGTGCGCCTGGTGCTGGCGAGCACGCTCGTGTGCTCCAGGGGCAGTGGGGGTGGCTGTGCTGCCGGAATTTGGACAGAGAACTCGTCGGAGCAGAGGAAGGTTTCGGGCAAAATCAGGGCGACCTGGTGGCGGAGGAGAAGGGGAGAGTGAGGGGAAAGAGAGAGGAGCGAAGGGCGCTTAAATGAGAGTAATCTCGGGGCTGATTCAACGTGACAATAACGCGAATTAACTCGGCGGAATTAGAGGCAGAAACAGCGAGGAGGGGAGGAAGAACTGGTCGCGCGGGTGAAAACGACGACTGACAAGTGGGGTCGGTTGGTCAGCGAGTGAGGAGAGTTTCGGTGGGGTCTGGTCGTCAGTGAGTGTGCGGGTAAGTGCTGTGGTGTGAAAAGTTTTCCTGCGGGGGGAGAAAGATGGGCGAGCTGGGCCGGACTGGGCCTGGTCTGTTGAGTTGGGTTGTTTCATCATTTTTTATTCTGATTCTTTTTCTTTTTCTGTTTTGAATTTGTTCAAATGATTTCAAACCTCTTTTTAATTCAAAACTTTTCCAAACTTTCAATATACTTTATTACTGTTATAAATGTGTTTTTAAAGACCATTTTGGAATATTTCCTTTATTCAATTATGGTTTATTCTTTATTTAAATTAGGCACTTGTTTTTATTCAAATAAGATTTTGATTTTTAAACCCTTATTTGAATTCTATTTTTTCACCAAACCTTATTCAGTAGGTTTTATTTATTTAATAGGGTGTTAAATAATTCATTTTGAATTATTTGAAATATTTTTAATATGATTTATTAATCATTTAAATTGAGCATTTGTCTTCATTCAAATAAAATCCAATATGGTTTTAAATCCATATAAATTTAATTCAAATAATTATTTTATTCCATTTAAGTTAATTAAATAACTTTTATTCTACTTGGGCAAATTCCAATTATTATTTTCCCATGATTTAATTAATCATTTACTTTAGGGATTTTCTCTTTATTCAAATGGAATAGAATTTGGTTTATGACATATTATTTTATTTGAATAATCTTTGTCCCTTTATTTTTAATTGGAATATATTTATTTCATTTGCTCATGGATTTGGCCAAGTTTTAATTTGGCTTTTAAATATTCCCTATTTATTATTTATTTCTTTATCTTATAGAATCCATATCTTTTTATTTATAGATCCAAAATTGGTGATTCCAATTTGTATAATTTTATTTAATATTTGTTTATCCTTTTATATCTCTTTAGGATTATTTTGCTCATAAGTTGGTATGGATTTTAGATAGGAGCTTTATTAGCTTTGGAAATTATTTCCTTTTGCCATACTAAACTCATAAGTTTTTATCCATGGCTCCAAATTAAATGAAACCACTTTCTATGGTTTTATAGTATTTTTGTTTATCATTTTTGATCATTTATAAATGTTTGTTGACCAATTTTTATATGGATCAAATCCATAGTCTTTGAGATATCTTGGAAATGATTTTCTTCCATTAAGGTTTTAGAGTTTTGGTTTAACTTTTCTAAGTGTTTAAATTTTCAAGATTCATTTATTGATGAATGCATTTCACTTGATTTGAATTTTGTTGGATTCCCTTTTGTTCAAAGTTTGTTCAAGATGGGTTTTTAAGTTTCCCTTTAGAAATAAAAAGTTTCTTTTCACCCTAAATTTCAAGAATTATTTATTTTGTTTATTTATTTTTCACATTTCAAAATTTGGAAAATTTTGGGATGTGACACTTTCAAATTTGGCCTCCATTTCCTTGAAAATCTCGTCTTGCTCCGCGAAGAGCTTGTCCTTCTCTCGGAGCTGAACCTGGAGCTCGTCATTGCTAAGCATGACGTTGGTCCTATCAGTATCAAGGTGTCTAATAAGACCCTCTAGGTCCTGAAGGTACAGACAAATCGGCTCCATCGTCTCTCTAGCAGCATCCTCGTACTCTATAGCCTCACCCTCCTCGTTGCGTCTCCTGAAGGTACAGACCTCTAAGCTCGGTGGAGTGCCTCCCTACCAGGCGCCCAAGTAATTCCTGCATGACTACATCTAAGCCTTTCTCCTTGTCGTCATGCATCAGCTTGAAAGTGATAGTCTCTATGGGTGGCTCTGTCTGGCGTCCCGGATGTGTGACTCTGAAGCCCAATAGGTCCTTCCTCTCAAACTTGGCAAGCTGAAGTGTCATGATGCTAGGAAGTGGAAGGTTGAGCACACTAGTGAGCTCAATGAGACGAGTACCAAAACGAGTTCCCTTGAACTCCTCGGCCGTGTTGATAACAACATTAGGCATCTATTTTTATAAGATAGAGAAAAGTTAGAATCAACATAAGTAGAGAAAAATCACAAGAAAAAAATATCACATGCACATCTTTTAGCAATAAACACACAAGTCATGGCATACACAAATCCATTACAAACATCAAAGGTTCAACATAACTTAGACAAATTTTTGAAAGTAAAAACGATAAGTGTGGTGGTCCAACTAACGAAGTACGTTACAACTCTCACTCACTAGACAAAATAGCTATCAAGGCATCCTTAGTAGCCATCTGTCTATCCTGTTCACAAGACTCCATATTAAGTCTATGATGTCTCCCCTTAGTTGTTGGTTGGTAGTCTCTAATTCTTGGGTATGCTTCTTTTCTTCCCTAAGGTCATTTTGGGTGTTGAGCATCTGCACTTGAGTCTATCACCAAGCTCCTTGATGGCATTCCAAGTTGCATTCTTTGCAGAGTCAAAGAATGTTTTGTGCATTTCAGAGTTGGTGACCATGCAGAATCCTGACTCCTTGTGGTTATCTTCCTTGTTTTTGTACAAGTGAAGTTGCACCCACCAGTACTCTTCTCCTTCATCCATCACAGGGAATCCTTTGTACACAACTGCACCATGTATCCCCATGGTAACCATAAGGTTCTTGAGTGCCTTGGGAAATTCAGTCTCACACTCCAAAGTCATGGTCATGAGTGGTACCTTCATCACGGCTTCGTTGATGGAGTTCATCTACAAATAGAGATGAGAAAGAAGATTAGAAAAGTTTACGAGAAGAAAAAAACAGTGTGGGAATTTTTCAAAGTGTTGAAATTTTCCTTAGTGGTTTCTTAGTCTAATCCAATTATAGGGTCATAATCCTACAGGCAACACAGTGCTCTCATACCATCTGTAAGACCCCACCTTTATAAAGGTAAAGGTCCCTGTGATTGCAATGCTAGTCCCTGGATCAATTGCTAGCATCCACAGTTTAAGATGAAGTACACATAAACAAAGGTCATTATTACATCATCATTCCAGAGATAACATAGTCTTTTACAACTCCATAGCCATAGGCTAGTACAAGAGTTTAACTTAACGATATAAATAAAAGTCTTCATCTTCATGTGCCACAGGCAAGCATGTTGAGTGTAGACTCATAACACTAATCCTCATCAGAGTAACCTACAACATCCCAAGTTACAGCCACAGTGGGTCAATACATTGGAATAGTATTGGCAAGTGATACCTTAGTATAATAATAGTATCTAGCTTCTACATGAATTTGGCTAAGTGTAGCTTAGGCTTGCTTTGCTCAAAATAGGTTTTACCTATCAGTTGAAAACACTAAGTTTTTGTTTGGCAAAAACTCCCAAGGAACCACCAATAGACATTGGTGAATCTTTACCCTTGTTCAACCACAAGTTTTTAACTTAGAAATTGGGATGAGGAGATTCTTGATAGCTTCCATGTCTTGATGCTCAAATTGTCCATTTCCGGGGACACGGCTAAGTACTTAGATTCTTCCTTCTGCGGAGGTGGTGCACTTTCCCCACAAGACTTGACTTTCATCAAAACAAGACATTTCAGAAGCCTTCCCTTAGACCAAAATGGACGCGTTCGAAACCTATCACCCCTACCACCAACTGTCCATTTGGCTAAGTTATTGCAACCTATATGATCCAGGCATAGCCCATAATGCTATGTGGCTGCACTAGAAGCTTCTTAACATATGGCATCTCAAATCCCTTTGATCCTGGGTGGCTTTCCACAAGTGTGATACACAAGGTAGACCATAGATATGGGCCTTGTGTAACCACTCAACATAACCCAAACAACCATTCCACCCAGGTGTTTCATTCACTTAGTTGTTTTATTAAGCAAAAACACAAGTCAAAGACTTAGCAATATTTTCCATAGCATATATATAATCCACCCTTGGTTGCTACTAACTAGGCTAAGCATGGCAATAGCAAGTATCTTAACTTAGAGAAAATTCTAACAATTCTACAACTACTAGGATTTCCCAAGCATAGAATATAGATACTTAGCAAAAATTATCATGCAAGCCCTATACAAAATATTTCTAATGCATAGTCAAAATATTGGGACAAAAATATGAAGCACCACTTGCCTTGGTAGTTGGGGGAGTAACAACAATCCACACAGTCACAATCACCACTAGCACCAAAATCTACACATAAAATGATAGCACCAAATTCATATTTCAAATAATCAAACAAAAATATATGAATGCATGCAAATGTCATGTGATGATTTTTCTAAACCAACCAAGACAAGTAAAACAGTACTGATAAATAAACTAAACATTTATACATCAAATAAACTTTATTTGGCCTTTAAAACATTTTCCAATTAATTTTTATACACAAAATAGGCCTACAAATGTCTCTGCATAAAATTCTATTTTAACAGAAACAAAATACAAAACTAAGCCCATAGATGTGTAGGATTTATTTTTTTGATTCCAATGGTATATTATTTGTATTTTTTTGGATAAACAGAACAAAAGTTATTGAATTTACAAGTTTGAATATCTAATAGATTCAAAAACAGATTTAAATCAAAATCTCAAACACGTGGGCATGTCTGATTGGCCCGTACCGGTTCGGACGGATCGATCAACGAGAGCCGCACGATCTAAATGAAATCACACGGGCCATATCAACCCGTACCCCTTCGATAAGTGAACTAATCATGCGCGCTAGATCTAGATCCAACGGCTGCTGAGCACGCGACCATGGATGGGCGGCACAAATGGGCACTGGCGGCGGCGCTACTGGCGGTGATGGTCCGGCGATTCTAGCGAGGGCTAGGGGTGGTGATGTTGCTTAACATACTCGCACGTGCACGAGGAAGCTCAACGTGGCCGCGGTTGGGACGGGGGCGTGCTGTGTTGGCCAGAGGAGCTCGTCGAAGTTGCCGACGTTCTGGATCGCCCTAGCATGAATCAAGGGTATCAGGGGGTGCACAAGGTCATGGCGAGCACGACAGGGTCAAAGAGAATACAAGGGGCGCTCGAAGTTTACCGTGATTTCTCGACGGAGTTGAGCGGCGACACGGTCGTTTGCAGGAGTGAACAGGGACGGTGACCTAGGTCACGAGCAGGCAAACAAATGGCATCAGAAGGTGCACAAGGACATGCTGGTCACGCTCGTTTGAAGCAGAGGCAAAGGGGCGGTCGAGACTCACCGTAATCGATCGCCGGAGGTCGTCGGACAACGGCGGCGCGGTGCAAAATACTGGCAGCCTGGTGGCGGAGCGAGTGAGCTGAGTAAGGGGAAATGATCGTGGGGTGCAAGGATTTAAGTAGGCGCCATTGCGACAGGAAACGACTGCGGATTCAAGGCCAATTACACCGCGCCATTATCGGCAGTAACGACAGCGACGACGCGGTCTGCGGCCGAGATTTGGGGAAGAAGGCTGATGTGGTAGTGGGGTCGCGCTGTCAGCGAGTGTGGGTAGAGCTGGGTAGAGCTGCGTGCGTGAGAGAGAGAGCAGAGGAAAAATGCCCCGGGTGGGCTTAGTGGGCTGGATCCAATGCTGGGCCAGATTGGCAACGCTGGCCTTTTCTGTTTTCTTTTCTCCTTTTATATTTCTATTTTGATTTTTGGAAATCATTTTCAAATGTTATTCAAATGAGTTTGAATTCAAACTTTCTTTGGATTTTTGTAAAGTGAACCATGCACATATTTGAGTATAAAACATTGCCGTTCACTCAAAAATACATTGGCCCATTGAAATTAAAATAAAACCATGCCTTGATTATTTATTTATATTGGGCATTGAAATTGGTTTTAATGTAGAATCTTGTCTTGAAAATTTTAATAAGCTTTGAAATCAACATTCAAACCTACATTCAAACCTTTCTGGTTGAAACAAAGTATTCTCATAATTTGAGAGTGAAAAATAAAGCCATTGCCTTTCCTACATAAAATAATAGGCAACAATTTGCTTCTGTTTTGAAATATTATTTGAAAATGATCCAAATGCTTATGAATGCATGAATGATATGCAAAATTTATAAATCATGATTTTTGGGATGTTACACCTTTGTGGTAAGATTAAATATCCTGCTGATTTTCTGGTACTTGGTAAAGAAGCTAGTAAAACCTATCCTATTATCTTTGGTAGACCCTTCCTGAATACTTGTGGGGCTATTATAGATTGTAGGAAGGAAAAAGTTTTGACTAAGTTTGATGGAGAGTCTTATGAGTTTACTTTTTCCAAATTTTGCAAAACTCCTTATGAAAATGAAATGCCTAATGATGATTTCAGGGTTGAACAACTTTCTGCTATTTCTCTTGCTCCTAACAATGCCTTGCAACAGTTCATGGAAGATCATGAAAGTTATGTATTCATAAAGGAAAGAAATGAGATTGCCGAGGTTTTCCTTGATCAGCCTGAGTTACTTAAGCATAATCTACCTGTGGAAGATTTGGGTACCACACTACCACCTAAAGAGGACCCTGTTTTCGAATTAAAACCTTTACCTGATGATCTTAAATATGCTTATCTTGACAATAATAAAGTGTATCCTGTTATTATTAGTTCTAAACTTTCAGGAAAGGAAGAAGAAAGGTTATTGGAGGTATTGAAGAAGCACC
Source organism: Avena sativa (assembly GCA_916181665.1). NCBI lineage: Eukaryota > Viridiplantae > Streptophyta > Magnoliopsida > Poales > Poaceae > Avena > Avena sativa. The sequence goes on along the minus strand of OV702298.1, from coordinate 53,073,421 downwards.
GAGGAGCTATGGGTTATACTCTTGATGATTTAAAAGGAATTTCTCCTACTATATGTCAGCATGCTATTAATATTAAGCCTAATGCAAAACCAGTTGTTGAGCACCAACGCCGTCTAAATCCTAAGATGAAGGTTGTTGTAAGGAATGAGGTATTAAAACTCCTGGATGCTGGTATTATTTATCCTATTGCTGACAGTCAATGAGTTAGTCCTATTCATTGTGTTCCCAAGAAAGGGGAATAACTGTTGTGCCTAATGAAAATAATGAGCTTATACCCCAAAGAGTAGTGGTTGGGTATAGAATGTGCATTGATTTTAGAAAGATCAATAAATTTACTAAGAAAGATCATTATCCTTTGCCCTTTATTGATCAAATGCTTGATAGGTTGTCCAAAAAGACTCACTTGTGTTTTCTTGATGGTTACTCTGGGTTTTCTCAAATTGCTGTGAAAACACACGACCAAGAGAAAACTACTTTCACTTGTCCTTATGGTACTTATGCTTATAGGCGTATGCCTTTTGGTTTATGTAATGCTCCTGCTACCTTTCAGAGATGTATGTCTTCTATCTTTCATGGTTTTTGTGAAGAAATTGTGGAGATTTTCATGGACGATTTTTCTGTCTATGGAACTTCTTTTGATAACTGTTTGCACAACCTTGATAAAGTTTTGCAAAGATGTGAAGAAACCAACCTTGTTCTTAATTGGGAGAAATGCCATTTCATGGTTAATGAAGGGATTGTTCTTGGACACAAGATCTCTGAAATAGGCATTGAAGTTGACAGAGCCAAAATTGAAGCAATTGAGAAGATGCCTTATCCTAGAGATATCAAAGGTATTCGTAATATCCTTGGTCATGCTGGTTTCTATAGGAGGTTTATTAAATATTTCTCCAAAATTTCAAAGCCCCTTACTAATCTTCTTCAAAAAGATGTACCTTTTGTTTTTGATGATGATTGTAAGGAAGCTTTTGAAACTTTGAAGAAAGCTTTGACAACTACTCCTATTGTTCAACCACCTGATTGGAGTTTACCTTTTGAAATTATGTGTGATGCTAGTGATTTTGCTGTGGGTGTTATCCTTGGACAACGTGTTGATAAGAAGTTGTTATTCATTATGCTAGAAAGACTCTAGATGCTGCTCAAAATAATTATGCTACTACTGAAAAAGAGTTCTTAGCTGTAATCTTATCTTGTGATAAGTTTAGACCTTATATTGTAGATTCAAAGGTTACTATTCATACTGATAATGATGCTATCAAGTACCTTATGACAAAGAAGGAGGCTAAGCCTAGACTTATCAGGTGGGTTTTGCTTTTACAAGAGTTTGATCTGCATATTGTAGACAGGAAAGGTGCTGAAAATCCTGTTGCTAACAATTTATCTCGTTTGGAAAACATTTCTTTTGACCCATTGCCTATTAATGATAGCTTTCCAAATGAGCAGTTGGTTGCAATAATGGTAAGTCCGCATGAGAATCCTTGGTATGCTGATTACTAACTTTATTGTTTCCAAGTATTTGCCTCCAACCTTTACAGCTCAGCAGAGAAGGAAATTCTTTTATGATCTAAGGCATTACTTTTGGGATGACCCACACTTATATAAAGAAGGATTAGATGGCATTATGCGAAGATGTGTTCCAGAATTTGAACAACTAGAGATATTGATAAAATGTCATGGCAGTGCTTATGGAGGACATCATGCAGGGGATAGGACTGCACATAAGGTTTTACAATCTGGATTTTATTGGCCTACCCTTTTCAAAGATGCAAGGAAGTTTGTCTTATCATGTGATGAATGTCAACGAGTAGGTAACATTTCTAGACGCAATGAAATGCCTATGAATTATTCTCTTGTTATTGAAACTTTTGATTGTTGGGGATTTGACTTTATGGGACCTTTCCCCCCTTCAAAAGGGTACATTCATATTCTTATTGCTGTCGACTATGTTACAAAGTGGGTATAAGCCATATCTACAAATAGTGTTGATGGTAAGACCTCTTTGAAAATGCTTAAGGATGTTATTTTTCCTAGGTTCGGTGTGCCTAGATATCTCATGACCGATGGAGGCTCTCATTTTATTCATGGGGGTTTTAGAAAAACTCTCGCTAAGTATGATGTAAACCATAGAATTTCTTCAGCTTATCACCCCCAAACTAGTGGGCAAGTAGAACTATCCAATAGGGAAATTAAATCTATCTTGCAGAAGATTGTCAATAGATCTAGAAAAAATTGGGCTAAAAAGTTGAATGACGCTTTGTGGGCTTATAGAACTGCTTATAAAAATCCTATGGGGATGTCTCCTTACAAAATGGTCTATGGGAAAGCTTGTCACTTTCCTTTAGAATTAGAACACAAAGCTTACTGGGCAGTGAAAGAGTTGAATAGAGATTTTAGACTTGCAGGTGAGAAAAGACTGCTCGACTTAAGTAATCTAGATGAGTGGAGAGGTGAAGCTTATGAAAATGCTAGGCTTTTTAAGTAAAAAGTAAAAAGATGGCATGATAGGAGAGTTCTCAAAAGGGAGTTCCATGTTGGTGAGAAAGTTCTTTTATATAGGTCTTGTCTCAGATTTTTTGCAAGGAAACTCCTCTCAAAATGGGAAGGACCTTTTGTTATCAAGGAAGTATACCGTTCAGGTGCCATCAAAATTTCTTCTCTAAAGGATGACACGACACAGGTGGTTAATGGGAAAATACTAAAACATTATATTTCTGGAGATTCTTATAATGAAGACGTGGATGTTATTCGAATGGTGACTCCAGAAGAATTTATCAGAAGCCAAACACCAGAAAACTACAGAGTTCGTCATTGACTAGGTAAAAGTGGTGAAAACAGAAGGTTCGTGAAACCCCAATCATTTTATATTTTTGATGTTTTAATACATAAGAGAAGTTACGAGACGAAACAGAAGAGGAAACGGAGTCCGGGGTGGACAAACCCACCCCAGGCACGGACCTAGCCTAGCCGCGCCTGGAGGGGGTGTGCCACCCCTAACTCCGTCTCCGCCTCGTTTTCATGTCAAAACCTTCCTTATGCTTTGAAACTTCGTAATATATAACCCCCCGGATTCCCCGAGGTTCTTGCATCGAGTTCTCGTCGTGTTTTTGTTTCAATCTGTTTCTGTCAGGCAATTTCTCAGTTTTGGAGCTACAATGTCTTCCTCTGGATCACCCATGGAGGATTCCTCTGTGGATGTCATCAACCCATACATGTATGAGTTGAAGATCCATCCTAAGGAGCTGATTCTCAAAGATGGTAAGGTACAGATGAAAGAAGTTCAAGGCCCCAAGGGAGAAGGAAGTCTGGAAGACAGGATGAAAGCATTGGAGCAGGAGGTTTTCAAGTACAAGAAGATGGCAGAACACGAAGTGGATGTTATTCACAAGATAAGTTCAGAACTCATTGCCAAGCACAAGGAAGAGGTGGCTGAGCTCCGAGAAGAAATCTTTTTGCTCCATCAGACCACCAACAAATTACAAGCATAGCTCTACGACATACAAAATCAAAACTGTGAGTATGAGGCTAGATTTGATTGCATAAGCTATGCTGCTAGTTTCAGGATTGCAGAGACAAGGACATCCCTTTTGGATGGGGAACCTTTGCCTTGGAAGTTTTATGTACCACCGAAGGAGTAGTTCATCATTAGGTTTGGCATCCCCTTGGCTTGTTACAAGCTTGGGGGAGCGCCGCGGTATCACCACCATTATCTTTTATCTTTTACCTTTTTAGTGGATTCATATCTGTGGTAGAGAGGTTATCTTATAGTTTGGTTTGCATGTGGAAGTATCTCTCCTTTAGTTGGTCATCTATGTATCCCTTGGTGTGAGTGCCTTTATTGGAATATTAATGAGAAGTCTCATCTTTTACTTTTTGCACTTCTTATTTTAGTTTGCAATCTCTATTATATGATGGATCTTGTTTATTAGTATTGGTACCACTTTGGGAGCATCAAGTAGATCTAAACTGGTTTTGGCAAACCGAGTTCTGGTCAGTAGCATTACTTTGAAAAAGAGAAAGAAAAAAAAGCTTATAGGTATTTTGTATCATTTCTTTTCTTTCTTGTTGGCTCATAAGATTAGTATTCTTTATTTAAGTTCTTTTGTGTTTTCAAGGAAGATTGCATGTTTGGCATTATTACTTGTATGTTTGCTTGTTTCTTTCAACTCTCTTGCTTGCTACCCATCCTTGCTAGCCAAAAACCTGTTTTGAGAAGGCATACTTCTCATTCTTCCAAACCCTTTGAACCAAACCTATGCCATTTGTGTCCACTATATCTACCTAGTAGCATTTTTGCTATTCCAAGCAAATTCTCAAGCTTCATCTATCTTTCGAACTAAAAAGTATTTTGTTATGAGAAAACTAGTTAGTAAAGCTCTCACGAACTAGACAACACACTTTATTTCTTGCCCCTAATACACTTGAACCATTGTGCCATCGAAGTTGTATATGCTTGCATCTATACGTTGGAATTAGCAGAACCGTGCTGTCACGGGGAACGTTTTCAACATTGCACTTGTACTTTGTACACATTTGATATCGTGCTCTTTTGTCTATGGATGTCAATGGTGTGAAATAAAGAGGGAACTTGTAAGTCCATGGAGTCTGTTATTTTGTGTTAGAGAAACGCCTGGGCCGCTAGCCTAAGCCATGCCTAATCATGGTGGAAACTTGCAGCATCACCATAGTGAGATATCTATGAAGCATCCTCAATAAAAAGCTATGCACATAGTAAATAAAAAGATCGTTGAGATGCTCATTGTCTGCTTGCCTTGTCATTTTGGTTATGGGAAAGCTCCTGTACCATGTGCAAGGGGTACCCCGTTAGCGGTTCTCTATGATACGCATGTACTTACAATGACAAGAACTTACCGGTGACCAAAGTTGAGTAGCATGAGGAGTGGCCCTCATATTAGGGACATGAGATTGCCAACTTATATTTCGTCAAGCATATACTCCATCTTTGTGCACTTTAACCTTAATCATCTCAAGATGCCTATGATAGGGGCAATGAGGGCTCAAAGCTAGTAAGTACCATAATATTTTGGAAGCTCTTTATGACATGTAATCCCCGATTCCCTCTATAAAGGGACCTTTCTGCCACTTCCAACTTGAGTCAGTAAACCTACTTCCTTTCTACCTCCAGCAAGCATTTGAGTTGTTGTGTTTCAAGCATTCATATGGTGATTTATTCAATCATGTTCTTTTTCTTCCTTGTTTGCACAAAACTCTTATCTATTGAGTATTAGTTTGAAAGCCTTCACTTGTGAAAGACCTTTTTGAGCAAAGAGTGCTCCTGTTTTGAATACTTCTACAAAGCTTTATTTGTGAAACTATTTGCCAACCGTTCTCTGACCAGGAACAAAGTTTGCCAATTCCAATTATGATTTATCTTTATGCATCTCTATTGTGACTGCTGTACTTGGTTGCAAGCTAAGTTATATAATGGTGAGTTGCTTTCTTCTATGAGTTGTGCAATGGTAAGTGTGATGCTTCTTGTTCGTATTCTTTTATCGACACTTCACTCCATAAACCTGTGGACATGTTTACTGAGCTCAGTTTTCGCTTGGGGACAAGCAAAGGTCTAAGCTTGGGGGAGTTGATACGCCCAATTTGTATCACCATTCTATATCATAATTTACCTCTATTCATTGATGTTTGTCTTATTATGAGGTATTACTTATGTCTTTTCCACTGTTTATGCATGTTGGATGATTCTTGGAGGATGGACTGCCGGAGTCTGGATTCTGATGGAAAAGAAGGCGTTTCGGTGCAAATTCGCGAAGATCACTAGAAAAATATGGTAAAATATTATTTTTCTAGAAGATTGAGGAAGCCAGAAGGATGAGCGAAGAAGGGCCGTAGGGGGCCCACACCCCCTAGGCGCGGGCCCACCTTGGGCCGCGCCTAGGGAATGTGTGTCCCACCTGCCCGGCTCCCGACTCTGCCCCTTCGCCTATATCTTCCCTACGAAACCCTAAGGCCAAGGGAGCGACCACAAATAGATTTACGCCGCCTCTGGGGGCGGAAAACACCGAGAGAGAAAGATCTCTCCGGCAGACAGATTTCTGCCGGGGGAATTCCTTCCCGAAGAGGGGAGACCGTCGCCATCAACATCATCATCAAGCTAGAATTCATCGAGATCATCATCGTCATCCACACCATCATATCTACCAGCACCATCATCATCACTCCATCCCGCTGTAACAATTGTGTTGAATCTTGCATAGTTCTTAGGGGAAACTTTCCCGGTGTTGAGTTATTATTCAATGGTTAGTATTTAAGTTGTGGTGCTATTCTTCTAGTGGTGTCATGTGAACGTCGACTACATGATATTTCACCATTTATGGGCCTAGGGGAATGAATTGTGTATTTGGCTACTAATTGTGGGGTTGTCGGAGTGACAGAAACCTGAACCCCCGTTAGGACACCTTTGCACAAGGGAGTGTAGGATCTCAGAGTTTAAGGCTGTGGTTAGATTTATATCTTAATTACTTTCCTGTAGTTACAGATGTTTGCAGGGGGGTTTAATCACAAGTATGTATTAGTACAAGTAAGGTCGGTATGTTAGCACATGTTCACCCACACAACACTTACAACACCAGAGAAGAGTACTCGGCTATATGAAGCGAAAGCACTTTATAGAATTCCCATGTGTCCTCGAGAACGTTTGGTCCTTATAAGTATTTCTACCGGCTTGTCCTTTGCTAAAAATGGATTGCGCCACTTGTTGCGTTTGTTCTTTATTACTTGCACTTTGTTTTGTTGCCTTATCAAAAAACCACTAAAAACCCGTTTGCTAAGTATTTTCAGAGATTCGTGCTCCATACCACTGTTCAGCACCTTCTGCTCCTCGTTGGGATCGACACTCCTATTTATCGAAAGTACTACGATACACCCCCTATACTTGTGGGTCATCAGTGGAGCATGGCGAGCACCGCGCGACGTCAGGACTGAGAAGCATGCTGAGGTTGTCCGTCTTCCGATTCTTGTAAAGCCTAGCCTCGCGCCATCAAGGTGAGGTATTCCATGGTGACAGCTTCACTCCGATGTCATGCACAGCGTGTACATGCACAGTTCATGAGCCCAAGGGATATGGCGAGGCAGGCAGGCTGCCCGTCCAGTCCTTTACTTCTCGCAAAGCCTAAAGGCATCTCCACTGGGCCGACCCATCCGGTCCGAGTGTGTACGAAACGGTTCGCACGGACACGCTGGGCCTGCGCGGCGTCCCAGCGGACCGACCTATCTGAAGAAATTCGTCCAATTCGACCCATTCATGCATCTAATCTGGGGGTCGGTTGCATCGGCCCGGGCAGCGCAGACAGTGCGGGGTGTCCTCCCAATAATTTGCCCGGGCCCTCCCGCAAGTGGCACAACAGACGTTCTCCTCCCACAAACCCTCGCGCACTCCATATCCCTCGGCTCGAGCAGGCGCAGTCTTTGTCGGCGCCACCGCTCACCGCCGCCAATGCCCCGGCGATATCGAGCGCCACCGCAGGCCATGCGCGTTGTCGGAGTTGTTTGACCGCGCTACAGGCAATCCCGCCTTCTACATTGCATGACATATGCAAGTGCACCTCCACACCTTCCATCTATTCCTTGTCCTTGATTTTTGTTTCTTGTTTTGAATTCAGATCTCATTTGGATATTGTATTTGACCTAAATCCCAAACAACTCAATCTAAATCATCTTGGTGTAGATGCCCTCTCTTATTTTTTTATTTGAGCATGGCACATGCACAATGTAAACCTTCACTCCATCTTTTGGTTTGTGCTTCTTCATTTGTTTGCAAGCAGCCACTGTTTTCAAAATTTAATCAAACAAATGCAAACTAAGAAGTGGAATAAAAAAAGGAGCATACCTGACCTGCAGCCCAATCATTTCTGGCCCAACCCGCAGCCAGCCGCCACCCTACTTCCTTTTTTTTCCTTCCTCCACCGGTCTGGTACCCTTTCTCACCCTAGACGCCGCCCCTGTTCACCGTCTCCTTTCCCCTTCCTTCCCTCTCTACAAGTAACAGCGAAGTAGGTGTCGTCCGGTGTCGTTTTCCTCGTCAGCACCCACGAGCATAGCGTGACCTCATCCTCCTTATCTTCTCCCAGAGCCGCTGAACAGAACCCTAGTTCTCCACCTCTGTCCACCCCTGTTTTCCCTCCTCTTTGCAGCCACTGCCGCCGCCCCGCCACCATGTTCTTCCTCAAGCCGAGCTGAGCAGGAGGGCGGTACCAAGACTTCGCCTCCATCCTCTTCGCTGCAGCGTCGAATCCGGAGCTGTCCAGTAGCGAGGCCCCCATCGAGTTCTTACCGGAGTCGTCCGCTGCTCGACGTCACCGTCTCCATCCTCTCCCAGCCTTCTCCCTCAACCTCGGATCCCAGCGTCTACTCCAACACCCTCCCGGTGAGCCCGCGATCCAATTCCGCTAGTCCTTCATCTCTCCCTTGCGCTGCTACCGACGACCTGCTTCTTCCCGTATCGTTCTGCTACGTGCTCGCCTAGTTTCCCATGTTCAGAATAGTAGCACGGTGACATTCAGTTAACCACGCGCATAGCGGAAGCCGCAGGTTCCCTTTTCTTTTGATTTTTCCCGTTGATCTAGGTCTCCTAGAGCTAAATCTTCAACATGGGACTTGTTCTCGGAAGATCCTTCTTCGCGCCGGAGAAAACCACACATCAAACTGACCCATACATCGCCTGGAATCCTCTTCCAAAGTCTGTTGTTCGTCTCTGTAATTTCTGAAATCATCCGCCAGTCTGAAACCCAGCTGAAACCCATCTGTTCACGACAAGTTTCTGAGAGATACAGACTAGATCCGGCGAATCTATGTGCTCTATTTTGTTCTCCTATGTCCCTTCTTCACCCCGGTTCCAACGGATCTCCAATCCGAGATCTGTTGCTCTCGTTTTCTTCCGCCTAAGATCAACCAAAAACGCTGCAATCTGTCACAGTTTTGAACCATGTTAACCGCCTCTGTTCACCGCAAGTTTCCGACAAACACAGTGATTCTGCGACAAATCTTCTTGATAAAAAATAGTGTCCCTACCTCCCCTCCTTCTAGAAAACCCAACCATGCCCCATTTGATCATCCAAAGCTCTCGAAATCATCTTCTAAAGTTCGGTCCAAAAAACTGCATTTCTGAAACTGTCCCGTTTCTTTCTAAACCCTCTCTGTTCATCTGAAGTTACCGGCGACTACAGTCCTCCATAGGCGAAACCCTAAACATGAAAATTGTAGACCTTACAATTACCTCCGTCTTTTGTTTTTACGGCGTTGCGAAATACACAGTAGTTTGCTCGCCATGGTCAACCGAAGATCGAATCAGCTGACCGTTTTCGCGCAGCCTTAATTCAGTTTCGAAAGCAACCTTCTGAAGCTTTTCTAAAAAAGTCCCTCCTTCTTTTAGAACCTCAACCCGCCGTCCCTCTTGGTGCCACTTGTTACCCCCGCCTCGACCGCCTCCTCGGCGCCCAGTCAGCCCAGCGGCCCCGCCAGTCATTGACTATGGCTGAAGTGGATACGGTACAAAAAGTTCGAGATTCTTTTCTAAATAATAAAATTTTCAGAAAATGAATAATCCTAATTTATTTCATATCTTTTTAAATAATTCGAATTTGTAAAAACTTTCAAAATGAAAAGTGAATGTTTTTAATATATGAATTTAACCATGTTTTCAAATTTGACTAGAGTTGACTCGAGCTAGTCAAACCTTTGACTTTGACCCCCTTTAATAATTTGACTTAAATAACAATTTAAATTCATAAATACAAATAAATTGAATAATATATGTTTTTGAATCAGGAAAATGTGAGGAATCTTTTTATGCCATTCATAATATCATTTGAGGAATTTAAAATTTTCTAATTATTAAATATTAACAAATGTCTATTTCTTAATAATTGCATAACTTTGAAACCGTAAATCCGAATTCGGTAAATAATATGTCCAAATCGATCAGCGCAACGAGACCTCTCCAACCATGATATCCATGTTATCATTTGCATAATGCATTAAGAGAAGTTTTATAATCAGTGTCGTTTATGCATGGAAAACATGATAAATAAAATTAGAACTAATTGTCTCATATTAATAATGCCCCATGAATTCTATATCATCAATGTGCTATGCTACTAATACCTTTTCGACATAGTTTGCATCATTAACTTGCCATGTCATGCATCATATCATGATCATGCCGATTCTTCTACATTAGTTGTGATTGTTGCATTGCTTGTTCCTTTTAGTGTTTGCTTCTTCCCGGATAGGACGATGAGATGTTGTGAGCTTCGACAAGTTCTTTGGTTATAAAACTTCGGCAATATTTTCCAGGCGAGCATTCTCCCTCTTTCTACCTATTTTACATTTATAGTATTTACTTCCTCCTGTTGATCTATTGCTATCTGTGTTGCGATGCTATAGCTTTCGTACCCCGTTAAACTTCCCTGCAGCTGTTATATTGCCATGGACACATCCTATTACCTGTTGTTTGGTAGATAGTCGGCCTTGCGAGTCGTAGTTGCTTGCGCAGGTGATGCGTCGCGCCGTCGATCTTCCGCAGTTGTTGGAGTAATGTCGCATGTTTAATGTTGGAGATGATCATGGCTTTAATTACCATTTAATAACTAAAATTGAAGTAGGTAAATAATGCAGAGGCATAGGTGAGAAATAAATGTTATTTGGTTTTTAACCGTCCACTTGTGTCCCGTAGGATCTCGAATACTTGATACTTGTTCCTTGACTATTCGCACTATTCGCATGTGGGACCATGAATCCCCTTAGCATGAGCTTGAGTCATATCTTATTTCTTGGGGCCACAAAGTAGTTTGGGGCTTTATTACTGTCATGTACTTATGCCATGCTTTACTGCTTTATTTACGATTGCGCGTGGAGCGCCTGTACTATTTTGGAACAAACGTGGAATGTTTTCACGGTATCGACAAGCTCAGTCATACTTTCGGTTTCCCAGTCGTTTACAGCCATTGTCATAAACCTCTGGGTCCATCTCAGAGACGGCCAACTTCGTCGTGGGTAGCTTGGTGGGGTGGCCCCCTGAAATATTATATAAATCTTGTGATTTATTTGTCGTGATGCCTCGTTGGGTTTTCATTTGGTTTTTCCGAGGTTGACCGTGCGTGTGTTGCTATTTGTGCCCCCCTGCAGGGTAAAACTTTCTGAAAGCCATGTCCGCGGTTATGGACGATTCGGAGCACAATATCTCGATCATAGACAACTATAACTAAAGTAGTACTATAAATTTGACTTTATAATGACTAGTAATCAGCTTCACTACAATGGAATGGCTAAATAAAAGTACCAACAACTGCTTGTTTGGGTATGCCTCATGCTATATGTATCTGACTAGTAAGTATATCAACTACAACGGAATGGTTAACTAAAATTGCCCACTGTTATAATATCAGGATGACTCATGCTATCTATATCTGACTAGTAACTGTCGCAAATATAACGGAATGAATAAAACTACCAACTGTGTGAGTTCCTTGGTTGACTTCCTCGTTGGTCTCGAGGGGAAATACCAGGATGGGTATGCTTGGTGATAGTTTCAGGTTGGATCCAAATAGGTCTTTCTTATCCCTCTCTGATAGCCGACAGTTGTATCGAGTCTCTATATGTTGTTTAGTGTATTCCGCGCTGCCGCTTCAGTCCACCATACCTATGTAGGCGAGGACCGCCGAATTCTAGTCTCGCCGTGTACTAGCCTCAGTACTGACCGCTCTATTTTTCCTTTGCCCTTTGCCGGCACCCCTTTTGTTTTAGCAGGTTTTGAGATCGATGTCGTTAGCAGGGTTACCCTTCCTGCTTGGCCTGGGCAGGGTTATGGACGCCATTGGTTATTCTTCAGGGCTCTTAGCTCAATTTGCATCTTGTCCGTACTCGGACGTTGTATCGTTTTCAAGGTGATTTGGATATTTGTATTGTATATCTGTAGTCTTGAGTCTTTGAGTCATTGTTGTATATATATCTGTTCTGTGGGTTCCATCATGGACTATTGTGTAATGGTATTATTTCGTTTTCCACCCGCATGAAAGTGCCTGGTGGGCACCTTTGAATCGTTTCTATGCGGGTTTGGCGGGAATCGCTGAAACTTACATAGGGCCGATTCTGAGGGTGTTACATTGTCCCTTTGATTGGCAAGGGCAGTTCAAAGGACATGCCGAGGGGTGCACCGTCATACTAAAGGCCGTTGCATCACATGATCTTTGGATTTGGTACTCCTTTTTTGGCATGACTGGATCAAACAATGACATCAATGTGCTATAGCGGTCTCCGGTGTTTGCTAGGCTGGCAGAAGGCAATGCCCCACAGATTTCTTATCAGATTAATGGAAATCCATATGACATGGGTTACTATCTTGCTGATGGTATCTACCCATCAGGGGCCACCTTTGTAAAGACAATCTGCAATCCTGGTGATGAGAAGTGCAAGAGGTTTGCGAAAGAGGAAGATGCCGCTAGGAAGGATGTAGAGCGAGCATTTGGTGTGCTTCATTCAAGGTGTACTATTGTTCGGTACCCTTCTAGAACATGGAGCACAGAGAGGACGTGGGATGTGATGACTGCTTGTGTCATCATGCATAACATGATCGTCGAGGACGAGCGTGATGACGGCATTTTGGACCAAGGTTGGAACTTTCAGGGTCAGTTGGTTGAGCTAGATCCAGTCCTAGCTTCTTGGGAAGATTTCATGCGAGTGCATGCAAATTTATGTCACAGGCAGACCCATGAGTGGCTTCAGCTGGATTTGGTTGAGCATCGTGCGGGAAATCTTAATGTTTAATCTTGTATTTGTTTTGTGTAATTTAATTGACGATTTAGTTGTTTTTCACCGAACCATATGAGACTGAACTATGTATATCTATATGTAAGTACTATTTTAATTTGATTACAGGACAATATTTTAATTGATGGTTTAATTGTTTATTTGCGTCCTAAAAATTAATTATGTGACAATATTTGCAAACATATGAAATCCCTTGGCCAGCGTTGGCCCAGCACTGGCCAGGCATGGACAAACGGATCATGCCCTAGACGCGGCTAGCTGAACTGGCCGGACCTCCTACCCATATCAACCGTGGCCTGATCCAAACGGACATAAACGTATCATTTAGGTCGGCAAGATGGGTCGAACGAGTGAAGATGCCCTAACCTCTTGCCGTCAAGGTGAGCTATTACATGGTGGTGGATGCAACTATAATGCGCGGCGTGGACACCCACATGAGTGAGCCGAAGGGACAAGGTTAGGCTACGCGTCATGTACACAAACTGAACAAGATAAGTACGAGCTACACGATGATGCGATCATGCCAAGTTAGGCCTTGTTCGGTTAATCCTAACCCCGCCGGGATGCCGGTCCAAACCCCGTGGATCGGCCTGTACGGGGATTATTTCCCAGCCACTAGTTCAAACGCGTTCGGTTACTCCCGACCCGGTATTCCTCCCCTGTCTATCCCCCTCCAAAACCCGGTATTCCACCGGGTAGAAAAAACCGTCTCCTCACCCGTGGAAAATTTTCCCAATCATTTCGGCAAAGCTCTTGCGTCCAACCACTATTTCTCGTGCGACCTGGGGGATACAGCGGTGGCGTGGCCACGGGAAGGAAACGGTGGCGGCATAGCCACCCGGAGGCAACAACGGCTCCGTACCTTTCCCGTCCAACCAGAGCTCAGATGCGACCTAGAGGAACTACAACGGCTCCAGTTTGGAGGTGTCCTGAAGCCTGTAGGTGCAGCTGCGGCGAGAGCAACTATCCAATCTCCGATGTATTCCCCCTTCACCTCCATCGGAATGGCCCGCTCGCTGGTAAGTTCCGCCTCCTCTCCCCCCTCCCCAATTTCTAGGATTCTTTATTCTGACCTGGCAAGCTTCAGTTCTTGGAGACATTCAATCACGGCTGGGTAGAGTTCTTTTACTGGTCATTTAATCCTTCGATTACTTCAGGGGCAGAGTTATAGTTCTTGTTAAATCTACAAGTACTGTAGCTTCACTTTGCAATGTTCTGATGTTCAGGGGTGACTTGTAACCACTAACCAGCGGTCGCTGCTTGACTCCAATATCCAGTTGATTTCGCTATGACATAAAAACAATTGTAGTACTTCTTTAGCTCTACTATGAACTGAAGAGAGCTAGTACTACACTTGATCTTTAGTACTCCATATCCTTTTTGCTGGAGGGTCAGTTAGTGATGATGTTAAGCATCCGAAGTAATTTTACTGCATTTAATTTAATGATTATTAAAGTTTTGATAAGAACAAATCTATCCATTCATTGCCTAAAGCAAACCCTATGATGCTTTTGCAATCTGAGTCTGAGATAATTAAAGCCTTAAGCTTTATCTTGTTCATTTTTTCATTTATTTTCTTGCTAAGTGTTTGTGAACCAGTTCCGAATGCTATTATTGGAAGCTCATGATGGCAAACATTACTGTGAGTACACACCATCAATGCTTAAATATTTTGGCTAGTACATTAAACTTGAACTAATTATTTCTTGGATTCTTGATTGGCCTAGTAGATAATTTGAGAGCCAAACAAGGCTCCTGTTGGAGTGCTCCAGAACATGTATGTATGTCCCTGGTTTCTTCTCTATTACTCTGAATTTTACCACTTGTTCCATATCTTGGTTAACCAAGTTACAATGAGTACTGATGTGCATGTATACATTTTTGGTTCCTTACTCCTAAAAATTCTAGCAGGTTATGTGATGTGGAAGAAATCTTGCATACAAGGCTCTTGTGTGAAAGGGGTGTGCTCACTCGACATTTTGAAAATGTGGTGCCTATGGCGTTCGCAAAATGACTGTCTTCGACCGCTCATCCCCTGATGCGGCAGACCTGGTTGATGAGATCATCAACGAGGCTTGTCTCTGGATGCTTGCAGGGGCCAAATATCTTCGGCGCCTGTCGCTCCATTCCTAGCGGCTCGATGTCGCCCTGTAGTCTATAGTCGGTAGGCTTTGTACGGTTTGCCAAAACCGAAGTAGCTGAGGCTATGTATATATGTTGTTCTTTTTTTGTATAGTTTTTCTATCTCCATTTTCTTCAATTTATGTTACAAATGGCCAGTCTGTAGAACCAATACATGTATTGCTTCTTGTAATTTGTTTCTCAATATCGTTGTAGTGTTGATGAAGAGTGCAGTGTAGGTTCTACAAGTTTTTTTTTGGTGCTCACTCAGGTTCCGTATGTTTGTGATGGCTGAGTTTTTTAGATATTTGTCATGTCCAATGCATAATCTGCAGAAGATAATTTGCCTGGGTTCAACTGAACAGAACCTAGTACGGTAGCATGGATTAGTCCCCCTAGTGGAACTAGTCCCTCTAGGGGTTTGGGTGGAACTAGTCCCTCCAGAAACCGAACGAAGCCTTAATGGGGCAAGCATATGTGATTTTGTATACGTGTACAAATTCCTCATGGCATGAACTTGCTCGACCGGGAATCGCAGGCGCGGTGGCCGCACTGCATGTTGGGCGGCGGCCAGCGGGTGCTACATGCTGGCGCTGGGCGGATAACTGCCAGCATGCGCCTGCGTCCCGTAACAACAGGAGCCATCGCCAGGCTGCTTCCTGTGTGAAGACGCCCACTGATGATCGATGTGAAGCAGACGCACTCCTATCTCAACAGAAAACAGGGAAAGGAAAAAAATAGCGGTGGCGATGGGTTTGAGCGTGCATGATGTGAAGAAGACTTCCAAAGGTAGGAGTACAAGAGGATGAAGAGAGTGGGTGGAGCTGTAACACCCTCGCCTGATAAGGCTGAGTTCATGTGTATAATGCCAATCCCTGGATCGGTTCACTCGCACACACAATACAGATGAATACCAAAGAATTTAACAGTGCATCATAATTAACGAATTAATCCAGAATTTGCAATTATTACAATAATGCTTAGCTCAAGGCTAGGTCAATATCAAGTAGCATACGGAAGCATAAACAATTGATAGGCTCCATCTTCAATTGTGCCACAGGCGAACAACTGTTGAGTGGAGTATCGCGACCTATTCGATCACTCAGAATTGGAATAATAACCTGCAACATAAAACGTAGCAGCCCCGAAGGGTCAATACTTGGAATGTATGGCAAGTAGAGCTATTAAAGGAGACAATAGAACTAGCATCTACATGCATATTTGGCAAGTGGAGCTGTGGCTAGCTTGCATTTACAAATACCTTTGCCCTAATTTCATAAACAGTTTTTGATTCTCTTTGAAAAGATCCCAATTAAGTTAACCCATCAATATTAAAGCAATTAGGAAATTAAAATGAGCGAGAAACATGTCATGAACTCAATATCAAGCAACCCAGATGTCCATAACCGGGGACACGGCTAATCGATTAGTTTATACAACCTGAAGTGGTTAGTACATTTTACCCATGTGACTTGGCCAACCCAGCTCGTACCACCACTCTCATATTGGGTGATGATAGGGAGAATTCTAAGAAGGGACCGTTCGGAAAGTAGCTCCCCAAACCCGACACGCACCGGTCCAACCTACCAAAATTCTACATCTCTGGATATGTGGGTTCGAGTTACCACAACCTACTGAGTCCAACCAACCGCCCATTTCATTATTGGCACATGGTTATACACGTAAGCTACAAAATAAAGAAGCCCATCATTTTCTCTTGATACCTGGGTGCCTTTCCGCAATGGTACCACCAAAATTTTCAATCCCATCACACCCAGGAGATTCATTGATTAAGTTGTTTTTAGTTTTTGCAAACCAACACATTTAGAAACAACCTTCAGTGATGTAACCCAGCCCTCGTTCATCATAGCATGGCTAAGCACATCTACCAACGGTGGCTCATCTACAAGAAATCCCTACCACATAATAGGGCATAGCATAGCGATAGTAATTTCCTACACATGCATCTACAATATACACGACAATGCATTGAAAATAGTAGGACAATATCATGAACAAAGTAGCATCTACTTGCCTTGATAGTTGGTGAAGTCATTCAAGCACTCGTTGCAATCACACACTTCTCGCAATCTATCGATCAAACAATTGCATACAACATAAACAATAGCACATAGAGATCAAACAAATGCAAAAAATGTATGCATGACAATTTAATAAGTCCTAATGGTTGTAATTAGTTCTCTAAACATTACTGAAGTATATGATACATGCAAGAGACCAATTACTGCAATGGAGTACTTGTTATTAATAATTACTTGCCAATATAGGGTTTTTAATAGTTTTGTTGTAACGCCTGTTCTAACTGTCGAGTTAAATTTGGATATGAAGTGTACTGGATAGTGGACGTCAATACTAACTAGTAGGCGTTGGATTCACCTTAATCAGAGTTATAAATCTTTTCTTATGATTTAAATAGTGTTTAATGGGTTTTAAATCATTTATACAGTTTATGTTGTCTAAAAATCAAACTCAAATTATATCTATAATCTTCACGGAATTTTGATTCAACTGGACATATTATTTGTAATTTTCTGAGCAACACTTGAATTACTATGATTTTAATACTCCAAATAAGCCATTAATCTATTTATTTAATTGCTACGAAACCTTATAGTATTTGTCTGAACCATTTGCATATTGATTATCTACATGGAACCAACTTTCTAGCGGTATATCATTTATATTTTTTTGATATGCAAATAATTTACTATGAATTTAATGATTTCTAAAGCCATTAAAACTAATTAAATCACTACAGGGTAAATAATCAGCAAAGGCTTGATCCAACCAAATATTGTTAATCTACATTATAGTAGCTTCAATTTGATATATTGTTCATATTTTTCGGAGTTACAGATAATTTTCTATAAATTTATTAACCTAAAAGACCATTAAAACTAATTAAATTAGTGCAGTAAATGCATACTGTAAAGGTTAGATCTAATGTTATATTAATATTCTACACGTTTTTATGA
Organism: Avena sativa; assembly: GCA_916181665.1. Taxonomy (NCBI): domain Eukaryota; kingdom Viridiplantae; phylum Streptophyta; class Magnoliopsida; order Poales; family Poaceae; genus Avena; species Avena sativa. The sequence continues at coordinate 53,055,509 of OV702298.1, read as the reverse complement.
ATCCATTGATATATTATTTGCTATTTTTGGATCTACTAATATTTTTATATGATTTTTGCAAGTTTATACAATTTTCTACAAATTAAGTTCAATTTCAAATCTACAGGGAATATTCCTTGGGAATATTCTATGCTGACTACGACGCGGGGCTGACCTGGCATTGACACGTGGCGAGATCTGGTTGGCTCGTACCCCTTCGATGATAAGCTCTAATCTTGACCATCGGGATGAGATCCAGTGGCTAGGAGAGGAGATTGACCCGATTTTGACTCAGAATAGACAAGAAATAGATCTGTGTTAGAGAGACAAATCCGTTGGTCAAATTGAAAAACTTACAACATGAAAGTTGTGAGGAATCATTAGTCCTACCTTCTCACCAAAGGAATTTGGATTTGAAGAAACGAGCGCGAGTACATCTTGGATTTACACCGTCATATCTGAAAATATTGCGATGCGAAATTCTCCGGCTATGGTGGATGAAAAGAGGTGAGGTTTGTCGAGATTGAAAGATTTCAACGAGATCTATAACTTTTGTATTTTGGCTGAAGGCAAACGACAAAGTCTAGATGGGTGAATAAACGAAATAAGATTCGGGCATGTGTAGATTCGGGATTTCGAGAAGGGAAACTCATACAGCTGTGGCTCCACGGGTTTATATGGAGGTTTAGGATGGTGGAGAGATTGGTCTTGGAGTAGGGAATAAGTATAAACAAACGGAAGTCAATTTGGAGTTGTAGATTAAAAGTTATAAGAGTTTGAATAGACATAGGTTTGAGAAAAATTGATTTGCATGGAAATTAAAGCAAACCAGAGATCGATCCTTCTTCGTGCGCGTGGCTGGCTGGTTCGGTATGGTAGCTGGGCCGGTCCACTTAGATTTTTTTTCTTTTTTCATTTTCTATTTACTTGTTTCCCTCATATCTTTTGCATACGAACTCCAAATGATATGATTTTTGTTTCTAAATTTTTCTAAAATCAAATAGATCATTGTAGGATCATATTTATTATTTTTTACTAGTTTGCAAGTAGTGGATTTATAAATCCTTATATATTTCATTTTATTTATATCTTTATTTGTTTGTATTTATTCCATAACTTTTTCATAATAGCTCCAAATGAGCTCAGTTTTGTTTCTAAAATTTTGTAATATTAATTGGATATTTTTAGCCTATAATTATCAATAATCGATGCCTTAGCAACAATGGGTTTTTATAAAGCCAATTTAATTCCCTTTAGGAACAAAGTGGCATATACTATTTAGGGTTTTAGTACTTTATTTATATTTAGGGATTTTTCTTGATGCAAATATGCAATGCAATGCTGATGAATATCATGCAAATGCAATTTTTTTCTAGTCCCAATTTCTAAAATCTTGGGATGTGACAGACTAACCCCCTTAAGATGAATCTCGTCCCGAGATTCGGAATGGCTAGCAAGGGTATGGGTGTTGATGTCGAGGCTAACCCCTTAAGAAAATTAAACTTGCATCTCCAAGGATAGTTGATAAGCTATATCTTGTTCTTCCTCCCTCTAGGATTGTGAGTGTAGTATCAAGTTGTGCACCAACAATTCGAGCTTCTTATTTAACCATCCAGTCTATGTCTACTATTACTACTATGTCATGTGAATCCAATATAATCTAGCTAGTGGGAAATTTTTATGTGCTCCAATCTCTATGGTTTAAGATCAACGCCGGCTCTTTGCTATGGTTGAAAGGCACTCGAGATTCGCAAACCCAATAGTACAAGAGCGAATAACAAGAGTAGTAGGAATGGTGATCAATCCATCCTGCACCCAAATCATTACCCTGTATGAGGATAGGTGAATCACGTTTTTCTATCACTCGGGCCTCCTCACTTGCCTTGAAGAATGTTTTCATGGGCACGAACTAATGCTCTATGTAGACTCCCATGTATTCAATCAACAAAGCTACTACTAAAACTAAACTATCGATACTTCAACTTTCAGGTTGCGTAATCTACTACATAACATCATTTCAACACTTCATACTCCCACATCTTTTTTTTTCATTAGATAAAGCATTCTCCTTCCTAAATGCATTGTGTTGTCAAACCTTCCACTTAACACATCATTATATCTCCAAGGGTTCAAGATAGGGAAGAATAGATTCTATAGAAAAGAAACGACTAAGAAAATAATCCTACCCATAACTATATGAAGCAATCAATGTCACAAACAAGGAAACAATCATAGGCGATCAACACACAATCAAACAATTGTATAATAACATTACAGGGGTCTAAATATAGCAGTATATAACCACAAAATAGTTTGAGAGCATTGGGAACAATACTAGAGTAAAACATAGCAACATATAAGCAATAAACAAAATCTATCAAAATAGTACAGCAGACTTCACGAATTGTTCTGACCGACTTAAACTCGTCAGGAATTTTAGCCAATTTTTGTGCATATACTACAGGTAATTACGCTCCAGATACTATTGTTTTAGATTTTTCTGAGTTACCAGTAAAATATGAAAAATCGCGCGATGCAACAGGTCAGGCAGAAAACTGCAGCAGTAATTCCACGAATTTCAATCAATTCACACCATTAAAATAATTTTAAAACCACACGAAAACTCCAGGAACTTTAGAGTTTCAAAATAACAGATCCTAAACAAGGCATCACATGATATGGTTTAGTACAAACAAGCAAGCAACCTATATTATCATACCACATAAGTTGGTAAGAATAATATGCTAACACGATAGCGATGATCTCCTAAAGAGATAGAACATGATGGTCTAGACCTAACCAAACTTGATGAGATGTTTATTTATGTCATACTATTTGTTATTTTACTTAGCTAACTCTCATATAGGTATCATAAGAATGGAAAACTAAAATCTTTGAATAGGAAGAGGTTCTAGAAAAGATAGATAAGGATAAGAACTCTAATAAGTAGAAAATATGATTGTTATCCTAATAGAGGTCTTATATTACTAATCCATTTCTAAGGTCACGATCCTACGGTCAACATACTACTCTGATACCATCCTGTAACACCCTCGCCTGATAAGGCTGAGTTCATGTGTATAGTGTCAATCCCTGGATCGGTTCACTGGCACACACAGTACAGATGAATACCAAAGAATTTAACAGTGCATCATAATTAACGAATTGATCTAGAATTTTCAATTATTACAATAATGCTTAGCTCAAGGCTAGCTCAATATCAAGTACCATACGGAAGCATAAACAATTGATAGGCTCCATCTTCAATTGTGCCACAGGCGAACAACTATTGAGTGGAGTATCGCGACCTATTCGATCACTCGGAATTGGAATAATAACCTGCAACATAAAACGTAGTATCTACTCGGAAGGGTCAATACTTAGAATGTATGGCAAGTAGAGCTATTAAAGGAGACAATAGAACTAGCATCTACATGCATATTTGGCAAGTGGAGCTATGGCTAGCTTGCATTTACAAATACCATTGCCCTACTTTCATAAACAGTTTTTGATTCTCTTTGAAAAGATCCCAATTAAGTTAACCCATCAACATTAAAGCAATTAGAAAATTAGAATGAGCGAGAAACATGTCAGGAACTCAATATCAAGCAACTCAGATGTCTATAACCGGGGACACGGCTAATCAATTAGTTTATACACCCAGGGGTTAGTACACTTTATCCATGTGACGTGGCCAGCCCAGCTCGTACCACCACTCTCATATTGGGTGATGATAGGGAGAATTCTAAGAAGGGACCGTTCGGGAAGTAGCTCCCCAAACCCGACACGCACCGGTCCAACCTACCAAAAGTCTACATCTCTAGATACGTGGGTTCGAGTTACCACAACCTACTGAGTCCAACCAACCGCTCATTTCATTATTGGCACATGGTTGTACACGTAAGCTAAAAAATAAAGAAGCCAATCATTTTGTCTTGATACCTGGGTGCCTTTCCCCAATGATACCACCAAAATTTTCAATCCCATCACACCCAGGAGATTCATTGAATAAGTTGTTTTTAGTTTTCGCAAACCAACACATTTAGAAACAACCTTCAGTGATGTAACCCAGCCCTCGTTCATCATAGCATGGCTAAGCACATCTACCAACGGTGGCTCATCTATAGGAAATCCCTACCACATAATAGGACATAGCATAACAATAGTACTTTCCTACACATGCATCTACAAAATACACGACAATGCATTGAAAATAGTAGGACAATATCATGAACAAAGTAGCATCTACTTGCCTTGATAGTTGGTGAAGTCATTCAAGCACTCGTTGCAATCACACACTTCTCGCAATCTATCGATCAAACAATTGCATACAACAAAAACAATAGCACATAGAGATCAAACAAATGCAAAAAATGTATGCATAACAATTTAATAAGTCATAATGGTTGTAGTTAGTTCTATGAACATTACTGAAGTATATGATACATGCAAGAGACCAATTAATGCAATGGAGTACTTGTTATTAATAATTACTTGCCAATATAGGGTTTTTAATAGTTCTGTTGTAACGCCTGTTCTAACTGTCGAATTAAATTTGGATATGAAGTGTACTGGATAGTGGACGTCAATACTAACTAGTAGGCGTTGGATTCACCTTAATCAGAGTTATAAATCTTTTCTTATGATTTAAATAGTGTTTAATGGGTTTTAAATCATTTATACAGTTTATGTTGTCTAAAAATCAAACTCAAATTATATCTATAATCTTCACGGAATTTTGATTCAACTGGACATATTATTTGTAATTTTCTGAGCAGCACTTGAATTACGATGATTTTAATACTCCAAATAAACCATTAATCTATTTATTTAATTGCTGCGAAACCTTATAGTATTTGTCTGAACCATTTGCATATTGATTATCTACATGGAACCAGCTTTCTAGCGGTATATCATTTATATTTTTGTGATATGCAAATAATTTACTATGAATTTAATGATTTCTAAAGCCATTAAAACTAATTAAATCACTACGGGGTAAATAATACGCAAAGGCTTGATCCAACCAGATATTATTAATCTACATTATAGTAGCTTCAATTTGAAATATTGTTCATATTTTTCGGAGTAACAGATAATTTCCTATGAATTTAATAACCTAAAAGACCATTAAAAATAATTAAATTACTACAGTAAACGCATACTGTAAAGGTTGGATCTAATGTTATATTAATATTATACACGTTTTTCTGAATCCATTGATACATTATTTGCTATTTTTGGATCTACGAATCTTTTTATATGATGTTTGCAAGTTTATACAATTTTATACAAATTAAGTTCAATTTCACATCTACAGGGAATATTCTATGCTGACTGGGACGCGGGGCTGACCTGGCATTGACACGTGGCGAGATCTGGTTGGTGAAATGGATCGTATGGGCACCTAGAGGGGGGTGAATATGTGCTAACCAATTTTTAATACTTTTTCAATTTTAGGCTTGACACAAAGTAAATTCTCTAGATATGCATGTAGGGTTTCGTAGCATGGAAAACAAAAAATTTCTACCGCATACAAACAAGCAAGCCAAGATCTATCTACTAGATTGTAGCAACGAGTCGATAGAATAACTCACCCTCGAAGATTCCAAAGTGTTTAACGAGAGCGGATTCTCGTGGGTGATGTAGTTGTATTCTTCCCGATCTCAAGATCGCGTAGACGATCCTTCCGGCGCTGCGTTCCGGCAGCGCTCCCGCAGTCGGTCACACGTTCGGTACTCGACGAAGACCTTCCTCTCCCTTGTTCCAGCAGGCAGCGGAGGTTGTAGCACTCTCCTCGCAATTCCGGCAGCACAACAGCGTGGTACCGGAAGTAGAGGGGAGATCTCGCAGGGCTTCGCCTTAAGCCGGAGCGAGTATGGTGGAGTATGAGAGAGCTCCTCGGCGATCTAGGTTTTAGACACACCAAGGAGGAGGTGCTAGAGCCGGCGGCTAGGGTTTGGGGCACCCCAAGTCGGCGGCTAGGGCAACCCTAGGAGGCGGCGGCAGCTGCAGGAGGTGGTGGCGCCAAGCTAGGGTTTGGAGGAGAGGTACTTGTGTGTGCTAGGAGGGAGCCCTGCCCCTCCTTATATAGGTGGAGGGGCCGGCGGCCAAGGGGGAGGGAGAGGAGTCCCTCCCCAACTCGGCTTGGAGGGGGCACCACCGGTTGGAGGAGGGAACTCCTCCCCAACTCGGTTTCCCCCTTCCTCCTCTTTTTCACTTTCCAAATTTAGCCGTTTGACTTTTCAATTTAGCTATTTGACTTTTCAAACTAGGATTTGAATTAATCCTTTATTTGGAACAACGATGACACTTAGTACATGATGCAATCATACCAACTTGATACAACACATCCATGTACCCTTCCCTTCCGGAGTGCCGGACATTCCGGAACATTCTAGAACATTCCCGATGAAAACACCGGAAACATTTCCCAACTCCGAAACGGGACTTTCCTTATATGAATCTTATTCTCCGGACCATTCCGGATCTCCTCGTGATATCCCGAATCCCATCCGAGACTCCGAACAACATTCGGTCTCTTTCTCATCATTCCATAACTACTCAAACAACGTCGAATCCTTAAGTGTGTCTCCCTACGGTTCGTGAATTATGCGGACATGATCGAGACACTTCTCCGAACAATAACCAATAGAGGAATCTGGAAATTCATATGGCTCCCACATATTTCTACGATTACTTTGCGATCGAATGAACCACTTACATACGATATCAATTTCCCTTTGTCTCACGATATGTTACTTATCCGAGGTTATGATCGTCGGTATCTCTGCATACCTAGTTCAACCTCGTTACCGATAAGTACTCTTTTCTCGTTCCCGTGATATGTGATCCCTTGTGAGCCAGTCACATGCTTGCAAGCTAATTGGATGACATTTCACCGAGAGGGCCCAGAGTATATATATCCGTCATATGGATGGACAAATCCCACTCTTGATCCATGTGTTTCAACCAACACTTTCCGAACACTCAATGCCACCTTTATAGCCACCCAGTTACGGTGTGGTGTTTGATGTCATCAAAGCATCCATCCGGTAAAGGTGATATGCATGATCTCATGGTCAAAGGAATTAGATTACTATGTATCAGAAAGCATATAGCATTTGAACTATTAAAATGACTTGATCTTTATGCTACGCTTATCTATAGGAGTATGTCCACCATATCATTATCCTAACGATATGATCTTGTTGTTAATAACATCTCAATGTTCATGATAGGGAAACCACAATCATCTATTAACCAACAAGCTAGTATTATATAGAGGCTTTACTAGGGACTTCAAATTAAGTTTACAAATCACACAAGTATTAATGTTTCCTTGTTAATACTATTATAGCATGAATGTAAACATTTATCATAAACACAAAGATATAATAATAACCACATTTATTATTGCCTCTAGGGCATATCTCCAACAGTCTCCCACTTGCACTAGAGTCATCTAATCTAGATTACATGGTAATATACCGAACACCCATGGCAGTTTGGTGCTGGTCATGTTTTGCCCTTGGGAGAGGTTTAGTCAACGGATCCGCCACATTCAGATCTGTGTGTACTTTGCAAATCTTTATATCCCCATCCTGGATATGTTCTCGAATAGCGTGAAAACGTAGCTTGATATGCTTCAGCTTCTTGTGTGACCTTGGTTCTTGCGCATTGGCTATGGCACCCATGTTATCACAGTAGATAGACATTGGGTCCAGCGCACTAGGAACCACACCTAGCTCTGTAATAAACTCTTTCATCCATATCGCTTCTTGTGAAGCCTCCGAAGCAGCCATGTATTCCGATTCAATTGAAGATCTCGCCACAACGCTTTGCTTTGCACTCCTCCAGCTAACTGCTGCACCATTCAAAATAAATACGTATCCAGATTGTGATTTAGAATCATCCGGATCGGTGTTCCAACTAGCATCGGTGTAACCATTAACAACGAGCTGTTCATCACCTCCATAAGAAAGAACCATATCCTTAGTTCTTCTCAACTACTTAAGGATGTTTTTGACATCTGTCCAATGGTCCACTCCTGGATCACTTTGATATCTGCTAGTTAAACTAACAACATATGCAATGTCGGGTCTAGTACATAGCATGGCATACATTAGAGATCCTATGGCTGAGGCATAGGGAGTCTTACTCATCCTTTCTCTATCTTCTGCCGATGTCGGACTTTGAGTTTTACTCAAGGTCGTATTGGGCAACATGGGCAAGAACCCTTTCTTGCTATCTTCCATTCCAAACCTCTTTAGAACTTTGTCCAAATATGTACTTTGTGACAATGATATTTGGCGTTTTGATCTATCTCTATAAATCTTTATGCCTAATATGTAAGCTGCTTCGCCAAGATCCTTCATTGAAAAACTATTATTCAAATATTCCTTGACACTATTAAGAAGGTCTACATCATTCCCAATCAATAATATGTCATCCACATATAGTATTAAGAATGCTACAGAGCTCCCACTCACTTTCTTGTAAATACAAGCTTCTCCATAAGTTTGTATAAAACCAAAACTTTTGATCACCTTATCAAAACGTTGATTCCAACTTCGGGATGCTTGCTTCAATCCATAGATGGACTGTTGAAGTTTGCATACCTTGTTAGCATCTTTAGGATCGACAAAACCTTTGGGTTGCATCATATACAACTCTTCATCAATGTCTCCATTGAGGAATGCTGTTTTGACATCCATCTGCCATATCTCATAATCATAATATGCAGCGATTGCTAACATAATCCTCATAGATTTTAGCTTCGCTACTGCTGAGAAAGTCTCATCGTAGTCAACTCCTTGAATTTGTCGAAACCCTTTTGCGACAAGTCGAGCTTTATAGACAGTAACATTACCATCAGCATCTGTTTTCTTCTTGGAGATCCATTTGTTCTCGACAGCCTTCCGGCCATCCGGTAAGTCCACCAAAGTCCATACTTGGTTTTCATACATGGATCCAATCTCGGATTTCATGGCTTCTTGCCATTTATTGGAATCTGGGCTCATCATCGCTTCCTCATATGTCTCGGGGTCATCGGTGTTGTCCACCAACATGACACTCATAACGGGATCATACCAATCTGGAGTGGTACGAGTTCTCGTTGACCTGTGAGGCTCTGTAGCAACTTCAACCGAAGTTCCATGATCATCATCACTAGCTTCCTCTCTTATTGGTGCAGGCACCACAGGAACTTCTTCCGGTGCTGCGCTGCTCGCAATTTCGAGAGAAGGTTCGACAACCTCGTCGAGTTCTACTTTCCTTCCAGTCACTTCTTTCGAGAGAAATTCCTTCTCTAGAAAGGATCCATTCTTGGCAACAAAGATTTTTCCCTCGGATCTATGATAGAAGGTATACCCAATAGTTTCCTTCGGGTATCCTATGAAGACGCATTTTTCCGCTTTGGGTTCAAGCTTGTCCGGCTATAACTTCTTTACATAGGCTTCGCATCCCCAAACTTTAAGGAACGACAATTTAGGTTTCTTCCCAAACCATAATTCATACGGTGTCGTTTCAACGGATTTAGATGGTGCCCTATTTAAAGTGAATGCGGCTGTTTCTAATGCATAACCCCAAAATGATAGCGGTAAATCTGTAAGTGACATCATAGAACGAACCATATCTAAGAGAGTTTGATTACGACGTTCGGACACACCATTACGTTGTGGTGTTCCCGGCGGTGTCAACTGCGAAAGTATTCCGCATTTCTTCAAATGCTCGCCAAACTCGTAACTTAGATATTCACCTCCACGATCAGAACGTAGAAATTTAATCTTCTTGTTACGTTGATTCTCTACCTCACTTTGAAATTCCTTAAACTTCTCGAAAGTTTCAGACTTATGTTTCATGAAATAGATATACCCATATCTACTCAAATCATCCGTGAAGGTAAGAACATAACGATAACCACCGCGCGATGCTACACTCATTGGACCACACACATCGGAATGTATGATTTCCAATAAGTCCGTAGCTCGCTCCATCATACCAGAAAATGGAGTCTTAGTCATTTTACCCATCAGACATGCTTCGCATCTATCAAGTGATTCAAGAAGTCCATCGGAATGGAGTTTCTTCATACGCTTCACTCCAATGTGACCAAGACGACAGTGCCACATATAGGTTGAGTTATCGCTCGATTTCAAACGTTTAGCCTCAATGTTATTAATATGTGTATTTCCACTATCGAGATTCAATAAGAATAGACCATCTATCAAAGGTGCATGTGCATAAAACATATTACTCATATAAATCGAACAACCATTATTCTCGGATTTAAACAAGTAAGCGTCTCGCAATAAACAAGATCCCGATATAATGTTCATGCTTAATGCAGGCACCAAATAACAATTATTTAAGTATAAAACTAATCCCGATGGTAGATGAAGGGGTAGCGTGCCGACCGCGATCACATCAACCTTTGATCCGTTTCCCACGCGCATCGTCACCTCGTTCTTCGCTAGCTTCCGTTTATTCTGCAGCACCTGTTTTGAGTTACAAATATGAGCAACCGAACCAGTATCAAATACCCAGGCACTACTACGAGTACTAGAGAGATACACATCAATAACATGTATATCAGATATACCTTTCTTCTTGATGTTGCCGTTCTTCAAATCCGCCAAGTACTTTGGGCAATTCCGCTTCCAGTGACCTTCTCCCTTGCAGTAAAAGCACTCAGTATCAGGCTTAGGTCCAGCCTTGGTCTTCTTCGTCGGCGTGGTAACTTTCTTACCACCCTTCTTGAAGTGTCCCTTCTGCTTAGACTTGCCTTTCTTGAATTTGGTGGTCTTATTGACCAACAACACTTGGTGCTCTTTCTTTATTTCCACTTCTACAGATTTCAACATGGCAAAGAGTTCTGGCAACGTCTTGTTCATGTTCTGCATGTTGTAGTTCATCACAAAGTTCTTGTAACTTGGTGGTAGTGATTGGAGGACACGGTAAATCCCCAAAGCATTAGGAATCACTATACCCAAGCTTTGAAGTTTGTTTGCGTGCCCAGACATCTTAAGCACATGCTCACTGACGGAGCTGCCCTCTTCCATCTTGCAGTTAAAGAACTTTTCAGAAGCCTCATAGCTTTCAATTGCCGCATGAGTCTCAAAGATCAATTTGAGATCCTCGACAATATCATATGGGTCTGAATTCTCAAACCTTTTCTGAAGCTCCGATTCTAAACCATACAAGATAGCACACTGAACTGTGGAGTACTGAGTCTTCCGAGTGAGGTAAACATTCTTTACTTCATCGGAAGCATCAGCTGCAGGTGGGTCACCCAGCGGTGCATCCAGCACATAGGTCAAATTACCAGCTGTGAGGACAATCCTCAAATTGCGGAACCAATCCGCGAAGTTGCTTCCATTGTTTTTCAACTTTTCTTTCTCTAGGAATGCATTAAAATTGATGGTAGGGGCTGCCATTGATCTACAACATATTTGCAATAGTTTAGACTAAGTTTATGACAAATTGAGTTCAAATTAATATTAAAATTAATCTAGGTGAACTCCCACTCAAAACAATATCCCTCACATTGTTTTAGTGATCACACGAACCAAATCCACCACATCAACACCGATCATCACGAGAGTTGATATAGTTTCAATGGCGAACAATCGACATGTTCATCATATCTACTATATGATTCATGCTTTACCTTTCGGTGATCAGTGTTGCGAGACCATGTCTGTACATGCTAGGCTCGTCAAGATCAAACCTTAGTTTCCGCATGAGCAAATCTGGCTTGCTCACGTTGTATACACTTGCGGAATCTAACACACCCGATCATCACGTGGTGCTTCGAAACAACAAGCTTTAGCAACGGTGCTAACTAAGGGTGAACACTTTATGACTTGAAATTCATGTGCATGAGGGATCATCTTATAATGCTACCGTCGTCTACTAAGCAATACAAGATGCATAAAGGATTAACATCACATGCAATTCAAAATATGTGATATGATATGGCCTTTCTTCTTTGTGCTTCCGATCTCCATCTTCTAGCACGAATATGATCTCCATCATCACCGGCATTGCATCAAGGTCAATGACGCTTCTCCATGGTTGTCGTTCACCGGCTTCAACTATTACAACTACTTTGAATAGACACGCGGGTCTTAACATAAATTAAAGAAAACCATATGGCTCCTGCCGGTTGCCAACTTACAATAAGGAACATTGCATACATCAAATATAATCACAATCATGGCCATATCACATCACTGCACACCCCTGCAAAACAAAGTTAGACGCCTCTACTTTCTTTGCATGTTTTACGTGGTTTGGGGCTTTCAATAAGTGTTGTTCTAACTTACGAACAAGAACCACAACATTGATACTAGTATTGTAAATCACCCGTTGTAAATTGGATCTTAACTATGCTAGGAGAAACAGGCACCCGCAAAGCCACTTATGCAATACAAGTTGCATGTCAAGCGTGGAGCAAGTCTCATGAACGATGTCATGTAAGGTTAGCCCGGGCCGCTTCATCCCAATATCCCGCAAGATGCAAAGTACACAAGAAGAAATCGACAATAAAAGCATCAACGCCCACAATGACCATTGTGTTCTACTCGTGCAACAGATCTACATATAGACACGGCTCTGATACCACTGTAGGGTTTCGTAGCATGGAAAACAAAAATTTTCTACCGCATACAAACAAGCAAGCCAAGATCTATCTACTAGATTGTAGCAACGAGTCGATAGAATAACTCACCCTCGAAGATTCCAAAGTGTTTAACGAGAGCGGATTCTCGTGGGTGATGTAGTCGTATTCTTCCCGATCTCAAGATCGCGTAGACGATCCTTCCGGCGCTGCGTTCCGGCAGCGCTCCCGCAGTCGGTCACACGTTCGGTACTCGACGAAGACCTTCCTCTCCGTTGTTCCAGCAGGCAGCGGAGGTTGTAGCACTCTCCTCGCGATTCCGGCAGCACAACAGCGTGGTACCGGAAGTAGAGGGGAGATCTCGCAGGGCTTCGCCTTAAGCCGGAGCGAGTATGGTGGAGTATGAGAGAGCTCCTCGGCGATCTAGGTTTTAGACACACCAAGGAGTAGGTTCTAGAGCCGGCGGCTAGGGTTTGGGGCACCCCAAGTCGGCGGCTAGGGCAACCCTAGGAGGCGGCGACAGCTGCAGGAGGTGGTGGCGCCAAGCTAGGGTTTGGAGGAGAGGTACTTGTGTGTGCTAGGAGGGAGCCCTGCCCCTCCTTATATAGGTGGAGGGGCTGGAGGCCAAGGGGGAGGGAGAGGAGTCCCTCCCCAACTCGGCTTGGAGGGGGCACCGCCGGTTGGAGGAGGGAACTCCTCCCCAACTCGGTTTCCCCCTTCCTCCTCTTTTCCACTTTCCAAATTTAGCCGTTTGACTTTTCAATTTAGCTATTTGACTTTTCAAACTAGGATTTGAATTAATCCTTTATTTGGAACAGCGATGACACTTAGTACATGATGCAATCATACCAACTTGATACAACACATCCATGTACCCTTCCCTTCCGGAGTGCCGGACATTCCGGAACATTCTAGAACATTCCCGATGAAAACACCGGAAACATTTCCCAACTCCGAAACGGGACTTTCCTTATATGAATCTTATTCTCCGGACCATTCTGGATCTCCTCGTGATATCCCGAATCCCATCCGAGACTCCGAACAACATTCGGTCTCTTTCTCATCATTCCATAACTACTCAAACAACGTCGAATCCTTAAGTGTGTCTCCCTACGGTTCGTGAATTATGCGGACATGATCGAGACACTTCTCCGAACAATAACCAATAGAGGAATCTGGAAATTCATATGGCTCCCACATATTTCTATGATTACTTTGCGATCGAATGAACCACTTACATACGATATCAATTTCCCTTTGTCTCACGATATGTTACTTATCCGAGGTTATGATCGTCGGTATCTCTGCATACCTAGTTCAACCTCGTTACCGATAAGTACTCTTTTCTCGTTCCCGTGATATGTGATCCCTTGTGAGCCAGGCACATGCTTGCAAGCTAATTGGATGACATTTCACCGAGAGGGCCCAGAGTATATCTATCCGTCATATGGATGGACAAATCCCACTCTTGATCCATGTGTTTCAACCAACACTTTCCGAACACTCAATGCCACCTTTATAGCCACCCAGTTACGGTGTGGTGTTTGATGTCATCAAAGCATCCATCCGGTAAAGGTGATATGCATGATCTCATGGTCAAAGGAATTAGATTACTATGTATCAGAAAGCATATAGCATTTGAACTATTAAAATGACTTGATCTTTATGCTACGCTTATCTATAGGAGTATGTCCACCATATCATTCTCCTAACGATATGATCTTGTTGTTAATAACATCTCAATGTTCATGATAGGGAAACCACAATCATCTATTAACCAACAAGCTAGTATTATATAGAGGCTTTACTAGGGACTTCAAATTAAGTTTACAAATCACACAAGTATTAATGTTTCCTTGTTAATACTATTATAGCATGAATGTAAACATTTATCATAAACACAAAGATATAATAATAACCACATTTATTATTGCCTCTTGGGCATATCTCCAACAATGCAACTACGAGAGTTTCCCTGTATGCAACCCTAACTACTAAGCACGTAAAAAGAGGAGCGAGGAAACCGTAGTGGAGCATGCGGAGACACGGGGATTTGTTTCATCGCAGTTCCTTCCTTGTTAAGGGAAGTACATCTGTGTTGGAGGGGTGGGCGGTTCTAAGACCACCACGCCACAATAGGCCTCACCCTATTCTTCGATGGATCTCGCCACGAGAGGCCTGATCCACCTTCTCCACTATTCGATCCCTTCAAGGCGGGAACCGGTGCCTTTTACAACACTATCGGGGCACACACCCACAACCGAATTGGGGGCTCCCGAGATGACAACAAGCTGCCACAAGAACAAGGTTTATCAATATAAACAAAAACAAGGATCTAGGAATTTACAAGAAATACTAGATCGGGGGTTCTCCAAATGAATGGAGAGGAGATGAAGCGCTTGATTGCTGATGATGAAGATCGAGTTCTCCTCCTTCGATTCCCCAAGGGATGGGGCCTTTGGGTGGAGCTCTCTTGGATGAAGCTTTCAGATCTGATCTGGTCTTTTTCGAATGAATCAAGAGTTCTGACAGGAGGGGGGAAGGCTGGCTTAAATACCCCCTCCCCAGATCTGGCCGTTGCACAACTTTGGGGGCGGATTATCCGCCCCCCACTTGGGGCGGATTATCCGCCCCTGAGAAAACTCCGCCTCAAGGGCGGATTCTCCGGGGGAAACTCCGCCCCCTCTCTGGGGCTGGCGCCTGCGAAACTTGGTGAAGATCTTGGGGGGGCGGATAATCCGGCCCTCCTGAGGGGCGGATTATCCGGCCAGAGCGGGAAGTCCGGCCAACACTCCGCCCCCTCTCTGGGGCTTGCGCCTTGGCGATGAGCAGGGAGGCGGACTATCCGGCCCCCCTAAGGGGCGGATTATCCGGCAGGGCCAGAAAATCCAGCCAAAACTACGCCCCCCCTCTGGGCTTGCGCCTACTTGGGAAGAGGGAGGGGCGGATTATCCGACCCTGGTGGGGGCGGATTATCCGCCCCCAAAAGCAGAATCCTTTTCCCTTTTTCCTCATAGAGCTGCAACACTTCAACACACATTAAATAATCCTTGATATTGTTATCTAACACACAAAACACTAGGGATTATAAAATGTTCTTTCAGTTGGCTCGTACCTCTTCGTTGATAAGCTCTAATCTTGACCGTCGGGATGAGATCCAGTGGCTAGGAGAGGAGATTGACCCGATTTTGGCTCATAATAGAGAAGACATAGATCTGTGTTAGAGAGACAAATCCGTAGGTCAAATTGAAAAACTTACAACATGAAAGTTGTGAGAAATCATTAGTCCTACCTTCTCACCAAAGAAATTTGGATTTGAAGAAACGAGCGCGAGTACATCTTGGATTTACACCGTCATATCTAAAAATATTGCGATGCAAAATTCTCCGGATGTGGTGGATGAAAAGAGGTGAGGTTTTTCAGGACTGAAAGATTTCGACGAGATCTATAACTTTCGTGTTTTGGCCGAAGGCAAACGACGAAGTCTAGATGGGTGAATAAACGAAATAAGATTCGGTCATGTGTAGATTCGGGATTTCGAGAAGGGAAACTCATACAGCTGTGGCTCCATGTGTTTATATGGAGGTTTAGGATGGTGGAGAGATAGGTCTTAGAGTAGGGAACAGGTAAAAACAAATGGAAGTCAATTTGGAGTTGTAGATTAAAAGTTATAAGAGTTTGAGTAGAGATAGGTTTGAGAAAAATTGATTTGCACGGAAATTAAAGCAAACCAGAGATCGATCCTTCTTCGTGCGCGTGGCTGGCTGGTTCGTTCTGGTAGCTAGGCCAGCCCACTTAGATTTTTTTCTTTTTTCATTTTCTATTTACTTGTTTCCCTTATATCTTTTGCATACGAACTCCAAATGATACGATTCTTGTTTCTAAATTTTTCTAAAATCGAATAGATCATTGTAGGATCATATTTATAATTTTTTACTAATTTGAAGTAGTGGCTTTATAAATACTTGTATATTTCATTTTATTTATATCTTTATTTGTTTGTATTTATTCCATAACTTTTTCATAATAGCTCCAAATGAGCTCAGTTTTGTTTCTAAAATTTTGTAATATTAATTGGATCTTTTTAGGCTATAATTATCAATAATCGATGCCTTAGCAACAATGGATTTTTATAAAGCCAATTTAATTCCCTTTAGGAACAAAGTGGCATATACTATTTAGGGTTTTAGTACTTTATTTATATTTAGGGATTTTTCTTGATGCAAATATGCAATGCAATGCTGATAAATATCATGCAAATGCAATTTTTTTTCTAGTCCCAATTTATAAAATCCTGAGATGTGACAGGAGCCGACAATGTCGCCAACTCTACATCACATACTAGTAGTATTAGTCGAATAGTCGTGCATTGGCACGGTTTTAAAAAGCAAACAAGACAAAATACATCTATATTCTATATAATTTATATACATATATATTATATATACTAAAAGTAATATAAGGTTGTTTTTCAAGGCACCAGGTTGATCTACATCATACTAATTATTTTAAGTAGTTAGATCTAAAATCTATGGCTACGATTTAATAAGAGATTAACTTTTACGTTAAAAGTTATGTACTTTAAGGTGCCCCTTGACACGATCTGTGATGTATCAAAAATAAAATCAAACTCCCGTGCACGTTATATATCAAGTAAAAGACGCATGTAAAGTATGTCCAAAGGACTCTAGCGGTGTCCCATAATTTTTTTGCCTACACTAGCAGTTACTCAAGTCCATTACTTGCACGCAATGACGCAAATCAACCATCAACACTCTATCAACTCAGCTGCGGGCCCAGGATTTCTACTGCGTGTATTCAAAATTTCAGAGGGTCTAAACTTTTTTTTGCCACTCGAGCTAGTGTTTGGCATGCACAACTGATCATAGAAACAAACGTATAGTTCTAACTATGTAACACATTTTGATAGTAACATTATTGCTTCATGAGAAGAGATTATAACTAGAAACTATCCAACATATAAAATGGGCAACATAAAAAAATATCTAGATGATAGAAAATAGCAAAATGAAAGGAGAGCTTACAAATTAAAGGATAATTTTCCGACTCTTCAAGGCTTGAAAACCAGTGATGATGTCCTCATCCTTGGCTTGCAAAAAAAGAGCCCTCTCAATGAATATAACTAAACAACCATTCAATTTTGATTTTCAATCCGTCTCTTCCTTGCAACAGCTCTTTCCAAGAAAGCTTCTAGATCAACAAAAACAGGACCACTCTTTCTCTTCATGCTTCAGACAAAATAAACTTGTACAATCTGTAATAAATACAAAATGAAAATAACGTTTCATTTATCTGAATTTCAGACAAACCATATTTGAACTTTCCTGAATTTCACCTCACGACATGGTTGAGATAAGATGGAGCCTGGAATAGGGAGCAAATTAGCCGCCCAGGAGATGGAAACAATCAAATAGGTGGAGGAGCAGCAGTGGTTGGAAGGGCCGGGGCGCCGGGCACAGCTCCAACCGGCGAGGCGGCGACGAAGATGAACCGCAGCCGCAGATGTCCTGGTCGAGTCGTGGAGCAGCCCAGCAGGAAGACAAAGACGAAGAGAGGACCGTCGACTTCCGTGTCGACGCAGCGACTCCTCCGTCATGTGTCGGTGGTTCCAGATCGATGCCGACGATACAGTTTGGGGAATTGGGGGCGATCGGGATTTAGTGAAGAGCGGCGCAAACGAACTAACCGACACCGTCAATTCCAGCGCGTCTGTTCCCGAGCGAGCGAGGCAACGAGCGATGCTCCTACTATTGGGCTCATTTGCTAGCTGGGCCTCGTAACAGGAGAAACGATGGACAGGAAGTGGCCTTCGTTGCCAAATAGTCTACCCATTCTTGTACTTTTTCTATCTTTTTCATTGATATACCTGTTATATAATTATATATGACTAGTTTTTTGCCAATTTTTTGGGTATTCACTTGAATACCCTTGAATTGAAGTGGGCCTGCCCCTGCATCAACTGCACGCGGCAGGCACTCATGAATAGAACTGCATGCAACTTCACGGCGTGAGCAAAGGGGAAGACTTCCTGCACATACACTAGGAGAGTCTCAACAATGATATATTGCATTTTTTATTGGTCCATCAATATTTTTCCTTGGTCGGGAGCACATCAGTGGATCTCTAGATTGTCTGTCTATACGGGTTTATTAGGCCAATTCGTAGTTTAAGAAAAACATTAACCGTAAATTTGGTCCATAAAATATGAATTATTTGTCATGAAAAATTATACTGTTGGAAATGTCTTTTGAATTTGAATCCAATGATTACTTTTTGTGACATATAATTCATAACTTTTCTCACCAAAATTTATGATCAAACTTTATTCTTGAACTATGTGTTCTAATAAACCATGTCGAAAGGATTATTTATGACTTCGATTAATATTTTCCTTATTTATGACTTTGATTAATCTTTTCCTTCTGTACATGGGACATTTGACCAAATAAATTAAACTATTGAGGATTTGTGTTTCTGAGATGTAGCTACTTTACGTATATGACAAGAACAATTATTTGTGGCTCTGAGTTTGTAATTGTTGACGAAAATTTGAACATGAAACTTATTCTTAAACCAACAATCAAAATAAATAGCATGTCCATGACACAGGGTTTACAGTTATAGAGTTCTATAAGATTTATAGAAATATTTTAACTTAATTAAGTGCTTAGAGTGGGGTTTAGTTATACACGTTTCCCGCCTACAATTATTGATTTCTATAAGATTTATAGAATTATTTTAACTTAATTAAATGCTTAGAGTGGAGGTTAATTAGTAGTTCATGCCTAGACTGACAAAAATAAAGAACCGGAGGTATTACATATTCTGGGAGCGAAAGAGGCAATTGGAGAGTTATCATAGTATGATGTTGGGTGCTACATGTACGAAGATACAACTGCATATACTTCAGTTGTATTGACGCATAAATATGTAGTAGTGCATGCAAGAAAAATCTAAAAATTATACCCATTCTGTTTGCTAATATAAGAAATTTTGGCAAGCTAATTTGGTTTGGCAAAATGTTCTATATTAGTGAATATGGAGTATTATTTATAAGGTAGAGTATTCACGGCTGAATTTGTCATGCTTTAAGTTGAGAGAGAGAGAGAGAGAAAAAAAATTCTATTGATTGTTCTATTTCTCAACATAATTTGATTGACTTCTTGAGCGATCTTTTCTTCGTCTAGAACAATAATATGTACCTTTTGATGAAGGGATCAATTATTGTGGATTGAATCTAGTTATCCTAACTTTTTAGTTATTTGCCCACAAACTAAATATGTTTTATGCACAACTTATATTGTAGTTAACATAATATTTATGGTGACTATAAAATTGTTTGATTTCTAAATGCACAACATTGATTTATCGAGTGATATAATTATTTTAGACAATTTCAGATCTTAATATCTACTGCTAAAGAAGATGCGCTCGCATCTACGAGGGCCACCGTGCTAGTTGATATAAAAGAAATTGACCAACAAAAATCACTGAAATACTTCACTGGGTTCTATTTTAGTGTCCTCATGCATATTGTGCGCATTTTTTGGATCTTTGGCTAGATGGACAAGGGAAAATCTAGTACCCTAGAATCCAAACATCACTCCAAAAAAGGAGGTCTTAACTTTGTTTAAATTCATATATCTACACATTACGATGCACAAGATACATGTATATTTAGACAAAGTTAAGATATCAATATACTTATCTTAGGCCTTGACCAACTGAGTGGGAACTTCATTCCACGACATCTCACACACCCCTATTAAAAAATTCACATCACTCACACCTTACCGTGTTGTCCGGTCCCTTTTACCAGCATGGTTGGTTGATGGTTCAACGCCCTCCCCCGTCTCCCAATCCTTCTTAGCGCTCATTAGCAAAGTTTCTCATGTGTTGCTACAGAAGAACAAAAACTATTAGTCATTGTACTATTCCCAATTAGTTGACTCCAATGTCGTTAGTAGCTGTGTCACCAAAAATAATGTTGTCATCTTCTTCCTCTTACATCCTTCTTTGCAAGATATTATTTTGTGAGTTCTCCTCTCTTCTACAATATTCCCGCTCCATCTTTAGAATGTGGTGTTCCTAAAATTAGAGTACATTATATTGATTTCGATGTTGCAGCATCCCAGTAACCATCGTTTTTTTAGTTCATGCACCAAAACAAAACATAAATTCGAGTGTTATAGTAAAGCAGCAATAAGTTTGTTTACAAAAGGAAGAGCTTTCAGATTTTAGAAAAGTGACCACATCCTCCACTTTTCCTAGCTTTTCTATGGTTAGATATTGCACCGTGACTTTGAAAACTAAAGAAAAAGGAGAAAAATTCTAATATTGGGTGATCAATGTTAGTAAAGTAAGGTTGTTAAACAAGACAACATCACTTATGACTTTCTTAAATCTATACAAATCTCTGAGACTGGTACTCTTAATTAAATTATAAGAATAGGTAGGCCATTTGCTTTTAAATGATTTTTTAGAAGTGACAGCAAAAACTAATCGGTGATATACTAAGTTGAAACAAATAATATGGTTTTCAATATTGTATCTATATAGAGATCATGCTGTCTCATTGGTTTTAGTAGGGTATAATGTACAGAAAAGGCAGAGCACTACACAATATTGTTACACCATGATGACGCCCAGCACTGTCGTGGGACGCTTCGTTGGAAACCCCAAGAGGAAGGTGTGATGAGCACAACAACAAGTTTTCCCTCAGTAAGAAACCGAGGTTATCGAACCAGTAGGAGGAAGGAAACATCTCAAAGGTGTTGCAAGCAACGTGGAAACCTGCACAACACAAACTCAAGACTTTGCCCCAACGAATCAGTGAGGTTGTCAAGCTCACCGGTTTGCTGTAACAAAGGATTAAACGTATGGTGTGGAAGGTAATGGTTTGCAGCAAGTAAACAAGTAACAGTGGAAGATGTATCAATGGTAAAGATTGGACCGGGGTCCATAGTTCACTAGAGGTGCTCTCCTTAGATAAACAACATGACATAAAGGGTAAACAAATTACAGCAGGGCAATTGATAGGAACTAAGTAAGGCATAACAATGCAATACCAGACAAAAAGATCCTATGAGATTTGATTGGGCAATACAACAATATACATAGACTGTCATCCAACTGCATCTATGACTAGAAGTCCACCTTCAGGTTATCATCCGAACCCCCTCCAGTATTAAGTTGCAAGCAACAGACAACTGCTTTAAGCAAAGTGTGTAAGGTAAACAATCCACTTGTTCCATGAACAAGAGATCGTTGTTTTCTCCCTAGTAGCAACATCACATCTATAACCGAAGAGATTTCTATCACTTCTCTTGGAAACTAGAGGCATGAACCCACTATCGAGCATAAATACTCCCTCTTGGAGTCACTAGCAACTACTTGGCCAAGATAGCTACTAACAACGGAGAGCATGCAAGATCACAAAAACACAGACATGGAGTCACTAGCAACTACTTGGCCGAGAAGAAGTTAAGACCCCCCCCGATCTAGGGAAGATCGTGGCGGTGGCTACGGACAGTTTCGTGGAGTTTTGATCAGGTGCCTAAGGTTTCTGCATCGGGGGATTCTTATAGGCGAAGAGGCGAGGCCGGGAGGCGACCGGGGGGGGCACACCCTGCCCAGGCATGGGCCCACCCCTGGCTGCGCCTAGGGGGGTTTGGCCGCCCTGGTTTGCTTCTCCATCTCGTCTTCTGGATTCGTGTCCCCCACGGTAAAATATTGACTTTGGCTTTTGTCCCGTCCAATTTCGAGAATATTGATTTTCTGCCTTTCTGGAACCAAAAACAGAAAAAAACATGCAACTGACACTATGGCAACTTGTTAATAGGTTAGTTCCAGAAAAGATATAAAAACACCTCAAAGTGTAGACAAAGCAAAGCAAAGTAGATACTAAACAAGCATGGAGCATCAAAAATTATAGATATGTTTCTGACATATCAAGCATCCCCAAGCTTAACTCCCGCTCTTCCTCGAGTAGATAAGTGATAAAAATAATAATTTTTGAGGTGACATGCACCATCAAAACCAAGATCAAACCATTTCCAAGCATTGAAAGCTGGGATCAAAGAACTCTAAACACGTGCATGAAAGATGGAGTTCTTACAATAAGAGAAAGTAACTATGCATGCAACATGAAAGGCTACAAACAAAGATCATGAATAACATGCATTGAAAAATGTTTGTTTGTTTCACATACAGAAAACATGGTATAGTGGCAATCAACTTGTCCCTCATAGAGTAGCAAATAGATGCATAGGACACCTTCAAAGTTCACAAGGGTGACTAAAAACAAATAGCACAAGAACAAGTAATATCACAATATGCATCAATCAATAAGCTTTGGGACATTGCACACAGAATGGCAACTATGCTCTCTTAATGGTGCCTAAAGGAAGAAGGTGGATACTCAAATAATAGTGGAAGAAAGGACCTTTGTAAAGGGAATCAGGGATTTCAAGTTTCAAAAAGAGCTTCCAAAAATTACGGTACTTGTTAGCTTTTAGCCCTCATTGTCCCTATCATAAGCATCTTGAAGTGATTAAGGTTAAAGTGAACAAACTATGGAGTATATGCTTGATAAAGTATAAGTTGGCAATCTCAAGTCCCTTGAATACGAGGGCCACACCTCATGCTACTCAACTTCAGTCACCTATAAGTTCTTGTTATTGTAAGTACATGCATATCATAGAGAACCGCCAACGGGGTACCCCTTGCACATGGTACGGGAGCTATCCCATAACCAAAATGACAAGGCAAGCAGACAATGAGCATCTCAGTGATCTTTTTATTTATTATATGCATAGATTTTTATTGAGGATGTTTCATAGATAGCTCACTATGGTGATGCTGCAAGTTTCCACCATGATTAGGCATGGCTTAGGCTAGCGGCCCAGACGTTTCTCTAACACAAAATACAAACTCCATGGACTTACAAGCTCCCTCTTTATTTCACACCAGTAACATCCATAGACAAAAGAGCATGATATCAACTGAGTACAAAGTACAAGTGCAATGTTGAAAACGTTCCCCGTGACAGCACGGTTTTGCTAATTCAAACGTATAAGTGCAAGCATATACAAAAAAGACGACACAATGGTTCAAGTTTATTAGGGCAAAGAATATAAAGTGTGCCATCAAGTTTGTGAGGGCTTTAATCACTAAGTTTTCACATAACAAAATAGTTTTTAATTGGAAGATAGATGAAAACAAGAATATACTTGGAATGGTGTAACAAACCATGCATAGGATTTTATAGTGGACACTTTGAAATAAATGGGTTTCTTGGGAGCTGGAAGCATGAGTGGAGCTTACTCATACAAGTGGAGGCTAGCAAAAGACTGGGAGCAACCAACTAAGAGAGCATAATGGCCATAATCATGCAGAGCAACAAAGCATTACTAATCAAAGCATAGAGTGGTACTACAAGTCAAGGAATAAATGATCATAGAGGCTATGGTGACTTGTCATAGTCATAACATGGTGTGAGCATGTGCCAAGTCAATCCAGACAAAGCATCAAAGGAGAATACCACAATACTATGCTTTTGCATGCTAAAACAACACATAATTTCTTCAAGGCACACTAAGCAATCCAAATTGTTTGGAACAAGACATGCTATAGCAATAATCACTAAGCATAAGTTCAAAACAACACCTAGCATGTCATGCTAAAGTCTAAGTCACAGTCAATGCAAGCTCCTCTTGCACTTCCAAGCAAGAACTTTCTACTCCTTTCCAACACCAATCGACTTATTTGAAATAACACAGCAAGAATGGGGGTCCAACCTACTTTATTCAAGCAAACTAAACAAACTAATCAAATCAAACAAAAACTAAGAATCTCCAAGAAAAACACAACAGCGCATGAAACAATAAAAACGAATTGTCTAGACAGACCTGAGCTTTTTATTGATGAAGAAGGGGATGCCTTGGGCATCCCCAAGCTTTGACGCTTGTACCTCTTGGATATTTCTTGGGGTGACACCATGGTGGCATCCCCAATATTGAGCTTTTGTCCATTCTTCATCTCATTAAATCATTCTCTCTCTACACCTGAAATATTTCCTTCATAGAAAACTTCACACAATCTTCATTAGCAACATTAGTGTATTCAAAAGATATTAGATCTTAGGCAAAGATTTGTAACAGCAAGACTTTTCAATAAAAACACAAGATACTATAGCAACTCCTTCAAAAAGCTCAATTCCCCAAAAGAGAACTCAAAAAGGAATCAATAAGAAGCAAATGCAAATAATGGCAGAAATCTGTCAAAACAGACCAGTAGGTAGAAACCGATTTTTTCAAAAATCTTCTGTTGCTCAAATAAAAAAGTGTTGAACTAACGAGAGTTATCTAACACACTGGGGGATGTATTCGTAATGTTTGAGCTCAATCCGAGTTACAGAGACTCCTCACAAATTTTTATGGTGGAGGACAGAAATCTGTTTCAGGACAGCAACTCCCCAAATCTTACTTCCCTCTCATTAGAAGTCATTCTTGGCACAAAAAACAAATAAAAAGGATAAGGAGAGGTTATTACTGAAGTAATAACTTCCAAGACTCAAGGAAACTCTTGGGTTATCTCCCAACAAGTACTTTTCTTTAACGCCATTAAGTTAGTCATGATAGTTTGAGAAGATGCTCACATAAGAAATATGAATTGAAGTAAAAGAGAGCATCAAGAAGAAAATTCAAAACACATTTAAGTCTAACCCTCTTCCTATGCATATGAATCTTGTACACAAATAAATTCATGAAGAACAAAGTGACATGCATATGAAGATAAGACAAGAGTAACTTCAGAACTTTCAGCACAAAGAGAGGTGTTTCAATACCATCAAAGCTTCTACAACCATATTTTCCTCTCTCATAATAATTTTCAGTAGCCTCATGAATAAATTCAACAATATAGCTATCACATTAAGTATGCTTTTCATGATCTACAAACACATAATTTCTATCAAGCTCAAAAATAGTAGGATTAAAACCTTCACAGGTTTTACCCAAAGTAGATATTTCAAAAGGATTCACAGGAACATAACATTCATCCTCCTTTGGTAAGCATGTGGGACAATAAAATAATGTAAGGGATAAAGAGTTACTCTCATTAGAAGGTAGGCATGGGTAGATAATCCATTCTTGCTCTTTTTTTCATCACTCTCCTGCTCTTTTTCATCTAATGAGCTTCCAGTTTTAACAATTTCTTCTTCTATAGGCTCCTGCAAGGCATTAGTCTCTTCCATTTGTGGAAAGCATCTATTAAAATATTCAAGAATATAGCCATTTTCTTCCTTATAATTATCAAAGCAAAATTTAATTATCTCATAAACCTCATATTCATAAGGTGCATCATCAGTATTTTCAAGCAAACTAGCAAGTTCAAATGCACCCTTGAAAGCAATAAATTCTTCAATTTGCTACACATCATAAAAGTCATAATTTCCTTTAACATAAGAGGATATGGTAGCATTATCATTATACTCACATTGAAAATGGAGGTGTTTATACCTCCTACAGCAACAAGCTTTATCAAAGCAATAAGTAACATTTTAAGTAGAGCACACGTCTCTAGCAATAGTATTCAACTTATCAATTTGTTCCCATAAGTGTTTCCCTTTTTGTGACAAACGATGTTCCTTATAATAATTTTTTTGTTCTTTCGTGAACCCACCTTGCCAATAAGAAGTAGTTTTAAAGAAACCATCCATTAATAGAAAGCATAACCAAGCAAGGCAATAACAAACCAACAACTAGAGTTGGAACTGATTTTTGTGTGTTTTTGAATGAAGAAAGCAAACCAAACTAGACTAATTTTTTTTGAGTTTTTTAAAAGAGGCAAACAAAACCAAGCAAAAGAAACTAAGCAAACTAAAAACAAAGTAAAGAGAAAACAAGTGGAGGACTCCCCTTGTGAAGACGTCCTTAGCCTCCCCGGCAACAACTCTAGAAAATAGCTTGATGACGCCCAACACTGTCGTGGGACGCTTCGTTGGAAACCCCAAGAGGAAGGTGTGATGAGCACAACAACAAGTTTTCCCTCAGTAAGAAACCGAGGTTATCGAACCAGTAGGAGGAAGGAAACGTCTCAAAGGTGTTGCAAGCAACATGGAAACCTGCACAACACAAACTCAAGACTTTGCCCCAACGAATCAGTGAGGTTGTCAAGCTCACCGGTTTGCTGTAACAAAGGATTAAACGTATGGTGTGGAAGATAATGGTTTGCAGCAAGTAAACAAGTAACAATGGAAGATGTATCAATGGTAAAGATTGGACCGGGGTCCATAGTTCACTAGAGGTGCTCTTCTTAGATAAACAACATGGCAAGAAGGGTAAACAAATTACAGCAGGGCAATTGACAGGAACTGAGCAAGGCATAACAATGCAATACTAGAAAAAAAAAGATCCTATGAGATTCGATTGGGTAATACAACAATATACATAGACTGCCATCCAACTGCATCTATGACTAGAAGTCCACCTTCAGGTTATCATCCGAACCCCCTCTAGTATTAAGTTGCAAGCAATAGACAACTTCTTTAAGCAAAGTGTGTAAGGTAAACAATCCACTTGTTCCATGAACAAGAGATCGTTGTTTTCTCCCTAGTAGCAACAACACATCTACAATCGAAGAGATTTCTATCACTTCCCTTGGAAACTAGAGGCATGAACCCGCTATCGAGCATAAATACTCCCTCTTGGAGTCACTAGCAACTACTTGGCCAAGATAGCTACTAACAACGGAGAGCATGCAAGATCATAAACAACACAGACATGATAGAATCATAAAGACAAAACCATTAATCAATCTGACATAGTAATCTCAATATCCATCGGATCCCCGCAAATACAACATGCATGATTACAAATAGATTAGATCTTGATCATAAACGGAGCTCATAAGATCTATACATGAAAGCACAAAGGAGGAGATACAACCATCTAGCTACTACATGGACCCGTAGTGCAAGGTGGAACTACTCATGCATCATACCGGAGAGAAGGCCTCCGGGATGATCTCCCCTCCGGCAGGGTGCCGGGAAGAACTTGAGATCCCCCGATCTAGGGATGGCGGTGGCGGCGGCTACAGACGGTTTCGTGAAGTTTTGATCGGGTGCCTAGGGTTTCTGCATCAAGGGCTTCTTATAGGCGAAGAGGC
Organism: Avena sativa; assembly: GCA_916181665.1. Lineage (NCBI taxonomy): Eukaryota > Viridiplantae > Streptophyta > Magnoliopsida > Poales > Poaceae > Avena > Avena sativa. Next base: position 53,027,719 of record OV702298.1, on the reverse strand, counting down.
GAGGCCGGGAGGCGACCAGGGGGGGCACACCCTTCCCAGGCGCAGGCCCACCCCTGGCCGCACCTAGGAGGGTTTGGCCTCCCTGGTTTGCTTCTCCATCTTGTCTTCTGGATTCGTGTCCCCCACGGTAAAATATTGACTTTGGCTTTTCTCCCGTCCAATTCCGAGAATATTGATTTTCTGCCTTCCTGGAACCAAAAATAGAAGAAAACAGGCAATTCGTACTGTGACAACTTGTTAATATGTTAGTTCCAGAAAATATATAAAAACGCCTCAAAGTGAAGACAAAGCAAAGCAAAGTAGATACTAAACAAGCATGGTGTATCAAAAATTATAGATACGTTTTTCCGACGTATCTCACCAGGCGCAATAGCATGGATATTTTCTACCAATTGAGCAAGAATATGTTATAGTTGTATGCGGTATCGGAAATCATATCTTGCGAACGGACTAAAGCACTCATGGTATCGATATGAATGTACAAGCCGGCGTCCATCCAGCAATTCACCCCATACTTTGTCCCATAGGTGATTTCGTGTTGCCAAAATATTCAGAGAATACGGAAAAATACAGTATAGAACGTGTTATACTCACTCACTTTGTTTGTAGACATAGAATTGTCACTGGTGGCTGGCTCGCCGGCATGTCCCCGTGCTTAGCATAGCTGTGCTTTTCTCATTGGAATGCTCCAACATGTTTGTTCCTGATGGCAGCCACCACCTCCTACGCACATCCATGGAGTATATTTTATCCGTGCTTTGGCGGCCGGCGCCGGTAACGTGCCGACGAGGAAGTGATTGCTCGTCAAGGCACAACCAGAGGAATAATCCGTTTTTAGTTAAAAAGTGCAAGAAATCTTTGCGTACGCGTTATTTCCGGATGAAGATGTCGCTCTCGACGGCCACTAATTGATCATGATTTGTGCGTCTGCCCTGCTGATTTCCTCAGCTATTCAGGACTTAACCTGCTCATCGCCCTCAAGCTCCTCATCCAGATTGACATGATGACATCTTCGGCGCCTTCATTCACGACAGTGATGCCTCCGCCGGTGACGGTAGAGGGCCAATAGGACGTTGCACGTGGTCAGTGGCGACACTGTCATGTCGATGATGTTCTCCTTTCTCATGTGGTACTGACGGCCATGAGTTCTAGCCGGAGAGCGTGGTGGCAGATCGGTCTGGTCGCGTCGCTAGACGGAAGGACAGAGTTCGACTGTAGTCATGTTGCCGGAGTACCATGACAAGGCTAGTTGAGTACGAGAATCGATGCGTGTTCATATGCGAGTATTACCATTAATAGTGTCATGGCCTTATGAGATTTTCTGTATATGTTTCCAACTGAAAGGCATCGAGCTGGCCACACACACAAGCCGTGTTCCTAGAGTAGATAAAGCTGCATGCAATCTATCTAATTAACAAATCTAACTAACCATGAGTAGATAACGCTGCATCACACGCCAGTATTTATCTTAAAATAGAGGTGAGTGCGGTGGCATTTTCTATATAGTTAGTGTAAAGTGTGATACCGTGTGATATCACTGTTTTGCTTTTAATAATAAAGACTATGGTTAACAGGCTAGGAGGCTTTCCCGAAAAATGCGGTGCAAGGCCCCGCTGAAAAGTTGGAAAAGATAGAGTGAGATGGCTTAGTTGTGCAGTGATGGGACAGAATGGAAATATAAAAAGGAGAGAGATTATTATTTCAGCACATATCTCAAAGCAGGTGTATGACTATGATTGCACACATACTAATGTGTACAAGTATAAAATCCATTCTCTGAACAATATGGGATTATTAGTTGCTTGTTTGATTATTCTCTCATCTTGGTCGAGCATAACATAATCACAGTCATAGGTGGACGGAAAAGACTCTAATAATAGCAGGAACGTGTAATTCACTCTACTTGTGAATGTCGTGCTCACCGAATTTTATCCTTTTGTTTTTTCCAAATGGCATAAATAGATAATTTATTGTACAGTGAAAATATCTAAAATAAATGACAACATGGATACACCACAGCTTAGAAATCTCCATAAGATTAAGGTAACCTATCAAAAAGTTCAAGTCCTCTTTGGGTTTTGCTCGACATAATGCCACCAAAATGACTTTTGTAGTACATCCTCTTACATAATATAGTATGTTTCAACGAACTAATGTTTTATACTCCTTCAGTTCAGAAATAACTAAATTGAATTTGTCTAGATTTGAATATAAAATCTAGACAAACTTAAATCAGTTACTTATTTCTGAACGGAGGGAGTAGTATGTTTCACAAACTAAATTAGATTGTGAAACATGTCTACATTATGAATTGTGGAGCTGAGGGAGTACCTGCTAAACTGACCGAATGGTTCAGAAATATTGGTGCAATCTCAGCGAAAACGGCAAGCCAACACGTGCAAGAATGCAAACCAAAAAAGAACATTTCACAGCCAGACGCGTTGCAGGCAGCTCTGGTTCCGGATGGACATGTCCGCGACGGCGACGCTGGCGGTGCAGTTCATCTCCAGCAGGACGCGCCGGCGCACGACAAAGCCGCCCAGCGCCGCGACGCGGCCACGCACCCGCGTGGACGTGGCCACCTCCACCTCACCTGCCGCGACGTCGCCCAGGAACCCCGGGTCGTCCAGCAGCTCCCCGACGGACACGTCCACCGTAACGTTCAGCCGCACCGTGACATGCGTGCGCGCCGTGCCGGGTGACCCCACGGCCTCGCCGACCCGCCGCGACCTGTAGTACACCCACGTCTCGCTCCGCCGGTACCGGAGCGACACCGCGTTCGGGTTCGTCACCGACACTTCCACCACCATGGTTAGCCGCAGCGCCGGCCACGACGCCGAGTCGAGGTCCTTCAGGGCGATGGCGTTCATCGTCATCATGGGCTCGCGGACGTGGTACACGGCAACCGTCACGGCGGCCAGGGCGGCTGCCAGGAACACGGTGGCGATGGCGCACGTGAGCAGCGCGCCGCGGAGGCGCCTGGTCGGGAGTTTCATGCTGGCGTTGGTGTCCATGGAGAAAAGGCTGGGTGGTTGAAGATGTTGGAGAGTAGTCAGGTGTAGCATGGTGTAGAGGTGAAGAGTGTGCGGTAGCGGGTAAGTAGAGAGTGGTTTGGTCATGGATCTGTATATATTTTCTCTACATTGATCATCGATCTGTATCTGTATATTATGGGATTTCAGAGGAGAGCTCTCAGTTCGTCAACCTTTGTCGTGGGCCAAAATCAACATATTCGTCCAAACTCCCATTTTGTCACAAATTTTGGACAAATGTGTGCGCCATGTAGGTCGGGTGTCCGTCCTAGCCCACCTGAGAGCAACTCTAACGGGTGACACCAAAAAAGGTGATTTGCCGCATATGGTCGACTGATTTGTGGCACCGTGACGATGACCATTTTATCAGCTGTCGTAGATGCAGTCCGTGTTGCTTCAGCGGGTGTCGCATTTTGCAACACCTCGGCTGTACCACAACCTGATATTTTATATATATTTGAAGTTGAATCGAATTGGACAACACAAATATAACATCAAATCCATGTTGAATAGTTAATAGTTCAATCAAACATTAAACTTAGAACAAGGTTTCATAGTTTCAAGCATAAACATAAATAGATAAATGCAATGTAGAGGCAATATAACCATGATCACTCCTCATTGCCGTTGTTGCTGTTGCTTGGATGTTCTTGTTGCACATTGGCATTTGTTTTGGTAGTATCAACAGCCTCATCTTGTTGCACGTTGACATCAACACCAATGTCACCTTCATTGCCAAAACCCTCGTCATCCACATCTAGTTGAGGTTGCTCAAAACCTTCCATTGGTGTGTCTTGCTAGCAGCGGCGGGCCTAGGATTTCTACTGCTTGTATTCAAAATTCCAGAGGGTCTAAACTTTTTTTTGCCACTCGAGCTAGTGTTTGGCATGCGCAACTGATTGTAGAAACAACGTATAGTTCTAACTATGTAACACATTTTGATAGTAACACTATTGCTTCATGAGAAGAGATTATAACTAGAAACTATCCAACATATAAAATGGGTAACATAAAAAAATATCTAGATGACAGAAAATAGCAAAATAAAAGGAGAGCTTACAAGAGGTCTTTTGTGGTACCCTCAAATAAATAATAACCCTTTATTTTGATGCATCCAAAGGCCCTTAACTATTTATACTAGTGCTAAAAAGGAGACTAGTATAATTTATACTAGTGAGGAAATTGACACCACAGGTTAGACAGGCCATAGTCGGGTCTGGCCCAAACATTCTTCCTGGCCAAGAACAGGAATTACAGCGGCGGCCGCCTCCCTCACATTGCTCTCAAGCTGACAAACCGGTTGATGGATCGGCCGAATACAAAGACGAGGATAATCACCAACGATCACGACCAAGCCGGCATGCTAAAATGCTTCACTAGCGTTGTACACTGTTGATCGGGTTGTCCACCAAATTCTCAGGTTGTCAGTTTGTCACACATTTTAGTACAATTAAAATGCTTCATTAGCTACGCTGGTCGCTGGGACACTGTCACTCTGGCTGGCAGCTGCCCACTGGGTCGCTAGTTGCTAGCTTTGGTAAGCTAACAATTGCTCATTTGCTTGTACTGCTACGTCCAAATGAGTTATAATGCCACGAAAAATATTATGAAATATATACATGAAATATTCCCCAAAAAATAACCTTCATCTTTATGACATCTCGAGCAACTCACAAGATAGTATGGATTCTTCAGCAACCCACTAGATAGTATGGATTCTTCAACAACTTACAAGACAGAATATCCAGTACAGTGGATACTAGATAGTCTACTTTTCATGAGTACAAATATTTTTATACAGAACAATCTTTTCAGAACAAACCAGAAATAAAATAAGCTAGACCTAAAGCATCTCCATACATAGGCAATGACGAGGTGGAAAATTAGGAGGAACAAGACCCGAAAACAACAAGTAAACCATTCATTTCAGATCATAAATCATCATTGCATAGTAATCACTTGGTTGTGCAAGCAACGAAGTTCAGAAATCATACATCAAATTCAGAACTGGGACCAAGTTCAGACAAGGTGGATCATAAAACTAGCATTGCTACTGGAACAAATTCTCCCACAAAAGCTCTCTACATTGCAGAAAGTCTGATGATTCAGAAAATGAAGTTGATGGAGAAGGTGCATTGCTCTACACGTTATGTAATGCTTAGGTACACTCATATATGTGGATGTTTAAGTTTGAACTGTTTAATTGCCTATGTATCAGATTTTGGCAAACATGCCCTATCAGTTTAGTCTGCTGCATAAACTTAGAAGTGAAAATTTGAAAGCTAGTCCTGCTAGATGTTGCCAATTTACAAAAAGAAAAGGAGTCTAGAGCCTAACTAGAACCAAGTCGACAACCTCTACCAAATTGACAGAAGTGTAGAAGCAAAGAGAGGGAGGAACGAACTCCCTGCTCGGCGCCTCGCCATCCGTGTCGCAAAGACAACCCTCATCAAAGTAATGTTCATGTCAGTAGTCATGTAAATCATGTACAAAAAAATAAGTTTATATGCAAGATGGATCCGCGTGTGATTTATCAATCTAGTCAATCTCAATTCTCGTGTTAACAAGATGAATCAATCTGAACAACTGAACTCTAACTGGACATATCTTATGTACACTGCTATTTAAGAATATCAAACATAGTGCCAATAAGAGTAGAGATTAATAGTTGCCATAATCATCAGTCATACAGGTAGCAAAACAATTTCGTAATCCTACTCAGTTTCAATATTCGAGTAAGAAATTAAAACTCTATAGCATCAGATCCTTCGATTTTTTTTGCTAGAAAATAAAGATCGACATGTAAATCTGATCCTTCAACTTAATCTTACAATTACATCTAAAATAACAAAAATCTGTACATGCTGATGGACCTCTACAATGTATAGGAACATAATGTGATTTGATTTAATCCAAAATCCCAAACAATGTATGGGAACATGCGTGTATAGCTGTGGAGACCTCCCCTGTGGCGGCGGCGGGGTGCAGAGAGTGGAGAGGGGCGGCGATGCAAACCTGGGGTACGAGCTCTGTCAGCGGATCCCGTGGGGGAGAATGGCGGCGCGCGATGGGGGGAGAGCGGCGGATCGTGTCCGGGGACATTTGCGGCGGAGGGTGTTTGGGAATAGCGACGAGCTTTGTCAGCGGAGCCCGTCTGAGGGAGAGTGACGGCGCGCGACGGGGGAGAGCTGCGGCTCGCGTCCGGGGAAATCTGCAGCGGCGGGCGTCCGGGGACAGCGACAAGAGCGGCGGCTCGCGTTCGGCGACTAGGCGGCGGAGGGATTCCACGAACAGCGGTGGCGGGCGGTGTCTTGTTCGTGTTCAGGGATTTTATAATTTGCCACTGTACTTTTCAGTTTTATTATTTGCCACAACATGTGTCACTGACATGTGGTGGTCAGTGTGGCAAATAATAAATTTCTGAAGTAAAGTGTGGCAAATGATAAAATATTACAGCAATGTCACGATTGAAGGGTTTCAGCTCGTCTGATCCGTTTGGTGTTTTTTTCTCCCTAAAAATTACGAAGTGGGCTTACTGGGCCAAATCTTTGTCAGCCGTTAGATTGGATTATACTAGTCACTTTTTGATAGTACTAAAAGATACTGTAAAAGAGGCCTACAAATTAAAGGATAATTTTCCGACTCTTCAAGGCTTGAAAACCAGTGATGATGTCCTCATCCTTGGCTTGCAAAAAAAGAGCCATCTTAATGAATATAACTAAACAACCAATCAATTTCGATTTTCAATCCGTCTCTTCCTTGCAACAGCTCTTTCCAAGAAAGCTTCTAGATCAACAAAAACATGACCACTCTTTCTCTTCATGCTTCAGACAAAATAAAACTTGTACAATTTGTAATAAATACAAAATGAAAATAACGTTTCATTCATCTGAATTTCAGACAAACCATATCTGAACTTTCCTGAATTTCACCTCACGACATGGTTGAGATAAGCAGGAGTCTGGAGTAGGGAGCAAATTAGCCGCCCAGGAGATGAAAACAATCAAATAGGAGGAGGAGCAGCAGCGGTTGGAAGGGCCGGGGCGCTGGGCACAGCTCCAACCGGCGAGGCGGCGACGAAGATGAACCAGTTAGCCGCCGCAGCCGCAGATGTTCTGGTCGAGTCGTGGAGCAGCCCAGCAGGAAGACAAAGACGAAGAGAGGACCGTCGACTTCCGTGTCGATGCAGCGACTCCGCCATCATGTGTCGGTGGTTCCAGATCGATGCCGACGATACAGTTTGGGGAATTGGGGGCGATCGGGATTTAGCGAAGAGCGGCGCAAACGAACTAACCGACACCGTCAATTCCAGTACGTCTGTTCCCGAGCGAGTGAGGCAACTAGCGATGCTTCTACTATTGGGCTCATTTGCTAGCTGGGCCTCGTAACAGGAGAAACGATGGACAGGAAGTGGCCTTCATTGCCAAATAGTCTATCCATTCTTGTACTTTTTCTATCTTTTTCATTGATATACTGTTGGAATTTGGTGAGTTTTGGGCTGTTGGCCTATTAGACAAATTCTGAAATTCTCTTTGGTCCACTTGTATATGGCAGCATATGACTGTTCTAATGGTGCTAAAGTTTAGTCCCACATTGCTAGTTGAAGGGGAGTTGGACCACCTTATATAGTAGAGTGTTGCATCAGTCACTAAGGTGTGACAAGAAGAGTAGCCCTCGCGCACTCCTCCTCCGACGCCGCCCGCCTCGCCTCGCCTCGACGCACGCGCGCGCGTCGCAGGATGCTGGTATCTCGCCAAGCAGGGCTTTATTTTGCTGGTTGGGAAAACTGATTATGAGTCATTAACGGACACGTTAATTACATCCGTTTCTAGTTTTTATGGACGTGGCTGTTACCGACTCGGACGTGGGCTGAGCCCACGATCCTCCTAATCGGCACCGTATCAATCCACACACGCGCCTACCTCCAGAACCTTGCGCCGTCACTTTCGTCTTTCCCATCCCGGCTTACGGCGTGCACCACAGATCGGGACAATAGGCCTCCGGAACCTCGCCTCTCGTGAACCTGTATGGGTGGGGGGCGATCAGGTTTTTGGGGAGCGCTCAAGCGCGACTACTGGCAACTACGACATCGTCCGACGAGGAGTTCCCGAACGACGACTTCTTCCCGGACGTCAGCGACCTCTTCGACAATCTCAACATGGGCGACGCTGCTACAACCGATGCGGCTGCTATTCAGCCTACACTGTACGTGATACTTAACTGTCTTTTACGGATTATGCTAGAGTTCTCTATTCTAGCGTTTGGTGTAGATGTGATAGGTTTATCTCCTATAGATGTAGTCTGTTTATCTACTTTGTTGATTTGCATAATTGTTTTAGTACCGTTTGTATGATCATGCTTTATCAATTTATTATTCGGATTAAATCATATGGATTATTGCTTATATTTCCAACAATCCAAAAACCTAATTATAGGCAACTGAATTCCACTGGTGTAGCCGCGGCTACTAGGCCGCCTCCTTTTGATGGCATGCACTATAAGAGATGGCGCAAGAGAGCACTTCTCTGGTTTGAAAACCTAAACTGCTATAGCGCCACTCTTGGCAAGCCTAAAGGAGATCTTTCTGCTGAGCAGGAAGCGAACTTTAAGAAAGCCGATACCATGTTTATGGCGGCTTTGTTCAGTGTTCTTGGGGACAACATTGTTGACCCTTATATGTCATTTGATAATGGCAAGGACGCGTGGGAAGCGCTCGAGGCCAAGTTTGGGGTCTCGGACGCTGGCACTGAGCTGTATGTCATGGAGCAATTCTATGACTACAGGATGGTTGATGAGCGCTCCTCGTTGAGCAAGCTCATGAGATACAATCACTTGCCAAAGAACTTGAGCAGTTCAACTGTTCCTTACCGGACAAATTTGTGGCTGGTGGCGTTATTGCCAAGCTTCCTCCTTCGTGGAGGAACTTTGCTACTTCTCTGAAACATAAGAGACAAGAGTTTTCCGTTACGGATCTCATTCGGTCTCTTCATGTGGAAGAGAAGGCGAGAGCAAAGGACAAAACTGCTCGAGGACTTGAGGGAGGTTCTACTGCCAATTTAGTGCAGAGGAAAAACTTCCAATCCCACAAGTTTAAGAATAAGAACAAAACTGAAGGAAAGGGAAAGTTCGATGGCAAGAACAAGGCCACACACTCAACCAACTTCAAGAAGAAAAATTGTGGCGCCCCGCAAAAACCACTACTAGAAAATCGCGTTGTTTTTGTGCATTGCATCATCATGACCGCATGCTCATGTCATCATGCCACAATGCATTTGAGCATCGTCATCATCATGCATTTGTTTGACTGAAACTATTTTCGAAAAACATATTTTGTTTTCTAAATACCCCGCCTTTATTTCAAATCCAAAACCCGGGTCTCCGGATTATTTTGTTTCGTCTACCAATGGTTTTCAAAAGCCCCATTTTAAATATTAAAACATTTATTTTATTTTTAGGGGCAGCCGTACCGGGCCGATCCGACCCAGTCGGCCACCCCCAGTACAAAACCGGACTATCTAAACCCTTTTCCTACCCAATCCTATTCTACCCAGCCCCCTCCACATCACCCCGGCCAACCACAGCTCGCCACATCAGCCTGACCCCAAATCCCCACCAATCGCCGCCTGCCACCTCACCCCCAGCCGCCAGCCTGGGCCCCACCCGCCGACCGTTCCCGCCCGCGTCCGCGCCCCACACCCCCTCCCCCGACCGCCTCGTGCTCCACCCCGCCACCTGCCCCGCGCGGACCCCACCTCCTGGGGCGGACAGACGCGCCCCGGCGCCTTCCTCCCTCCTCCCTCCTCTGGCCCACCACCTCGCCTCGCCCCGGCCTCGATGCAACCCCCGCCTCCCCTCCGTCTCTGCCTCCACCCGCGAGCAAGGTCGCCGCCCGGCCTCCTCCATCCGGCCTCCCCCCCTCGCCGGCCGCCGTCGGGCCGCCCCGCCCCCTCCCGCCTCTCCCTTCTCCGCCTACCCCGTCCTCCTCACCTCCGGTCTTCCTCAGCGACCCCGCCTCCTCCCCGCGCCTGCTGCCGAGACGCCCGGGCCATGGCGCCTCCGCGGCCCGCACCTCCCCATCGCCGCAGGTCCCAGCTCGCCCGCCTCGCCGGAGTCCGGCCCAGTCCGCGCGCGAGCCCGCCCGAGCTCCTCCCCGAGACGCCTCCTTCCGAGCGCATCTCCCCACCACCAGCCCTCTGCCTCCCCGTCGCCGCCTCCGCCCGCGCGAGCTCCGCCCTCCCTCTCCCAGGCAGCACCGCCCCGGGCCCCAGCGCGTCCTCGGCCTGCTCGCCGTCTGTCATCGCGAGCGCGCACCGCCACTCTCTGGCCAGGCCGAGCCTCCTCTGGCCGCCGCCAAGAACGCCGTCTGGAGCAGAGCATCGAGGCCGCCGCTCGAGCCTGGCGTCCCCGACCCCAAACCGCCCTGCCTCTGCTCGCCGTCGCCGGGCCCTGTATCGGCTCTGCCTCCATCGCCTCCTCGCGGTACCCCTGCCGTAGAGCTCCAGCCGCTACCACGAGCCCTGCCATCGCGCTCCTCCTCTCCGAGTTCGGCCCGCTCCCTGAGCCGGCGCCTCCAACACGTCCCCGCGCGAGAGCTCGCCGTTGTGGGCTCCCGTCTTTGTGCGCTGCGTCCGCTTGAGCCTCAAGCTCGTCTCCATCTGTGCGTGCTCCTGGCCGTGTTGGCCTCTATGTTGTAGTTGTTTGTACTTTACCAGGACCAAGTGGCGATGTGGTGCTGTTGTTTGTGCTGGTGCGGTGACCACTGCGGCTATGATCCGCTACCGAGGGATAACAAAATGTAAAGAAGACACATGCTACCTCTCGGTGCACAAAGCTGGACAAGGGCACCGGTGATGCACGAACAAACTACTTCCAGGACCAATATACGACAAGATCTCCGTCATGAACATCAAGATGTTCTTTCATGGATTCCGAAGCCCCGATCCGAAGCCAAGACCGCACCCGTCGGCCCCGAAGACCACATATGCGACAAGTCCTCCTTCCCGGAACACCAAGCTCTTCATCCCGAACGCCAAGACCGACCTGACACGCGGAACTGACAAGATCTTCGCGACGACAAGATCAACACCGACCAGGGCGAACCCGATGCGCCCCCGACGCCAAACCAAGTCCTCTTTCCTGGAACGCCAAGCTCTCCTTCCGTTGTCCGAGAACGATCTCGTCGAGCCGTTCTCCCGTCGAACCCTGAGACCGACCCCGAACCCCTCGGAGCCCAAGTTCGCCGAACCCTAATGTGATTCCCTATCCGAGACCCCATTATTTTATAATATGACATTATCAACTGATGCATATTAAATTGTTCATGCATGCATACTTGTCTGTGGTTTGGGGGCATTATGCCAATTCATCTCATAATTAAATATGGAGTCTATATGCGGGATATCTTTATCTTATTCTGGACTCCATTTAAATTGGCATAGCGAACCGAAGCCATGTTTTGTCTTGCTAATGCAACATTTAATTTGCGGGGTAGATAAATAACTTGAACCATCTAATAAATTATCGGGACCCCGGTTCCGCTTAATATGACCTAATCGCATTGCATCTTTTGCCATGTCACGCATCATACATGCATCATGCCCGATCTTCTACCGTAGTATTAAATAGTGCATCCGGTGTTTCTTCTAGTGTTTTGCTTCTTCACGGACTAGGCCGATGAGTTGATGCGAGTGTCGATCCGATCTTCGGATGAACCTTCGGCAATGTTTTCAGGCGAGCATCTCCCCTTTTCTACCTATCTTACTTTTATAGTATTTATTCCCTCCTGTTGATCTATTGCTATCGGTGTTGCGATGCTCTAGTTTTAGTGCCCGTGGTATCCCTTGCAGCCTTATATTGCCTTGGACACATCCTATTACCTGTTGTTTGGTAGATAGTTGGACTTGCGTGTCGTAGTTGCTTGCTCAAGTGCCGTTGCGTGTCGTCCAGTACCACAGTTGTTGGAGTATTGCCGTGTGTTTAATGTTGGAGATGATCATGGCTTTAATTACTGTTTAACAACTAAAATTGAAAGTAGGTAAATGCAGAGGCACAGGTGGGCAATAGATGTTATTTGGTTGTTAACCGTCCACTTGTGTCCCGTAGGACCCCGAGTTCTTGACACCTGTTCCGAGATCGAGCGCGCTAACCACAGGTGGGGTGTGTGGGCACCCCCATCGATTAGTACCTGATCTCAAAGTATTGTACTGGGGGCCACAAAGTAGTTTGGAGCTTTATTACTATTCTGTACTTATGCCATGCTTTACTGCTTTATTTAAGATTGTGCGAGGAATGCACCTGTACTGTTTAGGATTGCGGAGTGTTTTCGCGGTATCGATAAGCCCAGTCACTTTTCCGGGTTCCCAGTCGTTTACAGCCACTGACGCAAACCCTGGGTCCGTTCCGGAGCCGGCCAACTTCGTTGCGGGTAGCTTAGTGGGGTGGCCCCCATGTACTTGCTTTGGGTCTGGGAAACGTCATGACTTAGGCCCCGCCGACATACCGATGGGTGTATGTTAACTGATCTGGCAAAAAGGGTCGAAGTGCGTGTGGATACTTTGGTGCACCCCTGCAGGGTTAAATCTTTTCGAAAAGCCGTGTCTGCGGTTATGGACGACTTGGAGCACAGTTCTCGATCATAGACAACTATAACTAAAGTTTACTGTTATAATTTGACTGGTATCCGATATGACTAGTAATCAGCTTCACTACAACGGACTGGCTAAATAAAAGTACCAACAACTGCTGGGTTTGGGTTATCTCATGCTAATTGTATCTGACTAGTAAGTGTTGCAACTACAATGGAATGGTTAACTAAAAGTGCCCACTGCTTATTATATCAGGATGACTATCTATACCTGACTAGTAATTGATGCAATGATAACTGAATAAATAAAACTGCCAACGGTGTGAGTTCCTCGGTTGACTTCCTCGTTTGGTCTCGAGGGGGAAACACCAGGATGGGTATGTTTGGTGGTAGTATCAGGTTGGTTCCGAATAAGTCTTTCTTACCCCTCTCTGATAGCCGCTATTTGTATCGAGTCTCTATAGGTTGTTTAGTGCATGCCGCGCTGCCGCTTCAGTCCACCATACCTATGTAGGCGAGGACCGCCGAATTCTAGTCTCGCCGTGTACTGGCCTCAGTACTGACCGCTCTCTCCTTTTTCCTTTGCCCTTTGTCGGCACCCCTTTTGTTTAAGCAGGTTTTGAGATCGACGTCGTTAGCAGGGTTACCCTTCCGGCTTGGCCTGGGCAGGGTTATGGACGCCATTGGTTATTCTTCAGGGCTCTTAGCTCAATTTGCATCTTGTCCGTACTCGGACGCTATCTCGTTTTCCAGGTGATTTGGATCTTTGTATTGTATATCTGTACTCTTGACTCTTTGAGTCGCTGTTGTATATATATGTTCTGTGGGTTCCATCGTGGACTATTGTGTAATGATATTACTTCGTTTCCACCCGCACGAAATTGCCTGGTGGGCACCTTTGAATCGTTTCTATGCGGTTTTGGCGGGAATCGCTGAAACTTGCATAGGGCCGATTCTGAGGGTGTTACAAAAATGATAAGAGGAAAGGCTCTTGCCACGTCTGTGGTGACCCTGATCATTGGGCTCCTAGCTGTCCTAATCGCTTTGACAAGCGTCAACATGGGAACAGCGGCAAGTCCGCTAATGTTGTTATTAGCGATACTGAGATGAAGGATGCTGGGTATGGTATTTTACCTACTATCCTTTCAGTATGTCATTCTCCTGATTGGTGGATAGACACGAGTGCTAATACACATGTGTGTTCTGATATCTCCATGTTTTCCTCTTATCAGGTCTCAAGGACCTCTTCAGTGCTGATGGGAAACGGCTCACGTGCTTCTGTTCATGGTGTTGGTACGGTAAATCTGAAGTTTACTTCGGGGAAGACCGTACAGCTGAAGAATGTGCAGCATGTTCCTTCCATCAATAAGAATCTTGTCAGTGGATCGCTTTTATGTCGAGATGGCTTTAAGTTGGTTTTTGAGTCCAATAAAGTTGTAATTTCTAAGTATGTACAATTTGTTGGAAAAGGTTATGAGTGCGGAGGTCTGTGCCGCTTGTCTCTGTCAGACTCATGTATTAAAGTTATTAATCATGTTTGCAATGATAATGAGTCCAATGTTTGGCATTCACGACTTTGTCATATTAACTTCGGTTGCATGACGCGGCTAGCCAATATGAGTTTAATTCCAAAATTTACCACTGTCAAGGGTTCTAAGTGCCAAGTTTGTGTGCAAGCAAAGCAACCCCGCAAGTCTCATACGGCTGCGGAACCGAGAAACTTAGCACCGCTAGAACTTATACATTCAGATCTTTGTGAGATGAATGGTGTGTTGACAAAAGGGGGAAAAGATACTTTATGACGTTGATTGATAACTCCACTAGATACTGCTATGTTTATCTCCTGAAATCTAAAGATGAAGCTTTGAACTACTTCAAAATCTATAAAGCTGAGGCAGAAAACCAACTTGATCTTAAAATCAAGCGGCTAAGGTCGGAGAGTATTTTTCAAACGAATTTGATTTATTCTGTATGGAACACGGTATTATACATGAGAGAACGCCTCCCTACTCACCTCAGTCAAATGGGGTGGCCGAAAGGAAGAACCGCACTCTAACTGATTTGGTTAACGCCTCGCCTCGCCTCGTCATGACGCGCGCGCTCGCGTCGCGGGTTGCGGGAATCTCGCCGAGCCGAGATTTATTTTGCTGGTTGGGAAAACTGATTATGAGTCATTAACGGACGCGTTAATTACAGCCGTTTCTAGTTTTTATGGACGTGGCTGTTACCGACTCGGACGTGGGCTGAGCCCACGATCCTCCTAACCTGCACTATATAAGTGCCCGGGCTAAACCTAATCAGCATCGTATCAATCCACACACGCGCCTACCTCCAGAACCTTGCGCTGCCGCTTTCGTCTTCCCCATCCCGGCTTGCGGCATGCACCGCAGATCGGGACAGTAGGCCTCCGGAACCCCGCCTCTCGTGAACCTGTACGGGTGAGGGGCGATGAGGTTTTTGGGGAGCGCTCAAGCGCGACTACTGGCAACTACGACGTCGTCCGACGAGGAGTTCCCGAACGATGACTTCTTCCCGGATGTGAGCGACCTCTTCGACAATCTCAACATGGGCGACGCTGCTACAACCGCTGCGACTGCTATTCAGCCTACACTGTACGTGATACTCAACTGTCTTTTACGGATTATGCTAGAGTTCTCTGTTCTAGCGGTTGGTGTAGATGTGATAGGTTTATCTCCTATAGATGTAATATGTTCATCTACTTTGTTGATCTGCATAATTGGTTTTAGTACCGTTTGTATGATCATGCTTTATCAATTTATTATTCAGATTAAATCATATGGATTATTGCTTATATTTCCAACATATACCTTTTATATAATTATATATGACTAGTTTTTTGCCAATTTTTTGGGTATTCACTTGAATACCCTTGAATTGAAGTGGGCCTTCCCCTGCTTGCGAGCCAACAAAATCTTGATGCGAGTTCACATTCATGCTATTCAAGAATGTCTCATTATCCAATCTAATAAGCACAAGAAATTGCATATATTACCCCCTATTTTGTACATGTACAATTCGTCGACAAAAATAGAAGGCAATACCTTTGCGACATTTTGTCGAGCATATCTTGCGCAGGCAAGAACGACGGTGGCACATTCTCGGCGACCGGCGGCAGCGGTGGCAGAACGAATGGACGAGGTGGCATCTCCCCATCCGTGGGCGGCTTCCCACGGCTCTGGACGGTCTTCTGCTTCTTCGCCCTCCCATCGGTGGCCACATGGCAGCAGAGGGAGGCCGCTTTGATGCATCGGCGGGGTCGGTAGTCGTCTTCCTCCCCTTTGCAGCCGCCTCCCGGTGACGCCTTGGCTCAAATTCGGTGCGGCGGCGGTCGGCCTAGGCGGCGCAAAGTTGTGGCGATGAAGGGGCGGCGGAGTAGGGTTTGGGTGACCGGAGGAGGTGGTGGCCGAGTCTGTGGGAGTCGTGGAATCGACTGCGGGGGCTCTAGGGAGGCCATCCATGGCATCTCGGTCGCCGACAACTGGCGCGGAAGGAGGAGGTTGGGGCGGCGTGCTAGGGCAGGAAATTCCGGGTGATAGTTGTGATGCACGCGCGTGGGGGTGGGATGGGGGAGGCGGCAGCGCTAGAGGTGTGGCAAATATGCATCGCGAGGGGGTCGTGCGGCAAAATATCTGCGGTACCAGCCGACGACACGGTAGCTTCTGGAGCGATTTTTTGGCCAAAATGTGCTGCATTTGATAGGTTTTTAGGGTGGTGTTGCATTTTGCAACACCTTTTAGAGTTGCTCTGATGATGTGACAACCCAAACCACCTATCTTCCTAACTTCCAGTGTCTCCCCTCTCTTGTAAGAATCATGTTGACGGTGATTCTTTCGTCGTCTACGCACCTCTCCCCCTGTAGTCTTTGATGGACCGAGCTGACCATCGTGCTAGACAAGCTCTCCTCTCTCAGGACATATGCCTACCTCTACCTTCTCTTCCTCACACCTTTCGTCTATGATATCTCCCACCTCTCTCATGCATCGTCTCCCCCCTCACCTTGCCTTCCACAACACCACCACCAGTTGCCTCGCTCTAGCTACCGCTTGCATGTAGGTAGGGGGGCAACACTGATATCAGGTGTACACTATTAGGAAAAGGCTTATAGACCGGCACAGCAAATTTCAGGTGCGCCGTAGCGCCGGCGCCCAACTATTCCCGTGCATCGATGCTACCCAACTACCCTCGGCGCACACCATATACCACACGTCGGCGCTAACCCATGATCACCCCTGCCTTTCATTGCATAGCTACCCTCAGCGCCCTCCAACCCATGCGCCAGCACTAACAGCACTACCACCCGCCAGCGCCATAGGGCTTGATACCGCCGGTGTTGGGCCAGGCAGAGATAAACAAAACTTTTTCCCTACACGGTGAACCCAAGATCTAGATGAGGTAGAAGGCCACGAGGATTACCACTAGACGCACGATTGCAGATTACTGATGAAGCGCGTCAGTTGAATGCAGTGTAGTCCTCATGATCCGATCCAATCCCACGATCGTCGAAGCGCTGATCATGCAACACCTCTATTGCTGTCCACACGTATGAGGAGGTGCTCCGACAGCGGACTGCTAGGTCTAGTGCGGCGGCTGGACCGAATGGGGCTAGGGTTTACAATGCATGGAGTGGTCTAACCGTGCCCTTTGGGCATCCTGCGCCCGGTATATATAGGGAGTGGAAGTGGAATCCACTGACTTGTGGCCCATCTATTAAAGCCTATACGTGTCACTGCAAGTCCAACTCCTGACTCAGTCCGTGTCTGAATCGGGTCCAACCCAAATGACTTGCTCCTGCATTTAAGTGTGTGACCCCGTAGCCTCATGGCAACTTGGACACGATTGGAGTCCGACTCGCAATCGATCAATCGGTAGCGGCTTCTAGCAGAACGTGCCGACTCCCAAGTACCAAAGAGTCATTAAGACATGCCTTTCCAATGCGACTTATGTCCAAGTCCCTTTTGCCTCACGAAATACCTTGTCGGACTATAGGCAAATAAATTTCATCCCTTAAATAGTCTGACTCTCTTCTCGATCCGAGATAAGTGATTCACCCGACTAACTCTTAGTCGGTCGCCTCTGTTAACACTTAACCGAGTCGTGCATGGCCATGATTTCTGAATAATATCACACAAGAGGGCCCAAAGAATATCTCTCCAGTTGGAGGGGCAAAATCCCATCTTGGTTATCCACATCACACAGATTGTTTCTCAGTCAACCCGAACTATGCCTTTATAACTGCCCTGTTATGGATCAACATTTGACATAACCTAAGTCGGTGATCCACAACTCATATTGTGAAATAACCTCAGGTCTAAGGATTACATTGATTGAGATATACAAATAACGACTTGTTAGTTGTATCTCAATATGGGTCAATCTGACTTGCTAAACTCTTTAGCCGAATCTGTGTAAGTCCGAATAGCATCACCATGCCCATGAAAAGTGGAACCGAGTCATCAACCGACTTTCACATTAGTCTAAGTTTTGTGTCCAGCACAACCTCAATGACCAATGATATTTAGAATGAACAACATGGATATATAGTTCCACAACTGAATCACATATTTAATGATATACATCAGATGTTTATGTAAGGACAACTTAATAACTTTATGAATACAATGGGAATTATATCATACATGATTTCCTCTAGATATTCCCAACAGTCTCCCACTTACACTAGAGTCAATCTTCTGACATCACATGTCTAGGCATCTAATTCCCATAGCTCTCAGGTGCGCCTCATTCTTCGGATGTGGTAGAGGCTTTGTCAACGGATATGCAATATTTGCATCTGTGTGTACCTTGCATAACTTGATATCACCTTGATCCACAAACTGGTGAATCAGGTGATACCGCATGAGTATCACCTTTCTTCTAGTGTTGTCTAGGTTCCTTGGCTTGTGCAATGGCATCATTGTTGTCACAATACTCGTCTAACGGATTGACGAGCCCTAAACTACATCAAGATATATGAGGAAGTTCCTCATACAAACGACTTCCTTTGCTGCCTTCGAGGCGACAATATACCCAGCCTCTGTTGTAGACACAGACACAGTCTCTTGCTTGGAACTCTTCTAGCTCACAGCCCCTCCATTTTTTCAAACACATATATGGATTGCGAACAAGAATTATCCGAGTTAGTGAGATAACTCGCATATGTGTAACCCTTTACACTGAGTTCATCATTACCTCCATAAACTAGGAACATATCCTTAGTCCTTCTCAAGTACTTAAGGATATTTTTAGCCCCTGCCCAGTGGATTTCTCTAGGGTCAACTTGGTATCTGCTCACAATACCTAGATCATAGGAAACATCCGTCCTAGTACAAATCATGGCATACATGATGGATCTGACTGCCGAAGCATATAGAATCGCACTCATCCGACTTCGCTCATCATTTGTTGAAGGACACCGAGTCCTGCTAAGTTTTACACCATGGGACATCGTAAGAACACCTTCTTAGACAATTCCATGTTGAACTTCTTAAACACTTTGTCCAAATATGTAGTCTGACTCAATCGCATATGAAGATAAGACAAGAGTAACTTCAGAACTTTCAGCACAAAGAGAGGTGTTTCAATACCATCAAAGCTTCTACAACCATATTTTCCTCTCTCATAATAATTTTCAGTAGCCTCATGAATAAATTCAACAATATAGCTATCACATTAAGTATGCTTTTCATGATCTACAAACACATAATTTCTATCAAGCTCAAAAATAGTAGGATTAAAACCTTCACAGGTTTTACCCAAAGTAGATATTTCAAAAGGATTCACAGGAACATAACATTCATCCTCCTTTGGTAAGCATGTGGGACAATAAAATAATGTAAGGGATAAAGAGTTACTCTCATTAGAAGGTAGGCATGGGTAGATAATCCATTCTTGCTCTTTTTTTCATCACTCTCCTGCTCTTTTTCATCTAATGAGCTTCCAGTTTTAACAATTTCTTCTTCTATAGGCTCCTGCAAGGCATTAGTCTCTTCCATTTGTGGAAAGCATCTATTAAAATATTCAAGAATATAGCCATTTTCTTCCTTATAATTATCAAAGCAAAATTTAATTATCTCATAAACCTCATATTCATAAGGTGCATCATCAGTATTTTCAAGCAAACTAGCAAGTTCAAATGCACCCTTGAAAGCAATAAATTCTTCAATTTGCTACACATCATAAAAGTCATAATTTCCTTTAACATAAGAGGATATGGTAGCATTATCATTATACTCACATTGAAAATGGAGGTGTTTATACCTCCTACAGCAACAAGCTTTATCAAAGCAATAAGTAACATTTTAAGTAGAGCACACGTCTCTAGCAATAGTATTCAACTTATCAATTTGTTCCCATAAGTGTTTCCCTTTTTGTGACAAACGATGTTCCTTATAATAATTTTTTTGTTCTTTCGTGAACCCACCTTGCCAATAAGAAGTAGTTTTAAAGAAACCATCCATTAATAGAAAGCATAACCAAGCAAGGCAATAACAAACCAACAACTAGAGTTGGAACTGATTTTTGTGTGTTTTTGAATGAAGAAAGCAAACCAAACTAGACTAATTTTTTTTGAGTTTTTTAAAAGAGGCAAACAAAACCAAGCAAAAGAAACTAAGCAAACTAAAAACAAAGTAAAGAGAAAACAAGTGGAGGACTCCCCTTGTGAAGACGTCCTTAGCCTCCCCGGCAACAACTCTAGAAAATAGCTTGATGACGCCCAACACTGTCGTGGGACGCTTCGTTGGAAACCCCAAGAGGAAGGTGTGATGAGCACAACAACAAGTTTTCCCTCAGTAAGAAACCGAGGTTATCGAACCAGTAGGAGGAAGGAAACGTCTCAAAGGTGTTGCAAGCAACATGGAAACCTGCACAACACAAACTCAAGACTTTGCCCCAACGAATCAGTGAGGTTGTCAAGCTCACCGGTTTGCTGTAACAAAGGATTAAACGTATGGTGTGGAAGATAATGGTTTGCAGCAAGTAAACAAGTAACAATGGAAGATGTATCAATGGTAAAGATTGGACCGGGGTCCATAGTTCACTAGAGGTGCTCTTCTTAGATAAACAACATGGCAAGAAGGGTAAACAAATTACAGCAGGGCAATTGACAGGAACTGAGCAAGGCATAACAATGCAATACTAGAAAAAAAAAGATCCTATGAGATTCGATTGGGTAATACAACAATATACATAGACTGCCATCCAACTGCATCTATGACTAGAAGTCCACCTTCAGGTTATCATCCGAACCCCCTCTAGTATTAAGTTGCAAGCAATAGACAACTTCTTTAAGCAAAGTGTGTAAGGTAAACAATCCACTTGTTCCATGAACAAGAGATCGTTGTTTTCTCCCTAGTAGCAACAACACATCTACAATCGAAGAGATTTCTATCACTTCCCTTGGAAACTAGAGGCATGAACCCGCTATCGAGCATAAATACTCCCTCTTGGAGTCACTAGCAACTACTTGGCCAAGATAGCTACTAACAACGGAGAGCATGCAAGATCATAAACAACACAGACATGATAGAATCATAAAGACAAAACCATTAATCAATCTGACATAGTAATCTCAATATCCATCGGATCCCCGCAAATACAACATGCATGATTACAAATAGATTAGATCTTGATCATAAACGGAGCTCATAAGATCTATACATGAAAGCACAAAGGAGGAGATACAACCATCTAGCTACTACATGGACCCGTAGTGCAAGGTGGAACTACTCATGCATCATACCGGAGAGAAGGCCTCCGGGATGATCTCCCCTCCGGCAGGGTGCCGGGAAGAACTTGAGATCCCCCGATCTAGGGATGGCGGTGGCGGCGGCTACAGACGGTTTCGTGAAGTTTTGATCGGGTGCCTAGGGTTTCTGCATCAAGGGCTTCTTATAGGCGAAGAGGCGAGGCCGGGAGGCGACCAGGGGGGGCACACCCTTCCCAGGCGCAGGCCCACCCCTGGCCGCACCTAGGAGGGTTTGGCCTCCCTGGTTTGCTTCTCCATCTTGTCTTCTGGATTCGTGTCCCCCACGGTAAAATATTGACTTTGGCTTTTCTCCCGTCCAATTCCGAGAATATTGATTTTCTGCCTTCCTGGAACCAAAAATAGAAGAAAACAGGCAATTCGTACTGTGACAACTTGTTAATATGTTAGTTCCAGAAAATATATAAAAACGCCTCAAAGTGAAGACAAAGCAAAGCAAAGTAGATACTAAACAAGCATGGTGTATCAAAAATTATAGATACGTTTTTCCGACGTATCTCACCAGGCGCAATAGCATGGATATTTTCTACCAATTGAGCAAGAATATGTTATAGTTGTATGCGGTATCGGAAATCATATCTTGCGAACGGACTAAAGCACTCATGGTATCGATATGAATGTACAAGCCGGCGTCCATCCAGCAATTCACCCCATACTTTGTCCCATAGGTGATTTCGTGTTGCCAAAATATTCAGAGAATACGGAAAAATACAGTATAGAACGTGTTATACTCACTCACTTTGTTTGTAGACATAGAATTGTCACTGGTGGCTGGCTCGCCGGCATGTCCCCGTGCTTAGCATAGCTGTGCTTTTCTCATTGGAATGCTCCAACATGTTTGTTCCTGATGGCAGCCACCACCTCCTACGCACATCCATGGAGTATATTTTATCCGTGCTTTGGCGGCCGGCGCCGGTAACGTGCCGACGAGGAAGTGATTGCTCGTCAAGGCACAACCAGAGGAATAATCCGTTTTTAGTTAAAAAGTGCAAGAAATCTTTGCGTACGCGTTATTTCCGGATGAAGATGTCGCTCTCGACGGCCACTAATTGATCATGATTTGTGCGTCTGCCCTGCTGATTTCCTCAGCTATTCAGGACTTAACCTGCTCATCGCCCTCAAGCTCCTCATCCAGATTGACATGATGACATCTTCGGCGCCTTCATTCACGACAGTGATGCCTCCGCCGGTGACGGTAGAGGGCCAATAGGACGTTGCACGTGGTCAGTGGCGACACTGTCATGTCGATGATGTTCTCCTTTCTCATGTGGTACTGACGGCCATGAGTTCTAGCCGGAGAGCGTGGTGGCAGATCGGTCTGGTCGCGTCGCTAGACGGAAGGACAGAGTTCGACTGTAGTCATGTTGCCGGAGTACCATGACAAGGCTAGTTGAGTACGAGAATCGATGCGTGTTCATATGCGAGTATTACCATTAATAGTGTCATGGCCTTATGAGATTTTCTGTATATGTTTCCAACTGAAAGGCATCGAGCTGGCCACACACACAAGCCGTGTTCCTAGAGTAGATAAAGCTGCATGCAATCTATCTAATTAACAAATCTAACTAACCATGAGTAGATAACGCTGCATCACACGCCAGTATTTATCTTAAAATAGAGGTGAGTGCGGTGGCATTTTCTATATAGTTAGTGTAAAGTGTGATACCGTGTGATATCACTGTTTTGCTTTTAATAATAAAGACTATGGTTAACAGGCTAGGAGGCTTTCCCGAAAAATGCGGTGCAAGGCCCCGCTGAAAAGTTGGAAAAGATAGAGTGAGATGGCTTAGTTGTGCAGTGATGGGACAGAATGGAAATATAAAAAGGAGAGAGATTATTATTTCAGCACATATCTCAAAGCAGGTGTATGACTATGATTGCACACATACTAATGTGTACAAGTATAAAATCCATTCTCT
Organism: Avena sativa; assembly: GCA_916181665.1. NCBI lineage: Eukaryota > Viridiplantae > Streptophyta > Magnoliopsida > Poales > Poaceae > Avena > Avena sativa. The sequence continues at coordinate 53,004,400 of OV702298.1, read as the reverse complement.
GAACAATATGGGATTATTAGTTGCTTGTTTGATTATTCTCTCATCTTGGTCGAGCATAACATAATCACAGTCATAGGTGGACGGAAAAGACTCTAATAATAGCAGGAACGTGTAATTCACTCTACTTGTGAATGTCGTGCTCACCGAATTTTATCCTTTTGTTTTTTCCAAATGGCATAAATAGATAATTTATTGTACAGTGAAAATATCTAAAATAAATGACAACATGGATACACCACAGCTTAGAAATCTCCATAAGATTAAGGTAACCTATCAAAAAGTTCAAGTCCTCTTTGGGTTTTGCTCGACATAATGCCACCAAAATGACTTTTGTAGTACATCCTCTTACATAATATAGTATGTTTCAACGAACTAATGTTTTATACTCCTTCAGTTCAGAAATAACTAAATTGAATTTGTCTAGATTTGAATATAAAATCTAGACAAACTTAAATCAGTTACTTATTTCTGAACGGAGGGAGTAGTATGTTTCACAAACTAAATTAGATTGTGAAACATGTCTACATTATGAATTGTGGAGCTGAGGGAGTACCTGCTAAACTGACCGAATGGTTCAGAAATATTGGTGCAATCTCAGCGAAAACGGCAAGCCAACACGTGCAAGAATGCAAACCAAAAAAGAACATTTCACAGCCAGACGCGTTGCAGGCAGCTCTGGTTCCGGATGGACATGTCCGCGACGGCGACGCTGGCGGTGCAGTTCATCTCCAGCAGGACGCGCCGGCGCACGACAAAGCCGCCCAGCGCCGCGACGCGGCCACGCACCCGCGTGGACGTGGCCACCTCCACCTCACCTGCCGCGACGTCGCCCAGGAACCCCGGGTCGTCCAGCAGCTCCCCGACGGACACGTCCACCGTAACGTTCAGCCGCACCGTGACATGCGTGCGCGCCGTGCCGGGTGACCCCACGGCCTCGCCGACCCGCCGCGACCTGTAGTACACCCACGTCTCGCTCCGCCGGTACCGGAGCGACACCGCGTTCGGGTTCGTCACCGACACTTCCACCACCATGGTTAGCCGCAGCGCCGGCCACGACGCCGAGTCGAGGTCCTTCAGGGCGATGGCGTTCATCGTCATCATGGGCTCGCGGACGTGGTACACGGCAACCGTCACGGCGGCCAGGGCGGCTGCCAGGAACACGGTGGCGATGGCGCACGTGAGCAGCGCGCCGCGGAGGCGCCTGGTCGGGAGTTTCATGCTGGCGTTGGTGTCCATGGAGAAAAGGCTGGGTGGTTGAAGATGTTGGAGAGTAGTCAGGTGTAGCATGGTGTAGAGGTGAAGAGTGTGCGGTAGCGGGTAAGTAGAGAGTGGTTTGGTCATGGATCTGTATATATTTTCTCTACATTGATCATCGATCTGTATCTGTATATTATGGGATTTCAGAGGAGAGCTCTCAGTTCGTCAAGCTTTGTCGTGGGCCAAAATCAACATATTCGTCCAAACTCCCATTTTGTCACAAATTTTGGACAAATGTGTGCGCCATGTAGGTCGGGTGTCCGTCCTAGCCCACCTGAGAGCAACTCTAACGGGTGACACCAAAAAAGGTGATTTGCCGCATATGGTCGACTGATTTGTGGCACCGTGACGATGACCATTTTATCAGCTGTCGTAGATGCAGTCCGTGTTGCTTCAGCGGGTGTCGCATTTTGCAACACCTCGGCTGTACCACAACCTGATATTTTATATATATTTGAAGTTGAATCGAATTGGACAACACAAATATAACATCAAATCCATGTTGAATAGTTAATAGTTCAATCAAACATTAAACTTAGAACAAGGTTTCATAGTTTCAAGCATAAACATAAATAGATAAATGCAATGTAGAGGCAATATAACCATGATCACTCCTCATTGCCGTTGTTGCTGTTGCTTGGATGTTCTTGTTGCACATTGGCATTTGTTTTGGTAGTATCAACAGCCTCATCTTGTTGCACGTTGACATCAACACCAATGTCACCTTCATTGCCAAAACCCTCGTCATCCACATCTAGTTGAGGTTGCTCAAAACCTTCCATTGGTGTGTCTTGCTAGCAGCGGCGGGCCTAGGATTTCTACTGCTTGTATTCAAAATTCCAGAGGGTCTAAACTTTTTTTTGCCACTCGAGCTAGTGTTTGGCATGCGCAACTGATTGTAGAAACAACGTATAGTTCTAACTATGTAACACATTTTGATAGTAACACTATTGCTTCATGAGAAGAGATTATAACTAGAAACTATCCAACATATAAAATGGGTAACATAAAAAAATATCTAGATGACAGAAAATAGCAAAATAAAAGGAGAGCTTACAAGAGGTCTTTTGTGGTACCCTCAAATAAATAATAACCCTTTATTTTGATGCATCCAAAGGCCCTTAACTATTTATACTAGTGCTAAAAAGGAGACTAGTATAATTTATACTAGTGAGGAAATTGACACCACAGGTTAGACAGGCCATAGTCGGGTCTGGCCCAAACATTCTTCCTGGCCAAGAACAGGAATTACAGCGGCGGCCGCCTCCCTCACATTGCTCTCAAGCTGACAAACCGGTTGATGGATCGGCCGAATACAAAGACGAGGATAATCACCAACGATCACGACCAAGCCGGCATGCTAAAATGCTTCACTAGCGTTGTACACTGTTGATCGGGTTGTCCACCAAATTCTCAGGTTGTCAGTTTGTCACACATTTTAGTACAATTAAAATGCTTCATTAGCTACGCTGGTCGCTGGGACACTGTCACTCTGGCTGGCAGCTGCCCACTGGGTCGCTAGTTGCTAGCTTTGGTAAGCTAACAATTGCTCATTTGCTTGTACTGCTACGTCCAAATGAGTTATAATGCCACGAAAAATATTATGAAATATATACATGAAATATTCCCCAAAAAATAACCTTCATCTTTATGACATCTCGAGCAACTCACAAGATAGTATGGATTCTTCAGCAACCCACTAGATAGTATGGATTCTTCAACAACTTACAAGACAGAATATCCAGTACAGTGGATACTAGATAGTCTACTTTTCATGAGTACAAATATTTTTATACAGAACAATCTTTTCAGAACAAACCAGAAATAAAATAAGCTAGACCTAAAGCATCTCCATACATAGGCAATGACGAGGTGGAAAATTAGGAGGAACAAGACCCGAAAACAACAAGTAAACCATTCATTTCAGATCATAAATCATCATTGCATAGTAATCACTTGGTTGTGCAAGCAACGAAGTTCAGAAATCATACATCAAATTCAGAACTGGGACCAAGTTCAGACAAGGTGGATCATAAAACTAGCATTGCTACTGGAACAAATTCTCCCACAAAAGCTCTCTACATTGCAGAAAGTCTGATGATTCAGAAAATGAAGTTGATGGAGAAGGTGCATTGCTCTACACGTTATGTAATGCTTAGGTACACTCATATATGTGGATGTTTAAGTTTGAACTGTTTAATTGCCTATGTATCAGATTTTGGCAAACATGCCCTATCAGTTTAGTCTGCTGCATAAACTTAGAAGTGAAAATTTGAAAGCTAGTCCTGCTAGATGTTGCCAATTTACAAAAAGAAAAGGAGTCTAGAGCCTAACTAGAACCAAGTCGACAACCTCTACCAAATTGACAGAAGTGTAGAAGCAAAGAGAGGGAGGAACGAACTCCCTGCTCGGCGCCTCGCCATCCGTGTCGCAAAGACAACCCTCATCAAAGTAATGTTCATGTCAGTAGTCATGTAAATCATGTACAAAAAAATAAGTTTATATGCAAGATGGATCCGCGTGTGATTTATCAATCTAGTCAATCTCAATTCTCGTGTTAACAAGATGAATCAATCTGAACAACTGAACTCTAACTGGACATATCTTATGTACACTGCTATTTAAGAATATCAAACATAGTGCCAATAAGAGTAGAGATTAATAGTTGCCATAATCATCAGTCATACAGGTAGCAAAACAATTTCGTAATCCTACTCAGTTTCAATATTCGAGTAAGAAATTAAAACTCTATAGCATCAGATCCTTCGATTTTTTTTGCTAGAAAATAAAGATCGACATGTAAATCTGATCCTTCAACTTAATCTTACAATTACATCTAAAATAACAAAAATCTGTACATGCTGATGGACCTCTACAATGTATAGGAACATAATGTGATTTGATTTAATCCAAAATCCCAAACAATGTATGGGAACATGCGTGTATAGCTGTGGAGACCTCCCCTGTGGCGGCGGCGGGGTGCAGAGAGTGGAGAGGGGCGGCGATGCAAACCTGGGGTACGAGCTCTGTCAGCGGATCCCGTGGGGGAGAATGGCGGCGCGCGATGGGGGGAGAGCGGCGGATCGTGTCCGGGGACATTTGCGGCGGAGGGTGTTTGGGAATAGCGACGAGCTTTGTCAGCGGAGCCCGTCTGAGGGAGAGTGACGGCGCGCGACGGGGGAGAGCTGCGGCTCGCGTCCGGGGAAATCTGCAGCGGCGGGCGTCCGGGGACAGCGACAAGAGCGGCGGCTCGCGTTCGGCGACTAGGCGGCGGAGGGATTCCACGAACAGCGGTGGCGGGCGGTGTCTTGTTCGTGTTCAGGGATTTTATAATTTGCCACTGTACTTTTCAGTTTTATTATTTGCCACAACATGTGTCACTGACATGTGGTGGTCAGTGTGGCAAATAATAAATTTCTGAAGTAAAGTGTGGCAAATGATAAAATATTACAGCAATGTCACGATTGAAGGGTTTCAGCTCGTCTGATCCGTTTGGTGTTTTTTTCTCCCTAAAAATTACGAAGTGGGCTTACTGGGCCAAATCTTTGTCAGCCGTTAGATTGGATTATACTAGTCACTTTTTGATAGTACTAAAAGATACTGTAAAAGAGGCCTACAAATTAAAGGATAATTTTCCGACTCTTCAAGGCTTGAAAACCAGTGATGATGTCCTCATCCTTGGCTTGCAAAAAAAGAGCCATCTTAATGAATATAACTAAACAACCAATCAATTTCGATTTTCAATCCGTCTCTTCCTTGCAACAGCTCTTTCCAAGAAAGCTTCTAGATCAACAAAAACATGACCACTCTTTCTCTTCATGCTTCAGACAAAATAAAACTTGTACAATTTGTAATAAATACAAAATGAAAATAACGTTTCATTCATCTGAATTTCAGACAAACCATATCTGAACTTTCCTGAATTTCACCTCACGACATGGTTGAGATAAGCAGGAGTCTGAAGTAGGGAGCAAATTAGCCGCCCAGGAGATGAAAACAATCAAATAGGAGGAGGAGCAGCAGCGGTTGGAAGGGCCGGGGCGCTGGGCACAGCTCCAACCGGCGAGGCGGCGACGAAGATGAACCAGTTAGCCGCCGCAGCCGCAGATGTTCTGGTCGAGTCGTGGAGCAGCCCAGCAGGAAGACAAAGACGAAGAGAGGACCGTCGACTTCCGTGTCGATGCAGCGACTCCGCCATCATGTGTCGGTGGTTCCAGATCGATGCCGACGATACAGTTTGGGGAATTGGGGGCGATCGGGATTTAGCGAAGAGCGGCGCAAACGAACTAACCGACACCGTCAATTCCAGTACGTCTGTTCCCGAGCGAGTGAGGCAACTAGCGATGCTTCTACTATTGGGCTCATTTGCTAGCTGGGCCTCGTAACAGGAGAAACGATGGACAGGAAGTGGCCTTCATTGCCAAATAGTCTATCCATTCTTGTACTTTTTCTATCTTTTTCATTGATATACTGTTGGAATTTGGTGAGTTTTGGGCTGTTGGCCTATTAGACAAATTCTGAAATTCTCTTTGGTCCACTTGTATATGGCAGCATATGACTGTTCTAATGGTGCTAAAGTTTAGTCCCACATTGCTAGTTGAAGGGGAGTTGGACCACCTTATATAGTAGAGTGTTGCATCAGTCACTAAGGTGTGACAAGAAGAGTAGCCCTCGCGCACTCCTCCTCCGACGCCGCCCGCCTCGCCTCGCCTCGACGCACGCGCGCGCGTCGCAGGATGCTGGTATCTCGCCAAGCAGGGCTTTATTTTGCTGGTTGGGAAAACTGATTATGAGTCATTAACGGACACGTTAATTACATCCGTTTCTAGTTTTTATGGACGTGGCTGTTACCGACTCGGACGTGGGCTGAGCCCACGATCCTCCTAATCGGCACCGTATCAATCCACACACGCGCCTACCTCCAGAACCTTGCGCCGTCACTTTCGTCTTTCCCATCCCGGCTTACGGCGTGCACCACAGATCGGGACAATAGGCCTCCGGAACCTCGCCTCTCGTGAACCTGTATGGGTGGGGGGCGATCAGGTTTTTGGGGAGCGCTCAAGCGCGACTACTGGCAACTACGACATCGTCCGACGAGGAGTTCCCGAACGACGACTTCTTCCCGGACGTCAGCGACCTCTTCGACAATCTCAACATGGGCGACGCTGCTACAACCGATGCGGCTGCTATTCAGCCTACACTGTACGTGATACTTAACTGTCTTTTACGGATTATGCTAGAGTTCTCTATTCTAGCGTTTGGTGTAGATGTGATAGGTTTATCTCCTATAGATGTAGTCTGTTTATCTACTTTGTTGATTTGCATAATTGTTTTAGTACCGTTTGTATGATCATGCTTTATCAATTTATTATTCGGATTAAATCATATGGATTATTGCTTATATTTCCAACAATCCAAAAACCTAATTATAGGCAACTGAATTCCACTGGTGTAGCCGCGGCTACTAGGCCGCCTCCTTTTGATGGCATGCACTATAAGAGATGGCGCAAGAGAGCACTTCTCTGGTTTGAAAACCTAAACTGCTATAGCGCCACTCTTGGCAAGCCTAAAGGAGATCTTTCTGCTGAGCAGGAAGCGAACTTTAAGAAAGCCGATACCATGTTTATGGCGGCTTTGTTCAGTGTTCTTGGGGACAACATTGTTGACCCTTATATGTCATTTGATAATGGCAAGGACGCGTGGGAAGCGCTCGAGGCCAAGTTTGGGGTCTCGGACGCTGGCACTGAGCTGTATGTCATGGAGCAATTCTATGACTACAGGATGGTTGATGAGCGCTCCTCGTTGAGCAAGCTCATGAGATACAATCACTTGCCAAAGAACTTGAGCAGTTCAACTGTTCCTTACCGGACAAATTTGTGGCTGGTGGCGTTATTGCCAAGCTTCCTCCTTCGTGGAGGAACTTTGCTACTTCTCTGAAACATAAGAGACAAGAGTTTTCCGTTACGGATCTCATTCGGTCTCTTCATGTGGAAGAGAAGGCGAGAGCAAAGGACAAAACTGCTCGAGGACTTGAGGGAGGTTCTACTGCCAATTTAGTGCAGAGGAAAAACTTCCAATCCCACAAGTTTAAGAATAAGAACAAAACTGAAGGAAAGGGAAAGTTCGATGGCAAGAACAAGGCCACACACTCAACCAACTTCAAGAAGAAAAATTGTGGCGCCCCGCAAAAACCACTACTAGAAAATCGCGTTGTTTTTGTGCATTGCATCATCATGACCGCATGCTCATGTCATCATGCCACAATGCATTTGAGCATCGTCATCATCATGCATTTGTTTGACTGAAACTATTTTCGAAAAACATATTTTGTTTTCTAAATACCCCGCCTTTATTTCAAATCCAAAACCCGGATCTCCGGATTATTTTGTTTCGTCTACCAATGGTTTTCAAAAGCCCCATTTTAAATATTAAAACATTTATTTTATTTTTAGGGGCAGCCGTACCGGGCCGATCCGACCCAGTCGGCCACCCCCAGTACAAAACCGGACTATCTAAACCCTTTTCCTACCCAATCCTATTCTACCCAGCCCCCTCCACATCACCCCGGCCAACCACAGCTCGCCACATCAGCCTGACCCCAAATCCCCACCAATCGCCGCCTGCCACCTCACCCCCAGCCGCCAGCCTGGGCCCCACCCGCCGACCGTTCCCGCCCGCGTCCGCGCCCCACACCCCCTCCCCCGACCGCCTCGTGCTCCACCCCGCCACCTGCCCCGCGCGGACCCCACCTCCTGGGGCGGACAGACGCGCCCCGGCGCCTTCCTCCCTCCTCCCTCCTCTGGCCCACCACCTCGCCTCGCCCCGGCCTCGATGCAACCCCCGCCTCCCCTCCGTCTCTGCCTCCACCCGCGAGCAAGGTCGCCGCCCGGCCTCCTCCATCCGGCCTCCCCCCCCTCGCCGGCCGCCGTCGGGCTGCCCCGCCCCCTCCCGCCTCTCCCTTCTCCGCCTACCCCGTCCTCCTCACCTCCGGTCTTCCTCAGCGACCCCGCCTCCTCCCCGCGCCTGCTGCCGAGACGCCCGGGCCATGGCGCCTCCGCGGCCCGCACCTCCCCATCGCCGCAGGTCCCAGCTCGCCCGCCTCGCCGGAGTCCGGCCCGGTCCGCGCGCGAGCCCGCCCGAGCTCCTCCCCGAGACGCCTCCTTCCGAGCGCATCTCCCCACCACCAGCCCTCTGCCTCCCCGTCGCCGCCTCCGCCCGCGCGAGCTCCGCCCTCCCTCTCCCAGGCAGCACCGCCCCGGGCCCCAGCGCGTCCTCGGCCTGCTCGCCGTCTGTCATCGCGAGCGCGCACCGCCACTCTCTGGCCAGGCCGAGCCTCCTCTGGCCGCCGCCAAGAACGCCGTCTGGAGCAGAGCATCGAGGCCGCCGCTCGAGCCTGGCGTCCCCGACCCCAAACCGCCCTGCCTCTGCTCGCCGTCGCCGGGCCCTGTATCGGCTCTGCCTCCATCGCCTCCTCGCGGTACCCCTGCCGTAGAGCTCCAGCCGCTACCACGAGCCCTGCCATCGCGCTCCTCCTCTCCGAGTTCGGCCCGCTCCCTGAGCCGGCGCCTCCAACACGTCCCCGCGCGAGAGCTCGCCGTTGTGGGCTCCCGTCTTTGTGCGCTGCGTCCGCTTGAGCCTCAAGCTCGTCTCCATCTGTGCGTGCTCCTGGCCGTGTTGGCCTCTATGTTGTAGTTGTTTGTACTTTACCAGGACCAAGTGGCGATGTGGTGCTGTTGTTTGTGCTGGTGCGGTGACCACTGCGGCTATGATCCGCTACCGAGGGATAACAAAATGTAAAGAAGACACATGCTACCTCTCGGTGCACAAAGCTGGACAAGGGCACCGGTGATGCACGAACAAACTACTTCCAGGACCAATATACGACAAGATCTCCGTCATGAACATCAAGATGTTCTTTCATGGATTCCGAAGCCCCGATCCGAAGCCAAGACCGCACCCGTCGGCCCCGAAGACCACATATGCGACAAGTCCTCCTTCCCGGAACACCAAGCTCTTCATCCCGAACGCCAAGACCGACCTGACACGCGGAACTGACAAGATCTTCGCGACGACAAGATCAACACCGACCAGGGCGAACCCGATGCGCCCCCGACGCCAAACCAAGTCCTCTTTCCTGGAACGCCAAGCTCTCCTTCCGTTGTCCGAGAACGATCTCGTCGAGCCGTTCTCCCGTCGAACCCTGAGACCGACCCCGAACCCCTCGGAGCCCAAGTTCGCCGAACCCTAATGTGATTCCCTATCCGAGACCCCATTATTTTATAATATGACATTATCAACTGATGCATATTAAATTGTTCATGCATGCATACTTGTCTGTGGTTTGGGGGCATTATGCCAATTCATCTCATAATTAAATATGGAGTCTATATGCGGGATATCTTTATCTTATTCTGGACTCCATTTAAATTGGCATAGCGAACCGAAGCCATGTTTTGTCTTGCTAATGCAACATTTAATTTGCGGGGTAGATAAATAACTTGAACCATCTAATAAATTATCGGGACCCCGGTTCCGCTTAATATGACCTAATCGCATTGCATCTTTTGCCATGTCACGCATCATACATGCATCATGCCCGATCTTCTACCGTAGTATTAAATAGTGCATCCGGTGTTTCTTCTAGTGTTTTGCTTCTTCACGGACTAGGCCGATGAGTTGATGCGAGTGTCGATCCGATCTTCGGATGAACCTTCGGCAATGTTTTCAGGCGAGCATCTCCCCTTTTCTACCTATCTTACTTTTATAGTATTTATTCCCTCCTGTTGATCTATTGCTATCGGTGTTGCGATGCTCTAGTTTTAGTGCCCGTGGTATCCCTTGCAGCCTTATATTGCCTTGGACACATCCTATTACCTGTTGTTTGGTAGATAGTTGGACTTGCGTGTCGTAGTTGCTTGCTCAAGTGCCGTTGCGTGTCGTCCAGTACCACAGTTGTTGGAGTATTGCCGTGTGTTTAATGTTGGAGATGATCATGGCTTTAATTACTGTTTAACAACTAAAATTGAAAGTAGGTAAATGCAGAGGCACAGGTGGGCAATAGATGTTATTTGGTTGTTAACCGTCCACTTGTGTCCCGTAGGACCCCGAGTTCTTGACACCTGTTCCGAGATCGAGCGCGCTAACCACAGGTGGGGTGTGTGGGCACCCCCATCGATTAGTACCTGATCTCAAAGTATTGTACTGGGGGCCACAAAGTAGTTTGGAGCTTTATTACTATTCTGTACTTATGCCATGCTTTACTGCTTTATTTAAGATTGTGCGAGGAATGCACCTGTACTGTTTAGGATTGCGGAGTGTTTTCGCGGTATCGATAAGCCCAGTCACTTTTCCGGGTTCCCAGTCGTTTACAGCCACTGACGCAAACCCTGGGTCCGTTCCGGAGCCGGCCAACTTCGTTGCGGGTAGCTTAGTGGGGTGGCCCCCATGTACTTGCTTTGGGTCTGGGAAACGTCATGACTTAGGCCCCGCCGACATACCGATGGGTGTATGTTAACTGATCTGGCAAAAAGGGTCGAAGTGCGTGTGGATACTTTGGTGCACCCCTGCAGGGTTAAATCTTTTCGAAAAGCCGTGTCTGCGGTTATGGACGACTTGGAGCACAGTTCTCGATCATAGACAACTATAACTAAAGTTTACTGTTATAATTTGACTGGTATCCGATATGACTAGTAATCAGCTTCACTACAACGGACTGGCTAAATAAAAGTACCAACAACTGCTGGGTTTGGGTTATCTCATGCTAATTGTATCTGACTAGTAAGTGTTGCAACTACAATGGAATGGTTAACTAAAAGTGCCCACTGCTTATTATATCAGGATGACTATCTATACCTGACTAGTAATTGATGCAATGATAACTGAATAAATAAAACTGCCAACGGTGTGAGTTCCTCGGTTGACTTCCTCGTTTGGTCTCGAGGGGGAAACACCAGGATGGGTATGTTTGGTGGTAGTATCAGGTTGGTTCCGAATAAGTCTTTCTTACCCCTCTCTGATAGCCGCTATTTGTATCGAGTCTCTATAGGTTGTTTAGTGCATGCCGCGCTGCCGCTTCAGTCCACCATACCTATGTAGGCGAGGACCGCCGAATTCTAGTCTCGCCGTGTACTGGCCTCAGTACTGACCGCTCTCTCCTTTTTCCTTTGCCCTTTGTCGGCACCCCTTTTGTTTAAGCAGGTTTTGAGATCGACGTCGTTAGCAGGGTTACCCTTCCGGCTTGGCCTGGGCAGGGTTATGGACGCCATTGGTTATTCTTCAGGGCTCTTAGCTCAATTTGCATCTTGTCCGTACTCGGACGCTATCTCGTTTTCCAGGTGATTTGGATCTTTGTATTGTATATCTGTACTCTTGACTCTTTGAGTCGCTGTTGTATATATATGTTCTGTGGGTTCCATCGTGGACTATTGTGTAATGATATTACTTCGTTTCCACCCGCACGAAATTGCCTGGTGGGCACCTTTGAATCGTTTCTATGCGGTTTTGGCGGGAATCGCTGAAACTTGCATAGGGCCGATTCTGAGGGTGTTACAAAAATGATAAGAGGAAAGGCTCTTGCCACGTCTGTGGTGACCCTGATCATTGGGCTCCTAGCTGTCCTAATCGCTTTGACAAGCGTCAACATGGGAACAGCGGCAAGTCCGCTAATGTTGTTATTAGCGATACTGAGATGAAGGATGCTGGGTATGGTATTTTACCTACTATCCTTTCAGTATGTCATTCTCCTGATTGGTGGATAGACACGAGTGCTAATACACATGTGTGTTCTGATATCTCCATGTTTTCCTCTTATCAGGTCTCAAGGACCTCTTCAGTGCTGATGGGAAACGGCTCACGTGCTTCTGTTCATGGTGTTGGTACGGTAAATCTGAAGTTTACTTCGGGGAAGACCGTACAGCTGAAGAATGTGCAGCATGTTCCTTCCATCAATAAGAATCTTGTCAGTGGATCGCTTTTATGTCGAGATGGCTTTAAGTTGGTTTTTGAGTCCAATAAAGTTGTAATTTCTAAGTATGTACAATTTGTTGGAAAAGGTTATGAGTGCGGAGGTCTGTGCCGCTTGTCTCTGTCAGACTCATGTATTAAAGTTATTAATCATGTTTGCAATGATAATGAGTCCAATGTTTGGCATTCACGACTTTGTCATATTAACTTCGGTTGCATGACGCGGCTAGCCAATATGAGTTTAATTCCAAAATTTACCACTGTCAAGGGTTCTAAGTGCCAAGTTTGTGTGCAAGCAAAGCAACCCCGCAAGTCTCATACGGCTGCGGAACCGAGAAACTTAGCACCGCTAGAACTTATACATTCAGATCTTTGTGAGATGAATGGTGTGTTGACAAAAGGGGGAAAAGATACTTTATGACGTTGATTGATAACTCCACTAGATACTGCTATGTTTATCTCCTGAAATCTAAAGATGAAGCTTTGAACTACTTCAAAATCTATAAAGCTGAGGCAGAAAACCAACTTGATCTTAAAATCAAGCGGCTAAGGTCGGAGAGTATTTTTCAAACGAATTTGATTTATTCTGTATGGAACACGGTATTATACATGAGAGAACGCCTCCCTACTCACCTCAGTCAAATGGGGTGGCCGAAAGGAAGAACCGCACTCTAACTGATTTGGTTAACGCCTCGCCTCGCCTCGTCATGACGCGCGCGCTCGCGTCGCGGGTTGCGGGAATCTCGCCGAGCCGAGATTTATTTTGCTGGTTGGGAAAACTGATTATGAGTCATTAACGGACGCGTTAATTACAGCCGTTTCTAGTTTTTATGGACGTGGCTGTTACCGACTCGGACGTGGGCTGAGCCCACGATCCTCCTAACCTGCACTATATAAGTGCCCGGGCTAAACCTAATCAGCATCGTATCAATCCACACACGCGCCTACCTCCAGAACCTTGCGCTGCCGCTTTCGTCTTCCCCATCCCGGCTTGCGGCATGCACCGCAGATCGGGACAGTAGGCCTCCGGAACCCCGCCTCTCGTGAACCTGTACGGGTGAGGGGCGATGAGGTTTTTGGGGAGCGCTCAAGCGCGACTACTGGCAACTACGACGTCGTCCGACGAGGAGTTCCCGAACGATGACTTCTTCCCGGATGTGAGCGACCTCTTCGACAATCTCAACATGGGCGACGCTGCTACAACCGCTGCGACTGCTATTCAGCCTACACTGTACGTGATACTCAACTGTCTTTTACGGATTATGCTAGAGTTCTCTGTTCTAGCGGTTGGTGTAGATGTGATAGGTTTATCTCCTATAGATGTAATATGTTCATCTACTTTGTTGATCTGCATAATTGGTTTTAGTACCGTTTGTATGATCATGCTTTATCAATTTATTATTCAGATTAAATCATATGGATTATTGCTTATATTTCCAACATATACCTTTTATATAATTATATATGACTAGTTTTTTGCCAATTTTTTGGGTATTCACTTGAATACCCTTGAATTGAAGTGGGCCTTCCCCTGCTTGCGAGCCAACAAAATCTTGATGCGAGTTCACATTCATGCTATTCAAGAATGTCTCATTATCCAATCTAATAAGCACAAGAAATTGCATATATTACCCCCTATTTTGTACATGTACAATTCGTCGACAAAAATAGAAGGCAATACCTTTGCGACATTTTGTCGAGCATATCTTGCGCAGGCAAGAACGACGGTGGCACATTCTCGGCGACCGGCGGCAGCGGTGGCAGAACGAATGGACGAGGTGGCATCTCCCCATCCGTGGGCGGCTTCCCACGGCTCTGGACGGTCTTCTGCTTCTTCGCCCTCCCATCGGTGGCCACATGGCAGCAGAGGGAGGCCGCTTTGATGCATCGGCGGGGTCGGTAGTCGTCTTCCTCCCCTTTGCAGCCGCCTCTCGGTGACGCCTTGGCTCAAATTCGGTGCGGCGGCGGTCGGCCTAGGCGGCGCAAAGTTGTGGCGATGAAGGGGCGGCGGAGTAGGGTTTGGGTGACCGGAGGAGGTGGTGGCCGAGTCTGTGGGAGTCGTGGAATCGACTGCGGGGGCTCTAGGGAGGCCATCCATGGCATCTCGGTCGCCGACAACTGGCGCGGAAGGAGGAGGTTGGGGCGGCGTGCTAGGGCAGGAAATTCCGGGTGATAGTTGTGATGCACGCGCGTGGGGGTGGGATGGGGGAGGCGGCAGCGCTAGAGGTGTGGCAAATATGCATCGCGAGGGGGTCGTGCGGCAAAATATCTGCGGTACCAGCCGACGACACGGTAGCTTCTGGAGCGATTTTTTGGCCAAAATGTGCTGCATTTGATAGGTTTTTAGGGTGGTGTTGCATTTTGCAACACCTTTTAGAGTTGCTCTGATGATGTGACAACCCAAACCACCTATCTTCCTAACTTCCAGTGTCTCCCCTCTCTTGTAAGAATCATGTTGACGGTGATTCTTTCGTCGTCTACGCACCTCTCCCCCTGTAGTCTTTGATGGACCGAGCTGACCATCGTGCTAGACAAGCTCTCCTCTCTCAGGACATATGCCTACCTCTACCTTCTCTTCCTCACACCTTTCGTCTATGATATCTCCCACCTCTCTCATGCATCGTCTCCCCCCTCACCTTGCCTTCCACAACACCACCACCAGTTGCCTCGCTCTAGCTACCGCTTGCATGTAGGTAGGGGGGCAACACTGATATCAGGTGTACACTATTAGGAAAAGGCTTATAGACCGGCACAGCAAATTTCAGGTGCGCCGTAGCGCCGGCGCCCAACTATTCCCGTGCATCGATGCTACCCAACTACCCTCGGCGCACACCATATACCACACGTCGGCGCTAACCCATGATCACCCCTGCCTTTCATTGCATAGCTACCCTCAGCGCCCTCCAACCCATGCGCCAGCACTAACAGCACTACCACCCGCCAGCGCCATAGGGCTTGATACCGCCGGTGTTGGGCCAGGCAGAGATAAACAAAACTTTTTCCCTACACGGTGAACCCAAGATCTAGATGAGGTAGAAGGCCACGAGGATTACCACTAGACGCACGATTGCAGATTACTGATGAAGCGCGTCAGTTGAATGCAGTGTAGTCCTCATGATCCGATCCAATCCCACGATCGTCGAAGCGCTGATCATGCAACACCTCTATTGCTGTCCACACGTATGAGGAGGTGCTCCGACAGCGGACTGCTAGGTCTAGTGCGGCGGCTGGACCGAATGGGGCTAGGGTTTACAATGCATGGAGTGGTCTAACCGTGCCCTTTGGGCATCCTGCGCCCGGTATATATAGGGAGTGGAAGTGGAATCCACTGACTTGTGGCCCATCTATTAAAGCCTATACGTGTCACTGCAAGTCCAACTCCTGACTCAGTCCGTGTCTGAATCGGGTCCAACCCAAATGACTTGCTCCTGCATTTAAGTGTGTGACCCCGTAGCCTCATGGCAACTTGGACACGATTGGAGTCCGACTCGCAATCGATCAATCGGTAGCGGCTTCTAGCAGAACGTGCCGACTCCCAAGTACCAAAGAGTCATTAAGACATGCCTTTCCAATGCGACTTATGTCCAAGTCCCTTTTGCCTCACGAAATACCTTGTCGGACTATAGGCAAATAAATTTCATCCCTTAAATAGTCTGACTCTCTTCTCGATCCGAGATAAGTGATTCACCCGACTAACTCTTAGTCGGTCGCCTCTGTTAACACTTAACCGAGTCGTGCATGGCCATGATTTCTGAATAATATCACACAAGAGGGCCCAAAGAATATCTCTCCAGTTGGAGGGGCAAAATCCCATCTTGGTTATCCACATCACACAGATTGTTTCTCAGTCAACCCGAACTATGCCTTTATAACTGCCCTGTTATGGATCAACATTTGACATAACCTAAGTCGGTGATCCACAACTCATATTGTGAAATAACCTCAGGTCTAAGGATTACATTGATTGAGATATACAAATAACGACTTGTTAGTTGTATCTCAATATGGGTCAATCTGACTTGCTAAACTCTTTAGCCGAATCTGTGTAAGTCCGAATAGCATCACCATGCCCATGAAAAGTGGAACCGAGTCATCAACCGACTTTCACATTAGTCTAAGTTTTGTGTCCAGCACAACCTCAATGACCAATGATATTTAGAATGAACAACATGGATATATAGTTCCACAACTGAATCACATATTTAATGATATACATCAGATGTTTATGTAAGGACAACTTAATAACTTTATGAATACAATGGGAATTATATCATACATGATTTCCTCTAGATATTCCCAACAGTCTCCCACTTACACTAGAGTCAATCTTCTGACATCACATGTCTAGGCATCTAATTCCCATAGCTCTCAGGTGCGCCTCATTCTTCGGATGTGGTAGAGGCTTTGTCAACGGATATGCAATATTTGCATCTGTGTGTACCTTGCATAACTTGATATCACCTTGATCCACAAACTGGTGAATCAGGTGATACCGCATGAGTATCACCTTTCTTCTAGTGTTGTCTAGGTTCCTTGGCTTGTGCAATGGCATCATTGTTGTCACAATACTCGTCTAACGGATTGACGAGCCCTAAACTACATCAAGATATATGAGGAAGTTCCTCATACAAACGACTTCCTTTGCTGCCTTCGAGGCGACAATATACCCAGCCTCTGTTGTAGACACAGACACAGTCTCTTGCTTGGAACTCTTCTAGCTCACAGCCCCTCCATTTTTTCAAACACATATATGGATTGCGAACAAGAATTATCCGAGTTAGTGAGATAACTCGCATATGTGTAACCCTTTACACTGAGTTCATCATTACCTCCATAAACTAGGAACATATCCTTAGTCCTTCTCAAGTACTTAAGGATATTTTTAGCCCCTGCCCAGTGGATTTCTCTAGGGTCAACTTGGTATCTGCTCACAATACCTAGATCATAGGAAACATCCGTCCTAGTACAAATCATGGCATACATGATGGATCTGACTGCCGAAGCATATAGAATCGCACTCATCCGACTTCGCTCATCATTTGTTGAAGGACACCGAGTCCTGCTAAGTTTTACACCATGGGACATCGTAAGAACACCTTCTTAGACAATTCCATGTTGAACTTCTTAAACACTTTGTCCAAATATGTAGTCTGACTCAATCCAATGAGCAGCATGGATCTATCTCTATAGATCCTAATTCCTAGAATGTAAGTTGCCTCACCCAAGTATTTCATGGAGAAACTCCTTTCCAATGATTCTTTGGTTTCTTGCAACATTTGGACATCATTTCTAATGAGTAATATGTCATCCACATGTAAGATGAGAAAGTTTGTATAAACAAGAATCATGATCACTTTTGATGAAGCCAAACGATTTGACTACCTCATCAAAGCGTATGTTCCAATTCCGAGATGCTTGCTTCAACCCATAAATGGATTTCTGAAGTTTGCATACCTTGTCATCATTATCCGAATCAACAAAACCCTTGGATTGTATCATATACACGTCCTCGGTTAAATTTCCATTAAGGAAAGCCGTTTCGACATCCATCTACCATATCTCATAGTCTAAATAGGTTGCTATAGCTAATAAGGTCTGAACTGACTTAATGCGGTGACCCAGCATACCACTACATGATGTAGTACACTATAGTCGTTGACATAACACCAATGAAACACCGTTCACTAGTATTACATCCCTCAGAGTGGTATAATAGAAACACAACAGGTCCAAGACATGACTATAGGTTACAACTCAACTCTTTACACAAGATCCAGAGAACACTCTAGGTTAAAGAGAGAGAAAGAAACTTCTTACAAAGAAGAATCAGAGATAAACAACTCAAAACAATATCATACTATTAAGGCTAGTATCTTAACTAATGGTCTGGCATTGCTGCTATTGTAATACACTATAGAAATAGCTTCTATGGCTAGAGATTATATTCCTATCTAATCAGTAACTTCGTCTTCACTTGAGTTGATATATATGTTGACTTTCTTGTCTTCATTGGTGAGCTTTAGCCTTTGATGATGATTTCTGGAGTATGACTTGATGTAGATGTCGTCTGTACTGGCTTTAGAACCTAGCAAGGGTTAAGAAGATACGTTGAGTACGAGCATACTCAGCAAGTTCACTAGAAAAGGAGTGTTTGATGCACTATATCTACAACCACAAACCATAGGTCGTAGGCAATGCAAGTTTTTGTAAACATTTCTTCAAAGGTTGCTTTTATTCTGAAAAGCTATGTCTGTCAGCCTTCACGGGTTTCCCAGAACTTTCATGGAGTTCCTTTCCCGCCGCGTTCGCAGCTCCTTCCCGGAACAGGGAGTAACAAGTTACAATTCTTACACTCTGCAGAGGTGCGTTTCTTTACCCATGAGAGATCTTAGCTTTGTTGCACATTTGAGCGGGCAACCCGTTCATACTTCCTTGGTATGAGGCCCAGACTAAGATCCAAGCCAATCACTGCCCTCTCCGCGACCTCATATTTCTGCGCGATCCTTCAGGGCCGGCTCACCTCCGTTAAGCCCCCTTTCGTGCAGGCTAAAACCCCGATGAGTTCCCAAAGACTCTATGACCTGGTGATGCCTGGGCAAGCACCATATTAAATGGACTAAACCCCTATACACCATTCATAGATAATCTAGACACCAAAAGTGTGGGACGTAAGGGTGCCCACCCATATGTTGGATCCGCACAAGGAATCACAACGTCACGTTAAGGTCGTCTTGCCTCCATACAAGAGGAAAAGGATACAGCTGACTTCTCCGTCTCATTCCAAATCACATGGTTAATGCGTAATATACGGCGCAAGAATCACTGGCGACATTGGTTGTTAAGTCCTAGATAATATGTTCCTTTACCACCAGAACTTTCATAATCGGTTATTACCTCATGGTAAATAACCTATAATCATATTATTATGAAAATAGTGTTTTCTGATCTTTTTCAAATGCAGGTGATGACAACACTGGATTTGTAAAATACTTTATAGAAAATAATCAAAGGACATGAGCAAGTGTGAACTTGCCTTTGTGATTGCAAGATTATGCACTCACGGTCTTCAAGACAACATAAGATCCAGTATCTGAAATCAGCATCATTGGTTTGGTAAGGACTAATGTTTAAAGAAGCAAGATGCTTTTATGCATAAGTAATGTAATGCATTTTCGTAAACTCGAATCCCGGGGATAACGTTGATCTAGGGTTTGGAAACTGGAAATGGCTTCTTTGGAATGTGTTTCCCTTTTAGATTAAGTTTCACACATGTGCTTCTTATTAAGGCTTGTGAGTGTGTGAAACAATCATGTAATTATAATAACATAAAATGATGAGATACACACCAATGTGAAATGTTACTTAAGATTACTTACATTATAATTGTTTATCTTTAAATTTTACTTTACAAGTAATGGTCTTAATAAGGAACTTAAGTGTTTACAATCCTAAGTAGACAAGTAAAGTTTGAAACAATGTGATTGTGATTAATTGTCATATATTGGATGAAGAGGCAAAACAAATAACTTTTGAAGAAAAGATTTCTTTATTAAGGTCTCAATAATCTTTGAGGTTAATCAATTGTGGTCAAGGTTGTTTGTGCTTGCTTGAATAGTCTGAACTTGAGATGCTTTACGAATTAATTATAACAGACCAAAGTTAACTATAAAATATATGACAAAGTCTTTAGCCTTATATTTAAGGCTTTGTAGACTGAAGTTAACTTTAAAAATATGGATGGTTTGAAACAATAATGCTTATGATATTTGTACCTTGTGTACCTGGTAATGTTTCCTTAAGGTTACTTAAGAATGGTTATGCTTTTACTTGGTGTAGTGGTTTCTTGATTTTATAATGGAATAGTATCATTTACCTTTTTATAAATGAGTGGTTAGAGTTTACAAACAAATAAATAATATTACTTAACTACTTATGGACTTACTATAGTGTTGTGATAGTTTTGTAATCTGGTGGTTGAAGTATATGGAAAAGATTGGATTTAGTCACAAATTATTCTTGCGGATTTTATATTGGATAAGGATCCTTTTGGAAAATAATCTACACTTATGGTTGAAAGATAATTCAATAAAATATAATTTATAAAGTTTTGAACCATTATGACTTCATAATATTAATATTTAAGACTAATACTATTTATTAGACTTAATTAACTAATTTTAGAAATATTAACAAATTTTATTTACCCTTATATGAATTATTAACTAAGGAAATAGGTTTAAATTCAAATTACTAGAGTATTAAGTTTTTATTTACATTAAAAGTGGAATATTATATTTTTAACAAGTAAACATTATTTTTTGATCATTTTGATATATTACATTTATTTTGTGATTTATAAATAATAAGATAAGATTTTTATCAGATTTATTACTTTATAAATACTTAATAAATAAAAATTATTTGATTAAGTGAAATAATAATGTATGATTATAAATTTGAATTATAGTTCTTATTTTTCTAAGATTTTTGATATTTTATTTATATTTTTAATATTTACTATTATTAAAATATGAATTATCAAAGTTTCATTACTTATAAGATCTTTATTGAATAATAATTATTTGAATAACTATTACAATAATGTTTGATAATAGTTTTAATTGATAGATTTTATTTTTCTAAACATTTTCATATATTATACATATTTTTCTGAATTACAAAACAAAAGTTATGGATTTAATAAGATTTAATGTTTTTATTTAATTTCTGAAATATTTGGATTTGAATTTATACTGTTTTTTATTTATTTTCTAAATAGGCACTGAATTTTTACACCGCATACACACTTATCCACATTCACCGACTATTGGGCCCAAGGCCACGTCACACTCCACCTCGGCGAAGACTGGTCAACCCTATAGACACGATGCAAGCATGACGTTGCTGTGACGTCATCTCGCCGGTGATGCTCAGGTGGCCAGCAACGGCGGCGATATAGTGAAGATTGTCAAAAGTGGTTACTATAGTTCGAAGGATCACACGATAGGGAACCTATTAGCAGCGGCGCCGCTCCTATTTGGTCGCCAGAACATGGTCGGCGACGAGCTTTGCAGCGGCGGACGTCGATCTACGGGGACAGAACAATAGCAGAAGCAAAGGAGGGGTTTGAGAGGACGATAGGGTTCGCTGGCTCACCATGAACGCGTAGAGGGGGTCGATGTGGACAGGAGAGGTCGGAGTCGCCGGCAGATACTGTGACGGAGCACAACCGGAGCTCGGGAAGATGACCTCGTGGCGTCGATTCCCGGCACCCCCCTTCGATTCCTTTGACTAGGAGGCTCAGGGGAACAAGGCGAAGCCGTGTGCTTGATCGACGGAGCACGGGGAAGCTCAGAATGGTGGCATCTCGAAGCTAGGTTTTCGACCAGAGGAAAAATGGGGAAGAGAGGAAGAAAGAGGAGTGGAGTGGCGTGCTAGGGTTTCTCGTCGGCGTCCAGGGCTACTTGTAGATGACCAGGAGCGGTGGCACGGATCTTGGCGCGGCCGGACGTCATGGCGCGGTGGCGGACGGTGGCGATCCTGATAGACAGCAGCTTGTGACGTCATAGGGAAGACGACGACAGACATTTTGCGAAAAACTCCCTGACAAAAATTCAAACTCAACCCGCAGTCCCTATCGATGTCCCACACGTCAGTCCCTGTGGTGACAAGCTGGGCTCGATGTTGGGCCGAAACTGGGTTGCAGCAAAGTGAGTGAAAGAAGAAGGGATTGCTACTGGGCAGTAGATAGGTAGAAAGGAAATGGGCCTGCCTGGGCTGATGCTCTGGATCTAGTTATTATTAAGCAAAACCTTTTTATTTTCTGTTTTCTTTAAACCCTTTCAAATATGAATTTCTATAAGGATTTAAATATCCAGAATTTTTATAGAGCACATTAAATAATGCAGGAATATTGTAACTAAGTAGTGTTGATACCTTTCTTGATTTTTTTATAATTTTAAACTAATAGGAATATATTTTATTGAGTGCCATATTTATCACTTAACGTTTTGGATTTACCTTATATATATATGAGATCTTATAAAATGATTTTGATTTCCACATGGTAAATGTAATGGTAATGGTTTAATATAGCTAAGGATATGCATAGAGTATAACCATATTTGTTATTATATAGCAATCATTATATAAGATGGTTTAATTATTAAGGTTCTTAAAATGGTAAATTCTTTTACTCATAATTCACTAATAGGTGAATCCTAACCACCCTACTTATTTAAAAATACCCATAGATGATTTCTTGAACTAGTTATTCACTACTCTCTTAAGTGCGGTTAAAATATGGATATATTATTAGAGTATAATGGTTTGTAGCACTAACCATTTATGTTTGTGATTTTTAATGATATCCCCTTTAAAATAGAAAGTTATTTTCTAAAAGGTCTTATTGAAAATATTTGATAAGGATAATTCCTAAGCACATATGGTTATGATAACTTGTAAATGATAAAGATGTGCTTATGTGATTTGCTATAGGGAAATAATCCTATAAAGCATTGTGGAAATAAAATGATTTATCCAACAAATGAGATGGATGTTAAGCTTGATTACAGATTTAAGGTTGAATGTTTTACCAAGAATTCCTATCCTCCCTAGTTCATAATTCTTGATTTCTACTTAAAGAATTCCTTTCCTAGATATACCACTTCTTTCATATCCATCATCATGTGTTAACATGATGAGCTTTACTTCACAAGGATATCCTTACCCATATATTATCCTTCTAAATTCATTTATAAATCCAATTAGATTGACACTAAAGCTTTTCATAAGCTTCTCATATCCATACTTGGTTATATCAACCACTCTACTGCTGATAACCTCCAATCCATCAAGTAGTTACTTCTAACTCCATTCATACACTTCCTTAATCATCCTTCACTAATACTACTCCAATATATGTATATATCAAACTACTCTCCTCAAAAGCTTACTATTCTTTAAGAGGAATAACACTACTTCAATAACTCCATGCTACTCTAGCTTCAACTTAATTATACTATCTTATCTCTACTTGACTCCAATATCTTATACTCAACTTCACATTATATCCTGGTGACTTGTCATGGCTACTCTAGGATAATATATCTATACTAGGGTTCAATCATGTTCTATCCACCAATGTCACTTATACATGATACAAGCATTCAATCTTGGTGACTAAATCATTATAATCCGTTGATCCTTTATGGTTTAGGTTTCCAGTTGGCTAATCAAGGCTTCATCAATACAACATTACAATTGTATTGAAATTATCTTCTTAGTATCTCTATTGGATTAAATGATGTTATTCATTTACTATGCCTACTTAATCCAATAGGATTACTCATTGGTAACTATCTTCAATATTCATCCTTGTAATCTTCTTTGTTACCATATTGATTTGATTTCCTCCAATCACTCCCATCCTATGGATGACATCTAAAACTAGCATTACTATTTACCTCTTCTTACTTCTTTCTTTATAGGCCTTAAGTGAATGCTATAATAAAGACAAGAGTTGATAGGTCAAGAATTAATAGGTTTAAGAATTGGTGAATCAATAGTTGATTACTCAACATTGATGAACAACAGATATTAGAATATGATTCAATAGGAATGGTAAATATTGATATGGAAAGAAAGATATATGGTGATTGATCTTGACTTGGTTTCTTTCCTACTCAATCTTACTAAAGAGTTAAGGTTAGGTATTACCATGATACTCATGGTATAAGTAGATGAGATTAAGATAGATCAAGATTTAGTTGTTACATTCCTATTACTTAAGTTATGTTTATAACTTGGTATTCATGAGTTGTGTAATGAATACTAGGATATAATTACTTAAGGACCAAATATAAATCATTAAGTAATGTATTAAGGTTTAATTTTTATTGCATTTGATCTACCCTTAGTTCAAATCTCCTTTACCCAAAATAGGGTTTTAAAAAAGGTCATATTGAAACTTATCGCAGTCAACTTGATGATCTACTTCAATTCCATCAAGTTGAGAGAAGCTTCAATCACTTTGACAAGTTTTGTTCAAAAGCGCCAAAATTATTTGGATTTTCTATGCATGAATGCAATGCACACATCTGTGTTCGGCTTATTTCTAAGCTCTAATGTAGGGACATTACACTTAAGCATCACTATGAGCGAGAAAGTGTCATCGTAGTCAACTCCTTGAAACTATCAGAACCCCTTTGTGACAAGCCGTGCTTTATAGATAGAAACATTTCCATTCATATCAGTTTTCTTCTTAAAGACCCATTTGCACTCGACGGGTCTTACACCGTGTGGCAGATCAACCAAGTTACAGACTTGATTTCCATCCATGCACTTTAACACGGATCTCATTACTCTAAGCCATGACTCAGAATCAGATCCCACCATTTCTTCCAAATAAGTTGTTGGCTCAACACAGTTGTAACACCCTCGTATCGGCCCTATGCAAGATTTAGCGATTCCTGCCAAATCCGCATAGAAACGATTCATAGGTGCCCACCAGGAACTTGGGGATGGATGGAAAACGAAGTAATATCATTACGCAATAGTCCTTGATGGAACCCAAAGAACATATATATATATATATACAACAACGACTCAAAGAGTCAAGAATATATATATACAGTACAAAGATCAAAATCACATTGAAAACGATACAACATCCGAGTATGAATAAGGAGAAAATGAGGCTAAGAGCCCTGGATAATAACCAATGGCGTCCATAACCATTCCCAAGCCAAGCCGAAAGGGTAACCCTGCTAATGACATCGATCTAAAACCTGCTAAAAAAAGGGGTGCTGACAAAGGGCAAAGGAAAAGAGAGCGGTCGTACTAAGGCCAGTACACGACGAGACTTAGAATTCGGCGGCTCTCACCTACATAGGTATTATGGACGAAAGTAACACCGAAGCATGTGCTAAACAACCTATAGAGACTCAATAGAACTGACGGCTATCAGAGAGAGATAAGAAATACCTACTCGAAACCAACCTGATACTACCACCAAACATACTCATCCTGGTATTTCCCCCTCGAGACCAAATGAGGAAGTCCTACCGAGGATACTCACACGGTTAGCAGTTTTATTCATTCTTTCCATGGTGGCTATCCAACTTACTAGTCATATCAAATACAAGTGTAATTATAACAGTAAAATTTAGTTATAGTTGTCTATGATCGAGAACCTGTACTCCAAGTCGTCCATAACCGCTGACACGGCTTTTCAAAAATATTTAACCCTGCAGGGGTGCACCAAAGTTTCCACATGCACTTCAACCCTTGTTGCATATCAGTTAACATACACTTATCGGTATGTCGGCGGGCCTCGGACATGACGCTTTTCCAGACCCAAAGCAAGTACATGGCAGCCACCTGAAAAATCTACCCGTATGAGGTATAGCTAATCCTCCCTGTACGGACCCTAAGGTTGCATTCACTTGTCACGCGAGCAGAATTCATAGACAATATATTACCATGACAGAGTGTCGCACCTATGCAACAATAATAAACGCTCATCGAGCAACATGTAATAAACATCTCATACATGGAATACATAGCATAACTACAGTAGATAACGCATAAACCCGAAATAGTTTTGTGCCCCAAGAATAGTACTTTAAAATCAGGTACTAAGCCAATAGGGGTGCTCATGCACCCCACATGTGGTTAGCGCGCTCAGTCTTGGAACAGGTGTCAAGAACTGGGGTTTTAGGTGGACACAGGGGGCGGGATAATAACTAGATCTCAACTATTAAACCTTTGTGCCTCTGCATTAATTATTCCTACTTTAAATATTGATTATTAAACTATAATTAAAGCCATGATCATCTCCATCATTAAGTATGTGCCAACCCCCAACATCGGTGGAACGTCGATGACACGAAGCAACACCTGAGCAAGAAACTATGACTCACACGGACGACTATCTACCAAATAACAGGTAATAGGAGGTGTCCAAGGCAATATAGGCTATAGGGGATATCAATGGTACGAAAAAAGCATGGCAACATGGATAGCAATAGATCAACAGGAGGAAGTAAAGACTATAAATGTAAAATAGGTAAAAATAGGGAGAATGCTTGCCTGGGAGACAAAAACGAAGATACATATCCAAAAAACTTGTCGAAGCTCACAACATCTCATCGTCCTATCCGGAAAGAAGCAAATCATTAAAAGGAACAAGCGATTCAACAATTACAACTAATGCGGAAGAACCGGCATGATCATAATATGATGCATGGCATGGCAAGTTAATGATGCAAATCGTGATAAGAAGATATCATTTGCAAAGCGCATTGACGATACAACAATAGTGAGGCATTATGAACAAGGAATAGTTATTTTCCAATTTTATTCATCATGTTTTCCTTGCATAAATAATTATGATTATTTAATGTTTATATGATGCATGCGTTAATTGATATAATGGAAAGCATAGTTAAAAAGGGCTCGTCGTGCTGATCAATTTAGGCATATCATTTGTTGAATTTGGAATTATAGAATTAAAGTTATGAATTTAATAAGAAATAGTCATTTAATAATATTTAAATTATTTCGAAATTTTAAATTGCTCAAAAATTATTTTAGATAACATATTCATATTCCTGGCATTATTTTGATCAAGAACCATATATCATTTGTATTACTTTGAAATATTGATTAAAAGTTGAGATTTAATAATTATTAAAGCTTTTATTAATAGTCATAATACATTTATTATTTTGCAATATTTGAAAAAATAAACAGAGGATATATTCATGTTTATAATTCAAAAACAAACAAGTTTCATGTTTTGAGTTTTGTCAAATTCGAATTTATTTGAAAGTTTTGACTTAGTTGACATTTGCATAGGTTTGACTGAATTTGAAAAGTCCACGGGCTCAGATTAGATGAAAGGGTCCACACATGGTTTTTAAAGCGCCTAGGGGACCACAGGTTCATTTTTAAAAGATGGAGGGCTTATCTAGAAAAGGCTCAGCTCCAGGGACCTCGATTTGCAATTAGCAATATAACTACAAGGCTTGTTTGCAAACTAGTAGATCTGGATCTAAGGGATTTTATCACTGTGGAAGCCTTTACCCCTTGTGGCTGCCAGGTGGGGCCAGAACGAGGTGGCAGACACACAACTCTGACTGGGTGACATCTTGGAAAAAGTTGCACCCAAGTCAATCCTTGCCGGAGTTCGTTGACTGCGCCAAAACGGTGGCGTCCTGTGGCGGAGAAGGGTATGCGCGCCCAATCCATGGTCACCAGAAGACGTTCCCTGCTTCACTGGCTCGAGCAGAAGTAGAGCAACCACCTAAAGGTCATCGGAGGAGCGTCGACGATGAGCACCTGCGGCGGCGGCACTCGGGTGAGATGCGCGCAAGAGAAGCAGAGAGGGAGAATAACCGTGGCAGGGCTCTGGAGGAAGCTAGGACCACCAGAAGGTCAAAGAGGTGGTCGGCGAGGTTGGAGGAGCAGTGGAGGCGCCGGAATTCAAGGAATGAGGGCGGTGGCCACAGATAGAGAAGTTGATCATGTCCATGATTGGAGGCGCGTAGAGAAGAATTGGTGATGTAGGAAGGTCCAGGAGATCAAGGCGCGACCGATGGTGGCCTCGGCTTTCCCCGGGACAACATAGAGTGGTGACGACATGGCAGTGCTATGAGGTGAGTAGCGCGACATTGCACGGAGAGGAGAAGGGTAAGGGAGACAACTGGGGCTAGGGTTTGTGAGGGGAGAAGAAGTTAAGGACGGAGAAAACACATGCCCGAGGGGGCCAGGGAGGCACGCGGGAGGCATGAGCGATGGTAGCAGACGACCACATGTCGCTCCGTCGAGCACACAGAGATGAAGGGGACTATGAGGAGAAACAAGCACAATAATGGCATCTGAAGGGGTATCGGGCCGCTGGTGGGCTGGCTGCGTCGGCTTCACTGCTGGTAGTCTGGTGTTGGGATGCTGGGCTGCGACCAGGTTTGGATCCTCTCCTTTAATCTTTTCTATTTTCTATTTTAATTTCTTTTATTTGTTTTGCTATTTGTTTTTATAAAAAATCAAATAGGACACAATTCAATTACTTTGAACCTTTTGTAGATGTATTTGAACAGAGGTTTTAGAAATATAAAAGTGGATAAGGGGGAATAACACAAGGGAAACGGAATGCCCACATACATAGTTTATGAATGTGCCAATTTGGGCATTTTACAAGATTAGGGTTTAGGGTTTTTTCTTAGGGATCAAAAACATTTGAAAAATATTGGGACCTAGCTATGGGTCCTCACTTGTATGAAAAGCAAAATAGGGAGATAAATAGAGGGAACGTATTAAGGTGAATTCAAGAACACCAAGCAAGCCACACAAATGCAATGTTTAATATGATGCTCAAATGCAATGTGGCATGGTGACATGAGCATGATATCATGATGATGCACAAAACAAAACAACAATAAGTTTACTAGTAGTGGTTTTACCGGGGTGCTACAGCTGTTTAACAGTAATACATCATGAGCACTTTGCAATCTGGCAGATCTTCGCGGTTTGGGTGCTGTTGCCGGCTTAGCTACACGACCGGATTAACCTCTAAGGCTTTTGTCGACATGCTACTAGCCGGTTCCTATCGAATTTCTTTGAGCTACACTATGCTCCCACTGACTCCCCGACTAAGAAACTCTTTCTCAAGAAAGACACTGTTTCGAGGGACAAACACTTTGCCATGTTCTCGGTTGTAGAAGTAGTAACCTAAGGTTTCCCTCGGATACCCCACGAAAATACACTTATCCAACTTGGCCATGAGCTTGTTCAACTGAAGTCACTTGACAAATGCTTCACAACTCCAAATCTTAAGAAAATAGAAACTTGGCTTCTTGCCAGTCCACATCTCATGCAGCGTCTTCTCTATTGACTTTGATGGTACTCTATTTAGTGTGAACGCTGCAGTTTCTAGACAATTACCCCAAAATAATAAAGGCAGATATGTCCGACTCGTCATTGATCGCACTATGTCCAACAAGGTCTGATTCCGTTTTTCCAAGACACTGTTCCTCTGCGGTGTTCCCGGTGGAGTGAGTTGCGGAACTATTACACAACTCTTCAGATGGTCATCAAACTCGTGGCTCATGTACGCATCCTCGGTTCGACCGAAGAAACTTTATTTTCTTGCCTAGTTGATTATGTACTTCATTCTGGAATTCTTTAAACTTTTCAAAGGCTTCCGACTTATGTTTCATCAAGTAGATATATCCATACCGACTCAAATTATCAGTGAAGGTAATGAAGTACTCATAACTACCCCTGGCTGTCATGCTCATTAGACCACATACATCACCATGTACTAGTCCCAACAAGTCGGACACCCCCTCACAACTCTTTGCAAAAAGTGTCTTGGTCATTTTGCTGAGTAGGCAATATTCGCATGTCTTGAACGACTCCAAGTTGAACGAAGTTAGGAGTCCATCATCATGGAGCTTCTTCATGCGTTTCCAACTTATATGACCAAGCCGATAGTGCCAAAATTAAGTTATATTCAGATCATTTGGTTTCAAACTTTTAACATTTATGTTATAGACCGACTCACCATCAAGATTGAGAATAAATAATCCATCCTGGATGGGTGCAAAGCTGTGAAACATATCATTCAAATATAAATAACAACCATTATTCTTAATATTCGACTCATAATCTTGTCTCATCAAACATGAGGCAGAAATAATGTTTCGACTAAGCACATAATAACAATTATTTAGCTCCATTATGAATCCGTAAGGTAAATGAAGTTGCACGTGCCGACTTCCAATGCATCGACTCTCGCCTTGTTGCCGACTCAAATTTCAACCTCGCATCTTGCCACGCTCCTAGTTCTTACCAATCCCTACAACGAGTTGCAGATGTGAATAACTGATTCAGTATAATATACCCAAGAACTATTATGTGCATCAGCAAGATAAATGTCTATAACATTGCAAACAAGCATACCTGAGCCGGAAGTCAAGCACACCTCCACTCTTGCCTTTTTCATCTAGATACTTGCTACAATTCCACTTCTAGTGGCCGTCCGCCTTGCAGTAGAAGCAAGTGGATCCAGCTAAAGGAGATGGCTTAGTCCCCGAGGAAGCGCTTGGGATCGGGTCATGAGCCTTGCCTCATGACTTAGCCTTCTTCTTAGTCCAAGAAATTTTCTTGAACTTTGCCTTATTCTGCACCATCAACACTTGATTGGCACCTTTCTTGTTACCCGCCTCTGCCTGCTTGAGCATCCCATGTAATTCAGTGAGCTTCTTATCCATACCCTGCATGTGATAGTTCGAAATGAACTGACCATATACACTAGGAAGAGTTCAAAATTATATCCATAGAAAGATCTTCGCTAATGGGGTAGCCAAGATTGCACGTAACCAACCATCTTGATCACGTGCAGACTTAGTGGATCACCATCCTTAAGCTTGCAACTTAGCAAAGTCTGAGAGACTTGATACCTCTCGATCTTTGCCTAAGCCTAGAACATACTTTTGAGGCTTTCAATCATATTGTAGGCCTCAACATTCTCGAACTACTGCTGCAAGTCCGCTTCCATGTGAGCAAGCATGAGACATCTAATTTTCATGAACTCATCCTTGGTCCTACGGTAGGCATTGGTGGCAGCGATAGTGCATTCTCATTGGGCCCATTTGGAAGTGGGTTGTCTAGGACATGGTCCTTCTTTCCTTGTTTGAGAATGAAGGAGATATGCCCTAGAGTAAAATAATAGAGTTTTTATTTGATGTATCTCTTGTTCATAATACGTTTCTTACTATGCTATAACTGTATTAATATGAAACATTAATACACGTGTGGTATGTAAACAACTAGGTCTCTAGTTACCTCTAGTAAACTAGCTCATTGGGCAAGTGATGATCTTATGGTTTCGAGATCATGGTGATAGTGCCGATTGACAATGAGGTCACATCATTAGAGAATGATGTGATAGATATTCACCCTAAAGTTAATCACAATGAGATCTAGTTACTTAAACGTTCATCATTAATGATGAAATAAATACATCGTGGCTTATATCCTTTGAGTGTGAGATAATGCATAATCACTGTTTTGGAGGGAGACTTTGATGATATCAAGTATCAAGCTATAAAAGGGTGATCATAAAGGTATCTTTGGGTTTCTTGAAGAAATGGGTTGAGGAGTTTTTATCAAGACCAAGATTTGCTAATCCAAGTAACGGATAGATACACGTGGCCAACTCTGTGACGTTGCATTAACGAAGCTTGCAAGCATATGATTGGATAATGGAATGCAACAACACAGAACGAGTAAACAAGTTCATCGGTAACAAGATCAAACACAAGTATGGAGATGCTTGAGATCAAATCTTGGATGACCTACGTATTGTATGGCAAAGGGAATAGGACTACGCAGTTA
The DNA here is from genome assembly GCA_916181665.1 of Avena sativa. NCBI lineage: Eukaryota > Viridiplantae > Streptophyta > Magnoliopsida > Poales > Poaceae > Avena > Avena sativa. Next base: position 52,972,780 of record OV702298.1, on the reverse strand, counting down.
AGGTTCAAGCGATGAGATTAATCATGAGGGCACGGGGATCATTATGGCCATCCAAGTGGCAACTCCGAGCCGAAGGGTGGCACACTTAAGGGTAGGGACGCTTTGGGATCGAACCGACACCGAAGGAGAAATGAGAGAGAGAAATCAAAAATGTTCCGGGTAATATCCGATGATGATCAGAAGATGACTGAAAGGAGTTTTGGTGTATGAAATATAGTAATATATGTGTTTTATATTAATTAGTTGACTTAATATTGAAACATATTTTATTTTATATTTTATGGGAAGCCTTATTGCTATTGTGCCCCTTCTAGAAGGGCCCATAGGGTAGGCGCCTAGGAGAGAGAGGGGGCCACCAGCCGAAACCATAGGTTTTCCCACCCGCGGTGTGGGGCCCAGGGCCGGTGGCGTCTTCCCTTCCCTAGCGGCATCTTGGGGGTCCCACCTACAAAACCCTAGGGTTTGACCCTGCCCCCTCCCTACTATAAATAGAGGAGCCCCTCCCCTCTATTTTCATCCCATCAATAAGTTTTGTCCTCTTCCCCTAAACCCTAGAGCTCTCTCCATTAGATTGGATCTAGCCTCTTGGTTTATTTCTCCACCTCTGCACTACCGTCATGCGTAGTACGGTCCGGCTTCTTTCTTCTTCCGCTGCTCTACTAGATCAGATCCCGGGAGACGTCCCTACATCGAACGTGTGTAGAGCTTCGAGGCACAACACTTGGGGCTCTGTCTTTATTGCCATACCCCTACCTGTGTAAGGCGTGCCATGGTATTCAAGGGTATGAACCCCGTTCTCCATCTTCATTACTTATGTCTACATAGTATAGATCTTGGTGATCGTGTTCATGTAGGTAGAATTTTTTTGTTTTCTGCTGCGAACCCCAACAGTGGTATCAGATCCAAATCTATGGGTATACATGTCATACGGATAGAACACATAGAAGTATGTGGGCGTTGATTCTTTAGTTGCCACCCTCTTTCGTGTTCTTGTCATATCGCGAGATTGATTTATGAAGCGGCCCGGACCAACCTTACCCATAAGCTTACACGAGACTGGTTCCATGCTCAACATACTGCTTCTTTCGTATAAGTGGCTGGCGGGTGTCTGTCTCTCCTTCAATAGTTGATATGACCTTTACACCGGAGGGTCCTGAAAATGGAGTGAAGAGGCAATCATCGAATCAATGTTGTGGCTCAACGTTCATAGGTGGGAAGGGGTTCTACCATGAAAGCCCTAAAGGCGCGTAAAACTTGCAAAAGGATAAAGTAGAGGTGTTTAACTTTGTTTTGTAGGGGCGTGTGTCATGACATGGTAATGGTAATGGTAAGTTTATGAAACGATTGTCCGTTGGAGCTCTCGATGGAGATCAAGGTGCTGCAACCATGTCATGGCACCATGCTTATGAAGTATATGTTTGCACATCTTGTTTGGCATAGTATACTAGTTATACGATGGTAGCTAAATATGATGATCCCTCCTAAATTCCAATGATAGTGTTCCCCTCGTGTGTGCACCACCAAGAAAGTTCTTCAGTATGAGGCAGTACGTGATGATCAGGTGTCAGAAATACCTACGTTCGCATATAGTGGGTGTAAGAAAGGTTACACAACAATACACATGAGTTTGAGTTGGCGAGCCTAGCATGTGCAAACATGGCGCCGGAACACAGAGACCGAAAGGTCGAGCATGAGTCACATGGAGATGTGATCGACATTGATCATGTCCACCTTTGGAGCTATATCGTAGTCTATGACGATCAGGGTGATATAGTGAAAAGGGATCATGTGATCAATAAGACGAACAGAGGGATGTTCGTCTTGAGTGGGATTGAATTTAAAGGTGAAACTTATTCTTAGAATATTATGAACATGGTATAAACTCTTTGCAAATCCATTGTAGATGTATCGCCCACCCACCTTCAACCTTAGCGCTTTCCTAGAGAAGGACAAGCTGAAAACCGATTGGACAAACTTCACGGCCTGGCACCGCGCCCTGAGAATCCTCCTGACCCCCTACAAGATCAACTATGTCTTAGAGGCAGAACTGCCCGCCAAACCCGCAGACACCTCCACTGAGGATGAAAAGAATGTCTGGCAGTCCAAGGCGGACGATTCCTCCCTCATCTAGAGTGGAATGCTCTATGCTATGGAGCTGGAGCTTCAAAGGCGTTTCGAGAAGATGTCTGCATTTGCGATCCTTGAGGATCTCAAAGCCGTCTTTGCTCCAAAGGCTTGGGCAAAGAGGCATGAAGCTTACGAGCTCTTCTTCTTTGCCAAGATGGAAGAGCATAGCAGTGTGAGTGAGCATGTGGTCAAGATGTCTGGATACGTTTAATGCTTGAATTCCTTGGATTGAAAAATCTCGGACGAGCTAGCGATTGATAGGGTGTTGCACTTTTGCCTCCTAGCTACAAAGCTTTCATGATGAACTACAACATGGAAGGGATGGTTAAGACCCTTGCTGAGTTGTTCGCCATGCTCAAGACTACCGAGGTGGAAATCAAGAAGGAGCACACGGTGTTTATGGTCAATAAGACCACCAACTTTAAGAGGTCAACGACGGCTAAGGGCAAGAAGCCTAAGAGGGATGGCAAGCAAGTGGCATGTTCCCCTAAGGGCCCAAAGACAAAGACTGGCATTATGTTCTATTACTGCAAGGGAGACGGTCACTAGAAACACAACTGCCCCAAGTACCTCGATGAAAAGAAAGCCGACAAGTTGCCACAAAAGACAAAGGTATATATGATATACATGTTATTGCTGTTTTCCTTACAAGCACGAGGAGCAACACCTGGGTATTTGATACCAGTTATGTTTCTCATATTTGTAACTCCCAGCAGGAGCTACGGAATAAGCGGTGCCTGGGAAGGGACGAAGTGACGATGCACATCGGCAATGAATCGAAGGTTGTTGTCAAAGCCGTCGGCGATTTGTCTCTGCATCTGGCTTCAGGATTTGAATAAGTTCTATTTTGTACCCGCCTTGAGCATGAATATTTTGAGTGGATCTTGCTTATTACAAGATCGTTATTCATTTAAATCTGGAACAAGTGGTTGTTATATTTTTATGAATGATGTCTTTTATGTTCATGCGCGTGTATGCAAAGGGTTTATTCTTATTAGATCTTGATGACAGTACTCACATCTATAACATTGATGTCAAGCGAAGCAAGCATGATGACGATAATACAATGTATATATGGCATTGTCGTCTTGGTCATATTGGCACAAAACGCATGTAGAAGCTTCATTATGATGGACTTCTGGGATCATTAGAGTTTGAATCTCTTGATACGTGCGAGCCTTGTCTCATGGTAAAACTGACTAGGACACCCTTGGTACTATGGAGCGGGCAACAAACCTATTGGGAATCATACATACTGATATATATGGTCTGATGAGTGTCTCAACACGCAATGGATATCATTATTTTGTTACATTTACTGATGATTTGAGTAGATACGGGTATATCTACTTGATGAAGCATAAATCTGAAACCTTTGAAAAGTTCAAGGAATTTCAGAAAGAGGTAGAGAATCAACTCAACAAGAATATTAAGCACCTCCGATCAGATCGGGGAGGTGAATACTTGAGTTATGAGTTTGGCATGCACTAGAGGAATTGTGGTATAGTACCACGGCTTATGCCAGCCGGAACACAACAACATAATGGTGTGTCGGAACGACGTAACCGCACTCTATTGGATAGTGTCCGGTCCATGATGTCTTTGACTGATTTATCTGTGTCGTTTTGGGGATATGCATTACAAACTGCCGCTTTTATACTAAGCAGGGCACCATCAAATTCCATGGGGACAACCCCATATGATATATGGCGAGGCAAGAAGTCAAAGTTGTCGTTCTGGAAAGTTTGTTCATGTGAGGCTTATGTTAAACAACTACAGCCTGCCAAACTCGAACCTAAATCAAAAAAGTGCATCTTTGTGGGATACTCAAAGGAGACTACTGTGTAATAACTTCTACAACAAAGCCGAAGGCAAAATGTTTGTCGCTAAGGATGACATCTTTCTAGAGAAACAGTTTATCGCAGAAGGACTTAGTGGAAGGAAGATAGAGCTAGATGAGATCGTTGACCCTTCTCTCCAAATACCGAGTAGCACAATGGAAATTGTTCCGAAACCGCCCTCTAGATTGGAAATAGAAACGAATGATACAGATCATAACATCGAAGCTCCTACGGTTCGGGGATCTATAAGGGCGTGTGCTGTCCCAGATTGGTACAACAGCCTTGTGATATCAGTCTTGTTAGGTCCTTGTTTGGATACATGAGTTTAGCAGAACCCGTTTACGTTAAGCCAAGATAACCATGTAACAAACTAAAATTCTGTTTGGGTGAAGCAACTAAAACATGGATAACAAAAATTAGGTTTCCACAAAACCAGGAAAACGCGTCTTGACAAAAACGACTCATGGACGTTTTTGCGAAAACGCGATTATACAAAGCACGACGCAACGGATTTCAAGTAGGGCCCTAGGCGGTGACCTTCAGTGAGGGCCGGCGGAGACCACACCGTCTCCTCGTACAGCCCGTCGAGTTGCAGGTCTCCGAGCTCGGTTGACTGCTGGATGTGCCCCCAGCCTGCGCGCTGTCCCACGCCGACGTTTGGCTCCTGGACATAGCTTGCACGACGGTCGTCACCGGAGATGGCCAGGCTGCGCCTCGAGACCGAAGAATCCATGATATCGACCACGACGGCCACCGCTTCAGTCAGCACAGCTGCCAGTAGGCACACCGCCATCCTCCACGTCGAGGTTTCGCCTGCATGCAGCAGGGACTTCCAGCCTGAACGGCGGGGCAGCGGTGTTTGTCAAGGAGCACCAGTTCACAACTTCACAACAATGTTGGCCATGATACATCATCCGTGGTCGTGGTTGTGGTCAAGGGGTATTCATTTTCTCTGTTGAAGTGTTGTAAGATCCAGCGCATCTTAGACTTTCTGCCGCTGCTGCCGGTGCCGGACGACTTCCTACTAAATGACACAGACAGAGCGCCGGGAGTCGCTATGTCGGACTGGCCGCAGAGCAGCGGCAGGCTGAGCCTGATGCTCCGCTTGCGTGTCATTCATCGAGCACACCGGCATCAAGGCAAGTGGCATCGAGCAGTCGCCCGAGGGCAGCGACAGGAGCAGGCAGCCATGGGAAATCGGAAGTTGATGGTCATGACGTTATGAGCTCCCCTGGAGAGAAGGTAGAATTTGTATTTGAGGTAGAGAAGTAGGTAGATCGGTATCAAATAGGGTAGTACACAAATCAGTTCTACCGTTTTTCAACCCAAACATAGTTTTTCTTAAACTGATTCCTAACAGAAAATTTCTCAAAACTGGTTCTGCTAAGAATCAGGCGAAAACTCGTTCTCTATAAATCCACCCCTAAAATTTGCTATCCAAACAACCACTATATGAACAAGAGGAACCAAAAACCTACAGAGAAGCAATGGAGAGTGCTCACTCCGAGAAATTGCTACAAGCCATGAAATCCGAGATAGGATCCATGCATGAGAACCAAGTATGGAACTTGGTGGATCTCCCTGAAGGTCGAAAAGCCGTGGAGAACAAATGGATCTTTAAGAAGAAGAAAAATGTTGATGGCAATGTGATTGTCCATAAGACGAGACTTGTCGCAAAGGATTTTCTACAAGTGGAAGGAACTGACTACAGTGAGACATTCTCTTTTGTAGCAATGTTGAAATCTGTCCGGATTTTACTAGCAATTGTTGCATATTATGATTATGAGATATGGTAGATGGATGTAAAGATCGCCTTCCTCAATGGTCATATTGATGAAGATTTGTATATGATGCAACTAGAGGGGTTTGTTGATCCTAAGGATGCTGGAAAAGTATGCAAGCTTGAGCATTCCATTTATGGACTAAGGCAAGCATCTAGGAGTTGGAACAAGCGACTTGATCAAGTAATCAAGAGTTTTGGATTTGTCCAAAATAATCAAGAGGCTTGTGTTTATAATAAAGTGAGTGGTAGCTCGGTGGCATTCCTAGTAGTATATGTGGATGACATATTACTGACTAGGAATGATGTGGATTTATTAGGGAGCGTGAAAGAATATCTGAGTAGTCAGTTTTCTATGAAGGATCTAGGTGAAGCAGACTATATATTAGGAATTAAGATCTATAGATATGGATCAAGACGCCTGATAGAATTAAGTTAGAGTACATACATAGATAAAATTTTGAAAAAGTTCAAAATGGAAGATGCCAAAAGGGGTTTTGTGCGTCTTGCGAAAGGTGTGCCATTGAGTAAGTCCATCAACAGATGTTGATAGAGAAAGAATGGTTAATATCCCCTATGCCTCAGCCATATGTTCTATCATGTATGCTATGATATGTACTCGACCCGATGTGGCCCTGGCTCTTAGTTGGATAGGTTGTTTCCAAAGTGATCCAGGAGTGGAACATTGGACAGCTGTAAAGAATTGATGGCGTGATCAACGCCACGTTGGGAGACCCCAAGAGCAAGGTATGATAAGCACAGTAGCAAGATTTCCCTTAGTAATAAACCAAGGTTATCGAACCAGTAGGAGGAAGGAAACGACTCAAAGGTGTTGCTAGCAACTTGGAGACCTACACAACACAAACTCAAGCTTTGCCCCAACGAACAACGAGGTTGTCAATCTCACTGGTTTGCTGTAACAAAGGATTAACTGTATGGTGTGGAAGTTAATGGTGGTTTGCAACAAGTAAACACTAACAGTGGAAGATGTATCAATGGTAAAGATTGGACCGAGGTCCATATTTCACTAGAGGTGCTCTCCTTAGATAAACAAACATGGCATGCTGGGTAAACAAATTACATCAGGGCAATTAACAGGACTGAGCAAGGCATAACAACACAATACTAGACATCAAGATCCTATGAGATTCGATTGGGCAATACAACAACATACATAGACCGCCATCCAACTGCATCTATGACTAGAAGTCCACCTTTGGGTTATCATCCGAACCCCCTCCAGTATTAAGTTGCAAGCAACAGACAACTGCTTTAAGCAAAGTGTGTAAGGTAAACAATCCACTTGTTCCATGAACAAGAGACCGTTGTTTTCTCCTAGTGGCAACATCACATCTACAACCTTAGAGATTTTGGTCACTTCCCTTAGATTAAATAGAGGCATGAACCCACTATCGAGCATAAATACCCCCTCTTGGAGTCACTAGCAACTACTTGCCCAAGATAGCTACTAACAACGGAAAGCATGCAAGATCGCAAACAACACATACATGATAGAATCAATAAGACAAACCCATTAATCAATCTGACATAGTAATCTCAATATCCATCGGATCCCCGCAAACACAACATGCATGATTACAAATAGATGAGATCTTGATCATGAACGGAGCTCACAAGATCTAGACATGAAAGCACAAAGGAGGGCATACAACCATCTAGATACTACATGGACCCGTAGTCCAAGGTGGAACTACTCACGCTTCATACCGGAGGCTGGCATGATGAAGAAGAAGGCCTCCAGGATGATCTCCCCTCTGGCAGGGTGCCGGAAAAGAGCTTCAGATTCCCCCGATCTAGGGACGATGGTGGTAGCGGATACAGACGGTTTCGTGGAATATTGATCAGGTACTTAGGGTTTAGGCATCGGGGGCTCCTTATAGGCGAATAAGCGAGGCAGGAGGGCGGCCAGGGGGCCCACACCCTGCCCAGGCGCGATCTAGGGTGGGCCCATGCCTGGGGGGAGGTGCGGCCGCCCTGTGGCTCCCTTCCATCTCTCCTCTGGACTCTGTGTTCTCCTCGGTGAAATATTGACTTTGGCTTTTGTCACGTCCAATTCCGGGAATATTTCCTTACTAGCTTTTTTGGAACCAAAAACAGCAGAAAACAGGCAACTGGCACTGCGGCATCTTGTTAATAGGCTAGTACCAGAAAACATATAAAAACACCTCGAAGTGTAGACAAAGCAAAGAAAAGTAGATACTAAACAAGCATGGAACATAAAAAATTATAGATACGTTTCAGACGTATCAAGCATCCCCAAGCTTAACCCCTGCTCGTCCTCGAGTAGGTAAGTGATAAAAGAATAATTTTTGAGGTGACATGCACCATCAAAATCAAGATCAAACCATTTGCAAGCATTGAAAGCTGGGATCAAAGAACTCTAAACATGTGCATGAAAAATGGAGTTCTAACAATAAGACAAAGTAACTATGCATGCAACATGAAAGGCTACAAACAAAGATCATGAATAACATGCATTGAAAAACGTTTGTTTGTTTCACATACAGAAAACATGGCATAGTGGAAATTAGCTTGTCCCTCATAGAGTAGCAAATAGATGCACAGGAGACCTTCAAAGTTCATAAGAGTAACTAGATACAAATAGCACAAGAACAAGTAATAACACCAATATGCATCAATCAATAAGTTTTGGGACAATGCACATAGAACTAAGAATGGCAACTATGCTCTCTTAACTGGTGCCTAAAGGTAGAAGGTGGAGACTCAATATAATAGTGGAAGAAAGGCCCTTTATAAAGGGAAGCAGGGATTTCAAGTTTTTAAAAGAGCTTCCAAAAAGTATGGTACTTGTTAGCTTTCAGCCCTCATTGCCCCTATCATAAGCATCTTGAAGTGATTAAGGTTAAAGTGAACAAACTATGGAGTATATGCTTGACAAAGTATAAGTTAGAAATCTCATGCCCCTTGAATACGAGGGACGCTCCTCATGATACTCAAGTTTAGTTACTTGCAAGTTCTTGTCATAGTAAGTACACGTGTATCATAGAGAACCGCCAACGGAGTACCCCTTGCGCATGGTACAGGAGCTTTCCCATAACCAAAATGATAAGGCAAGGAGACAATGAGCATCTCAGCATTGTTCTTATTTACCATGGGAATATGGTGCTTTTTTCTCTCTTTCCTCTTTTCTCAATATGTCTCTTTTTCTCAATCTCTTTTTTTATAAGAAGAATGCTTCATAGATGTTACTATGGTGATGCTGCAAGTTTCCACCATGATTAGGCATGTCTTTGGCTAGATGCCCAGGCGTTTCTCTAACACATATACATAACTCCATGGACTTACAAGCTCCCCTTTCATTTCACACCGAATACATCCACAGACAAATGAGCATGATATCAACTGTGTACAAAGTACAAGTGTTCCCCATGACAACATGGTTCTTCTAATTCCAACGTATAAGTGCAATCATATACAACGTAGATGACATAATGGTTCAAGTTTGTTAGGGGCAAGAAATAACTTGTGCCATCAAGTTCGTGAGAGCTTTAATCACTAAGTTTTCACATAACAAAATACTTTTTAATTGGAAGATAGATGAAAATGAGAATATGCTTGGAATGGTGTAACACACCATGCATAGGAATTTATAGTGGACACTTTGGAATAACTTGGTTTCTTGGGAGTTGGAAGCATGAGTAGAAATTACTCATACAAGTGGAGGCTAGCAAAAGACTGGGAGCGACCAACTAAGAGAGAAATAATGGCCATAATCACGCAGAGCGACAAAACATTACTAGTCAAAGAATAGAGTGGTACTACAAGTCAAGGACTAAATGATCATAGAGGCTATGGTGACTTGTTCATAGTCATAACATGGTGTGAGCATGGGCCAACTCAACCCAAACAAAGCATCAAAGGAGAATACCACAATACTATGCTTTTGTATGCTAAAACAACGCATGATTCCTTCAAGGCACACTAAGCAATCCCAATTGTTTGGAACAAGTCATGCTACAACAATAATCACTAAGCATAAGGTCAAAACAACACCTAGCATGACATGCTAAAGTCTAAGTCATAGTCAAAGCAAGCTCCTCTTGCACTATTTCAAGCAAGAACTTTCCACTCCTTTCCAACACCAATCAACTTATTTGAAACAAAATAGCGAGAACGGGGGTCCAAACTACTTTATTCAAGCAAACTAAGAAAATAAAACGAAAACTAAGACTCTCCAAGAACAACACAACAATGCATGAAACAATAAAAACGAAGTGTCTAGAAAGACCTGAGCTTTTTATTGATGAAGAAGGGGATGCCCTGGGCATCCCCAAGCTTTGATGCTTGTACCTCTTGGATATTTCTTGGGGTGACACTGGGGTGGCATCCTCAAGCTTGAGATTTTGTCCATTCTTCATCTCATTACATCATTCTCTCTCTACACCTGAAATTTTTCCTTCATACAAAACTTCACACAATCTTCATTAGCAACATTAGTGTACTCAAAAGATAATAGACCTATGGGTTTAGCTTTAGAACAGCAAAACTGTCACTAAAACACAAGATACTATAGCAATTCCCTCAAAAAGCTCAATTTCCCAAAAACACCCAAAAAGGAATCAGTAAGAAGCAAATGCAAATAATGGCAGAAATCTGTCAAAACAGACCAACAGGTAGAAACTGATTTTTTCGAAGACCTTTTGTTGCTCAAATCAAAAAGCGTTGAACTAACGAAAGTTATATAACATACTGGGGGACTTATTCGTAAATTATAAGCTCAATCCGACTTACATAGATTCCTCACGAACTTTTATGGTGGAGCACAAAAATCTGTTTCGGGATAGCAATTACCCAAATCTTACTTCCCTCTCATCAGAGGTCATTCTTGGCACAAAAAGCAAACAAAAAGGATAATTAGAGGTCATTACTGAAGTAATAACTTCCAAGACTCAAGGAAACTCTTGGGTTATCTCCCAACAAGTACTTTTCTTTAACGCCTTTAAGTTAGGCACAAGAAGCAAGAAATCAAGTATTTTCAAATGAAGAAGCATTAACATCAATACTTGCAAACTCTTCAACTATGAAGGGTATATCATCCAAATGAGTTTTGGAGAATCCCTTCTCGTCTCTCCTTGGTTCACTACTTTCATCAAAAGGATTTTCAGGAACAATCCAATCAAAATTCTTTTCAAAGGCTTCATACATTCCAACAAGCTTAAAGGGTATGGGTATCTTAATTTCCTCTCTAGGTTTGGTTTTATCTAAAGTACCCACAACATCTACACATGAGCCTAGCATATTAAAACGCTCAAAGACTTTTTTGGCTTCCTTAGCAACATCATTGAACTCTTTTAGTAAAGTTTCAAGGATAAATTCTCTCTCTTTCAGCATTCTTTTCTTCTTTTAGTTTAAGGAACAAAATTTGCATCATGGGGTTAAGGTTAACAAACCTAGCCTCCAATATATGAACTAAAGAAGCTGCAGCAATTTCATAATTAGGAGAAAGTTCTACTATAGATCTATCCTCATGCTTGCTAACATGATTAAAGAATTCTTCAATATTTTCTTTCCCAATTATAGAGCCACTACCTATCGAAAGGTCCTTTAGGGTGAACGTGGGGAACACCATGGTGAGCTAGAGCAAGGTGACAACTAGAGTGGGGACTAATTTTTTGTGTGTTTTTGATAAGGAAAAGCAAAACAAACTAAACTATTTTTTTTTGGAGTTTTTGATAAAAAGAGGCAAACAAAACCAAGCAAAAGAAACTAAGCATAACAAAAACAAAGTAAAGAGAAAGATTGAGAAGGACTCCCCTTGTGAAGACGTCCTTATCCTCCCCGGCAACGACGCCAGAATAAGCTTGATGGCGTGATCAATGCCTCGTTGGGATACCTCAAGAGCAAGGTATGATGAGCATAGCAGCAAGATTTCCCTCAGTAAGAAACCAAGGTTATCGAACCAGTAGGAGGAAGGAAACGACTCAAAGGTGTTGCTAACAAATTGGAGACCTACACAACACAAACTCAAGACTTTGCCCCAACGAACAACGAGGTTGTCAATCTCACTGGTTTGCTGTAACAAAGGATTAACTGTATGGTGTGGAAGGTAATGGTGGTTTGCAACAAGTAAACAGTAACAGTGGAAGATGTATCAATGGTAAAGATTGGACAGGGATCCATAGTTCACTAGAGGTGCTCTCCTTAGATAAACAAACATGGCATGCTGGGTAAACAAATTACATCAGGGCAATTGACAAGACTGAGCAAGGCATAACAATGCAATACTAGACATCAAGATCCTATGAGATTCGATTGGCAATACAACAAGATACATAGACCGCCATCCAACTGCATCTATGACTATAAGTCCACCCTTGGGTTATCATCCAAACCCCCTCCATTATTAAGTTGCAAGGAATAGACAACTGCTTTAAGCAAAGTGTGTAAGGTAAACAATCCACTTGTTCCATGAACAAGAGACCGTTGTTTTCTCCCTAGTGGCAACAGCACATCTACAACCTTAGAGATTTCTGTCACTTCCCTTAGATTAAATAGAGGCATGAACCCACTATCGAGCATAAATACCCCCTCTTGGAGTAACTAGCAACTACTTGGCCAAGATAGCTACTAACAATGGAGAGCATGCAAGATCACAAACAACACATACATGATAGAATCAATAAGACAAAACCATTAATCAATCTGACATAGTAATCTCAATATCCATCGGATCCCCGCAAACACAACATGCATGATTACAAATAGATGAGATGTTGATCATGAACGGAGATCAAAAGATCTACACATGAAAGCACAAAGGAGGAGATACAACCATCTAGCTACTACATGGACTCGTAGTCCAAGGTGGAACTACTCACGCTTCATACCTAAGGCTGGCATGATGAAGAAGAAGGCCTTCGGGATGATCTCCCCTCCGGCAGGATGCTGGGAAGAGATTCAGATCCCCCGATCTAAGGACGATGGTGGCGGCGGCTACAGACGGTTTCGTGGAATATTGATCGGGTACTTAGGGTTTAGGCATCGGGGGATTCTTATAGGCGAAGAGGCGATTCAGGAGGGCGGCCAGGGGGCCCACACCCTGCCCAGGCGTGGCCTAGGGTGGGCCTGCGCCTGGGGGGTGCGACCGCCCTATGGCTCCCCTCCGTCTCTCCTCTGGAATCTGTGTTCTCCTCGGTGAAATATTGACTTTGGCTTTTGTACCGTCCAATTTCGAGAATATTTCCTTACTAGCTTTTCTGGAACTAAAAACAGCATAAAACGGGCAACTAGCACTGTGGCATCTTGTTAATAGTTTAGTACCAGAAAACATATAAAAACACCTCCAAGTGTAGACAAAGCAAAGCAAAGTAGATACTAAACAAGCATGGAACATCAAAAATTATAGATACGTTTTCGACGTATCAAGAATATCCTAAAGTATCTGAAAAGAACTAAGGATATGTTCCTAGTCTATGAAGGTGAAGATGTAGCTCTAAACGTAACTAGTTACGTGCATGCGAGCCAAAACACAGACTCTTATGACTCGAAGTCTCAGACGGGATTTGTCTTCTTGGTGAATGGTGGCGCGGTAACCTGGAGAAGCGGGAAGCAACCAGTGGTGGCATAGTCTTCAATAGAATCGGAATACATCACAGTTAACTCTGCGGCAAAAGAAGCTGTATGGCTATGGAATTTCATCGTCAAACTGGGAGTTGTTCCTAATGCAGATGACCCTGTGACAATCTACTACGAAAACACATGTGCCATAGCAAACGCTTCAAAACCAAGAACTCATTCCATATCCAAGCACATCCACCTTAGATTCCACGCCATTAGACAAAATGTTGAGAATGGCAAAGTAAATATTTGCAAAGTGCATACGGATCTAAATGTTGCAGATCCGTTTACCAAAGTATTCCACAAGCCAAGCATGAGCAACATCGGGATAGTATTGGTGTTAGGCCATTGCCTATTGTAAAACAAGATTAATTTGTACTCTAGTGCAAGTGGGAGACTGAACGATATATGCCCTAGAGGCAAATAATAAAGAGTTTTTATTTGATGTATCTCTTGTACATAATATGTTTCTTACCGTGCTATAATTGTATTAATACGAAATGTTAATACATGTGTGGTATGTAAACAACCAGGTCTCTAGTTACCTCTAGTAAACCAGCTCATTGGGCAAGTGATGATCTTATGGTTTTGAGATCATGGTGATAGTGCCGATTGACAATGAGGTCACATCATTGGAGAATGATGTGATAGACATTCACCCTAAAGTTAATCACACTGAGATCTAGTTACCTAAACGTTCATCATTGATGATGACATAAAGGCATCATGGATTATATCCTTTGACTATGAGATAATGCATAATCACTGTTTTGGAGGGAGATTTTGATGATATCAAGTATCAAGCCGTAAAAGGGTGATCATAAAGGTATCGTTTGGTTTCCTAAGAAATGGGTTGATGAGTTTTTATCAAGACCAGGATTTGCCAATCCAAGTATCGGATAGATACACGTGGCTAACTCGGTGATGTTGGATTAACGAAGCTTGCAAGCATATGATTGGATCATGGAATGCAACAATAAGGGAACGAGTAAACGAGTTCATCGGTAACGAGATAGAACACAAGTATGGAGATGCTTGAGATAAAATCTCGGATGACCTAGGTATCGTATGGCAAAGGGAATATGACTACACAGTTAACATTCAAGCGATGAGATTAATCGTGAGGGCACGAGGATCATTATGGACATCTAGGTCCTGATGTTGATAATTGATACAAGAGAGTCTTGGTCATGTACATAGCAACTCCGAGCCGAGGGGTGGCACACTTAAGGTTGGGGACGCTTTGGGGTCGAACCGGCACCAAAGGAGAAACGAAAGAGAGAAACCAGAAAGGTTCCGGGTAATATACAATGATGATAGGAAGAGGACCGAAAGGATTTTCGATGTATGAAATATAGTAATATATGTGTTTTATATTAATTAATTGAATAATATTGAAACCTATTTTGTTTTATATTTTATGGGCAACCTTATTGCTATTGGGCCGCTTCTAGAAGGGGCCATAAGGTAGGCGCCTAGGGGAGAGAGGGAGAGGGGGGCCACCAGCCAAAACCCTAGGGTTTCCCACCCGTGGGATGGGGCCCAGGGCCGGCGGCGGCTGCCCTCTCCCTGGTGGTGGCGGCTTTGGGGTCCCACCCCCAAACCCTAGGATTTGACCCTGCCCCTCCCTATTATAAATAGAGGAGCCCCCTACCCTCTATTTTCATCTCAACAACAAATTCTCTCCTCTTCCCTAAATCCTAGAGCTCTTTCCATTAGATTGGATCTAGCCTCTTGGTTTAGTTCTCCACCTCCGCACTACCGTCGTGTGTAGGACGGTCCGACTTCTTTCTTCTTCCGCTGCTCTGCTGGATCGAATCCCGGGAGACGTCCCTACACCGAACGTGTGTAGATCTTCGAGGCGAAACACTTGGGGCGTTGTCTTCATCACTATAGTCCTACCTGCATAAGGCGTGCCACGATCTTCAAGGGTATGAACTTCGTTCTCCATCTCTGTTACTTATGTCTACATAGTATAGATCTTGGTGATCATGTTCGTGTAGGTAGAATTTTTTTGTTTTGTGCTGCGAACCCCAAAAGAGAACAATTATCAGATTACGATACCAATTGGTGAAATTAGTTCCATTAAGCTTATTTTTCTCTATGATCATTCTCAATGCAAAAGTGGACATCTGAGGGTTACTGCTACTTGGTGTCATCGATCTACAATAGAAAATATGCAGAACACTTAAGACATGTATCCATAAAAGAGCAATCATATTAAATATTTTAATACTTATGCTCCCACTAGAACCAACACCTCTTCGATGGTTACTAGGTGATTCAGTATCCTAAATAAGCAAGCCGACTAGTAAGCTTTAGCATCACCGCTAGCCGTCAAGTGATTTAGGTAGACAACTCGTTGTAAATCGCATCTCATACGGCTCCTGTTGGTCGGGTGGCATCACATGCCCCGATTCCCATCTAACGTTTCCCCGAGTCCCACGGCCGCTGTGATAGACCTGTTTAGCTTCCCAAGTGCTTCCGCTGTAAGAGTCCAACTCGAACCCACCTATTTCGAAAGAATTGGTAGCACCCCAATTTTATGAGCCCACTACCAAAAATGTCCGACTTGTGATGGTGCAAACACTGGCAGGAAAGCCGACTAGACCTTCTTTGAGGGATTAAATTCTACCAGCTATCTAGTAGAGGTAAAACATATACATATCAAAAACATAAAATAAAGTAATTATAATGTGAAATGGTATAGCTCTCTTCATGGCGATCTCCATCTCCACAAAGCCTGTAGTCTGAATCGTGCCAACTCTCGTCACCTGCCGTCTTACTCCATGTCGCCGACTTGTACATCGACTTACATGCCATTCGGGTTCTCCAAACATCTACATTAGCTTAGTAAAGTTAATTACATAGAAGATCTGACACGCAGGTCGCTATACAATAAAATGACAGCACCTAGGCTCCAGCCAGCTGACAAAACTTGTGATTCGCAGATCACGTATGGATTATACACATACATCACATGCACATGAACCATACCATTCACAACTTCCTGCAAAAACAATTATGCATAAATACGATATCTGCGAGCGTTGTGAAACTCGCAACGATATCTAAGGCGCTATGATAGGGAGAAGCCGGCAGTCCCGCTAACCATATAGCGGACGGGGATTGAAGGGGAAGCGCCCCTCATGGATGCGGGCAGCGCCCGACGATTTTTATGAAAACACAGATCTCATCTATATTCCGAACATGGATTTCTTCAGCGAATAATACAGTTTTACCCAAATCTGATATGTACACGGAAACCGAATGGTAGGGGTATCTCATTCCATGACCTCAGTAGTATGATCACGGAAACCAGATCATCCATTTCCCCGAGTACAGTTGATCCAATCAACGTTGTATAAAATCGATCTATCTCATAGATCGATCACCAAAACAGCAAATAGATCCAATCTATTGCGAACTGCACATCACATATGCATGATCTCGAGCCTAAAACTAGAAGCTGTCGCTGGGACACACAAAGATAAACAAAAGTTTTTCCCTACATGGTGAACCTAAGATCTAGGTGAGGTAGAAGGCCACGAGGATTACCACTAGACACGTGGTTACGCATTAGTAATGAAGCGTGTCAACTGAATGTAGTGTAGTCCTCATGATCCGATCTAATCCCATGATCGTTGAAGCGCTGATCATGCAGCACCTCTGACAGTGTACACATGTACGAGGAGGAGCTCCGACGGTGGACTACTAGGTCCAGTGCGGCAGCTGGACCGAATGGGTCTAGGGTTTCCAATGCATGGAGTGTTCTAACCATGCCCTTTGGGCATCCTGCGCCCCAGTATATATAGGAAGTGAAAGTGGGCTCCACTGAATTGTGGACCATCCATTAAATCCTATACGAGTCATTGCAAGTCCAACTCACTAACTCAGTCAGTGTCTCAATCGGGTACAACCCAAACGACTTGCTCCCGCTCTTAAAGTGTGTGACCCCGCAGCCTCATGGCAACTTGGACACAATTGGATTCCGACTCACAATCGATCAACCGGTAGCGTCTCCTAGCAGAATGTGCCAACTCCCAAGTACTAAAGAGTCATGATGACATTCATTTCCAATGTGACTTACCTGCAAGTCCCTTTTTCCTAACGATATACCTTGTCGAACTATAGGCGAATAAACACATCCCTTAAATAGTCCGACTCTCTTCTTGATCTAATATAAGTGATTCATCCGACTAACTCTTAGTTTATAGTCGATCGCGTCGGTTAACCGAGTCGCGCATGGCTATGCTTTCCGAATCATATCCCACAAGCGGGCCCAGAGAATATCTCTCTAGTTGGAGGGCCAAAATTCCATCTTGGTTATCCTCATCACGAAGATTTATTCTCAGTCGACCAAAACTCTGCATTTATAACTGCCATGTTATAGAACAGCGTTTGACAGAACCTAAGTCGGTGATCCACAACTCGGATTATGCAATAACCTTAGGTCACATTGATTGAGATATACAAATGATGACTTGTTCGTTGTATCTCAATATGGGTTAATCCGACTCGCTAAACTCTTTAGCCAAATTCGTGTAAGTCGGAATAGCATCACCATGTCCATGACAAGTGGAACCGAGTCATAAGCCGACTTTCACATTAGTCTAAGTTGTGTGTTCAACACAACCTCAATTACCAAGGATATTTAGAATGAACAACATGACTATATAGTTCCACAACTGAATCACATATTTAATGATATACATCAGATGTTCATGCAAGGACAACTTAATAACTTTATGAATACAATGGGAATTATATCATACATGATTGCCTCTAGGACATATTCCCAACAGCCGGCTCTCAAGCGCCATTGATAGTGCCGTTAGCGCTGGCGCATGGGATGGGAGGCCGTCGGGGGTAGCTACTCAATGAGGGGTTGGGGCGCTGGTGGTATGTGTGGCCTATGTTGGGGTTCGAGGGTAAAAAAACAAAAAAAATCCTACGATCAAAACCCTAATGCCAGGATCTATCTACTAGTAATGTAGTAATGGATGGGGATACGGTATTCATACCTTTGAAGACCGAGACCGGTAATGTACCACGAGGAACGTGGATGAAGAAGACGCCCTGACTCTAACCTCAAGGTCACGAAGTCCTGCGGCTCAACTCCTAGCACCGAAAGCACGATGCCGCCAGAGGGAGTCACACATGTACGATGCTTGACGACGACCCCACTTCTCCCCGATCCAGCTGAGATTGTGGAAGTAGATCTCTCGGCTACGAATCCCGTAGCGCGACAGCGATCCATGGTGAAGAACTCCTTGCTTGCACATCCCTGACAAGGAGGCCACGATCGCAAGAGAGAAAGAAGAGATAGGCAACACAAGCCTTTTATTTATTTCTAGGTGGAAATTGTTGTGTTTTAATCCTCCTATGGGAACCCCTTTATATAGGCGGAGGGAGGGGGTCCCTCCACCTTAGGGTTCCCATGTGGGACTAAAAATAACAAAGAAAAGGGGCAAAATCTGGTGCCAGCCGAGTGGGCCGCCTGCCCACCCATGCTAGGTCCTCCAGCAAAGGCGGCGGAGGGAGAGGGGCTCGGGTGGGCGGCCTAGCGCTAGCCGCCCGCGAGGCAGTGGCCGCCGCGGCGGTGCCCAGTGCCTGGCCCAGGATGGGCCGGCCTGCTGGCCCGTGCACGTGCGCGCTCGCCCGCTCGGTGGCTTGCGGCGTGGCCCTGGGTGGGACGCGTCCCAGCTGCGGTGGCAGCTCTCCAGCCTAGCGGCGCCCAGTGGAGACCGCCCCCATGCGAAGCGGACTATCCGCCGTCCACGTGGGATGTTTCAAAAACAGCTCTCCCTGTTTTTGCCTTTTTCGTCCGTTTCTTTTTAGGTAAAATCCCTCCAAGATTTTGCCTAACAAATAAGACAACTTTATAAATATTTATTTAAATATTTATTTACAGTATATTAATTCAAAATTAACATATAATAAATATATTTAAATCATTATTTATCCAAAAACCCTTTTCGATCCTTTTTTTATTCTTTTTTCCAAACACCTTCGGATCTTCGTAGAACTTTTCTGGTCTCTCTCTTCTTATTTCTTTAGTGATTCTGAACTAGCCATTAATGATATCTAAGATTCGTCAAGACCTTAAGTGTGCTACTCAACAGTTCGAGAATACTCTAGACATGGTTAAGACTCCTCTCTGACCAATGATCAATAGCAGGACCTGGATGCCCATGATGACCACCTGTGTATTCAACAAAATTTGTTGTTGAACCATAAACACTATGTATTATTCTTTTTGTCTCTGCGATACTATATTGTCTAAGGCTTGATCAAATGGCATCTCCATGTCAGGGTTCAACCTCGTCACCAACAATACCTTATTTACTCGATCTGATAAGTGATATCCCCACGACCTAGTCACAAGCTGCGTAGCTTATGGATATAACTTATCTAAGTGGGCCCTGAGTATCTTCCATCATGCGGATGGACAAATCCTTCTCTTGTCGTAGTCGCCTCAACCTATTCATCTGGACATCCAATAACACCCTTATGATCACCGTTCCACCGAGTGACATTAAGTGCCATGAAAGTAACCTCGGGAGAAAATGATTTGATATGGTCTCATGGTCTAAGGAAGAGTCACTATATTTTCTAATCATCGTAACCTAAACTCTGTGACATGATCATGACACGATTCTATAGATAGGGTATGTTCACCATATCATTCTCTAGTGAAATGACTCCATTGTCAATTAGGGGCCGAGGCTCCAACATGATTTGGAAACATTTGATCATCTATTGACCAAAGAACCAGCGACTAGAGTTTTATTGGGAACTACTGGTTATTTTTATATTACACGTGTATTGATATTTCCTAATCAATACAGTTATAGCATGATATAAAACTTAATCATAAACTTTATGAAATATGCCATTTAATATTTGTCTCTACGGCATATTACCTTGAGTCTCTCACTTGCACTAGAGTATAAATAAACTAGTTGCATTGTTATCCAATCATTAGTACCATACTCCTTGGTGATACTAATTATGCTTGCTCATGGAAGAGTTCTAAGTCTAAGAAATGAACATTTTATTCCTTATGTATGCCTTGCAACTTATTAATGTCATCCTACATGACACTAATACGTTCTATCATCTCTATGATAATTTATTGTGTATGTACAATATTTCGGCAATAGCATGGGGTCTTAGGTTCCAGATACGAGCAGCGAATTTAGATAGGTCTCGGAGATTTCCTCATGGGAACTAAGTATTGAAACACAATCTGAGAAAATGTTCCTTAAAGCTTCAAAATTTATACAACACAGGGTAGTATTCATATACTTTGTTATAAATGTAGAATTTTCAATTCAAAAAGCACCCTATGCAATTTCAAATGTTTGCCACCACGCTTCGACTATGCGTTAGATAACCTTTTAATGTAGAGATTTCTGATCTTCTTAAATTCAACATATAACCTTTCCAGTATAACACTTTATACTTCAAGTATGTTGTCTTTACAGATCCGGAAACATGTCTACAGATCTCACTAGATACCGCGGAACATCTCAACTTATTGTTTAATGATTTACACTTAATCATTACCGAACTTGTTCTTCTAATTAAGAACTTAGATCAGATTATGTTAAGTATTTGTCATGATTTCAAAAATAGAATCATATGTCATAACATAGTGGATATGTGAACATCCTATTCCTTTATTAAACCATAGACTTTTATACTTAATGATTTTCCTAACCTTTTGAATTATTTCGGACTCTTTCTGAATTAATTCATATTCTAAACCATTCAGAATCTCCTTTAGGAATTTCATTCGAACATAATCATATATGACATATCTCAATATCTAAGATTTCAATGTTGTATACTCTTTCAACTATTTTCCCATAAATCAACATTTATTTATTTATTGGATCTTTGGTCTCAATTTATGATGTGTCACACACACACATGAACCCTATCAAGCTCCTACTCAAAAATATGTCAATCACATATTATTCTAGGAAGACTCCCTAGCTCCCTCTCAACTTGATGCACTTTGCATATATTCTCGACATTTCTAATAATTCTAAATCTCTTGATCAACTATCAACTCGGGAATTTTCTTTACAAGATTCTAAGATCCAATAGACATTTAGCACACTGAATCAAATTCATTTGAATTCGCTCAAGACTCTTCTTGACGAACCGCGCTTCGTCTATTAAGGCTCCCACTTATTTTTTATAACCTTGCGCTCCTTTAGAAATATCAAGTAACTACTTTACTTGATGAGATTCAGTAACAATTTTACTTTCTAATCTCAAGTGAAGTTTTAATTTCAGGATTTCTTGTAACTTTTAGTTTACCATCAACCTCCTTGTAGTTCGTAGGTATGTTTCCAATAACGTGACAATCAATTCACATTTATCTCCACACCTGGTGTAGGGCATATTTGTGAATCCTACCATTTTATGTAAAAGCATAACTGAAAACTAGAATGATCACAATCATTGATATCTTTTACTTTAACATGAAGAGTCACGTCCTAGAACATATTTCGATATGTTTATCAAACACTCTGATGCATGGTCGCAGACCTTTATCATCCTCTTACTTTACTTCATTAACACCATTGTCGAGAAACGCACTTTCTCGAGAATGTACCAAACTTTCAGCAACACTAGCTTTGCCCTTCTTTGGTTCTCGTCATGAAATTTATCTTACAAGTTTCCAAGGAATTATTCGTTATTACTTTTGGTTTTATCAAATAAAACCAAAAGCTTTCACGAATTCTAGACAGTTTACTTTATTGTATATGAGTGTTTGCCATTTCCAATCAATGGTTTATTACTAACGCCATTGAGTACTATTTGGTTTATTTCCAGATGTTTTTCTCACGTTATGCCATTTAGGAATTTTACAATTGTTCATGTATTATCAATTAGTTTCTTTAATTCGAATAATTCAAACATAATAGAAAACAACATATGAACATAATAGAAATTATTCATAAAAGCAGAACAACTGATTTGTTATGAACTTGTATGAATAACCGTCTCACAAAATGTAAGACACACTAAAAGGTTCATATTCCATCGATTACAATAATTATTCAAAAAACTATAAACTAAATGATAAATCTTGAGGGAGAGTGTCGTCGGTCATCATCCCATGCTCACCATCAACATGCCACGTCACATCCTCTCTCGCAAGCAACTCTCATGCAGAAGGACTTATTTTCATAAAACAGAACAAGTATCAAATACTTCAATACTGCAACAAGCATTTGCAGGATTATAACATTTATAAACTTTTATATATCATATATACCTTTGTTGTCGATAACTTCTGTAGCAATGGGTCCAACCTTCACACTTCTCAAGCATGATATGAAATCATGGAAGTTGAATGTTTCCACGTCACCTCTTTTGATGCACCCCTTAGCATGCTCATGGTAGCTGTGGGGTAGCGATCATAGAAGTTCCCCATTTGCAAAAGCATCATCCATCCAATAGCCCACAAAATAAACCATCCTCATATAAGGATCATGTATGCATATTAGGTGGCTCTCTAGGCAGGTATTTTCCCCCATCTATATGTGTAGGAAATATCCAACCAACTGATGCTTCCACAGGCGCACTTGGGCTTCGAACTATGCTCTCGGAAGATCCACCATCTTATTTGGGTCAAGATCACCCATGAGTGGCTTCAGTTCGTCAACCATCCCGTATACCATAACTAAGTGGATGAATAGTGACATGTCAAGGCGAAAATAGCGATCTATCCGCTATTGTTGGGTATCTATGCCATCCTTTGGTGGCTCCAAATCCATACCATAGCGTATGTAGTCTATCATGTCATGCTTGCCAAGGAGAGAGTTTGGACGCACTAGCCAGTATGGGAAGTTGGATCCATCTAACTTGATTTTCTCAGCAACTACACATTCATCAACATTGAAATAGGCTTTGCGGTCGACCATGATCTAAATTTTAAAGTTTGCAAAGGCTTTAGACTAAGTTTATAAAAATATGAGTTTAAATTACTCCACTATAAACATTATCCCTATTAATGTCTTAGTTATTACATGATCCTTATTCACTATATCACCCCCGATCGTTAAGGCCGGAAATATAGTTGCATAGGTGGACGCTACACGTCGATCACATCATTCATGCGACTCGTGCTCAATCTTTCGATCATCTTGTGTTCTGAGGCCATGTCTACACATGCTAGGCTCGCCAACTCAAACTCGTGTGTATTATAGTGCAACGCTTACACCCACTGTATGCGAACGTAGGTATGTCTAACACCCGATCGTCACGACCTGCCTCATACCGAAGAAATTTCTTGGTGTTGCACACACAAGGGAACACTATCATTGTAATTAAGTTGTTTAGGGATTATCTTATTAATGCTACCGTCGAGTATCTAATACATCAAATATTTTAGATACACACAATGATCGTAAGTGCGATGTGATATGGTCTTCACGTTGTGATCTCCATCTCGGCGCCTGGGATCCAGCGCCAGGAGCAGCTCCTCGGGTCCTGTGCCAGGAAACCAGCGCCTTCGGATCCTATGCCATGGCCTTGGTACCTCCGACATTTTACTCCACCATCATGATGATCGTTACTACTATTTAGCAATAGAAAGTAAACTACTTTACCTTGAATATAACCATATCACATCACAGGGCCCCTGTAAAACAAAGTTAGACGTCTCTACGTTATCTTTTGCAAGTTTTATGTGGTTGTATGGGGTTTTGTGCAAAAACTATTTCTTACCTACGAACTTCAACCACAACTCTAATTAAATAATTGTCTCTACTAACCCCCTCTCAGGGACTTCCTTTGCCAATGCTATATCAACAATTAAAAGAGATATAGATACCCGCTAGACACTTATATACAACAAGTAGTATGTCGAGCATGAAACCAGTCTCACGTAAGAGTACGCGTAAGGTCGGTCCGGGCCGTTTCATCAATAAATACCGCGATATAAACAAGTACATGTGGGAGGGTAATAATTATAAAATTGATTTCCACGTGTCACAACTCCTGTGTTCTACCTATACAAGGTACTACGCATAGATTGGCTCTGATATAACTATTGGGGTTCAAGGGTAGAAAACAAAAAAATTCCTATGATCGAAACCCTAATGGCAGGATCTATCTACGATTAATGCAGTAACAGGCGGGGATAAGGTATTCATACCTTTAAAGACCGAGCGTGGTTAACGTACCGCAAGGAAAATGGATGAAGAAGACGCCTTGACGCTGACCTTGAGGTCACGAAGTCCTGTGGCTCCGAGAACTCCTAGCACCGAAAGCATGGTGCCGCCAGAGGGATTCATACACATACGCTGCTTGACGACGACCCCCACTTCTGCCCTATCCAGCCAAGATTGCTGAAGTAGATCTCCCGGCTCTAAATCTTGTAGCGCGATGGTTCTCCATGGTGAAGAACTCCTCGCTCGCATAACCCTGACAAGTGGGGCACTGTCGCAAGAGAGAGAAGAGATAGGTAGCACGTGCATGTTATTTATTTCTAGGTGGAAATTGGTGTGTTTTAAACTTTTAATCCTCCTATGAGCACCCCTTTATATAGGCAGAGGGAGGGGGTCCCTCCACCTTAGGGTTCCCATGTGGGACTAAAAATAACAAACAAAAGGGGCAAAATCCGGTGCTAGTCGGTTGGCCCGCCTGCCCACTCGCGCTAGGCCCTCCAGCAAAGGTTGCAGTGGGAGAGGGGCCCGGGTGGGCCACCTGGCGCCAGCAACCCATGAGGCAGTGGCCGCCGCGGCGGTGCCCGGCGCCTGGCCCAGCATGGGCCGGCCTGCCAGCCCGCGCGTTTCTGTTGAATACACAGGTGGCTAGCACGCTTGAATACACAAATTTGATACACAGGTGGCCTGCCAGCATGGTGCCATCAAAGTAACCTCGGGAGACAGTGATTTGATATGGTCTCATGGTCTAAGGAAAGAGTCACTATGTTTCCTAATCATCGTAACCTGAAGTTTGTGACATGATCATGATACGATGCTATAGATAGGGTATGTTCACCATCTCATTCTCTAATAAAATGACTCCATTGTTAATTAGGGGCCGAGGGTCCAACATGATAAGGAAACCTTTGATCATCAGTTGGCCAATGAACCGGCAACTAGAGTTTTACTGGGAACTATTGGTTATTTGTATATCACACGTGTATTGACGTTTCCTAATCAATGCAATTATAGCATGATATAAAACTTAATCATAAACTTTATAAAATATTCTATTTAATATTTGTCTCTATGGCATATTCCCTTCAGCCTCCACCCCTCCCCATCCGTCATTTTTAGTTTTAGAAAACAATTAGTGGGCGATCGCGGTATATAGTTATTTTATTTTATTTAGTTATTACGAAAAATGAAAAAAAATGATTTTTTTCAAAAACTTTATGTTCCGGTAAAACGGCCATAACTTTTGGATACGACCTCAGATCAAAATGTTTTTATATGATAATTTATGTACGCGAAAAGTTACATCCAACTTTTAATGACCCGTAGTCGTTTACCAATTTTTTAGAACCCTCAAATTCAAAACCAATTTTTCATATTTTGTTTGGAAGATTTTGACACTATTAAATGAATTTTATTTGGAAAACCTTGCAGTACACTGTTAAAAAGTCATGGTGTATGATTTAAAAGAAAATATGGATGTCATACATAGATTTCTCTCTTTTTCTGATCGATTTATATATATTATTTGTTGAATTCTGATTTACGGATTTATAGATATGGATTATTCCATATTAAATGGAAAAGAGCCAAAATAGTAAAATTCAATTTATTTTTATTTGAATTCAAGATTATTATTCCTTATTTATTTTTTATTTAAATTAATTGTTTTGAATTCAAAAAATAAAGGCATGTGATATCATGACCCAAGGGTTAATAGGATTGATAAACAAGGTATAACTTCTTTCTCGAAAGCTCGATCGGAGGGAACAAAGAAGTTAAACATGCTGGGATCAGAGCAATCTAATGATGGATGACTGACCGGAAAGTGTGACCATGAGTGAACAATTTGACCTAAGATTTAGCGTTCTTAGAGTTAAATATGTATCTTATGCATTAAATGGTTAAACAATTCAAATATTAAAAAAAATAGAAAAATTGAAAACAAATTCCGTCACTTACCGCCGACGGTATTTAGTCTACCCCTAGCATAGAGGGCTGTTGTCGAGTCTAAGAGACTACCGCCGATGTGATCATTACCGACGCGGCCCCGTGCACCGGTGGTAGGTGTATTTGGTGCGCCGCAGTACCCTTTTTACTAGCAGTGCTAGTTTCTGCTTAGTTCTTTTTTATTAAACTAGAAATAAGGATATGATTTGTCAAAGAAAATGAACTACACCCACCTAGACGGTTTCCCACATTTTCGCTGGTGTGGGATTTTGCACACCCCTACTTGGGTGTCTCTCCCTTTTCCATCATACCGTAGTAGTGAGCTCTCCCTCCTATCGTATTGTGTGTCCATCTTGATCTCTCCTATATCTCACCTACCACCTCGCTCAGTGCGCCTCCTGGACTCTTCGCCTCCACTCCTCCTACCCAAGTCGTCACCCTTGATAAACTCATCGACAACCTTGCGCGGAGTAGGAGAAATATGGGGACGGTGCCTAGCCAGGCCCTTCCCTCCTAAGCTTAGACAGACACCCCCGCAATCCATGCGGTTTAGCAAACCCGATGCTAAGGCATGTAGATGAATGTCCCAATACAAGCTCCTCGTTGTCGTGTGACACATACCTCACATTTTTTTGGAGATGAGGTGTCTATCCTGATAGTTTCAATGACCCATCTTGTAGCTTGAGTGCACTCCTGCCCCGAGCTACAAGAATGAGATTGAGCAAAATGCCTTGCCATGTTGCAAAAACTACGAAAAATATAAACTTTGAATTTGGAGAAGTATGTATCATTTTGGTGGTCGTGTTGCAAAAAGGGAGTCGGGATTTTGGTTCAAGATTGGATCAAGACCTATCTGGTAAGATCGCAAATCGTAGGCTCATAACTAATAGAACCATAAATCATAGATTCTACTTAATGGAATCCTAGAATCCATCCAATCAATTTATATCATAATGTCATAGAATCGTATGATAGAGTCAGGATTTTGACTACCTTACATGCAGTTTAGTGTGGTTAGTTCATTTGTGTGGTGTACTCTATAGGATTTTTTGATAGTTCTCTTTTTCATCTCTTGATGCTGGACTTATGTTCATTTATCCTATGATAATGAAAACGACTCCCCGGGTGGCGTTTGGAAAAACACGGTGACACATGAAATGAGTAGGATGAGTAGGGATGCAAACTGATACAATGATTTCGGTATCGTATTCGCCTCTTGATTCGTTTTATGGTATCCATATGGAATACAAAGAATACGGATATCCGATTTCAAACTTCATATGCGGATATTGTATAGGATAGGGTATGTCAAAAACAGTCGAATATGGATTATTCGATGGGTTTAAATGGAATAGTCCCTCATTTACACCATTGTTATCCTGATATCCTGAGGACGAGAATAATCCCTCATTTACACCTGGTAATCCCTCATTTCCAAAAGAACGAGACTCCATATCTCAAGACCCGAGGTGACAGCCCCTTTAAGGTCCTAAAATGAATCAACAACAACATGTATGCCATTGCTATCCCGATATCCAAATACTTGGCGAGCAACACGTTCAATGTGGCAGAACTCTCACTATACCTTGGAGATGAAAATGACTCCGGGCTAGGGACGACTCTTTTTAAAGGGGGAGATGATGCGATACACTTCATGCCCACATCTACTACAACAACTCTAAGCTCTCCAATTGGTCCGATGACACGTGCACGTGTCAAGGCTCTTCATGATCAGGTGAATTCACTCCTTTCCTCATGTGACTTCATACTGAAAGGAATATGCCCGAGAGGCAATAATAAAGTGGTTATTATGCTATTCCATGTTTATGATAAATGTTTATTTTTCATGCTATAATTGTATTAATAAGGAAACATTAATAAATGTGTTAATTATAAATAGATAAGGTTCCTAGTAAACCCTCTCTTAATACTAGCTTGTTGATTAATGAATGATCAAAGATTTTCTGATCATAACATTGGATGTTGTTAATAATAGGGTCATATCATTGGGGAATGATATGATGAAGTAACCCATAGTAGATGTAGCAATACAATCATGTCATCGGGTTTAAATTTCTATCACATCTGTAGCGACTCAATGTCCTTAGACCATGAGACCACATTAATCACTTTCACCGGAAGAGTACTTTGATTACATCAAATGTCACATCATAACAGGGTGATTATAAATGTGTCTTCAGGTATTTGGAAAGTGTTAGTTGAGGCTCGTGGCTCAAGAGTGGGATTTATCCATCCGTATGATGAAGAGATATACTCAGAGACCTCTA
This sequence comes from Avena sativa, assembly GCA_916181665.1. NCBI lineage: Eukaryota > Viridiplantae > Streptophyta > Magnoliopsida > Poales > Poaceae > Avena > Avena sativa. Next base: position 52,944,006 of record OV702298.1, on the reverse strand, counting down.
GGTGATATCACATTGACATAGCCTTGCAAGAAAGTGATTTGATCACTAGAATGTAATATCATAGGAACGATAAAAAGAGTACTTGTTAGGAACGAGATTAAACAAGGTATGGTTGATACCAAGTGATCGGATCTCAGAAAAGTAAAATATTGTGAGACAAAAGGAATTTGATTACATCGAAAGAGGTTTGGACGATCATGAGATCTTTAAGGAACTAGTGGGAGTCATTATGGATCTCTAGGTCCCGCTAATGATTATTGATCAGAGAAAGTATCGATCATGTTTACATAGTTCCCAAACCCGTAGGGAGACACACTTAAGGTAAACCGACGCCTTTAATCAGATAGGAAACACAGGGGAAATCAATGGACATGACAGAAAATTATTCTACCGAAATAGTTTCAAGGTATCGAAACAAAGCAAAATGATCAAAATTTTAATGTGTTCATTAAATGAAGTACTTATCAAATGAACTATTCATTAAATTAAGTACTCATCAAATGAAGTGTTCATTAAATTGAGTTGCATTAAAAATGGAATTAAAGTGCTTTAGTGGATAGACCTTTAAGGGAATTTAAATGCTTTAATGGAATTAAAGTGCTTTAATGGAAAGACCTTTAAGGAAATTAAAGTGTTTTAATAGACCTTTATGGGAATTAAAGTGTTTTAATGGATATTGAATAAGAGGAAGGGAGGGGTCACCCCCATGGCGCCTATAAAACGAGGTGGCCTCCTCCTCTCCACACACACTCATTCACCATTTTCTCATATCCCCCTCTTGCTTGCTTGTCCATTGCCACGAGTGAGGTTCTTAGGTATAGCCCTGCTCTAATCCTTCCCCTCCACCACCACTACCATGGCGTAGCGCTAGTGTAGTTCTCGGGGATCCGCTACTTCCGCTGCCTGGCTGGAGCAAGGGTTCAGGAGTCGTCGGCGCATCGTATGTGTGACCGATTACGGAGGCGCTGTCCATTGTGGCGCTGATCGTCTGCACGACCTTGAGGATGGTCGTGTGCACTCTACATCAACCACGTTTGTTTGCAGGAGTGTTATCCCGCTTATGGTCTACGAGGGTGAGTCCATCTATAACCGTTACAAGTATCTCCTAGATTTGATCTTGGAAATTGCATCCGTAGGAATTTTTTGTTTTCTATCCAACGAACCCTATCAGTGGTATCAGAGCCAGGTTTATGCGTAGATGCTTTGTATGGTTAGAACACATGGACATGTGGGCGTTGATAGTCTTTTTATTGCAAATCTTTGTGTACTTTTGATATTGGCGACATAGTGGGATGAAGCGGCCCAGACAAACTTTACATGTTCTCGCACATGAGACCCGTTCCACGCTTGACATGCAACTCGTTTTGCATAAGTGTATAGTGGGTGTCTATCTCTCCCCCTATAGTTGATATATGATTTACAACGGTGTGCTTAATAACTTGGTTATCACCATTTTGGTTGAAGTTCGTAGGTAGAACGGTTCTATCCTAAAAAGCCCACAACCACGTAAAATATGCAAAAACAAATTAGAGACATCTAATTTGTTTTTGCAGGGCATATGATGTGATATGGTCTGTGATACAAATGTTGTTGTATGCGATTTGATTTATTGTAAAACAACCGTCAGGATCCATATGGTTGTTATTTTATTTTATGGCCTGTGTGCCGCAAAATGGAAATCCATGTATTTAGATTAGTGGAGAACAACCTTGATGGTGGCGCCATGGACCTTGGTGACACACTGGTGGAATGATGGAGATCATTCCCTACACGAGATGGATATCGAATGCAAGAAGGACCATATTATATCACATTATATATGCATGTGATGATTATCCTTTGATGCATCTTATTTTGCATTTATTTGACCGCCTAGGTAGTTTTTGATTGCTTTGGTAGCACTATAAGATGATCCCTCCCACTAAATATCAATATAATAATATGTTCTTCCTTAGTATGCACCATTAAGAAATCTCATCGTCTCGAAGCACCATGTGATGATCGGGTGCGATAGATTCTATGTTCGTATACAACGGGTGTAAGACAGTTTTACACACGCTAGTACTAAGGTTCTTACCCGACGAGCCTAGCATGTACAAACATGGCCTCGGAACATGAACTGAAAGGTAAAGCATGAGTCATATGGATGATATGATTCCCATACGATGCTCGCCATTGGAGCTGCGCCACCACTCATGATGATCGGTCATGGCGTAGTGAATTTGGTTCGTGTAATCACCAAAACGACTCGAGGGATGTTGGTTTTGAGTGGGAGTTCACATAGTAATATGATTAAAGTTGAACTCAATTTATCATAAACTAAATCGAAGTGAATTTGCACAGTTCGTTGTAGTTACTAACAGTCATATACTACCTTGTGTTTTGCTTTGATTGAGATAATATATCTATGTAATTTTGGATTTTTTTTATGAACTAGTATCATATTTTTTTATGAGTGTAAATCTAAAGTTTAAAGTAATATTGCAAACTTTCAGCAAAACCTCACTTATTCTGTAAAATTCAATAAGTAGTATTGAATCAAGAGTAACAAATTCCAGCGTTAGTATCCAAGTATCATGCTGCCTCCATGATCTTTGATATTTGAAAGTTGTTTCAGTATCAAGGTTATCCAGGAGCGAAAATAATTGTTTCACAAACCATCATGCGTGAAATATATTGTGATATCTGAAATAATGTTTGGTTGAAGTATGATAGAATATAATTTTAGGAAGATACATGATCTCATATTGTATGAGAATTTGCAAAGGTTGGAGATGATAGGCGTCCTGAATTCCCAAAAGGTTTTGGGAACTAACATTATATTCGCGATTCGTCCTTATGAGCTATAGTAGCTTGATCATGAAAGTTATCATGATAAGGATGAATAAAATATGTAGGTAAAATATTTACTACATTAAAAGGATTACTAAAATGAATGAAATTTGAAAGAACGACAAACATTCGATGATGGTGATCAACTTCAAAGTGCAAGTTCAAAGGTATTAGTATTTGACTATACACGCTATGGACTATGTGCCATATGTATGGAGATACTATTGATGTTGATAGATTCTTTTAAAAAGGAAAGGTAATGCTAAAAGAGAATCTGATAAATATTTGGCAGTAAGGAAAAAGACTGGAAAAGTCCAGCTTAAGTATATATATGATATACATGTTATGGGTGTATTCTTTGCTTGTTAAACAATGTGGTTCTTGGGTATTGGATAACTGTACTGGATATCAAATTTGTTGGGTTATAGAGAACGACACAATTCATGAACTGCAATGGCCTAAGTAACTAGCAAAAGAATATGTAATGATGTTCATCGAAAAGAAATAAAGTATTATTTTGTTTCTCGTTGACACCAACTTGCCGTAAAGATTTGTATTAATAATTTTTATTTTATTACGGTATTATGAGAATAATGGTTATTCAAATAATTACCATATTCCATAGAAGATGAATGAAGTTTGATAAATCTATTTGAAAAATCACGTCCATAAACACTGATGCTAAAGTGTCGTAATATGAATGATTGAAATATCACTTTTGAGTGACATTGTCATTTAAATTATATTAGAAAGAAAACAAGAAGAAAAACTCCATGTTAATGGATTTTTGGAGTCTTTTGATTTTGATCAATTGACGCTTGTGAAACTTTCCTGAAGATAATTAAAACCTCGTTCATGGGCCAAAGAAGAACGAATGACTAACCTATTAGACATTGTGCATATTGCTGTATATAGTCCATTATGTGTAGTCGTGAGCGATGGATTTAAAATTCATACGCTTTCTCTGAAATTTGAGTAAATACATGTGTATATTTACTTAATAAGGGAGAAGTATGAAATATTTAAAAACATTCAGATGATTTCAAGATAAAGTGGAAAATCATTGTAACAAGAAAACACTACTATAAAATAGTCTATCAGTGATAGGCTCAAAACGCTAATTAGTGACGGGCAAAATGCATGTCACTGATGACTAGTCATTGGTACGAGGGTACTAGTGATAGACAAGTGCACGCCACTAGTATGTGTACTAGTGACAAGCATTTATGCGTGCCCATCATTAGAATGTGTATACTAGTGACACGCAAAAGATATGCATGTCACTAGTTGCAATCAAAGGCCGCAAGACTAGCGTTTTATAGTGACAGGCCTATTATCTTGCTTGTCACTGGTTTTAATTTCAGTAATAAAAAAATTAAATGCGTTTTGCACGAATATTCCAGACAACGTAATTAGATGTTATAAGAATATATATATATAATGCATTTTCCACCAATATTTTAGATATCATAATAAAATGTCGTACCAATTATACTCACATAAACCAGTATGATGTAATATTTACACAGTTAACACACTAGCATAAGAACTTACAATCTATCATTGACTAAGAAAGAATAGTTTCTTGATGAGTTATATAGCTAGTTTGAACTCCAAAGAACAACACCACCATAGTAGATATATTATGGTCATATACATAGTTGCAAGTTTCTTTCACTATTCTACATTTCCATCATATTCTTGAGTTGCTAATTCTTTCATTATGTCTTTCTCGTATGTCTTCTTTGTATAGACATGAATCGCGTAGGATATTGATGATGTGCTTAACCTGATACAGACAAAAAAATGAGCATAGAATTGTGAGAACTTCATGAGAACTTCATGTTGGTACTACACCGCTCCCGTGTGGCAATACCAATGCATGCAAGAAAATATGTAATAATGCATGGCTCTAGAGAGAAGAAAATTGTTGCACTTGACAAATATTCAAAATAATTGCAATAAAAAAGGACAAGGGCGACCGTCCAAGATTATTCAACAAGTAGAATTTCCCATTCGTGCAATATTTAGAACAATGTATTCATGCCGTCTAAATTGATGAAAATGACATAGTATAGATCAAACCGATGACAACTACAATGAGAAACGTCGAGCGAAGAACATGAACAAAATCACGTTACCATTTTATCCTGGCAACTCGTACAGAGCATAAAAAAACTGATTACAATCTCACCTAAACAGAATAGGTTTCCTCTGGTACTGTATCAGCTTGTGCGGATACATGAAATACTGAACCGATGCAGCTGTCGTCCCTCTGTGGAGACTTGAGGAAAATCTGTAGCATCGAATGGTAATGCTTCAGTGCATAGGGCAGCTGGTCTTCACCGTTTTTGTGACTACTCAAGTAAATAGAAAATTTCATATGTTTTTATTGAACAAAATGTTTGGCCGCAGTTAATTGCTGGAAAGGGAAGGCAGTGAAAACTGCTAATTTGAGCAAATTTGTGACGATGTAAGTAAATAGCAAATTTTGTTTAAAGCATATTCTACAATAGAGAGAGAAAACAGGAAATATTTCTATCATTATTTATCAAAGCCAAAAGAAATAAGAGAGAATTAACAATCTTGAAGAACTATATATGACTTACAACATTGCATTGAAGTCATATGGATCAGTACTCATTATCCCCGCACAATGTATTCTAGCTGTTATTGGGTACCAATGTATCATGTCCCTAGATTTTTTTGCCCTTCCTTCATAGAACATCTGGCTAGCATAAAGTAAACAACAATGTTCATTAAAAGATCCATTTCAACACTTCTTTATTTAGTGCCAAGCATATGAAACAGGATGATCATTTATTTTCCCTAAAAATCCAATGTAACAATATCACAGTGAAAGACTTGATATTACAAAAGGATAAAGCTGAAAATCTATATTGTCAAGCCTACTGGTATCATTATAGTACTTCACCACATATTAGAAAACAAATAACAAATCTGATCTTCATTCAACCATCCATTCAAATAGCCTACACTTGTAGTGTAGATGAACCGTAATAGAAGCTACCTGTTCTTAAGTCTTAGTCCCTCAGAATCTCGGCTCCCGTTTTGGATGTATTCAGCTGAAACTTACTTGACAACATAAAAACAACACAAGTTATAACAGCGAGAAAAATGGCTAGTTTCAAAAAAATCAGAAACCTCAAAAAAAAGTGAATCACGATGGAGAATGAAAAACGCTCAGCCTATGCATTCTCTTTGCAAGATTGAACCGGCGACACACCTAGAAACACAATAAACGTTACCATACAACCCGCCATCCAAAAACATGCTCCATGATTAAATCGATCATAAAACAATCAACTCTTGAGGGACCAACAACACTGTAACGTGTTATATTGGAACTATAAAAATAGTTCATTATAAAGAGTTACATTGGTACTAGTTTTGTCACAAGATACAAATTAAAAATAGTTCATTATAAATAGTTCATTATATCAATTTAGGCTATAGGTTAAGGTGTCACAATGTAAAGTTTCATGATGTATTGGGATGAGTTCCAAAGTTATGGATATTGTGATGGATATTATGACGGAAGGCTAAGTATAAGACTATTATAGTAGCAACAAAAGAACTAGGTGTGGTTCGATGAGCTAGTACTCACTACAAGAAATGTTTCCTTCCGCAACGACTAGGCCCTTCGGTCGTCGTAGAAGGCACGTCTTTCGCGACGAAAATCTTGGCTCGACCATGGCCGATGCAAAAAAAAATCCGGTTTCGCGCCCCTCTGCTATGACGAAACTGCTAAAAACATGGACGAAGCACGACGGTCGTGTGGAAGAAGTAAGATTTCCGCTTCCTTGCGCGATATTGACTTGCCGAAGTATTTTTTGCGTGTGGGTCCTAGACATTAGTGTCTCTAGCGGACCAAACTTTTCGGTTGCGCCTCCCTGATTTCAACTTGATAACGTAGTTCTATGCCTCTTTCGTTTAGTCAGGCTGATGGGCCCCGCATGTCTGCCTCACATTATAGGAATGTGTGTATGATGGAATTTTTTCCTTTCCTTGTTCCGAACCTGATATCTTCGCTTGATACATCGTAAACGTATCTATAATTTTTGATGTTCCATGCTTGTTTAGTATCCACTTTGCAATGCTTTGTCTACACTTTGAGGTATTTTTATACATTTTCTGGGACTAACCTATTAACAAGATGCCAAAGTGCCAGTTGCCTGTTTTCTGCTGTTTTTGGTTTTAGAAAAGCTAGTAAGGAAATATTCTCGGAATTGGACGAGACAAAAGCCAAAGTCAATATTTCACCGAGACAAACACAGCGACCGAAGGGCGACTGGAGGGGAGCCACATGATAGCCACACACCCCCACTCGTGGTCCCACCCTGGGCCGCTCCTGGGCATAGTGTGCCCCCTGGCCGCCCTCCTGCTTCGCCTCTTCGCCTATATAAACCCTCGATGCCAAAATCCTAAGTACCTGATCAGGTCTCCACCAAAAAGTCTGTAGCCGCCGCCACCATCGTCCCTAGATCGGGGGGATCTAAAGCTCTTCCCGGCACCCTGTCGGAGGGCAGAGATCATCTCGGAGGCCTTCTTCATCACCATCCAGCCTCCGGTATGATGCGTGAGTAGTTCACCCTTGGACTATGGGTCCATACAGTAGCTAGATGGTTGTTTCTCCTCTTTTGTTCTATCATGTTTAGATCTTGTGAGCTCCGTTCATGATCAAGATCATCTATTTGTAATCATGCATGTTGTGTTTGTGGGGATCCGATGGATATTGAGATTACTATGTCAGATTGATTATTGATTCTATCATGTCTTATGAATATTGATTCTATCATGTCTGTGTTGTTTGAGATCTTGCATGCTCTCCGTTTCTAGTACCTATCTTGGCCAAATAGATGCCAGTGACTCCAAGAGGGAGTATTTATGCTCGATAGTGGGTTCATGCCTCTATTGAATCTGGGGAAGTGACAGAAATCTCTAAGGTTTTATATGTGTTGTTGCTACTAGGGAGAAAACAACAATCTCTTGTTCATGGAATAATTGTATTGTTTACTTTACACACATTGCTTAAAGAAGTTATCCGTTGCTTGCAACTTAATACTAGAGGGGGTTCGGATGATAACCTGAAGGTGGATTACTAGTCATAGATGCAGTTGGATGGCGGTCTATGTATATTGTTGTAATGCCCAATCAAATCTCATAGGATCATGAATGTCTAGTATTGCATTGTTAAGCTTTGCTCAGTCATGTCAATTGCCCCGCTGTAATTTGTTTACCCAGCATGTTATGTTGTTTATCTTAAGGAGAACACCTCTAGTGAACTGTGGACCCCGGTCAATTCTTTACCATTGATACATCATCCACTATTACTGTTTACTTTCTACAAGCAATCATTACCTTCCACACCATACAAATCCTTTGTTTTCAGCAAACCGGTGAGATTGACAACCTCACTGTTCGTTGGGGCAAAGTCTTGAGTTTGTGTTGTGCAGGTTCCAAGTTGTTAGCAACACCTTGGAGTCGTTTCCTTCTTTCTACTGGTTCCATAAACTTGGTTTCATAACTGAGGGAAGACTTACTGTTGTGCTCATCATACCTTCCTCTTAGGGTTTCCCAACGAAGCTCTACAGTGATCTGAGCCGCATCAAGACGTTTTCTGGCGCCGTTGCCAGGAAGTTAAGGATGGCTTCACAAGGGGAGTCCTTCACAACATTTCTCTTTACTTTGTTTTTGTTTTGCTTAGTTATTTTTTCTTTGTTTTGCTTGCTTCTTTTTATCAAAAATTACAAAAAAAATAGTTTCTATTGGTTTGCTTTTTCTTATAAAAAACGCAAAATAATTAGTTCCTACTCTAGTTGATGCTACTGTTGGCTTGCTCCACCATTGCAAAAATGAACTCTGCTGAGAACACCAAGTTGTGTGACTTCACTAGCACAAACAACAATGGTTTCCTGAGTACACCTATTGCTCCACCTGATCCTGATACTACCTTTTATGAAATTAAGCCTGCTTTGTTGAATCTTGTGATGAAAGAGCAATTTTTTGGTGCTAGTTTTGATGATGCTGCTGCCCACCTCAATAACTTTGTTGAACTTTGTGAGATGCAAAAATATAAGGATATAGATGGAGATGTTATTAAGCTCAAATTGTTTCCTTTCTCCTTGAGAGGAAATCTAAAGAATGGTTGCTATCCTTGCCTAGAAATAGTATTGATTCTTGGATTAAGTGCAAAGATGCTTTTATTGGAAAATACTATCCTCGTGCTAAGATTATATATATATGAGAAGTGAAATAATGAAATTTAAACAACTTGATAATGAACATGTTTCTCAAGTTTGGGAATGAATGAAATCTTTGGTAAAGAATTGTCCCACTCATGGACTGACTGCTTGGATGATTATCCAGACTTTTTATGCAGGGTTAAATTTCTCTTCCAGAAATTTGTTGGATTCTGCTGCTGGAGGTACCTTTATGACCATTAATTTTTGTGCTGCAACAAAGCTCCTTGATAATATGATGGTTGATTATTCTAATTGGAACACTGAGAGAGCTCCACATGGTAAGAAGGTAAATTCTATTGAAGAAACCTCCTCCTTGAGTGATAAAATTGATTTTATCATGGCTATGCTTGTTAATGGAAAATCTCATATTGATCCAAATAATGTTCCTTTAGCTTGTTTGGTTGCTCAAGAAGATCAAGTTGATGTGAACTTCATTAGGAATAATAATTTTGGCAACAATGCTTATGGTAATAATAACTATAGGCCTTATCCTCCTAATAATAGCAATACTTATCATGATAGATCTGGAATGCCTAGTGAAGATAGGATTCTAGAAGTTAAAAGATCCACTAAAAACTTTATGCAAATGCAATATAAGCAGAACAAAATATTCACTAAAACTATGGAAGAACAATCTGTTATTTTGAAAAATATTAGTCATCAACTTGAGAATTTGAATAGGGAAATTCCTAGTTTGCAGTCCAAAATTTTGAATGCTGAGAAGAATATTTCATCTTTGTCTGAAGCACAGTCCTCTTTGATTAATAAAATGGCTGCTAAACCTGAAACCTTGGAAAGTACCTTCGCTGCTACTCAGGCCATACAAGTTACTATTGATGAAAATGTTAGACTGTTAGCTAAATTACATGCTAAGTGGGAAAGAGAAGCTGAAATTGCTAGAAACAATAGTGTTTGTACTATTACCACCACCAATATGGATGTTAGAAAACCACATGAAGTCCCTATTCCTCCTACAACAATGCCTAAACCCAATAAGTATACTACCTGTGATGCTAAGTTTGATTTTGATCTTGATTTGCAATATCTCTGAAGTGATTATGTTCCTAAAAAATCTTGCTAGAAGACCTAATGCTAGTGCTATGAATATACATTTCACAACACACATTACAGATGCTCTCATTAAAATTAAGGAAGAAAAATTAAAACACAAAGCTTATATTCCTAGGAAAGTAGAAGATAGTTGGGAACCCATCAGTAATATGCAAGTGAATGAGTTTGATCTCAAAACCTCATGTGACCTTGGTTCTAGTGTCTCTATTATGCCTAGAAAGATTTATGAAATGCTTGATTTGCCACCTTTGGAAGATTGCTATTTGGATGTCCCACTTGATGATAATGCTAAAAAGAAACTCATAGGGAGTGTTAATGATGTTATTATTATGGTTAACAATGCCTATGTCCCTATTGATTTCTATGTTTTGGACGTTGAATGCAATGCTTCTTGTCCTATTACTTTGGAAAGACCTTTTCTTAGAACTGTTGGTGAAATCATTGATATGAAATAAGGCACCATTAAATATCAATTTCCATTTAAGAAAGGTATTGAACGCTTCCCTGTGAGGAGAGAGAAGTTACCTTTTGCTCCTCCATTTAAAGAAAAATTTGATGTTAATGCTTCTTCATTTGAAAATACTTGATTCTTGCTTCTTGTGCCTAACTTAAAGGCATTAAAGAAAAGTACTTCTTGCGATATAACCCAATAGTTTTCTTGAGTCTCGAAAGTTATTACTTCTGTAATAACCTCTCCTTATCCTTTTTGTTTGATTTTTGTGCCAACAATAACATCTAATGAGAGGGAAGTAAGATTTGGGGAAGTGTTGTCCTGAAACAGAATTTTGTGATTCGCTGTAAAAATTCGTGAAAAATCTATATAAGTCGTAAATCCCCCAGGTTGTTAGATAACTTTTGTTATTTAAATACGTTTTGATTTGAGCAACATAAGGTCTTCAAAAAAATCAGTTTTTACATGTTGGTCTGTTTTGACAGATTTCTGCCATTATTTGCATTTGCCTCTTTATTGATTTCTTTTTGGGTTATCTTTGGTAAATTGAGCTTTTTAGGGAATTTATATAGTAGCTTGTGTTTTTAACGAAAGTTTTGCTGTTTTAAAACTAAACCCAAAGGTTTATTACTTTTGAATGCACTAATGTTGCTAATGAAGATTGTGTGATGTTTTGTATGAAGGAAAAAATTTAGGTGTAAAGGAAGAATGATGTAATGAGATGAAGAATGGACAAAATCTCAAGCTTGGGGATGCCACCCCGTGTCACCCCAAGATAAGCACGCGGCTAGACCCCAAATGTCACCCTCTCATTAGAAGAAACGTGTGCATGATGATTTTTTTTCCTTGGCTCGTGCCTCCCTTATTTGAACTCGATAATGTTGCTTGATCTATCTGCCATTAATCACGATATTGGGTCCCACATGCCAGCCTCTCATTAGAAGAATCGTGTGTATGATGAATTTTTTCCTTCGCTCCTTCTACCCTATTCCGAACTTGATTGCGCTGCCATTTAATCACGCATCTAGGCCCACATGTCATCCTCTCATTAGAAGAAACGTGTGTATGATGGATTTTTTGCCATCGGTCATGCTACCCTGTTCTGAACTTGATAGCGTTACCAGATGCATAATCACGCAGTTGGGCCCCACGTGTCATACTCTCATTAGAAGAAACATGTGTATGATGGAATTTTTTTCCTCGGTCGCGCTTCCATGTTAACTTGATATCATTGCCCGCTGCATCAGCCGTTTATTCAGACTGGTGGATCTCATATGCTAGCCTCACATTAGAAGAATCGTATGTATATGATTGAATTTTTTCCTTCTCTAGCGCTACTCTGTTCTAACTAGAAAGCATTGCTCGATGAATCTACCGTTTGGTCATGCTCCGGGGTCCCACATGTCTGCATTTCATTAGAAGAACGAGTGCATGTTGGACTTTTTTCTCGCTCACGCCTTCGTGTTTCGAACTTGGCAATGTTGCTTGATGCATCAGTCGTTTATACAGGTTGGTGGGTCCCCGTGAGCCTCTTATTAGAAGAAACATGTGCATGCTGGAATTTTTATTCTTGCTCCTCCCTATTTCGAACTTGACAACGTTGCTCGATACATCAGTCGTTTATACAGGCTGGTGGGTCCCCCATGTCAGCCTCTCATTGGAAGATACATGTGCATGCTGGACTTTTTTCTCGCTTGCGCCTCCCTCTTTGGAACTTGGCAACGTTGCTCGATGTGGCACCACGTGTATAAGGTTTCACTGGTAGGTCCCACATGACATTTTTTTGAGAAATAACATGTCAATATCTCTGTAAATGAAACATATGTATGATGGATTTTTTCGGCTGTGTCTGCTGTATTGACCTTGGCAACGTAGCTAGATCTGGAAATCTTGTATGGTCTTGCTGCTGGATCCCACACGTCAGCCTCTCTGGTATGTCCTGGTTAGTGGGTCCCTGATGCCAGCCTCTCTGTACAAGTACTTAACTTCTTTTTTTCAAACCCACGCATCAAAAGGGACGATGCAGGATTGTGGGACCACCATGTCAGCCTCTCTGTAAAGAAATACTTGCTAGAAGAAAATTAACAGGGACGCTGTAGGATGATGGGTCCGTCATGTCAGCCTCTCTGTAAAGCAATATTGCTAGAATAAAATTAAGAGGGACGCTGCAGGCTGGTGGGTCCGCCATGTCAGCCTCTCCACAAATAAATATTGCTAGAAGAAAATTAAGAGGGATGCTATAGGCTGGTGGGTCCTCCATATCAACCTCTCCATAAAGCAATATTGCTAGAAGAAAATTAAAAGGGATGCTACAGGCTGGTGGGTCCGCCATGTCAACCTCTTCTCAAAGAAATATTGCAATAAGAAAATTAAGGAGGACGCTCTAGGCTGGTGGGTCCGTAATGTCAGCCTCTCTATAAAGCAATATTGCTAAAAATTAAGAGCGACGTTGTAGGCTAGTGGTCCACCGTGTCAGCCTCTCTATAAAACATTATTGCTAGAAGAAAATAATATAAACCCAAAAAATATTTGTCAAGCAGAGAGGATTCAAATTCAAGACATCACACATATAACCGTGTGCGTTGCCACTATAACAAATAAATCAAGAGATACTAGATTTTATCTCGTCGTTAGTAAACTTTGTATTCTACTGTGGATCCGCTGGATTCAGAACAAAGACCTCACCGACAGAGGGGGAATAAGCGACAATTATTTTGACAGATATATTCATGTAAAAATATAAAAATAACTAGAGACACACATCGCGTGCGCTAGAACTGGTATCCAATGACTTCACTTGGTGAAATCACACTCATCACTGTCCAAAACACAACCAATGGTTCCGACAAAACACAGGCAAAAGCTCTAGTGCAAACAACCCAGCACAACAGAACTTTTCACAAATTCAGTAGTATTTGAATGATTCAGCAGTATAAAATAAGACCGAGAAAATAGACAGATTCCTAGTTCATATTTAGCGGCACTTGACCAATTTAGCAGCATTTTAAAATGAGTGATTCAGCAATACAGACACTGAAATTCAATAGCGGTACATAGGAAACCAGACCTCACCGACAGAGTGGGAAAAGGCGATAATTATTTTATTTTGACAGATATATTCATGTAAAAATATCTAAAGAACCAGATACACACACCGCGTGTGCCAAAACTGCACTGGTATCTAATGACTTCACTTGATGAAATCATGTTGTATCTTTACCGTCTCTCTCTCTCATCACTGTCCAAAACACAACCAACGGTTCCGATGAAACATAGGCAAAATATCTAGTGCAAGCAGCCCAGCAGCAGCGACAGAACTTTTCACAAATTCTGTAGCATTTGAATGATTTAGTAATACAGAGCTAGACTGAGAAAATATTAATAGATTCCTAGTTCATATTCAGCAGCACTTGACTAATTCAACATCATTTCAAAATGACTGATTCAGCAATACAGACACTAAAATTCAATACCAGTACAGAGGGAACCAGTTCTTGCTTTAGCTCTAAAAACCATGCCAACAATCAGTTTGCCCATTTATCCAAACACGCTCAAATCACTGGAGCAAACAAAACTAATGATCAATTCTGCTTTTGTGTGCAACCTCCTCATCACATATTAAGATGGAACATAATCATTGTCATAATAGTTGGTCTTGGTCATATAGAGAATCGTCATATCTATACAAATATATCATACCAATACGTACTAGTCATAGCTCCAATCTAGCAAAAGGTTATCATATTTTTACCACCCATATATGATTAGTGGAGATAATACAACCACATAATTAATTACGATAGCATGCGACCAAAGAGCTAAATAGCTAGAAACTGCATGACCAGACTGTTGCATTCATGGCAGCAAGATATATCGACCTTGACCATTCTTCCAATGGTAAGTTTGGCAGCTTTCCAGAACTTGGTCCACCTAAAAGTAGCTGCCAAACGCCCATCAGTCCAGTTAATGGCGTAGAATCCCTCAACTTGCACTCATTCGCTCTACATCATGAAGAATATTATGCCCTTTCTTCTGGCCTCGAGTTTCTTTGTGGCACTCTTAGGCAATTTCTGAGTCAAAGCAAGAGATAGACGCATAATTAATAAGGGAAATGAACTGAATCATGTAAAACTTGAGAAGACATTGAGAGCAGTTTATCTGCCGCCACTCACAAACATAATTCGGTGCGACCTTGAGATGACACATGTGTAGGATATGATCTGACAAGGAGCTTGTGCCGGTACCTGTGCTGGGGCTGGTGCAGTAGCGATGGCGCCTGGAAGCGCTTCGTCGGGAAACCCCAAGATCAAGGTGTGATGCAGCACATCAGCAAGTCTTCCCTCAGTAATAAATCGAGGTTATCAAACCAGTAGCAAGAAGGAAACAACTCAAAGGTGTTGCAAGCAACTTGGAAACCTGCACAACACAAACTCAAGACTTTGCCCCAACAAACAGTGAGGTTGTCAATCTCACATGTTGATGTAACAAAGGATTAACTGTATGGTGTGGAAGGTGATGGTGGTTTGAAGAAAGTAAACAGTAACAGTGGAAGATGTATCAATGGTAAAGATTGGACCGGGGTCCATAGTTCACTAGAGGTGTTCTCCTTAGATAAACAAACATGGCAACAAATTATAGCAGGGCAATTGACAGGACTGAGCAAGGCATAACAATGCAATACTAGACATCAAGACCCTATGAGATTTGTTGGGAAATACAACAAAATACATTGACCACCATCCAACTGCATCGATGACTAGAAGTCCACCTTTGGGTTATCATCCGAACCCCCTCTAGTATTAAGTTGCAAGCAACAAACAACTTCTTTAAGCAAAGTGTGTAAGGTAAACAATCCACTTGTTCCATGAACAAGAGACCGTTGTTTTCTCCCTAGTAGCAACAGCACATTGATGACCCACAAGTATAGGGGGTGTATCGTAGTACTTTTGATAAATAGGAGTGTCGATACCAACAAGGAGCAGAAGGTGCTGAACAGTGGTATGGAGCAGGAAATCCCTGTGAATACTTAGCAAACGGATTTTTAGTGGTTTTCTGATACGGCAACAAAACAAAGAGCAAGTAATAAAGAACAAACATAGCAAGTGTCCCAATCCTTTCTTAGCAAAGGACAAGCCGGTGGGAATACTTATAAGGACCAAACGTTCTTGAGGACACATGGGAATTCTGTCAAGTGCTTTCGCTTCAAATAGCTGAGTACTCTTTTTTGGTGTTTGTAAGTGTTGTGTGGGTGAACCTGTGCTAATGTGCCGACCTTACTTGTACTAATACATACTTGTGACTAAACCCCCTGCAAACATCCATAACTATAGAAAAGTAATTAAGATATAAATCTAACCACAGTTTTAAACTCTGAGATCCTACACTCCCTTGTGCAAAGGTGTCCTAACGGGGGTTCAGGTTTCTGTCACTCCGACAACCCCACGATTAGTAGCCAAATACACAATGCATTATCCTAGGCCCATAAATGGTGAAGTATCATGTAGTCGACGTTCACATGACACCACTAGAAGAATAGCACCACAACTTAAATACTAAACCATTGAATAATAACTCAACACAAATCCACTAATAACAATATGACTTCTCCCATGTCCTCAAGAACTAAACGAACTACTCACAAGACATCATATGGATCAAGATCAAAGATGATATGGTAATGGATAACAATCTGAACATAAACAATAATCCAATGGTTCCACTCACAAGCATCAACTACAATAGTAATTAACACTGGGAAAGAACTAAAGCAATATCCAACACAATTGTTATAGCGGGACGTAGTGGTGATGATGGTGCTGGTGTAGATGATGGTGTGGATGGTGGTGATTATCCCGATGAATCCTAGCTTGACGATGGTGTTGATGGCGACGATCTCCCCTCTTCGGGAAGGAATTTCCCTGGTAGAAATCTGTCTGCCGGAGAGATCTTTCTCTCTCGGTGTTTTATGCCCCCGCAGAGGAGGAGGAAATCTATTTGTGGTCACTCCCTGGTGTTAGGGATCCATAGGGAAGATATAGGCGAAAGGGCGGAGTCGGGAGCCGGGCAGGTGGGCCACACCTGCCCTAGGCGCAGCCTAGGGTGGACCCGCGCCTAGGGGGTGTGGGCCCCCTGCGGACCTTCTTCGCCTCCCCTTCTGGCTTCCTCTGGCTTTTGGGAAAATATAATTTTCCCATATTTTTCTGGTATTTTTCTGATCTTCGCGAAATTGCATCAAAACGCCTTCTTTTCCATCAGAAACCAGACGCCGACAGTTCATCCTCCAAGAATCATCCAACATGCATAAACAGATGAAAAGACATAAGTAATACCTCATAATAAGACATATATCAATGAATAGAGGTAAATTATGATATAGAATGTGATGCAAATTGGGCGTATCAACTCCCCCAAGCTTAGACCTTCGCTTGTCCCCAAGTGAAAACTAAACTCAGTAACATGTCCACAGGTTTATGGAGTGAAGTGTTGATAAAATAATATGAACAAGAAGCATCACACTTATCCTTGCACAACTCATAGAAGAAAGCAACTCACCATTATATAACTTAGCTTGCAACAAGTACAGGAGTCACAATAGAGAGGCATAAAGATAAATCATAATTTGAATTGGCAAACTCTTGTTCCTGGTCAGAGAACAGCTGGCAAACAGTTTCACAAAATGCTTTTTGTAGAAGTTTTATAACAGAAGCACTCTTTGCTCAAAAAGGTATTTCAATGAAGGCTTTCAAAGTAATACTCAATAGATAAGAGTTTTGTGCAAACAAGGAAGATAAAGAACATGATTGAATAAATCACCATATGAATGCTTGAAACACAACAACTCAAATGCTTGCTGGAGATAGAGAGGAAGTAGGTTTACTGACTCAACTTGGAAGTAGAAAAAAGGACCCTTCGTAGAGGGAAGCAGGGATTACAAGTCATAAAGAGCTTCCAAAAGATTATGGTACTTACTAGATTTGAGCCATCATTGCCCCTATCATAGGCATATTGAGATGATTAAGGTTAAAGTGCACAAAGATGGAGTATATGCTTGACGAAATATAAGTTGGCAATCTCATGTCCCTTGAATATGAGGGCCACTCCTCATGCTACTCAACTTCAATTACCGGTAAGTTCTTGTCATTGTAAGTACATGCGTATCATAGAGAACCGCCAATGGGGTACCCCTTGCACATGGTATAGGAGCTATCCCATAACCAAAATGACAAGGTAAGCAGACAATGAGCATCTCAGCAATCTTTTTATTTACTATATGCATAGCTTTTTTTATTGAGGATGATTCATAGATAGCTCACTATGGTGATGCTGCAAGTTTCCACCATGATTAGGCATGACTTAGGCTAGCGACCCAGGCGTTTCTCTACCACAGAATACAAACTCCATGGACTTACAAGTTCCATCTTTATTTCACACCATTGACATCCACAGACAAGCACGATATCAACTGTATACAAGGTACAAGTGCAATGTTGAAAGCGTTCCCTATGACAGCACAGTTCTGCTAATTCCAACGTATAGATGCAAGCATATACAACTTCGATGACACAATGGTTCAAGTCTATTAGGGGCAAAGAAATAAGGTGTGCCATCATGTTCGTGAGAGCTTTACTAACTAGTTTTCACATAACAAAATACTTTTTAATTCTAAAGGTAGATGAAGCTTGAGAACTTGCTTGGAATAGCAAAAATGCTACTAGGTAGATATAGTGGACACAAGTGGCATAGGTTTCGGTTCAAATGGATTTGGAACCATGAGAAGTATACCTTCTCAAAACAGGTTTTTGGCTAGCAAGGCTGGGTAGCAAGCAAGAGAGTTGAAAGAAACAAGCAAACATACAAGTAATAAAGTCAAACATGAAACCTTCCTTGAAGACACAAAAGAATACTAAGCTTATGAGCCCATCGAGAAAGAAAATAGATGATACAAAATACTGTAAGCTTTTTCTCTTTCTCTTTCAAACTTCAAAAAGTATTGCTACTAACCAGAACTCGGTTTGCAAAAACCAATTTAGATCCACTTGATGATCCCAAAGTGATGCCAATACTGATCAACAAGATCCATCATATAATAGAGATTTCAAACTAAAATAAGAAGTGCAAAAAGTAAAAGATGGGACTTCTCATTAATATTCAATAAAGGCACTCACACCAAGGGATACATAGATAATCAACTAAAGGAGAGATACTTCCGCATGCAAACCAAACTATAAGATAACTTCTCTACCATAGATATGAATCCACTAAAAAGGTAAAAGATAAAAGATAAAGGTGGTGATACCGCGGCACTCCCCCAAGCTTGGAACAAGCCAAGGGGATGCCAAACTTGGTGATGAATTACTCCCTCGGTGGTGGTGGTCCCTGGTCAAGGATCAGAAAATCCTCCAGCATCTTACGAAGTTTGTTATTCTCCTATTGAAGCATATCCACCTTCGTCCTCAAAGCATGGTACTTAACACAAAACACATCAGTGGTTCGAAGGGCTTCCACTGCCTTAGGGCAGTATCTGAAATCTGGACCAAAGGCTATGATTCCCTGCATGGTATGAGAAAAAGCATCCCCACTGTTAACTGCTCCAACAAAAGTAGGTTTCCTTTCCCTTGTCCCTGCGGCGGTTTGTTCTTCCAACTTTATATCCTCCACGGTCTTCTTGCCTTTGTCGTTGGCGAAGACCATGGTGCTCTGAAATTGAGAAGATTTCCTGACAGAAACAGATCAAAACGAAAACATGACGAGAACACGATGCATGAACCTCAGGGGATTCGGGGGGTTATATATTACAAAGTTTCAAAGCATAAGGAAGGTACTGACACGGAAACGAGGCGGAGACGGAGTTTGAGGGTGGCACACACCCCCTCAGGCGAGGCCAGGCTAGGCTCGCGCCTGGGGTGGGTGTTGTGGATATACCAAATAGGTATACCTATGGCATAGTCTCATACCGGCAAGCCCGGGTGGCCCACAGCTGGTGGTTAGGCCTATGGCATAACCGGGCGGCCCAGTTGCTGATAGACAAGACGGAGGTCCAGCAGGGATAAAGAAAGGCGACGTGCCACCGCCTATGATGGAAGCCGGAGCCTTGGAGGACACAAAGACTAGTTAATGTTAGTCTAGGACTCTGTAACCGTATCCGGCTAAGACTCTCCTTGTAATACTAGGTCCTGGCGCCCTTATAAGCTGGCCTACGGGAGCCTTTAGGGCATAACAATAGAGAACAACAAGTGCATAGCACTACTCGCACACAGCGAACCCCCAATCCTGTAACTCGGTGTATTGCCATTATAGTGATTTATAGCAGGAGTAGGATCTCGCCACCGTCGTGAGATCTAAACCTGGGTGAACTATGTCAAGATGACCCGGACGCTCTCCGTCTTCCCCCCACATCTCTAAACTCTCCGTTGGGATACCCCTATGGCGTACGTGTCGACAATACCACGACAGTTGGCGCCCACCGTAGGGCAAGGGGCGCTTACAACACGGATCCGAGCGGGATCCATCGCTGACATCGAAGACGGTCAGATCACAACTGATTTTCACATCTTCGTCATCGGCATCAATTTCATCGACTGTGTCGGCAAATTCCAGGTGGGATTCGTCAACAGCATCCGACCTACATCAAGCGTGAACATTGCGGACAGTGCTCTTCTCTGCCATGGCGCATTGCCGGGTTAGAGTCAACAGCAGTTTTGACGCGCACGCGATGTCTGCTAAGTTTCCGTGTTGGATTCTTTTGAAGTCAGATCGTGGTTTGAGTCGGTGTACCCTCGTGCTGGCTTCTACATGGTCACAATGATCAAGTGCCTGGCAGCACGAGTCCCAACTCCTAGGACTGATTTATTTTATTTACATATAAACATGTAGATCAAATTACCACGTGCTAGTTTTGACTGAATTGATGATCACCATGGCGTGCTGCACCCATATCGATCAAATTAGTCCAAGAAAGCATGGGAGGCCACATACAAATTTTAGGAAAAGACACGCTAGTACTACTACACGATGAGAAGAAAGCAAACCCGATAAAGCAAGGCTGCGGGTTTGGTTTGGACTTTACCTTCGTGTTACGTCGCCCTGGAAAAATCGTTCGATGAAAACAACTGATCACATACGCGGCTGAAGTCCGACTTTGTTTCCATTGCGGCAACTTTTGTCCCGGATTTGCTGCGGACTAGTTTACAGCCTCAAGTTTGTTTTCATCATAAACAACACCGACTTCGCTCAAACAGCTAAGTACCTATTTATCTTTATTATTTTAATTGTTCATGATCATCATATTAAGATTGGTTCACTCATATCCCAAGTCTTTTACCGCTTTCGTTTTTCATCATACATTTTTCACGATTCTTCTGCGCTCGTGATTATAAACTTTTTACTGGCTTGCCGTTTAAAGTCCCCAGTACCATGCAAAAAACCCGCATTCGGGTGTTAGCTTAAGTTTTCTGGATACACGTTTTCTGTTGTTTTTATGTGGATTCCGGAGTAGTGATTTTTCGACACTCAAAGCCGGCGTTTTGACCTTGGGTTCTGGACGGTGCCATTAGGCATCATCGCCTAAGGACATGGTTCTGTGCTGCGAGTCTTTCGTCTCACGAAAGGTCAAGCATAAAAACCAGAATAATGGATAATCCAGCACTTGTTAAAACAAAATTTTACATAAACTGTTCAAATTAGTTGAGTTTTCCCTCCTAAACAGTTTTACGTGTTTAACTGCTGTATTGTTTCAGCTTTAATGCATTTGTTCAAATGTCATGTTTGTTCTGTCTTATATTTGTTTGTTGGACATAATTAAAGGAACAATTTAATACATTTGTATTTTTATATTTATGTTTTAGGTACGTAACTCTTGGACATTGCCGCATTCCTTGGATTAAGGTGTTTTAAGTAGGATTTTCACTAGGCTTGACACCTCGAGGGCTGCAATTGCAATTGTTGACCAGGACTTGAGCCGCCTTTGAGAATGTAGGATCGACGCTCGGGGGCTTGACATCTCTAATTTAGGAGCTTTGTCCCGCCTTGCGTCCAAACCGGAACAAACCTCTCGGGGGCTACACCGATGTTGAATTTTTGTGAAGTTCTCTCTAGAGCACCAAGCCGAAGTAATTCTGACTTGACGCTCGGGGGCTACACTATTTGCATTTTTGTTGAAGCTACTCTTAGAGCACCAAGACGATTTTCTTTTAAAACTCTGACTTGTCGCTCGGGGGCTACAATCGTTTGATGTATAATTATTCATGTTCTTTTGAGCATCAAGCCGCCTTCAACGAAGCCGACTCAATGCTCGGGGGCATATGGTTATGTCAAGAAACTTTCAAGACGGTGAAGAATCCAGCTAGAGAAACCCGGGGGCTCGACATCAACTTTGCCTTCACGGAAGTTTCACTGGGTTACACGGCTCGATGGCCTAAACGTCCATGATATGAGAGGCTCTAAGACCTTAATTCGGCAAGCTCTTATATATGTGACTTTGCAGGCTCTAAGTCGGCAGTTTGGCAGCCTTTATGACTGTGGTCCAGTAGCCATGATTTTTTATAGCTTACATATCATCCGACATGGATGGTGATATTGAAGACGTTCCTAGAGATTGGTAGAATCACTGACGATTCGTTAGAGAGTTCTCCGTCTTGGATTCGTTCGGAGAAGCATACAAACAATTATCTGGCTAGGCTTAGTCGTATGAGAATATGATTTGGAAGCTCTCCAAGATTCTTCACGAAGCACGCCTACAAATTGAAGACAGCGTGATACTTACGTTCAAAGCTAGACGGAGAAACGCGAAGATCTTGAAAAACTCCATGGGATACTGTTGTGGATATACCAAATAGGTACACCTACGGCATAGTCTCATACCGGCAAGCCCGGGTGGTCCACAGTTGGTGATTAGGCCTATGGCATAACCGGATGGCCCAGTTGTGATAGACAAGATGAAGGTCCAGCAGGGATAAAGGAAGGCGACGTGCCACCGCCTATGATGGAAGACAGAGCCTTGGAGGACACGAAGACTAGTTAATGTTAGTCTAGGACTCTGTAACCATATCCGGCTGGGACTCTCCTTGTAATCCTAGGTCCTGGCGCCCTTATAAGCCGGCCTACAGGAGCCTTTAGGGCATAACAATAGAGAACAACAGGTGCATATCAATACTCGCACACATCAAATCCCCAATCATGTAACTCGGCATAATGCTATTATAGTAATTTATAGTAGGAGTAGGATCTTGCCACCGTCGTGAGATCTGAACATGGGTAAACTGTGTCAAGCCGACCCAGACGCTCTCCGTCTTCCCCCCCCCCCATGTCTCTAAACTCGCCATTGAGATACCCCTATGGCGTACGTGTCGACAATACCACGACAGTGGGTTTGTCCACCCCGGACTCCGATTCCTCCTCTGTTCCGTCTCATAGTCTTCCTTATGTATTAAAAACATCAAAAATATAAAAAGATTGGATTTTCACGAACCTTCTGTTTTCACCACTTTTACCTATTCAAAGACGAACTCTGCATATTCCTTTTCTCCTTCTCCTGAAAATTTCCTTCATACAAAACCCTTGCACAAACTCAATGACAACATTAATGTAAGCAAAAACAATAAACCTTTCGGTACACACTTCAACTGAAAACTCATCAAAACAAAGGCTCTGTAAGTGGCAAATGCAAATGATGGCAGAAATCTGTCAAAACAGACCAACAGGTAAAGATTGATTTTTTTGAAAAGTTTTCGTTGCTCAAATAAAAAAGTGCAGAACTAATGAAAGTTGGGTAACAACTTTGAGAACAAGCTCAGAACAATTCAGCTCCATCCGAAGTACTGAGCTCCCTCAAAAATTTTTACAATTCAGCACAAAAATCTGTCCCAGGACAGCCACTTTTCACAACTCCTCTACTTCACAAAAGTAGTTGGACTTGACACAAAAACCAAAACAAAAAGGATAAGGAGCGGTTATTACTGAAGTAATAACTTCCAAGACTCGACAAAACTCTTGTATTATCTCCCAACAAGTACTTTTCTTTAATGCCTTTAAGTTAGGCTTGAAACTTTCAAAGATGCTCACATAGGAGATAAATATTTGAAGTGAAAGAGAGCATCAAGAAGAAAATAACCAACACATTTGAGTCTAACCCACTTCCTATGCATGTGAGTATCATGAGAAAACGAATTGTTGAAACAAAAATCCACTAGCATAGGAAGACGAAGCAGATGCAACTTCAAAGCTTTCAACATAAAACGGGGAAACTTAACATTATTGAGATGCATAAAACCATGTTTCCCCCTCTCATAATAACTTTCAGTAGCACTTTGAATAAAGTTGACAATATAATTGTCACTGGCAACAACCTTATCATTAGAATAGGCATACTTAGAGTCATCAAAAAGTGGTCCAAGGTCATAGACTGGGTCAATAGAAGCAAGTTGTTCCATCCTGAAATCTTTATTAGGCAAGCTATTTTCACAAGGAGCGTTAGCAAATTTGGAAAATTTAAACTCATAAGAATCTCCATCAAACTTAGTCAAAACTTTTTCCTTCTTACAATCTATAATAGCTCTACAAGTGTTCAAGAAAGGTCTACCAAAAATGATAGGACAAATTTTACTAGCTGCTGAGTTAAGCACTAGAAAATCAGCAGGATACTTAATCTTACCGCAAAGAACCTCCACATATATTACAATGCCAATGGGGCAAATGGTCTCCTTATTAGCAAGGTGGATAACCACATCAATGTCCTCAAGCTCACAAGGACCAATCTCATGCATAATTTCCCTGTAAAGCTCATAAGGAATAGCACTAGAACTAGCACCAATATCACATAAGCCATAGTAGCAATGATCACCTATTTTAACAGAAAGAACATGAAAACTAGCTTTTCTAGCTTTGCCAGGATGAGAGATAATATTAGAAGCGTCTTCACAGAAGACAATGTGCTCATCCTCTACATTTCTAATGACAGTGTCTTTCACAATAGCTACCACAGGCTCAACATTCAATTGCTTATCAGGCTCGACAGTTTCCTGTGTACCTTTGTTATTTGCACTAATAATCATAGAATACTCCTTTACCTTAGCTGGGAAAGGAACTTTCTCAACATGAGGTTTAGGCACAATATGATTAGTAGTACAAACTTTAGTACTTCTAATAGGAACATGACAGCAACATCTTTATACAGAGCATCATACTTATTCCACTTCTTCTTGGGAATTTCTATGTAAGAGGAAAAGGCCTTAAAACAGTTGGCAATACTTTGGAAATCAAGAACAAACTCATTACTAATATCACGGAAGTCATCAGTTCCCATAAAAGATTTAATGCATTCATAATCATTTATACCCGACTTTCTTCCTTTGTCATTCTCCCAAGCTTCAGTGTTTTCTTGAATACGGTCTAGTAGATCCCATTTAGCTTCTTCCTTCATACGTGTGAATGATCCAGCACAAGAAGCATCTAATAAATCTTTATCATGAAGATAAAGCCTAGCATAAATGTTATTGATAATAATATTGTTAGGGAGTTCATGAATAGGGCATTTAAGCATTAGTAACTTCAATCTCCCCCAAGCTTGAGTTGTACTCTCTCCATCACAAGGCCAAAAGTTATATATAAGATTTCTATCCTTCTGAATCTCACTGGGAGGATAAAATTTAGAATAAAAGAGAGATGCCATCTCCTCCCATTCCATGGATTGTCCATTCTTCAGCAGCTTATACCATTCTTCATCTCTCCCTTTCAAGGATATAGAGAGTAACTTCTTCTTCACTTGTTCAACTGTGATACCTGCACACTTAAACAACCCGCATAATTCATGGATAAAAAGCAAGTGATCACCAGGATGGATAGTTCCATCCCCTAAATAATAATTATCCATAACACGATCAACAATACTTGTAGGTATCTTAAAAGGATCTATCTCAACAGGTGGTGTTTCATCTACTACCCTAGCAGTGGTAGTAGTTTTCCCAAACAGAAAACCAAGTGGGTTATCCATATTGGAAACAAAGGAACAAGCAGTAAAAAAAGCAATACTCACAGTAGAAGTTTCCCTTATTAGTTCCACTCTTCAATAGCGCTTCACTCCCCGGCAACGGCGCCAGAAAATAGTCTTGATGACCCACAAGTATAGGGGGTGTATCGTAGTACTTTCGATAAATAGGAGTGTCGATCCCAATGAGGAGCAGAAGGTGCTGAACAGTGGTATGGAGCAGGAAATCCCTGTGAATACTTAGCAAACGGATTTTTAGTGGTTTTCTGATAAGGCAACAAAACAAAGAGCAAGTAATAAAGAACAAACGCAGCAAGTGGCCCAATCCTTTCTTAGCAAAGGACAAGCCGGTGGGAATACTTATAAGGACCAAACGTTCTCGAGGACACATGGGAATTCTGTCAAGTGCTTTCGCTTCAAATAGCTGAGTACTCTTCTTTGGTGTTTGTAAGTGTTTTGTGGATGAACCTATGCTAATGTACTAACCTTACTTGGACTAATACATACTTGTGATTAAACCCCCTGCAAACATCCGTAACTACATTGAAGTAATTAAGATATAAATCTAACCACAACCTTAAACTCTGAGATCCTACGCTCCCTTGTGCAAAGGTGTCCTAACGGGGTTTCAGGTTTCTGTCACTCCGGCAACCCCACGATTAGTAGCGAAATACACAATGCATTGCCCTAGGCCCATAAATGGTGAAGTATCATGTAGTCGATGTTCACATGACACCACTAGAAGAATAGCACCACAACTTAAATACTAAACCATTGAATAATAACTCAACACAAATCCACTAATAACAACATGACTTCTCCCATGTCCTCAAGAACTAAACGAACTACTCACACGACATCATATGGATCAAGATCAAAGATGATATGGTAATGGATAACAATCTGAACATAAACAATAATCCAATGGTTCCACTCACAAGCATTAACTACAATAGTAATTAACACCGGGAAAGTTTCCCCTAAGAACTAAAGCAATATCCAACACAATTGTTACAGCGGGATGGAGTGGTGATGATGGTGCTGGTGTAGATGATGGTGTGGATGATGATGATGATGATCCCGATGAAGCCTAGCTTGATGATGGTGTTGATGGCGACGATCTCCCCTCTCTGGGAAGGAATTTCTCCGGCAGAAATCTGTCTGCCGGAGAGATCTTTCTCTCTCGGTGTTTTCTGCCCCGTAGAGGCGGCGGAAATCTGTTTGTGGTTGCTCCCCCGGTGTTAGGGTTCCGTAGGGTTGATATAGGCGAAAGGGCAGAGTCGGGAGCCGGGCAGGTGGGCCACACCTGCCCTAGGCGCGGCCTAGGGTGGACCCGCGCCTAGGGGGTGTCGACCCCCTGCCGCCCTTCTTCGCCTCCCCTTCTGGATTCCTCTACCTTCTAGAAAAATATAATTTTCCTATATTTTTCTGGTATTTTTCTGATCTTCGCGAAATTGCACCAAAACGCCTTCTTTTCCATCAGAAACCAGACTTCGATAGTTCATCCTCCAAGAATCATCCAACATGCATAAACATATGAAAATACATAAGTAATACCTCATAATAAGACATATATCAATGAATAGAGGTAAATTATGATATAGAATGGTGATGCAAATTGGGCGTATCACACATCTATAACCTAAGAGATTTCTGCCACTTTCCTTAGATTAAATAGAGGCATGAACCCACTATCGAGCATAAATACCCCATCTTGGAGTCACTAGCAACTACTTGGACAAGATAGATACTAACAACGGAGAGCATGCAAGATCACAAAAAACACATACATGATAGAATCGATAAGACAAAACAATTAATCAATCTGACATAGTAATCTCAATATCCATCGGATCCCTGCAAAAACAACATGCATCATTACAAATAGATGAGATCTTGATCATGGACGGAGCTCACAAGATCTAGACAAGAAAGGACAAAGGAGGAGATACAACCATCTAGCTACTCCATGGACCCGTAGTCCAAGGTGGAACTACTCATGCTTCATACCGGAGGCTGGCATGATGAAGAATAAGGCCTCTGGGATGATCTCCCCTCCGGCAGAGTGCTGGGAAGAGCTTCAGATCCCCCCGATCTAGGGACGATGGTGGCGGTGGCTACAGATGGTTTCATGGAATATTGATTGGGTACTTAGGGTTTAGGCATAGGGGGCTTCTTATAGGCAAAGAGGCGAGGCAGGAGGGTGACCAGGGGGCCCACACCCTGCCCAGGCATGGACCAGGGTGGGCTCGTGCCTGGGGGGGTGCAGCCGCCCTGTGGCTCCCCTCCGTCTCTCCTCTAGACCATGTTCTCCTCGGTGAAATATTGACTTTGGCTTTTGTCCCGTCAAATTCTGAGAATATTTCCTTACTAGCTTTTCTAGAACCAAAAACAGCAGAAAAAGGGCAACTGGCACTGTGGCAATTTGTTAATAGGTTAGTACCAGAAAACATATAAAGACACCTCAAAGTGTGGACAAAACAAAGCAAAGTGGATACTAAACAAGCATGGAACATCAAAAATTATAGATACGTTTACGACATATCAAGCATCCCCAAGCTTAACTCCTACTCGTCCTCGATTAGGTAAGTGATAAAAATAATAATTTTTTAGGTGACATACACCATCAAAACCAAGATCAAAACATTTGTAAGCATTGAAAGCTGGGATCAAAGAACTCTAAACATGAGCATGAAAGATGGAGTTCTAACAATAAGACAAAGTAACTATGCATGCAACATGAAAGGCTACAAACAAAGATCGAATAACATGCATTGAAAAACGTTTGTTTGTTTCACATATAGAAAACATGGCATAGTGGCATTCAACTTGTCCCTCATAGAGTAGTAAATATATGCATAAGACACCTTCAAAGTTCATAAGAGTGACTAGATACAAATAGCACAAGAACAAGTAATATCAACAATATGCATCAATCAATAAGTTTTGGGACAATGCACATAGAACTAAGAATGGCAACTATGCTCTCTTAACTGGTGCCTAAAGGTAGAAGGTGGAGACTCAATATAATGGTGGAAGAAAGGCCCTTCATCAAGGGAAGCAGGGATTTCAAGTTTCAAAAAGAGCTTCCAAAAATTATGGTACTTGTTAACTTTCAGCCCTCATTGCCCCTATCATAAGCATCTTGAAGTGATTAAGGTTAAAGTGAACAAACTATGGAGTATATGCTTAAAAAATTATAAGTTGGCAATCTCATGTCCCTTGAATACGAGGGCCGCTCCTCATGCTACTCAAGTTTAGTTACTTGCAAGTTCTTGTCATAGTAAGTACATGTGTATCATAGAGAATCGCCAACGGGGTACCCCTTGCACATGGTACGGGAGCTTTCCCATAACCAAAATGACAAGGCAAGTAGACAATGAGCATCTCAGCATTCTTCTTATTTACCACGGGAAATGGTGATTTTTTCTCTCTTTCCTCTTTTCTCAACATGTCTCTTTTTTCTAAATCTATTTTTTATAAGAAGAATGCTTCATAGATGTCACTATGGTTATGCTGCAAATTTCCACCATGATTAGGCATGGCTTAGGCTAGCGGCCTAGGCATTTCTATAACACAAAATACATAACTCCATGGACTTACAAGCTCCCCTTTCATTTCACACCGATGACATCCATAGACAAAAGAGCATGATATCAACTGGGTAGATATTTACAAGTGTTGAAAGCGTTCCTCGTGACAGCACGGTTCTGCTAATTTCAACGTATAAGTGCAAGCATATACAACATAGATGACACAATGGTTCAAGTTTATTAGGGGCAAGAAATATAAAGTGTGCCATCAAGTTTGTGAGAGCTTTAATCACTAAGTTTTCACATAACAAAATACTTTTAAATTGGAAGATAGCTGAAAACAAGAATATACTTGGAATGGTGTAACACACCATGCATAGGAATTTATAGTGGACACTTTGGAATAACTTGGTTTCTTGGGAGTTGGATGCATGAGTAAAGCTTACTCATACAAGTGGAGGCTAGCAAAAGACTAGGAGCGACCAACTAAGAGAGCAATAATGGCCATAATCATGCAGAGCGACAAAACATTACTAATCAAAGCATAGAGTGGTACTACAAGTCAAGGACTAAATGATCATAGAGGCTATGGTGACTTGTTCATAGTCATAACATGGTGTGAGCATGTGCCAAGTCAACCCAAACAAAGCATCAAAGGAGAATACCACTATACTATGTTTTTATATGCTAAAACAACGCATGATTTTTTCAAGGCACACTAAGCAATCCCAATTGTTTGGAACAAGTCATGCTACAGCAATAATCACTAAGCATAAGGTCAAAACAACACCTAGCATGATATGCTAAACTAAGCAAAGCAAAGCAAACGAAAACTAAGACGCTCCGAGAACAACACAACAGTGCATGAAACAATAAAAACGAAGTGTCTAGAAAGACCTAAGCTTTTTATTGATGAAGAAGGGGATGCCTTGGGCATCCCCAAGCTTTGACGCTTGTATCTCTTGGATATTTCTTGGGATGACATCGGGGTGGCATACCCAAGCTTGAGCTTTTATCCATTCTTCATCTCATTACATCATTCTCTCTCTACACCTAAAATTTTTCCTTCATACAAAATTTCACACAATCTTCATTAGCAACATTAGTGTACTCAAAAGATAATAGACCCTTGGGTCTAGCTTTGGAACATCAAAACTTTTCACTAAAAGCACAAGATACTGTAGCAACTCCCTCAAAAAGCTCAATTCCCAAAAAAACAAAAAGGAATCAATAAGAAGCAAATGCAAATATTGGCAGAAATCTGTCAAAACAGACCAGCAGGTAGAAACTGATTTTTTTCGAAGACCTTATGTTGCTCAAATCAAAAAGTGTTGAACTAACGAAAGTTAGCTAACATACTGGGGGTTTTATTCGTAAATATTCAGCCCAATCCTACTTACAGAGATTCCTCACGGATTTCTATGGTGGAGCACAAAAATCTATTTTGGGACAGCAACTCCCCAAATCTTACTTCCCTATCATTAGAGGTTATTCTTGGCACAAAAAGAAAACAAAAAGGATAAGGAGAGGTCATTACTGAATTAATAACTTTGAAGACTCGAGAAAACTCTTGGATTATCTCCCAACATGGACTTTTTTAACGCCTTTAAGTTAGGCACAAGAAGCAAGAAATCAAGTATTTTCAAATGAAGAAGCATTAACATCAAACCTTGCTTTCAAAAGAGGAGAAAAAAAGAAACTTCTCTCTCCTCATAGGGAAGTGTTCAATACCTTTCTTGAATGGAAATTGATATTTAATGGTGCCTTCTTTCATATCAATGATGGCACCAACAGTTATAAGAAAAGGTCTTCCCAAAGTAATAGCACAAGAAGCATTGTATTCAACATCCAAAACATAGAAATCAACATGGACATAAGCATTGTTAACCATAATGAGAACATCATTAACACTTCACATGAGTTTCTTCTTAGCATTATGTAACATCCTCAAAATCATGTTTCAAACTTATGCATATCATCCATGCATCCATGAGTATATGATTTTCATTTCAAATAAATCAATTCAAAACAGAAGCATTTGTGCTTAATATTTTATGTAAGCTTGCTCTAAGCCTTAGTGCTATCTTCCAATGAGAAGAAATACTTTTTTTGATTCAGTAAAGTTTGTTTATTCAAACTTAGGCACCACCAAAAGTTTGAACAAAATTTCAAAAACAAAATGATTAATAAAACCAATATTATGCCTATTGAATATATATCATAAAGGCATGGTTCTATTTTATTTTCAAAAAAAAAACCCAAGTGTGCTTGAGTGAACAGATGTGTTTGACACTTATTTAAGTACAAGATTTATTGTACAAAAATCCTAAAAAGTTTTGGAATCAAACAGATTTGAATTGAAGTTTGAAAACCATTTCAGAAAAACAAACAGAAAAAGAAAAAGCTTAAAGAGGGAAAAAAATAACACTCAGCCGAATCTGGCCCAACTGGCCCAACTAAGCCTAGCACCCCCACCCCGCGAACCGTTTTCTTCACTCGCCCCCGCACCCACTAGCTCGCTGACAGGCAGGACCCACTCCCTCTCTTTTCCTCTCGCTGACAGCCACGGCCCACACGACCATCGTCATCTCCACCCAGCGACTGATTCATCCCCAAATCACGCGGGCGTTCCCTGTATTGATTCGCGGCGTCAATTCACGTTGAATGCTGGAGCAAATCTCGCTCGCGACCATGCTACTTAAACCCCCTCTGCCCCCTCTCCATTTTCCCCCAAACTCCGAGCACAAAGCGCCCCCAGGCTGCCCACAATCGCTCCTGCACCACCGCAGACAGAGCTCACTCCGGCGACCAATCCCGGTGAGCCCTGTGCGCCCTCTCCCTCTGGTTCTTGCAGACAGCCTCGCCACTTTCTTGCGCATCTACTGACACCGCTGGTTCCTTCTTTACTGCCTCAGGTCGTCGGTTCCGTTCAACACCGCAAGCTCCCGACGACAACCTCGACTCCGGCGACCAAATTCCATAAGCCCTTTGCGCCCCTTCGCCTCTGACTCACACGAAGTTGTTCGCCACTGTCTTGTGCATCATCTGGTGACACTTGTTTGTGCTAGGGAGACCAGGAGCGTTGCCAACGTCGCCGTCCACTCGAACCCGACGCCGCCCGTAACTTCGACGAGCTCCAGCAGCCCACTCTGTGCGCCCCTTGCCAAGCCGCCGTCAGGTTGAGCATCAGCGCGTCGCCATGGTTCTGGTAAGCCCCTCCGACGACCCTAGGACCACCTGTAGCGCCGCGACGCCGTAGGCAGAGCATGCCGCCGCTAGCGCCGCCCGTCTGTTGTCAGTTAGATTAGGACCGTAGGATTTAGATCTAACGTGTGAGATTAGATCTGTGACGAAGAGGTAAGTTTAGATCTGAGCCGTGCGTGTTTAGTTAGATCCAACGGTAGCCGAACGTGATCCGGTGCGAAGCGGTACCATCCAATCAGACGCTGCCGCGTGGCTGGAGTTTAGATTTAAAACATGATTTGAATCTGATTGAGGTTTGAATTTGATTTGGCTATAACTTTTGATCCCCATGTTAGAATTTGACAAATTTTATACCGTTGGAATCAGGAGAGCAAGATATTTTAAAATATGCAATGTGTTTAATGTTTTGCTTCTGTTAGAAAGGTTTTATTTGCAGAAAATTGTCTAGGGCTAATTTGAGCATATGAAATATTTAGGAAATAATTTAGGGTTTAAATAATTGTTGTTTGGCAAGTTTTTGACTTGTTTATGAATCAGTACTGTATACTTGCTTTGTTGATTTTAAAATCATCACATATCATTTTGCATGCATGCATATATTTTTGATTGTATATGTTTGTATGTGATTGTGGCTATGATTCTTTGTGTAGATTTTGGTGCTAGTGATTGTGATTGTGAGGAGTGTAGCTACTCTCCAAACTACCAAGGCAAGTGGTACTTCATGAATATTGTCATTCCTATGTTTTCTACTAAGCATTAGAAATATTTTGTTAGACTTGCATGCTATATTTTGCTTATATGCCATGTTGGGAAATCCTAGTAGTTGTAGAATTGCTAGGGAATCTCTAAGTTAAGTTACTATCTATGCCATGCTTAGCCTAGCTAGTAGCAAACAAGGGTTGGTGAAATATACATGCTATGATAAAAATATTTCTAAGTCTTTGGACTTGTGTTTTGCCTAATAAAACAACTAAGTTGATGAAACACCTGGGTGGAATGGAAGGAAAGGTTTATGTTGAGTGGTTACACAAGGCCCATTTCTATGGTTTACCTTGTGTATCTCACTTGTGGTAAGCCACCCAGGAACAAAGAGATTTTAGAGGCCAAGTGTTAAGAAGCTTCTAGTGCAGCCACTTGGCAATATGGGCTCTGCCTGGACCACATAGGTTGCTAGAACTTAGCCATTTGGACAGTTGGTGGTAGTGGGAATGATAGGTTGGAGCGCGTCCATTTGGTCTAAGGGAAGGCTTCTGAAAGGTCCTGTCTTGGTGAAACCAAGTCTGGTGGGGAAAGTGCACAACCTCTGCAGATGGAAAAATCTAAGTACTTAGCCAAGTCCATGGTAATGGACAACTTGAGCATCAAGACATGGAAGCTATCAAGAATCTCCTCATTCCAATTTCTAAGTAAAAAACTTGTGGGTGAACAAGGGTGAAGGACCTCAATGTCTATTGGTGGTTCCTTGGGAAAAGCTTTGACAAAGAAAAACTTAGTGATTTCAACTAATAGGAAAAACCTATTTTGAGCAAATCAAGCCAAGCTACACTTAGCCAAATTGCATATAGTATCTAGTCCACTTAAAATTATACTAAGGTATCACTTGCCAATACTATTCCAAAGTATTGACCCACTGTGGCTGTAACTTGTGATGTTGCAGGTTACTCTGATGAGGATTAGGTGTCATGAGTCTACACTCAACATGTTTGCCTTTGGCACATGAAGATGAAGACTTTTATTTATTTACTTATTCAAACTCTTGTACTAGGCCTGTGGCCTTGGAGTTGTAAAGACTATGTTTATCTCTGGAATGGCTATAATAAAGACCTTTGTATCTGTGTACTTCATCTTAAACTGTGGATGATAGCATTGATCCAGGGACTAGCATTGCAATCACAGGGATCCTTTTCCTTTATAAAGTAGGGATCTTACAGATGGTATCAGAGCACTGTGTTGCCTGTAGGATTATGACCCTAGGATTGGAAACCACTAAGGAAAAAATTTCAGCAACTTCTACACTTGTCTATTCTTCTCGTAAACTTTTCTAATCTTCTTCCTCATCTCTATTTGTAGATGAACTCCATCAACAAAGCCGTAAGGAAAGGACCACTCATGACAATGACTTTGGAGTGTGAGACAGAATTCCCCAAGGCTCTCAAGGACCTCATGGTTGCATTAGAGATACAAGGTGCAGCTGTGTACAAAGGTTTTCCTGTGATGGATGAAGGAGTGGAATACTGGTGGGTGCAACTTCACTTGTATAAAAACAAGGAAGACAACCACCAGGAAAAAGGATTCTGCATGTTCACCAATTCAGTGGTGCACACTACATTCTTTGAATCAGCAAGGGATGCAGCTTGGAAGACCATCAAAGAACTTGGTGATAGAGTCAAGTGCAGAATGCTCAACCTCCAAAATGATCTAAAGGAAGAGAAGAAACATACCCAAGAGTTGGAAGCTACCAACCAAACCTTAAGAGGAGACATTATAGACTTAGTGATGGAGTCATGTGAGCAAGATAGGCTGATTGCTTCTAGAAACATTGTGTTAGCCAATAGATCCAGTGAGATAGGATTGTAAGCGTACTTCGTTAGTTGGACCACCACTTATCACCTTATTTTCCAAATGTTGCTTTAAAATAAGTTGAACCTTGGTTGTTGTATGGATCCATGTGTGCCATGACTTGTGTGTTTTGAATTCCAAGGATTTGTATGTGATGTTTTGCCTTGTATTTTATCTTGAATTGTGTAGTTATAACTTTTTCTATCTTATAAATAGATGCCTACTGTTACCTTCAGCACTGTTGAGGAGTTCCAGGGAACTCACTTTGGTCCTCGTATTGTTGAGCTTACTACTTTGCTCAATCTCCCTCTTCCTACCATCATGGTGCTTCCCCTCACCAAGTTTGAGAGGAAAGACCTTTGGGGCTTCAAGGTCAACCAGCCCGGACGCCAGACAGAGCCTACCACGGAGGCCATCGTCTTCAAGCTCATGCATGATGACAAGGAGAGAGGCCTTGAGGTAGTTAATGCAGGATCTGATAGGACGTCTGCTAGGGAGGCACTCCCGACAGGTTAGAGGTACTCACTTCCACGTCTTCGGTAGACGTGATGAGGATGGAGAGTCCATCGACTTCGAGGACGATTCGAGGGACACAACAGAGCTGATCCGTCTATACCTCCAGGACTTAGAGTCTCTCATTAGGCACGTGGACACTGATAGGACCAACGTCATGCTCAACAATGACGAACTCCAGGTACAGCTTCGCGAGAAGGACAAGCTCTTCGCGAAGCAAGATGAGATGGTCAAGGAGATGGAGGCGAAGTTCAAGAGCCAGGACAGGAAGTTCAAGAGTCAGGAGAAGCGAGTCCAGGATAGGAACAAGAAGATCTGGGACATGACTGAAGAACTGCAGGCCAAGGACTTCGAGCTCGAGCATCGGGAAACGGTGATTGAGAGGCTTCGTTCCTAGAAGAGGGCTCTCAAAGCCAAGATAGAGACCTTGACCACTAGTGTCAAGGAA
This sequence comes from Avena sativa, assembly GCA_916181665.1. Taxonomy (NCBI): domain Eukaryota; kingdom Viridiplantae; phylum Streptophyta; class Magnoliopsida; order Poales; family Poaceae; genus Avena; species Avena sativa. The sequence continues at coordinate 52,908,149 of OV702298.1, read as the reverse complement.
TACAAGACCGCGATGGAGAACACAGGTCTTACCTTTGTCGAGGAGGAGGTTGATGCCGAGGAGTAGATTTGACTACTCATTTATCATATATTATCGTACTTGTTGATTGAGAACTTGTTATTTGACCATTCGACATGTGGATAGCTTGTTATTTGTGTGTGTTCTACTTTACGAACTTGTTATATCGTTGTTGAACCATTATCCTTTTGTTGCATGCTTTGTGTTTGTTAAGTGATGTATTGTGCATGATAGCATCTATGGGTATCTCATTCTTATCTCTATTGAACAAACCACAGATGCCTCCCCGTCGTGCAAACCCCAACCCCAACAACAACAACAACATCACTCCAGAAATGCAGCAAATGATGACCGCTCAAACTCAGCTGATGCAGATGATGACGACATTCATCCAGAACCAAAACAACAACAATAACAACAACAACAATAACAACCCACCGGGTTTTGACATGCTTACCAGGTTCTTGAGATTGAGGCCAGCAAAGTTCTCAGGAACAACTGATCCCATGGTGGCCAATGATTGGCTACGCTCTGTGAACAAGGACTTGGTGACTATGGGCTGTACTGATGCTGAAAAGGTCAGATTTGCAGCACATTTGCTGGAAGGACCAGCCGCCACTTGGTGGGATAACTTTCAGATCACCACTCCCATAGAAGATGTGACATGGGCTATCTTTGAGGATGGATTTCGCACTGCTCATATCTCATCTGGAGTGATGAGTCTGAAAAAGAAAGAGTTTCATAATCTGAAGCAGCGCCACCGCAGCGTGGCTGAATATATTGAGGAGTTCAACAATTTGGCGCGATATGCACCGGATGAAGTTGACACCGATGCTAAGAGAAAGGAAAAATTTCTTGAAGGCTTGAATGATGAGCTGAACCTGCAGTTGGCAGTGGCCTATGTTCCCACTTATCAGTCTCTCTGTGACAAGGCTGCTATTTTGGAGAACAAAATAAAGCAAGTTGAAAGCAGGAAGAGGAAGCACTCAGACAAGCACAGCTCGGGATCGTCACACAAACGTTCCCATTATGATAACAGTGGAAGCTCAGGATCCCACAAGCATGGGAAATTCAACAAGCACCACAACCACAACCGTCATGACAACAAGCATCATCGTAGTCATGACAATGACAAGTACAAGAACCACAAGGGTGGATATAAGAGCCACCACAGTGGAAATGGAAGTGGAAGTGGAAGCCAGTCTGTCAAGAAGGACATTAGTCCGGTTGAATGCTTCAAGTGCAAGAAGATGGGGCATTATGCAAATGAATGCCCAGAAAAGAAAGTTGAAGGACCCAACAAGCCCAACCCTTTTCAGAAGGGACATGTGAACCACATCAATGTGGAGGAAGTCTATGAGGAGCCTGATGCTGTTGCTGGTAAGTTCAGACTCAATTCTATTCCAGCATTTGTTCTTTTTGATACTGGAGCATCGCATTCATTCATATCAAAAGCATTTGTTGATAGAAATGGGTTTCCAACTGAAAACATTGGGTGTCCAATAAAAGTTAGTTCTCCGGGTGGAGATATGATAGTAAGTCTTGGATGCCGGGATCTAGTAATAGAGTTTGGAAAGCATAAATTTCCAGTGAGTCTGATAATCCTAGATTCCCAAGGACTGGACGTAATATTGGGAATGGATTGGATGGCTAAGTATGAAGGAGTACTAGATTGTGCTAATCGTACTGTTGCACTCACAACCCCGGAAAGGAAACGAATTAAATTCAAGTCTAACTTTGAGCCAAAAGGGAGTAAGCTAAATTCTCTTAAGGGGGTTAGCATAGACAGTGTGCCAATTGTGAGTGAATATCCGGATGTGTTTCCGGAAGAATTACCGGGAATGCCACCAGATAGAGATGTGGAGTTTCTTATAGATTTGGTACCAGGATCTGGACCAATAGCAAAGAGACCATACAAGATGTCAGTGGATGAACTGAAAGAACTCAAGAAATAACTTGGATAACAGTTGCAGAAAGGATTTATTCAACCAAGTTCTTCATCTTGGGGAGCCCCAGTTTTGTTTGTGGAGAAGAAAGATAGAAGTCAAAGGTTATGCATTGATTACCGTTCACTCAATGAGGTGACTATCAAGAACAAATACCCTTTGCCTAGGATCAATGACTTGTTTGATCAGCTAGAAGGAGCTTGTGTGTTCTCAAAGATTGATCTCCGGTCAGGTTATTTTCAACTCAAGATAAGAGAACAAGACATACCTAAGACAGCTTTCACCACAAGGTATGGATTGTATGAGTATACCGTGATGCCATTTGGGTTGACCAATGCTCCAGCATACTTCATGAATATGATGAACAAGGTGTTCATGGAATTCCTTGACAAGTTTTTTGTTGTTTTCATCGATGACATTTTAGTCTACTCCAAGAGCAAAGAGGAGCATGAAGGACATTTGCGTTTAATACTTGAAAAGTTAAGAGAGCATAAACTTTATGCCAAATTCAGCAAGTGTGAATTCTGGTTGAATGAAGTTGGATTTCTTGGACATGTTATGACAAAGGATGGTGTAGCAGTTGATCTTGCTAAAGTTTTAGCTATAACGGAATGGGAATCTCCCAAGTTAGTAAAGGAAGTTCGTAGTTTCCTTGGCTTAGCAGGTTACTACAGAAGGTTCATTGAAAATTTCTCCAAGGTAGCTAAGCCTATGACTGAATTGCTAAAGAAAGACAAGAAATTTTCTTGGACGGAAGGTTGTGAACTCAGCTTTCAGGAATTGAAGAAGAGACTTGTGACCGCACCAGTCTTGTGTTTGCCAGACTTGGAAAAAGATTTCCAAGTATATTGTGACGCATCTCATCATGGTTTGGGTGCAGTACTTATGCAAGAAGGAAAAGTTGTGGCGTATGCCTCGAGACAACTCAAAACTCATGAAGTGAACTATCCTACTCATGATTTAGAGTTAGCCTCTGTCGTCCATGCACTCAAAACATGGAGGCACTATCTTTTGGAAAAGCGTTGTGAAGTGTTCACAGATCACAAGAGTTTGAAGTATATCTTCACCCAGAAGGAAATTAATATGAGACAAAGAAGATGGCTAGAGCTCATCAAGGACTATGACTTAAGTTTGCAATACCACCCCGGTAAAGCAAATGTTGTAGCAGATGCTCTAAGTCGTAAGGTTTTTGTGAATGGCCTTACCAAAGGAGAGTTGCCAGATGATTTGTGTGTCCAATTTAGAGAACTCCGATTGGAAATTGTGCCTGAAGGACATCTCATGTCTTTGGATGTTCAACCCACATTGTTGGACAAGATCAAAGAAGCCCAGAAGATTGATAGGGAAATTGAAGAAATTAAAGAAAAGATTGGCAAAGGAAAAGCCAAAGGGTTCCATGAAGACGAACAGGGTACTTTATGGCATGGGAAACGTATCTGTGTTCCACAAGATCTGGAGCTGCGGAAACTGATTTTGCAGGAAGCACACAACTCACCGTATTCCATTCATCCGGGTAACACCAAAATGTACATGGACATAAAGGAAAGATTTTGGTGGAATAATCTCAAGAAGGACATCGTTGCCGAACATATTGCTTTGTGCGATGTGTGTAGTAGAGTGAAAGCGGAACATCAGAAACCAACAGGTTTGCTTCAACCACTACCTATTCCTGATTGGAAGTGGGACAAGATTAGTATGGATTTCATTACCGAATTACCAAGAACCCGGTCAGGATACGATTCTATTTGGGTAGTAGTGGATCGCCTAACTAAAGTGGCTCATTTCATACCCGTGAAGACAACCTATACAAGTGCTAAGTTGGCCAAAATCTACATGAGTAGAATTGTATGTCTACATGGAGTGCCCAAGAGTATTGTGTCTGATAGGGGAACTCAATTCACTTCCCATTTTTGGAGACAGTTACATGAGTCATTGGGAACGAGGTTGGAATTCAGTACTGCTTTTCATCCTCAAACCGATGGACAAACCGAAAGGACTAATCAGATTCTTGAAGACATGTTGAGAGCATGTGCCCTAGACTATGGAGCCAGTTGGGATGAAAGTCTGCCTTACGCAGAATTTTCTTATAACAACAGCTATCAAGCCAGCATTGAGATGGCACCATTTGAGTTTCTCTACGGAAGAAAGTGTACCACCCCATTGTTATGGAATGGTATGGGAGAAAGAAGTTTATTCGGACCAGATCTTATCAAGCCGAAGAGAAGGTCAAGTTGGTTAAGGACAGATTGAAGATAGCACAGTCCCGACAGAAAAGCTACGCAGATCCTAAGCGTAGAGAAGTCACCTATGAAGTCGGTGATAGAGCTTATCTTAGAGTGTCACCACTTCGTGGAGTGAAGAGGTTCGGAGTCAAAGGAAAATTGGCCCCAAGATATGTTGGACCATTCAAGATTCTGAGTCGTAAAGGAGAAGTTGCCTATGAAATTGAACTGCCAGAATCTCTGTCAGCTGTCCATAATGTGTTTCATGTGAGTCAACTTAAGAAATGTCATCCAGAAATAGAAGAAACTTCTTTGAATGATACTATACCTTTGGAGGAGGTTCAGTTGGAGAGTGATCTCACCTATGAAGAGAAGCCTATCAAGATTCTTGAGACTGCAGAAAGAGTCACACGGACTAAGACTATCAAATTTTGCAAAGTGCACTGGAATCATCATACCGAAGAAGAAGCAACTTGGGAAAGAGAAGATGATCTTCGGAAAGACCACCCTCACCTATTTGCTAGCCAATCCGAATCTCGAGGGCGAGATTCACCTTAAGGGGGTTAGATTTGTAACATCCTCAAAATCATGTTTCAAACTTATGCATATCATCCATGCATCCATGAGTATATGATTTTCATTTCAAACAAATCAATTCAAAACAGAAGCATTTGTGCTTAATATTTTATGTAAGCTTGCTCTAAGCCTTAGTGCTATCTTCCAATGAGAAGAAATACTTGTTTTGATTCAGTAAAGTTTGTTTATTCAAACTTAGGCACCACCAAAAGTTTCAACAAAATTTCAAAAACAAAATGATTAATAAAACCAATATTATGCCTATTGAATATATATCATAAAGGCATGGTTCTATTTTATTTTCAAAAAAATACCTGATGGGGATATGCCTACTGGGGTATACCCAGCAGGACGTTTCCGACTGGCCCAAGACTTGGCGAGTGGGCCTGCAAGACGGCGACTGGATTGAAGCCTAGCGAGGAACCAAGCGACTGGAAGCTGAAGGCCCAAGCGAATAGATAGGCCCAGTCGGATTAGGTTAAACGAGTACCGAAGCTTTAACTGAATCGGTTGAGATATGTAAACCCTAGGGGAGGTGAGCCTATATAAACCTCCCTGCGGAGCGTGTAGAGATACGTTCCATCATACCCCCAAGCGACTCGCCGCCTAGCTGCCGAGCTCGCCCATTGTACCACATCCATAATACAATCTAGCAGGAGTAGGTCTTTACCCTCCGGGGGGCTGAACCTGGGTAAAACCCTGTGTCTCCGCCCTCATCTCGCACCGCAGATGGCTGGCCACCCTTGTCCCTCGTTCTACTACTCGCTGCCGATTGTAGCATCTGCCGTGACCATTCCCACGACAGTGGCGCCCACCGTGGGGCCTGGCCGGTCAGGCCGGTGTTCTGCGGCGAGATCCAATCTGCCCATCAACGAGACGGTCGCCACCGGCCGCATGATAGCGATCGGCAAGATGTTCCAAATCTTGCCGAGCAGCTACGTCCCGGCGGCGCGACCCGTCACGCACAGTGTGATCCTGCCGGTCGGCACGATCAGCCTCTTCGTCGGCCTCACCGATGACATCGTCTCGGAGGACTCGGCTCGCATCTGCGAGTCGCCGCCACGCGATCGGCTCTCCGAGAGCCAGATCCGCACGATCCATCGCCTCGCCTCCGAGTACAATTCGGCCCACAGCGACGTGGGCAAAAACTCAGCGGCCGCGGAAGACGCGGCCCTCAACGACGACGCCGACTCGGCGACCCCGGCGTCACTCGCCGGATCCATCACCGCGGATTCACCCGCGGGCTCCATTACTCAGGTCTCCAACGTGGGAGACTTCGAGGACCCCTCCATCCTCGGGATCTTCGAATTCGACTCCGGGTCGGAGAACTCCGCCGACCTCCGTGACGGAACCAGCCGCCACGCTGCGACCTACATGGCGACCGGCACCGATCCGCCGGAGGATCCATTCTCCACCCCAATCCCTCCTAACGCCACGGCGACGGAGGTCGAGGAACTCCGCCTGAAACTGGCGGAGGCAGTGCGCAAGGAGCAAGCCGAGCGCGAGAAATTCCGCCGCGAGCAGGTGACGGCGCAGGAGCTATCGCGCTACCACCAACAGCGGATCAGGTCGCGCCTGAACCCCACCCTTCAGGGGCGCGCCCTGAACTTCGACGACGAAAACGACCCGGCCCGCGTGGCCGAGCGCGCGATCTGCGAGAACGCGCCACCAGGAGGAAGCGCCGGACCCCCGCCAGGGTCGACGGCGATGGGCGCCCCGCCTCCACCCAACCGCACACCCCCCAGGGACCAGCCGCGGATAGTCGTCTCCTCACGGGAGCGAGACGCAAACGGCCTCCCACTGTTCTCCACCCCTATGGACAACCTCGTGGCAGGCCGGGCAGCAGCCGACAGCATCGCGGCCACCGGCGACGGCGCCCTGCAGATCCAATACGTCAGGGCCCTGCTCGCAAAGGCCGTCGAGCAGCAAAGAGCGGGCGCCGACTCGCAAGGTCGAGTATACTCGCGTTCCTCGGGAAGCAGGGCGGCCTCGAGCGGCCGCCCAATGGCGGCAAACACACTCAACTGCCCACCACCGGAGCCACTACAGCTCCAACACCGACCCGCGAACGCGGCACTCTCCACCAACGACCCTAGGCCGATGACCAACCTCATCGCCGCCAACGGTCAACCCATCGACGCCCGCACCCATATCATCAACAACCAAAGCTGGCGCGCACGCCAGCCCGATGACCTGCGACACACCCTAACCAATCGCCGCGACGGCGAGCCCATGGGGTCGCTCAGTCGACTCGGCCCCAAGTGCTTCGGACCAATGATCCGAGGCGAGAAGTACCCGCCAAACTTTAAGGCGCCGAAGGAGATAGAAAAGTACGACTCCTCGTACGACCCGGTCGTCTGGCTCGACACATACCTCATGGCAATGGGGATCGCAGGCCACACCGACCTGCTAGCCGCCCATTACCTCCCCCTGATGATGGAGGGGACGTGCAGGCAGTGGATCAACACCCTCCCTCAGGACAGTATAGACTCCTGGGAGGAGATGCGCGACGCTTTCGTCAGGCACTTCGAGTGCTCCTACACCCGCGCCACCACTATTGAGGACCTGGAGCGATGCGTCCAGGGACCCCGCGAGTCGACCCGCAACTGGGTCCAACGGTGGCAAGAACTCTGGTACAACGCGGTCGGCATCCACCCGGACACCGCGATCCATTGCTTCAAGACCTCGTGCCGCTACGAGCCCCTGGTCGCCAAGCTCAAGCGACACTCTCGCACACTCGACAACATCCCCGACCTCCTCGAGATCACCAAACGGTACACGGAGGAAGATCCAAACCAGGAAACCGACGACGAGTCAGGAGGTCAACGCCGCACGAGCGGCAACGACAGCGAACGACGGTCCGACCTGCGCTACAGCAACACTCGCCTCACCGGCAAGCGCCGCAGTGATGGGCGAGTCGACTTCGTCGCCAACGCCGGGCATACGCAACGTGAGCCCAAGAGCTTCCGCCGCGACGGAGGACAACGCCACGACGGCGGCAACTACAAGGCCAAGCCAAGGTTCGACCCCGCGGCTCTCCTTAACCAACCATGTGCGTTTCATAGCAGGGAAGGAAAGCCCGCCACGCACACCACCGCCGACTGCCACACCCTCAGGGAGATCGAGAAGGCACGGCGAGCACGGGATGACCTCGACAACGACCCGCCAAACGGCGGAAAATTCGGCAAAGCGGCCGGCTCGCTCCACACCTTCACGGGCTTCAACACGAAGCGCGAGAAGAAGGTCATCTCCCGCGCCGTCGCCGTCAACGCGGTGGCCCAGATGGACATTCCCCAGTTCCTCAACTAGTCGGAGCAGCCCATCACCTGGAGTCGACAAGACCACTCGCCACGCATCGAGTACCCAGGTCGAGTCGCCCTGGTGGTCAAGCCTAAGGTCGGCGACTACTGGCTCCCCAAGACATTGATGGACGGCGGAAGCTCCATCAACATCCTGTACCTGGACACCTTCAGGCGGCTGCGGCTCCCGCAGTCGATGATCGAGACGACCCACACCATGTTCCACGGCATCGTCCCCGGTCGGAAGGCGTACCCGATCGGCAAGGTCACGCTGCCAGTCACCTTCGGCACACCAGCAAACTTCCGCACCGAGCGGATCGTCTTCGAGCTCGTGCCATTCGACAGCCCCTACCATTGCGTCCTGGGGCGCCAGGCGTTCGCCAAGTTCATGGCAGCGCCCCACTACGCGTACAACGCGATGAAGCTCCCCGGGCCGTGCGGCGTCATCACCATCAACGGCGACCCCGACATGGCCGCCGAGTGTGAGGCCAAAGGTGCCGAGCTCGCTGACGCCGTCATCGCGGAGGAGACCAACCACGCGGATGAACTCGCCAAATACGCGAGCGGGGTAAACAACGACGACCCCACCATACTCAAGAAGCCCAACTCGGAGGGCGCAAACACCTCAACCTTTGAGGCCACCACGCACACCCGTACCGTCGAGCTGGTCCTAGCCGACTCCAGCCAGACGGTGACGATCGGGACGGGCATGAGCCCGGCATAGGAAGGCGCGCTCATCGAGTTCCTCCGTGAGAACAGGGACATCTTCGCATGGAAGCCCTCTGACATGCCCGGTGTCCCCAGGGAGCTCGCTGAGCACAAGCTAAACGCCGACCCCAAAGTGCGACCTATCAAGCAGTCGCTGTGGCCCTTCAATGAAGAGCGCCGCCGAGCAATCGCCGAAGAGGTGCAGCGTCTACTCGCTGCAGGCTTCATCCGGCCAATCAAATACTCCAAGTGGCTGGCAAACCCATTCCTGGTTGAGAAGAAAAACGGGACCTGGAGGATGTGTATCGACTACACAAACCTGAACAGCGCCTGCCCAAAGGAGCAGTTCGTCCTCCCGCGGATCGACCAGATAATCGATTCCACCGCAGGCTCAGAATCGCTGTGTTTCCTCAATGCCTATTCTGGTTACAACCAAATCAAAATGGCTGTCGAGGACGAGGAGAAGACGGCGTTCATCACGCCATTCGGAGCTTTCTGCTACATCGCCATGACCTTCGGCCTCAAGAACGCCGGGGCGACCTACCAGCGGTGCATGCAAGAATGCCTTGCAAGCCAAATTGGCCGCAACATCCACGTCTACATCGACGACGTGGTCGTAAAGTCCGCTCGCCAGGGCGACCTACTCGCCGACCTGGCGGAAACGTTCGCCAACTTGCGAAAATACAAGATAAAGCTCAACCCAGGCAAATGCACCTTCGGTGTACCCGCAGGACAGCTACTGGGCTATGTCGTCTCCAAGCGCGGGATCGAGGCGAACCCCACCAAGATCGACACGATCGCCCGACTCGGCAAACCCAGGTGCCTGCGCGACGTTCAGAAGCTGGCTGGGCGAGTAGCGGCTCTCAGTCGCTTCATCCCCCGCTTGGGCGAAAAGGCAATGCCTCTATATCGCCTGATGCGCAAGAACCCCACATTCCAGTGGGACAAGGAGGCGGACGACGCGCTCCGCGACCTCAAGAAGGTGCTACTCGCCGCACCGCTACTCCCCGCCCCGGTCGACAAAGAACCCATGCTAGTCTACGTCGCGGCTTCCGAGCGCGTCGTCAGCGCGGTCATGGTCGTCGAGCAACCGGAGGAAGGAAAGGAGCGCCCAGTACAGCGACCGGTCTACTACATCAGCGAGGTCCTCACCGAGTCGCGCCAGCGGTACCCGCAGTACCAGAAGCTGGTATACGCGGTCTTCAGGGCACAGCGACGCCTGCCGCACTACTTCCAGGAGCACCCGATCACGGTCGTCTCCTCCGCACCGTTGCAGGACATCATCCGCAACCGTGAGGCGACCGGGCGAGTCGCCATGTGGGCCGTCGAGATCGGCGTCCACAACATCAAATACGAGCCACGAAGAGCAATCAAGTCGCAAGCCCTAGCGGACTTCATCGCCGACTAGGAAGAAGCCCAGCAGCCAGAGAAGCTGCCATACCTCCACTACTGGAGCCTGCACTTTGATGGCTCCAAGAACGCGGACGGCGCAGGCGCAGGGATCGTGCTAACCTCTCCGAAGGGCGACAAGCTCCGCTATGTCCTCTGCCTGGACTTCACACCCTGCACAAAAAACATGGTCGAGTACGAGGCCTTACTACACGGCATGAGGGCCGCCAGGGAGATGAATGTCAACCGCCTACGCTGCTACGGCGACTCCGACCTTGTTGCAGGACAAGTCGCTGGCACCTGCGACGCCGTCTCCCCCACCATGGCGGCGTACCGCCAAGCAGTGGACAATTTGGGCGGACACTTCATAGGCTACTCCGTCGAGTGGATCGATAGGCGGAAGAACGAGGAGGCCGACGCCCTCTCTCGCATCGGGTCGGCTCGACTCGCACCACCCGCCGGCGTCTTCCTCAACACGATCACCAAGCCATCAGTCTCTCCCCCAAGGGAGATCGACATCAAAGTCCCGCTCCAACCAGAGGCAGCCCTGGTCTCACTCGTCAACGAGCCAGACGACTGGACCAAGCCCTACATCGCCTACCTGGAAGCCGGCACCTTGCCGGGAGACGAGACGGAAGCTCGGATGATCGCCCGTCGATGCAAGTCCTACGCCATCATCGACAGTGAGCTCCACAAGCGCAATGTCACCGGCGTGTTCCAACGCTGCGTCCAACCCGCCGAAGGACGCAAGATCCTCCACGACATCCACTCTGGTGACTGCGGCCACCACGCCGGCACCCGCTCCCTCGTCGCCAAGGCTATGCGACATGGCTTCTACTGGCCCACCGCACACGCCGACGCTGTCGACATTGTCCAGCGGTGCACCGGGTGCCAGAAGTACGCCAACCAGACGCACGTGCCGAGCTCAGCGCTCAAAACAATCCCCATCACCTGGCCATTCGCCGTATGGGGCATGGACATGGTGGGCCCCTTCAAGAAGGTTCCCTCCGGTTACACCCACCTCCTGGTCGCAGTCGACAAATTCACAAAGTGGGTGGAGGCCAAGCCAGTCCGGAAATGTGACGGGAAGACCGCCACGAAATTCCTACGCGAACTCATATATTGCTACGGGTTTCCCAACAGCATCATCACGGACAACGGCACCAACTTCGCCAAAGGAGCCATGGCCGAATTCTGCGAAGAGCACCACATTCGGCTCGACCTCGCGTCAGTCGCCCACCCAGAATCCAACGGCCAGGCGGAATTGGCCAACCAAAGCATCCTCCACAGCCTGAAGCCGCGACTCCAAGTACCACTCGAGCGCACCGCCGGGTGCTGGGTCGAGGAGCTACCCTCCGTCATCTGGGGAATTCGCACCTCGGTCAACAGGTCGACGGGATTCACCCCCTTCTTCATGGTGTACGGCGCCGAGGCAGTCATGCCCACCGACCTTGAGCACGACTCGCCAAGGGTCGTCCACTACACGGAAGCTGCGAACGAACTCGCACAACAGGATGGAGTCGATCAACTCGACGAGGCACGCGACCTAGCTCGCTCGCGCACCGCCATCTACCAACAAGGACTCCGCCGCTATCACAGCCGGCGGGTGAAAACTCGCACCTTCCAAGAAGGCGACCTGGTGCTGCGTCTCATCCAGGACAAGAAGGGCATGCACAAGCTTTCCCCTCCATGGGAGGGACCATTCGCCATCGGTCGTGTACTCGGCAACGACGTCTACTACCTCGTCGACGTCCGCGGGGAAGGCGAACTCGACGTCAAGCGACCATGGAATGTAAACCTCCTACGGAAGTTCTACGCCTAGAACCCCACATATGTACTCTCCAGTCGATATGAAATAAAAAGAAACGGTTACCGCAAATTGCGCCTACTCTCCGTGTCTTGTGCCACTCGCACTCGTAATAACAGCATCACGCTAACCGCAGAAGTCAACCTTTGGTACAGCGATCGGCACGGCTAAGTAGTGCGGTGCAAGAGCACTGAGCTACCTCAGGTCTTGCATCGTCCACGAAAAACGCCTACCCGGAGCCCCATTGGAGTCGCCTAGCTCGACTGGTTCTATGAACCAAGACTACTGCCTACGCTTCTTACAGCGACCACGATCCTCCGCATCCTCGACATAGCGACTCGAACGGCTAAGTACCACGCTCGGGGACTGCGGACCAATTCACCTCGAGCGGTCCGGGAAAACGCCAAGTAGGAGAGCATGCCCAGGACTCGCCACGTGACTGACCCCACGGGCCAGGCAGGAGTGACGCGCACAAACTAACGCGCCAAGTCCTCACTCACCCTCGAGTCGTGCCTGGAACAGCCAAGTACCACGCTCGGGGACTCGGCCACCTGACCTCGTTCGCGCACGGGAAAACGGCGAAGTACAACGCGTTCAAGGGAGTCGCCTAGCGACTGGCTCTTCGAGTCCGGGCGAGTCGACCACAATAATAAAACACACAAAGACACCAAACACACCACATACGAGGTAAACCCCACAAAAGGGCGGACACGCTCGGGGACTCGTTCAAACAACAATCACAAACACTTGACAATTACCAAAATAGACACGACATCTCATTCGATAGCATGTTGCATTGTTTCGCATTACAAAATATGCCCGCATGGCAGAACTGCTGCTAACGCCACATGGCAAACTATCCTATTCTGCAGGCTTAGACGACGACTCGCCAACTCCCCGGCGATTGCGGATGAACGGCGTGTACGGGTTTGACGGATACGTCGTCAGTTCACCCGCCATCGCCGCGCGGAAGGGTTGCTCAACCTTGAGATCACGATGCGGCGGCTCGGGGTCGCCAGACACAACGACCGTCTCCTGGTACGGGAGGAAGTCGCCCATCGCCAAGACACGCTCCGAGTACTTGGCGGCGCGGTCTTGCAACTTGAGGACCTCGGAAAGCTCCACCGCGCCAGTCGACGATGGGTAGCCACTCGTCACATCGTCGATGTAGAAGTCCTCGGGGAAGTGGGCAAGACCAAGGCTAAGCGCCGTCGCCGCCTCGCGCCGAAACGCCGACCGCGTCATGAACTCCACGACCGCGGGCGCCTTCTCCAAATACCTCCACACCTCAACGAGGTCGCTGGGAATCACTTCCGTGGGCGATATCTCCTGGAGGTAGGCACGGATGCACGTCGCCGACAACGTGGCCAAATCGACAAGCGTGCTCACACACTGCCGCGCGTCGAACGTGCTTGCTTCTTCCGCGCTGTCGATGATGCGACCTGCAAGTACAAGACAATAATGAATATGACGGACACCACAAATGGCACAGCTACTGAAAGAGGCAGACGCGCTTAACAATCAACGGGCGGGCGAGGGTCGTGATGAAGCATTGAAGCGACGTATGGTCGTCCTGAAGCCCAGCAATAAGGACTTCCGACACTCTGCAATCCTCTTCGGCGGCTGCAATGGCGGCCTTGGCTCGCCCATCGGCTGAGCTTGCTTCTTCCTTCGCCTCCCGCAGCTGGCGCTCGAGGTCGGCGATCCGTTGTTCGGCCGAACTCAAAGCCGACTGCGTCGCCGCCAATTCACTAGCGGGGACAAGCCCCTGGCGAGCTTCCTCTGCCTTCACGGCAACAGCCCGAAGCCCTTCGTTCGCCTCCTGGACGATGACCAGTTCCTTTTCCGCGCGCTGCTTCGCCGCCAATCGGTCGGCCGATTCAAGCTGCAGACCCTGCACATCACCAAAAGGTCAATCAAAGAAACTCCTAAAGTGCCCACCCGCTGAAATTCAGCGAGTACGCACTCGGGGACTGGCAATCAAAGAAACTCCTAAAGTGCCCACCCGCTGAAATTCAGCGAGTGCGCACTCGGGGACTGGCAATCAAAGGAATTCCTAAAGTGCCCACCCACTAAAATTCAGCCAGTGCGCACTCGGGGACTAGATGCGAAAAGCGAATAAAAGACACTAAAAGAATCGGGCCGCTGCAAAACACCGACCTGATCCTCGGGGACTATATGTACCTGGATGGCTGCACCAAGCATGCCGTGGAGTTGTATCGCGTCCACGGACGCAAGGAGAGCTGGCGTATGCCCACGGCGCTGGTCGATTTCGGCGTCGGCGACTCCTGGAGCGTGGCTCGAAGGCGAAGTTCCACTCGCCGCGGCCGCCTTGGTCGTGAAGCGCGGGAAGGTGGCGATAGAGGCACCCGCCCCAAAAGAGGTCGGCTCGGCCGTTCCAGGCAACGGAGCGCCCTCCTTCGTGGACGCGGCCGCCTCCGTTGCAGGACCAGCCGGCGTGGCCGCCGTGTCGTTAGAAATCGTGACGACGGCGTCACCCTTGGCCTTCTTGCCGCCATCCGCAGGGACGACGACTTCGTCCGCCTTCCTCTTGCGGGAAGAATCCTCCTCGCTGATGACGGACGGCACCTTAGCCACGGTTGGATGGCCCATCTTCTTCACTCCGGTCCTATACATTGATCATATAAGCAAGATAATTCAATGATTATGGGAGACAAAGGAAGGCGAGTGCACTCACTTGGCGACCGGAATGAAGCGCAACCCCGTACGGAGGCCGGCTGGCTTCTCCAGCTCAGGGCCCAGTCGGCGGCTGAGCCCCATGTCCAGGACTTCGCGTGCCCAAGACACGGACGGCTTCTTCGTCGTTGAAGCTGCGACCGGAGCCTCTGTAACTTCTTCGACAGGAGCTTCCCTGCGAGGCGAAGTCGCCGCGGCCGGAGCCTTCCCCAGCCCCAAGACCGGGGCGAATGGCGGAGGCATCGACGCCAGGGGCACCTCGATGGTGGCCGTGTCCAGCGCGGCCGTCATCGGCGGCGCCTCGTCCTTGGTCGGGCTAGGGGCGTCAGAACTGCTTGCCGAGTGTGGTGGCGAGGCCGGCCTCGTCGATTTCGTCTTCCTTCTTGGAGGGGCCTTCGCCTCCTTCTCTTTCTTCTTCTTCTTTGACGGAGTAGCTTGGCGGCGCGAGGTCGTCTCCGGAAGTTCTTCTTCATCATCATGACGCTCGAGGCTCTTGCTCGCCTCGAGCTCGCGCCGATGTTGCCTGTGGGTCTTGCGAGCCAGCGGGGCAGCTTCCTCCTCGGATTCGTCGTCGCTGTCGCCTTCGTCGCTCCTAGCGGGCGACCCGCCCATGTCTCGGACGCACGAGCTCGAATTCTCGTCATCCGAGGGCGGGAGCCACCCTTCCACCACTTGGAACAGCTGCAACAAAGGCAAATTGAAGTTAGTATGACCACGACTGCAAAAGGACTGCGACTGCGAATGATACGAAGTGATTACCGTTGGGGCTGAGCGCCTCGCGGTATAGGGGGCGACCTCAGCTTGAGCATCCAAGTACACCGCTTGGGTGATTTTCATCAGGGCCGCGGTGTAGTCATCGAGCCTCCACTCGGTCAAGCTAGCTTTTGTCGGGTCGTCCCGGCCGGTGTACTGGTACATGTAGTGCCCGCGCCTGGACAGCGGGACGAGTCGCCGCCCGAGCCAGCAGTTGTACAAGTTTATCGTCTGGAGGTCCTTCTTCTTCAGACCGCGGATGGTCTGAAGCATCTCGTCGACAACCATCCGCTGGTCGCCGGGAAGCTTGCCGATTTGAAGGCGGCGCGGCTCGAACCGATCGGCAGAGTACCGCGGAATCGCCGTCTCGCCTTCCGGAGTCGCCTCGGTAACGTAGAACCACGACTTTTTCCAGTCGCTCGCTGCCTTGGCGGGCAGCATCAGGTCGAAGAATGAGGCCTTCGACTTCAGCTGGAAGGTTAGGCCACCCGCGGCAAGCATTGGGCCGCCTGCCTCCTCGCGGCTGATCCGTCCATGGAACAGATCTTGCCAAAGAGGGAAGTAGGGCCGGCAGCCCAAGTAGCACTCGCAGAACGCCACAAAGATGGCGAGCTGCTCGACGCTATGGGGGCCCAGATCCGACGGCTGGATCCCGTAGTAGGAGCAGAAGCGCCGGAAGAATAGGGACGTGGGGAACCCTAGCCCCCGTTCGAGATGACTGGTGAAGCAGATGAACTCCCTCTCTCGCGGGTTTGGAGTCACCTCTCCGGCCGCGGGGATGCGCCAGCAGCCGGCTTGCAGAATCCCGGCCTCCTCAAAGGAAGCCAGTTGCGCCCTAGTGCATTTCGATCTGCCCCAAGGTTCGGTGGAGAGGGCCATGGCGGAAAGATTTGTGGGGGCTCGGAGGATTTCCGGTTGGCTGGGTCGCGGTGCGGAGGGAGGCGAAAGGTGCGCACAGTCGGAGGAAATGGTGAGACGGTGGTCCTCTGATCGCTAGCCATTCCTCTTATATAGCGGTTGCTACCCGCCAAATCAGGGAACCGTTACCACGCGATGATTACGCCAAAAGTTACCGTTGGATTAACTCCAACGGCTAGTTTGACCATGTTTAACGGTCCAACTTCAGCCACTCGGCTCGCTGACCCAACCACTATGACAGTGTTTCGCCGACTCGACTCGCCAAAGCTGCGAGTAGTGTGATTAGTTTTTCCTTTATACAGGAGCCCGCCGTTGATTTGACTGGATGTCTACTCAGCAGCCGTATGCTCCGACTGCCAGCAGCCACCTGCGCCAAATCGACGACGGCCTCAGGGACTACTGATGGGGATATGCCTACCGGGGTATACCCAGCAGGACGTTTCCGACTGGCCCAAGACTTGGCGAGTGGGCCTGCAAGACGGCGACTGGATTGAAGCCTAGCGAGGAACCAAGCGACTGGAAGCTGAAGGCCCAGGCGAGTAGATAGGCCCAGTCGGATTAGGTTAAACGAGTACCGAAGCTTTAACTGAATCGGTTGAGATATGTAAACCCTAGGGGAGGTGAGCCTATATAAACCTCCCTGCGGGGCATGTAGAGATACGTTCCATCATACCCCCAAGCGACTCGCCGCCTAGCCGCCGAGCTCGCCCATTGTACCACATCCATAATACAATCTAGCAGGAGTAGGTCTTTACCCTCCGGGGGGCCGAACCTGGGTAAAACCCTGTGTCTCCGCCCTCATCTCGCACCGCAGATGGCTGGCCACCCTTGCCCCTCGTTCTACTACTCGTTGCCGATTGCAGCATCTGCCGTGACCATTCCCACGACAAAACCCAAGTGTGCTTGAGTGAACAGATGTGTTTGACACTTATTTAAGTACAAGATTTATTGTACAAAAATCCTGAAAAGTTTTGGAATCAAACAGATTTGAATTGAAGTTTGAAAACCATTTCAGAAAAACAAACAGAAAAAGGAAAAGCTTAAAGAGGGAAAAAAATAACACTCAGCCGAATCTGGCCCAACTGGCCCAACTAAGCCCAGCACCCCCACCCCGCGAACCGTTTTCTTCACTCGCCCCCGCACCCACTAGCTCGCTGACAGGTAGGACCCGCTCCATCTCCTTTCCTCTCGCTGACAGCCAGGGCCCACACGACCATCGTCGTCTCCACCCAGCGACTGATTCATCTCCAAATCACACGGGCGTTCCCTGTATTGATTTGCGGCATCAATTCACGTTGAATGCTGGAGTAAATCTCGCTCGCGACCATGCTACTTAAACCCCCTCTGCCCCCTCTCCATTTTGCCCCAAACTCCAAGCACAAAGCGCCCCCAGGCTGCCCATAATCGCCCCTGCACCGCCGCAGACAGAGCTCACTCCGGCGACCAATCCCGGTGAGCCCTGTGCGCCCTCTCCCTCTGGTTCTTGCAGACAGCCTCGCCACTTTCTTGTGCATCTACTGACACCGCTGGTTCCTTCTTTACTGCCCTAGGTCGTCGGTTCCGTTCAACACCGCAAGCTCCCGACGACAACCTCGACTCCGGCGACCAAATTCCGTAAGCCCTTTGCGCCCCTTCGCCTCTGACTCACACGAACTTGTTCACCACTATCTTGTGCATCATCTGGTGCCACTTGTTTGTGCTAGGGAGACCAGGAGCGTCGCCAATGTCACCGTCCACTCGAACCCGATGCCGCCCGCAACTTCGACGAGCTCCAGCAGCCCACTCTGTGCGCCCCTTGCCAAGCCACCGCCAGGTTGAGCATCAATGCGTCGCCACGGTTCTGGTAAGCCCCTTCGACGACCCTAGGACCACCTGTAGCGCCGCGCCGCCGTAGGCAGAGCACGCCGCCGCTAGCGCCGCCCGTCTGTGGTCAGTTAGATTAGGACCGTAGGATTTAGATCTAACGTGTGAGATTAGATCTATGACGAAGAGGTAAGTTTAGATCTGAGCCATGCGTGTTTAGTTAGATCCAACGGTAGCCGAGCGTGATCCGGTGCGAAGCGGTACCGTCCAATCAGACGCTGCCGCGTGGCTGGAGTTTAGATTTAAAACAGGATTTGAATCTGATTGAGGTTTGAATTTGATTTGGCTATAACTTTTGATCCCCACGTTAGAATTTGACAAATTTTATACCGTTGGAATCAGGAGAGCAAGATCTTTTAAAATATGCAATGTGTTTAATGTTTTGCTTCTGTTAAAAAGGTTTTATTTGCAGAAACTTGTGTAGGGCTAATTTGAGCATATGAAATGTTTAGGAAATAATTTAGGGTTTAAATAATTGTTGTTTGGCAAGTTTTTGACTTGTTTATGAATCAGTACTGTATACTTGCTTTGTTGAGTTTTTAAAATCATCACATATCATTTTGCATGCATGCATATATTTTTGATTGTATATGTTTGTATGTGATTGTGGCTATGATTCTTTGTGTAGATTTTGGTGCTAGTGATTGTGATTGTGAGGAGTGTAGCTACTCTCCAAATTACCAAGGCAAGTGGTACTTCATGAATATTGTCATTCCTATGTTTTCTACTAAGCATTAGAAATATTTTGTTAGACTTGCATGCTATATTTTGCTTATATGCCATGTTGGGAAATCCTAGTAGTTGTAGAATTGCTAGGGAATCTCTAAGTTTAGTTACTATCTATGCCATGCTTAGCCTTGCTAGTAGCAAACAAGGGTTGGTGAAATATACATGCTATGATAAAAATATTTCTAAGTCTTTGGACTTGTGTTTTGCCTAATAAAACAACTAAGTTAATGAAACACCTGGGTGGAATGGAAGGAAAGGTTTATGTTGAGTGGTTACACAAGGCCCATTTCTATGGTTTACCTTGTGTATCTCACTTGTGGTAAGCCACCCAGGAACAAAGAGATTTTAGAGGCCAAGTGTTAAGAAGCTTCTAGTGCAGCCACTTGGCAATATGGGCTCTTCCTGGACCACATAGGTTGCTAGAACTTAGCCATTTGGACAGTTGGTGGTAGTGGGAATGATAGGTTGGAGCGCGTCCATTTGGTCTAAGGGAAGGCTTCTGAAAGGTCCTGTCTTGGTGAAACCAAGTCTGGTGGGGAAAGTGCACAACCTCTGCAGATGGAAAAATCTAAGTACTTAGCCAAGTCCATGGTAATGGATAACTTGAGCATCAAGACATGGAATCTATCAAGAATCTCCTCATCCCAATTTCTAAGTAAAAAAACTTGTGGGTGAACAAGGGTGAAGGACCTCAATGTCTATTGGTGGTTCCTTGGGAAAAGCTTTGACAAAGAAAAACTTAGTGATTTCAACTAATAGGAAAAACCTATTTTGAGCAAAGCAAGCCAAGCTACACTTAGCCAAATTGCATATAGTATCTAGTCCACTTAAAATTATACTAAGGTATCACTTGCCAATACTATTCCAAAGTATTGACCCACAGCGGCTGTAACTTGTGATGTTGCAGGTTACTCTGATGAGGATTAGGTGTCATGAGTCTACACTCAACATGTTTGCCTGTGGCACATGAAGATGAAGACTTTTATTTATTTACTTATTCAAACTCTTGTACTAGGCCTGTGGCCTTGGAGTTGTAAAGACTATGTTTATCTCTGGAATGGCTGTAATAAAGACCTTTGTATTTGTGTACTTCATCTTAAACTGTGGATGCTAGCATTGATCCAGGGACTAGCATTGCAATCACACGGATCCTTTTCCTTTATAAAGGAGGGATCTTACACATTATCATTAAGTGGGACATCCAAATAACAATCTTCCAAAGGTGGCAAATCAAGCATTTCATAAATCTTCCTAGGCATAATAGAGATACTAGAACCAAGATCACATGAAGCTTTGAGATCAAAGTTATTCACTTGCATATTAATAATGGGTTCCCAACTATCTTCTACTTTCCTAGGAATGGAAGCTTTGTGTTTTAACTTCTCTTCCTTAATTTTAACAAGAGCATATGTAATGTGTTTGGTGAAAGCAACATGCATATCACTAGCATCAGGACTTCTAGCAAGATTTTGTACGAACATAATCACTTCAGAAATATTGCAACCATCAAGATCAAAATCAAACTTAGCATCACTAGTAGTAGACTCATTAGGCTTAGGCATTGTAGGACGAGGAATAGGGATTTCTTGTGGTTTAGTGGCATCCATATGGGTGGTGGTGATGGTGCACACACTATTGTTTCTAGCAATTTCAGCTTCCCTTTCCCACTTAGCATGAAGTTGGGCTAACATTCTAACATTTTCATCAATAGTAACTTGTATGGCATGAGTATAATCAAAGGTACTTTCCAAGGTTTCAGGTTTAGCAGACATTTTATTAATCAATGAGGACTGTGCTTCAGACAAAGAGGAAATATTTTTCTCAACATTTAAAATATTTTCCTCCACGGTCTTGTTGAAAGTGGTTTGTTTACTAATAATGTCTTTGAGCTTGACTTCAAGTTCAGAGTGGGCACTTCTAGCATTGCTGTAGGAGTTTCCATAGGTATTGCCATTATTAGGATGATAAGGCCTATAATTGTTGTTACTACCAAAATTATTCATGTAGGCATTGTTGTTGAAATTGTTGTTTCTAATGAAGTTCACATCAACTTGCTCTTCTTGAGCAACCAAAGAGGCTAAGGGAACATTATAAGGATCTAAAGGATCCTTCCCATTAACAAGCATAGCCATAATAACATCAATCTTACCACTCAAAGAGGATGTTTCTTCAACAGAATTTACCTTCTTACCATGTGGAGCTCTCTCAGTGTGCCATTCAGAATAATTAACCATCATATTATCAAGGAGTTTTTTTGCAGCACCCAAGGTGGTGTTCATAAAGGTACCTCCAACATCTGAATCCAACAGGTTTCTTGAGGAGAAGTTTAAACCTGCATAAAAAGTCTGGATAATCATCCAAGCAGTAAGTCCATGAGTAGGACAATTCTTAACCAAAGATTTCATTCTTTCCCAGCTTGAGCAACATGTTCATTATCAAGTTGTTTAAATTTCATAATATCACTTCTCATAGATATAATCTTAGCAGCAGGGTAGTACTTTCCAATAAAAGCATCTTTGCACTTAATCCAAGAATCAATACTATTTCAAGGCAAAGATAGCAACCATTCTTTAGCTTTTCCTCTCAAGGAGAAAGGAAACAAATTGAGCTTAATAATATCTCCATCTACATCCTTATACTTCTGCATCTCACAAAGTTCAATAAAGTTATTGAGATGGGCAGCAGCATCATCAGAACTAGCACCAGAAAATTTCTCACTCATCACAAGATTCAACAAAGCAGGCTTACTTTCATAAAAGGTAGCATCGGGAGAAGGTGGAGCAATAGGAGTGCTTAGGAAATCATTGTTGTTTGTGCTAGTGAAGTCACACAACTTGGTGTTCTCAGCAGAGTTCATTTTGGCAAAAGTGGACAAGCCAACAGCAGCAGCAACTAGAGCAGGAACTAATTTTTTTGTGTTTTTGATAAGAGAAAGCAAACCAAACTAAACTAATTTTTTGGAGTTTTTGATAAAAAGAGGCAAACAAAACCAAGCAAAAGAAACTAAGCAAACTAAAAACAAAGTAAAGAGAAAGGTTGAGAAGGACTCCCCTTGTGAAGATGTCCTTAGCCTCCCCGGCAACGGCGCCAGAAAACTTGTTGATGGCACCTGGAAGCGCTTCGTCGGGAAACCCCAAGAGCAAGGTGTGATGCATCACAGCAGCAAGTATTCCCTCAGTAAGAAACTGAGGTTATCAAACCAGTAGGAGGAAGGAAACGTCTCAAAGGTGTTGCAAGCAAATTGGAAACCTGCACAACACAAACTCAAGACTTTGCCCCAACGAACAATGAGGTTGCCAATCTCACCTATTGCTGTAACAAAGGATTAACTGTATGGTGTGGAAGGTGATGGTGGTTTGCAGAAAGTAAACAGTAACAGTGGAAGATGCATCAATGGTAAAGATTGGACCGGGGTCCATAGTTCACTAGAGGTGTTCTCCTTAGATAAACAAACATGGCATGCAGGGTAAACAAATTACAGTAGGGCAATTGACAGGACTGAGCAAGGCATAACAATGCAATACTAGACATCAAGATCCTATGAGATTCGATTGGGCAATACAACAAGATACATAGACCGCCATCCAACTGTATCTATGACTATAATTCCACCTTTGGGTTATCATCCGAACCCCCTCCAGTATTAAGTTGCAAGCAACAGACAACTACTTTAAGCAAAGTGTGTAAGGTAAACAATCCACTTGTTCCATGAACAAGAGACCGTTGTTTTCTCCCTAGTAGCAACAGCACATCTACAACCTTAGAGATTTCTGTCACTTCCCTTAGATTAAATAGAGGCATGAACCCACTATCGAGCATGTCAACACCCGAATTTTTAATCCCAGATGCCTGTTATGCCATACATCGCAATCCCAGGATTACCATTTTTGCGAGACATAACAGAATTGGATACCACAGTACATCATCCATTACAAACCGTACATAAGTTCTTACACAAATAGGGATCTCATGATCCAGTTCTTAATACAACTTCAAGCAGTGGAATACGTAATAATAATGGTAGCATAGGCGAAGCTCCATCTTCGGGGTCACAGGCAATGCTGACGATGGGAGATGATCCTAGTTGTCGTAACCATCCTGGGGTCCATCCTCCAGGTACTCCTCTTCATAGTCTGGCCATGGGAATAGCTAGGGACAAAGCCATGAGTACTCTTTAAGTACTCGCAAACTAATACTAACATGTAAAAGGGGTTTTTGATAATAGGTCACTAGGCTCTAGGGTTATTTTGCAAAAGCCAGATTTATCTCTAATAAGTTTAGAAGCAACGAATAACTAGTCACAATTTTATAACTCCTAAGTGGGAACTTGTATTTCATATCACAACCCTATTGTGGTCAAGTCAAAGTCTCAATCCATTTCACAAGTCATTTTGAAAAGTCTGACGGGGGAACAGTATGGCCACTCCAACTGTCCATAACCGCGGACGCGGCTATTCGAATAGTTTGACACTCTGCAGAGATTGTACACTTTCACCACAACATTTGATACATCCGTCAGACATCCGTCAGGAACAAATCCTGAATTCACCATACTCAGTATGCGGATAATCAATCCTAACCTTTCAATTACACGCCCTAGTATATGCACCTCTCCTGTGAGTTTGGCCTCCCAACCATGACCAACTGTCATCTTGGGTACTGCACAGGTGGACAATCTTCACAAGGTAGCCTCAGCTCGGACCTTGGACGTGAGGGAACTAATACTAAGGTATATAAGTTTCCAGTCAAGCCCTACCCAATCTTCGGGTATTGTGGTTGTACGATAAAATTGGAATGGTATCGCATCCAGACAACCATCAGTTTTATAAAGGTCTAAGGCTCATGCCTCAACATTTTCATCACCAGAATCATCAGGTGTTCGGAAACACATGTCCAAAACATTTCAATAGAATGATCCATCATTCCAAGGTTTTCATAACCATTTTTCCACCAAGTATTCCCATCTACAGTTGATCAAGTTTTATGCTTAGCACTAGCATCTACAAGTGGGGGTAAGTACTAATGAGTGGTACACTAGTGGGGTTTGACTAAGTTTAATCTCATGCCTTAGGATGACATCAAGATTATCTAGCTTAGGCCAAATTTTATGCTCTTTATGCAACCTTCAAGTATCCTTCTAGTATCTACCATTTATTCCAGTAAACTCTAAGTAAGAGCTTTGATAAAGAAATAAAGTAAGAAGCTTGTAAGTAAAACTAGGATTGGTTTATAAAGTGGAGATGATCATATATGCTTAAGGCATATAATTGGCATGGTAACAAGCAAGTATTAGCTTGCAATAGTAGGGTATCTTGCAAGTGTTATATTGCATCAATATCAGTATAAGCTTGCTAAATTGCAAGTGTTAGCTTGCCTTGTGCAGAGTAGTGGTTGAAGTTCTCCTCGGCTTCTTCTTCGTAGAATCCTCCTTCCTCCTCGTATCCTTGGTCGGTACTAGCGTCTATAAATAAATACGATGTACACAATCACCAAACAATACTTAACTACTTGCAATTATCACACACAAGGGTCCTATAGATGATCTAACATCATCACTAACATTACAAGATTAAATCTTGGTTTAGTTCCTTTTATTTTTAGAAAAGTAATTTCTACTCATTGAAAAACTACTTAAGATTTAATATTCTCCAAACCAAATATGGGATCATGTTGACACATGTCATCACCACATATTGTAGTTCATGGGAATGTGTTTTAAAGTGGTGTCACAATTTAATAAGGTTTTACCCTTTTATTTTAATTAATTAAAGTGGCTAGAAATGTCTATGGGGCATTCTTTTATTACTTGAACATTCTTTCTGTAAGTAAACCTATATATTTTTATATATTCTGAATGGTATGGTTAAATGTGATTTTTGAGAGTTGGAATCAACTCAAAAGCTATTATGGTTTAAATTTGAAAAATGTTTGAATGCAGAAAAGCTTCTGCCTTGTTATTTTTACCATGAGTGATCTATAGATCAAAATGACTTGAATCCAACGGGCTTGGATTCAGCATTCCCAGAACTTTCTAACAAAATTGGTTTCATTCAGTTTGGTGCACTGGATCGATCTAGGTTGATTTTTGAAACTGGGTACAGAAGTGTGTTTGAAATAAAATGGAAAAGGTTTAATTCAAATAACTGGGCTGCGCGGGAAAAGTTAACGGGCCGGCCTGCTAAGCGTAGCGCTTCCGCGGGCTGTTTAAGTGGTTGTCCCCACTCATCAGTGAAACAGAGGGGTGCGAAGCGGTACGGGGCAACGTGGTGCATTCGATCTGGTTCTAATCCAACGGCTGGGAGTCATCGTCGACGTTGGGCAACGCCGGCGAGACAGAAACCTAGCGCGGCCAGTGGGGGTTGCTGGGGGCTCACCGGGGTGTAGGCGAGGGTCGGCGAGGCGGGCGAACGACGAAGTCGACGACGGAGAATCTCCTGGTACCGGTGGCTCCTCATGGGACGGCTCCAATCACTGGCTCCCTTCTTCTCCAGAGGCAGCGGGCTCCGGTGAAATTCCGGCGATGCGCTGCTCTCCTTGCTTCGGGAACGGTGTGGCACGATCAGTGATGAGACGGGAGTAGAATGGTGTGCTCAATTCGGCTGGGGGTGGCCTCTATTTATAGTCGAGCGAGGGGACCGACGGGGCGCATGGTGAGCTCGTCGAGGGCGATGGTACAGACGGCTATTGGCATGGGCGAAGGTAGGGGACGGTGTGGTGTTCCCTGGCGATGCTCAATGATACGGTGGCGAGACGTGGGGCGGTGCGGGTTGGTCTGGAACACGCGACGCTCTGCGCGGCAGAGGCGGCGTCTTCAACGGCGAGCGGTGGTTGTGCGGCATTGGGCGGCGAACAGGGATGTCTGGCGGTCTCCTAGGTCGGTGGTGATCATGTATGCACGCGGCGAGGGTGGCGCACAGTCTGTGGGCTTTGGTCGAGGGTGGCGCTCTGGCGCATGCTCGGCACGGTTGGCAGAGGCACGGGCACGGCGTTCCTGGGTGCTCTGGTCGGTGTCTTCGAGGCAGGGCTGGTCTAGAGGGGGCGGTGAGGCATGGGTGATCTCCCAGACAAGGTTGGCACGGCTAGTTTCCTTCCTAGCTTGCTGTCTACACTGCGGTGGCAAGGATGCACTCGGCTGTTCACCATTGATGGCATTGCCAAGCTCACAGTGGTGCTAGTGCTTGGTTTAGTTAGCTAGATGATCTACTGAGGTTGCTGTGAGCTAGAGAGGGAACAAGTTAGGCAAGAATCACTGCTCACAATAGTGTTTTGATTTTGTTTGATTTGTGTCTGCCAAGTGTTTGATGAAATGGCCGCATGAATTCAAGTTTTGAATTTTGAAAAGATTTTTGGTGGGTGTGCTAGATTGATGCTGGTGAGTCTGCAGATGCTTGGGTTTTGAAAGTTGAGCTTGTTTGAGTGGTTTTTGAAAAAGTGGGATATTCCCATATGATAAAGATTCAATTTTGAATTGTCATTTAAACTATGCATTTGAAAGTTTCTGGATGATCACAAAGTGGGCCTTGATACTTTGTTATGATTACAATCAAGGGGTGCAAAGATCCAGAAAAGTTTCTGTTAGGTTCTGACAGTTTGAGACAGCCAAAGTAGGCATGGGAGTTAAATTGGTCAAAATGACCATTCCTTTATTTTATTTGTTTTGCTTTAATTGTCTTTGGGAAAAGTGTGGGAAATGTTTAGATGATGTTTATTTCACCTAAGAAACATTTTAAAAGCAAAGAAACACACAAACAAGGTAGTTCAAAAGAATTTCAAATTAAATGCATACACATATGCATGCTTTCATAATTTTATTTAGAAAAGTTTTTGTTAACCTTAATTTTGATGATTAGAGTTTGATGATTTAAGTTTAGTATTTTTGGGATGTTACAGAGCATAAATACCCCCTTTTGGAGTCACTAGCAACTACTTGGCCAAGATAGCTACTAACAACGGAGAGCATGCAAGATCACAAACAACACAGACATGATAGAATTGATAAGACAAAACCATTAATCAGTGTGACAGTAATCTCAATATCCATCGGATCCCCGCAAACAAAATGCATGATTACAAATAGATGAGATCTTGATCATGAATGGAGCTCACAAGATCTAGACATGAAAGCACAAAACAGGATATACAACCATCTAGCTACTACATGGACCCGTAGTCCAAGGTGGAACTACTCACGCTTCATACCGAAGGCTGGCATGATGAAGAAGAAGGCCTCTGGGATGATCTCCCCTCTGGCAGGGTTCCGGGAAGAGCTTCAGATCCCCTCCCCCCGATCTTGGGACGATGGTGGCGGTGACGATAGATGGTTTCGTGGAATATTGATCGGGTACTTATGGTTTAGGCATCGGGGGCTTATTATAGGCGAAGAGGCGAGGCAGGAGGGCGGCCAGGAGGCCCACACTCTGCCCAGGTGTGGCCCAGGGTGGGACCGCGCCTGGGGGTGCAGCCGCCCTGTGGCTCCGCTCCGTATCTCCTCTGGACTCTGTGTTCTCCTCGGTGAAATATTGACATTGGCTTTTGTCCCGTCCAATTCCGAGAATATTTCCTTACTAGCTTTTCTAGAACCAAAAACAGCAGAAAACAGGCAACCGACACTGTGACAACTTGTTAATAGGTTAGTACCAGAAAACATATAAAAACACCTCAAAGTATGGACAAAGCAAAGCAAGGTAGATACTAAACAAGCATGCAACATCAAAAAATTATAGATACGTTTACGACATATCAAGTAGCTGGTGCTAGTGCAGGAACATGGATTCGTGCAGGAGATGGTGTCTCTACTTGTGCTGCGGCTAGTGCTAGTGCATGAGTTGGTGCCAATGTAGTTAATTTAAGAGGGGCTGGTGCAAGAGCCATAACCGGTGCCAGCGCCGGCGCCAGCAGCTTGATGCTAGATTTCTTCTAACGGGTAGGTAAGCTGACTGCAGGGATGGTATAGTCATATTAGATGTGTGTAAGCAAAATGACTTTTATACTCCAACAATTACTCTCAAGACAGTGATCAAAGGATGTGATGAGTATACAAGCAAATTATGTTACTACTACCTCCAATGTTTCTCCTTCGGTCAACATGTGTTAGAGCAGGAACTAGGTCCTATGCCGGTGTGGGTGCCGGTGTCGGTACCAGCAGCTTGATGTTGGTTAACCTCTGGGGGAGGTAATGGGACCGCAGGAGTGGTCAGAGAGGCATATGAGATATGTACAAGCAAAACGGGTTCTTACACTCCTAGATAGTGATCAAAGTATACAAGAAAATTAAGTTACTACCTCTAATCTTTCTCCTACTTAGGTCAACGGGAGCCATTGCAGGAACAGGGGCTGGTGTCGGTGCCAGCAGCTTGATGCTGGCACCCTTCTAGAAGCGTACTACACAAGTGGTAAGAGTCATACGATTAGTAAAGACAATGGTGCAGAACAGTTAGTCGCAAGAAAGTCATGAGAGGTTGTGATGAGTACAAAAGCAAATTAATTAGTAGTACCTTTGTTATTGGCCCTTTAGTCAACAGTGTATGATGTCTTGCAAGTATCTGCCCAGTCTTGCTAAAATAGAGTGCTATCTCGTCCCCCTGCTTCAGACCATTCTCACGGACATACTTGGACCAACCCCGGCCACCCAAATAGGTGGTGTCCATCGTCATGGAGACATCCATATCATATGGTTTTCACAAGCCTTTTAGGTCCTCTGTATACAGAGTTAGAAACTTGTTGTTTCCGAACAACTTGTTTATAACGGGGCGAGCGACACAAGGGACAACCTTCATGAGAAAATTGATAGACAAGTAAGAAGACAACAAGAAAAGTGAGATGCAAGATATTACAACAAGTCGTTCTAAACTGCTTGGAATCCATACTTGATACCATGGGTACCCTTCGCAAGGGTGGCCATGCACTATATTTCTTCCATCTGCCTTTGGAAGGGCATACAAGGCCCCCTTTCAATCCATAAGCTTGACAAGAGGATGGTAGAAGAAAGGGCTGAGTAGCTGGTGCGTGGTACTAAATGAAATTAAGTGGAAAGGTTAAATTATGTAAATATCATGTAAATCTAATAATATTAGACAAAATCATTGTCGGAAAAGCAAACAACTTTGATGTTTGTGAACTTCTGATGAGCGTAAAGATAAGTATAGCTGATAACAATAACACAGAAAATCATAACATTTGAAATTGTAGATTTCCAAATTATACCCACTTCTTAGAGAGGTCAGTGCCAACCTGGGTACTGTGTTTGCGCTTCCTCGTCGTGTAGACAATGTCTGTTTTTGGTGGGGCCATGAGCAATCTACTAGCCTCTATAGCAGCCTCAGCCTTCGCAGCACCACCTTCAATCTGAGTAAATAGCAATAGAGCTCAACAGTTCAATACACTACATAGTAGTCATATATATATATGACTGTGTATGACACAGTCAAACATATCCAGATCTGGATTCACATAAACACAGTGCTAGACTTAATAAAATCACACATGTTTCTAAACATCGGATAAGCATGTATGACACCTGATATGTTGCAAACGTATCTATAATTTTTAATGCTCCATGCTTGTTTTACAGCAATTATCTTATGTTTTTGTATACACTTTGTGGGATTTTTATGAATTTTCTGGAACTAACATATTAACAAGTGCCACAGAGCCAGTTTCCTGTTTTCTACTATTTTTGTATTTTATAAAAATTAGTAAAGAAATATTCTCGGAATTGGACGAAACAAAAGACAAAGTTCCTATTTTTCTGACACGAGACGGAGTCCGAAGGAGAGGGGGAGGCGCACCCCAGGGCGGCCACACATAGTCCAGGCGTGTCCAGGGGCGCCGCCCTAGGGTGTGCCCCCCTCGAGCATCCACCGACCTCGCCTCTCCGCCTATATATACGCCTCCCCGAGAAAACCCTAAGTACCAGATCAGAATTCCACGACAAATTCTGTAGCACCGCCGCCACGGAAAACGAGATTCAGGGGACAGAAGTCTCTGTTCCGGCACCCTGCCGAGATGGGGAATTGCCCCCGGATCCATCTCCATCGACTCCACAGCCATCTTCATCGTCGTTGCTGGCTCTAATGATGAGGAGGGAGTAGTTCTCCCCCGAGGCTAAGGGCTCTACCGGTAGCTGTGTGTTCATCTCTCTCTCCATGGTGTGATCTTATTGTGATCATGAGCTTTGTTATCTAGTTGAATAAGTATATGCTACTCTTTGTCTATTAGGCTACTCAAGTGCTTTGATTAATGTGATCTCCGGAGACACCGTGTCCCACGTGTGTGAAGGTGACAGTGTGCGCACCGTGTGTGGCTCTTAGGCTAAAGATTACAGTAATACTTATCATGAGTTACAATTTGACTTGGATGTCTCAATGAAATTGTGGTGTTTGTCTGGAACCATCTAGTGCGCTCAAGGTTATAGTTTGGGGCTATCTAGATTGGGGAATGCGAACTTTAAGGAGTGCTTTTATAGCCCTACGCAATGAATTGGTGTTTGTTATCCAACCAGAGTATAGTTCGGTGTAGCATAGTGAAGAAAATATATTTATGTGTTCAATTATGATATCATTGTTGAAAGTGTCCACTAGTGAAAGTATGGTCCTTAAGCCTTGTTTGTAAGCATTGAAACACCATTTACAACCAGTTATTCTACATGTTTGCTTGCTGCCATTTTTATTTTAGATTGCAATTACCACTTATAATCATCCATATTACTTGTATTTCACTATCTCTTCGCCGAACTAGTGCACCTATACACCTGACAAGTGTATTGGGTGTGTTGGGAACACAAGAGACTTCTTGTATATTAATTGCAGGGCTGGTTGAGAGGGATATCTTTGACCTCTACCTCCCTGAGTTCGATAAACCTTGGGTGATTCACTTAAAGGAAACTTACTGCTGTTCTACAAACCTCTGCACATGGAGGTCCAACAGTGTCTACAAGAATATAAGCATGCATAGACATCAAGCTCTTTTCTGGCGCCGTTGCCGGGGATGTAAGGTAAAAGGTACTCACATCCTCTGGCTACTAAGCTATCTTCTAGTACTGTTGCTGGTGTGTGAGTGCTCGAAGTTATTTTCTTTAGATTTGCAATTATATCTTTTTATTTCTTGTTTTTATTTTCACAAGTTAGGCTTAATGGAAACAATAACAAAATTAGAGAGCTTTATAGTATTTTTCCTGAGTTAGGAGATGAAGTGTTTGAAGAGAAAATTAAAAAACCTATGAACTTTCTTTGCATGCTAATAGCATTGTTATTAGTATGAATTTTTTTAACACCATTGTTTCTAATGCTATGGAAACGTCTAAGCTTGGGGAAGCTAGTTTTTATGAAAACGATCTTTTTAGTTCCCCAGCTTTAGAGGATAAAATTTGCTCGATGATACTTTATCTCCCATATGTGGTAATTCTAATGATGCTTGTGATATTTTAAATCCACATACTAAAAGTGTCCCTTTTAAAATACCTATGAAAATTGTTGAACGTGTTATGAATAACTGCTATGTTGGAGATGGAACTATCTATCCTGGTGATCATTTACTCTTTATACATGAATTATGCGAGTTGTTCGAGTGTGCAGGTATTTCAATGGACCAAGTTAAGAGGAAGCTATTCTCTTTATCACTTACTAGTAAATGTGCCCGTGCGTTGCACCGGGAGAAAAATCCCAACTCTCGAAAGAAAAACATTAGCAAGTCCCCTTTGGCCCAAAAGTCGATCAATCCGCCTAACCCTACCCTTAGTTCGCCCCTTTGTTGTCCCCTTGCAACACATGTAAAATATACTAAACATTTTACGTTTGAGTTATATCCTGATATACGTTGTATTTGTTGTATATGACATAAGTATGCCGGGTTTCATCCAGATTTTTATTCATTTTATATTTTTAGATGATTGATACATGTTTCAACTCTCATCTATGAGGGTAATATATGAATTTGTGCCGAGGCCGCGGCCGGCTCTCCATTTCGAAAAAAGCAATATTCCTCTAAGAAGTTAAAGAAAAACACACCACTTACTTTCAGATATTCTTTATATGTATCATGGATGTCCAAAAGTATGAAAACACATCATGTATACATTTTTAAAATTACATTGGATAACAGTATGGTTTGATCGGAGCATAAAAGATATCTTGACATGGAAAAATATGGTAAAGTACTTGCACAACAGTCTAGCCAAATGTAGAGTCACACCGATCTGATTCCAAGAGTACAAGAAATATGGCTATATTTTAACAGCATAATCAATAAAGAAGTTTGTGAACATGAAATGAATTCATCCAAATGTTCAGATCCCATCTATGAAATGAGGAAGCGCAAGTGTGTCACATATCTTGTATTCCGTCTGTTAAACACTCGGAGCTGTTGAAGCATGTTCAACAATAAATAATTGTTGCAAGTATTTTTCTTCCTTTCCAAACACTGACACATAGACATACAAAATGTGTATATATACATGCCAAGGAAATATTTGTTGTCATGAGTGATTGAGTGCATTCAAGCAGGGTGTCGTGGTGGTGGCACGGCAGATGCCATGGGTAGGCTTAAGTTGGGGGCCGAATGGGTGCTTGTGGTCACCGGGGAGAGAGTGCACGGTCGAGCCACGCACGAAGAACAGGAAGAACTCTCCACACTTGACGATTTGATTGAAACCCCAAAGATTAAAAGTGCTCCTTGAGCTGTATTGGCTTGAGTACTTGGCACTTGTTCTCTACTTGGTCCAACCTCCTTCTACTGCCGCTATGCCTTCCCTTATATAGGCAGTGCTAGCTAGCTAATACCCCTTTGGGTTCTATAGGGTTTACTGTTTGGATCTTGGTCCCTACCATATGGGCCGGGTTATGGGCTTGCCCTAAGCCCATAGGCCCGGTCCATAAAGCTTGACACCTAACGGTCTTCTAGTACGCTGCTTCTTATTCTTTTTGGCGTCATGCAGTTACTTTGTACGTCAGCGCTTGCTTTGGGCGTCACCGGGCTCCTTTTGTGTCACCCAGCGTCTCCCTTCTCTTTTGACATGCATTACCATGGTCCTTCCCGAACCTTACTCGGAAAGGTGCCACGCGTCCTTCCTGACTTGGCCCTTCCTCGGTTGACTCGGCTCGTTGGTACCTGCAAGGGTTGCAACTTTGTCCTATATGGGCCGAGATAGTTATATCTCGGCTTTCTTTATTATCTTACCCGGCCTGGTTCATTTTTTACTCGGAGCCAACCCAGCTGCGCTATGTTTCCCCTCTCGTGACCCTACCGGGGGTTATCCCCCCGACATTAGTCCACGAAGCTGGTGAGGTCTAGCAGTTCAAGCTGTTAGGCGTCTCCAGGTTCCTTTTGTGTGAATGGAACTTAGTTTTTGTCTTTTATCTACCTCAGTTTTGCATCTTGCCGGGTTAGTCTGACAATTCCGGGTCAATCCTTTGACTTCTTGGCTCATTCTTGCCTCGAGCCGAGTTATTTTGGCCAATTCTGGGTCATTTTCGGCGCACTTCAGTCACTGACAGCTAGTAATCATGATTACTTGCCTCAATTTTTGTTCCAAGCTCTGGCGGCACAGTGACGCATGTGC
Source organism: Avena sativa (assembly GCA_916181665.1). Lineage (NCBI taxonomy): Eukaryota > Viridiplantae > Streptophyta > Magnoliopsida > Poales > Poaceae > Avena > Avena sativa. Next base: position 52,874,670 of record OV702298.1, on the reverse strand, counting down.
AGTTATTCCCTGTCATTGTGGCAGTCCCATCGGTCTACGCCTCTTGTCCTTCCAGCCGTGACATGGCATCGGATTTTCGTGTATCTTTGGCTACGTGGCGCTCGCTGACTGGCTCACCCGGCATGGTACACGGCCACACGCTGGTCGCACGGCGTAGTTAGATCCCACGACGGGGGTTTTTACTGCCCTTAAGTAGGGGTTGGGGGTTTCCACTTCCCCCACGCCCGTTCAGTTTACTTAGACTTTCTTCTTCCTTGCGCCCGCAAGATTGAACTGCCTCCTTTGCGGTTCCTTCTCCCTCTTGCTCGTGCGCTGCGATTGCCCCTGTCCTCTTTCGATTCCAGCAAGGGTCCTCGCTGTTCCAAGCCTCTCCTTTCCGTGGAGGAGACAGACTCTGACGACCCCATGGATGCTCGCGACGGTGATGATGGTGCCGAGGAGCAGGAGGTCCCCGCCGGCGAGCGCGGTGGCTGGGAAGGCTCAGAGGTCTCCACTGAAGAAGTGGAGTGGCTCTGGTCCACCAGACGCATTCCACTTCAAGTGGATTGCCGCCTCCCCGCTGGTGAGATCTCCCCCAAACCTCAAGCTGGCGAGCAGGTAGTTTTTCTTTCACACTTCGGATGCGGTTTTGCTCTTCCTGTGAGCACCTTCTTTTCCTTGTTTCTTTCTACCTTCCATCTGCAGACCCACCATCTTCCTGCCAATGCAATTGGCTCTCTCTCTCTTGCTTCATATCTGCTTGTGAGGCCTATCTTGGAATTTGGCCTACAGTTGCTCTGTGGGACAAGTATTTTCGCTTCAAAGTTCATGTTGTTCCCCAGCCTCAAGTTCCTCGTGCCGAGAAGAAACCTACTCGGTGCGGTGCTGCCAGCATCACGCCCAGGAGGGATTCCATCTTTCCTCGGGTTGCTGGTATCGATTCCTGCAAGAAGAGGCATAGAACCTTTTTCTTTGTCAAAAACAGCGGGTCCACCGATAATATCCGGCTCCCCCCTTTCTCGGATGAGGTCCCCAACAAGAAGTACTGGTAACTTGACCCGCGCGACCAAGACGCTGCGGTAAACGAGGCAAACGCCATCCTGGAAAGGTTGCTGTCGCCGGATGAGAACTTTCATCTTGCCGACTTTGACCTCATGTGCACCTTCATATCACGCCGGGTAAGCCCCATCCAAGCCAAGAGTCACAATATGTGCTTCATGAGCGGGTCCCATGATCCCACTCGGCATTCCACTAAGGAGCTCACTCATGACTCCATCGCCCGCCGGGTAAGCTCCATCTTCAAATCGAACTTGGCAGATGAATGGTCTTGGAGTTGCCCACCGTTTAGCCGGGTCAGGCCTGTCCCCTGGGTAAGTTTTCCGAATTACCTTCTCGCCGAGTAGGCTTTAGCTCTTTTGCCACTCTTTAGTTTAGTTCTTTAGTTTCTCATTATGTTTGTCTCTCGCAGAATCTCCTTCACCAGGTTGATGACAGTACTGTCCCTCCTGCTGGTTATCATGGGGACCGCTCTGACTCGGACGAGATCGAGTATGACCTGGAGTGCTTCATGCCAATCCCGCACACTGCAGCCGCTTCTGCTTTGGGTAAGAGTCAATCTCGCAAACCCTTACAAGACTGGTCTGACGATGATGAGGATGATGATTGTACAATTTTGAAGGTATATGCCTTGTGAGCTTAACCTTTTTGCTTATCCGAGTAAGCCCGTTATTTAATTTTGTAGCTGGCCAGGTACATGATATCCCTCCTCTCGCCATGGGCGGAGTCGGCAAGATTCCCGTCGCTAAGCCGAAGCGACGCGGAATCTCCTCTAGCACTCAGTCGGCTAAGAAGAACAAGCCCAGTCCAGCAGCTCCTGCTCCCTCTGCTGCTGCCAGCTTGAGTGAGACTCGCCAAGCTACTGGGCACCGAGTCACGCGCCGAGTCGTCCGCGACCCGGTCGTCACCGGGTAAGTTTGTTTTTACTTTGCCTTCTCTGTTCTTTTCCTTTTCATCCTTGATGTTCTCTCATATATGTCTTGTTATTTTCAGTGTTGCACCTTTGATGGCGAATCAGGCTGCTTCTAGCATTGCCTCGCCGCTTAGGCTTGCACCTCCTCCAGCTGACTCGGTGGCGCCGAGTCCCGTCCGGGTTGAGGCTAGCACTGTTGAGGCTCACACTTCTTAGTGTCAGTCAGACCCGGTGGATCACTCGGCTAGCGCCCCTGGCGCTGGCCAGGAGAAACTTCCTGATCTTGGTGCCCACAAGTCTGGCGCCGAGAAACCCTCTGCCACCAGTTCCTCTAGCATCAGCCCTCAAGCTGATGTGAATGAACAACTTCCTGATCTTGGAGCCAGCAAAACTGCTGAGCCCAGTCAGGGGGCTCCAAAACCTTCACCAAATCTTACTGCTCGCTCTCAAATTCTATAAAAGGGCCAGACCCAGCCCAAGGCTTCTGGTTCTTCTCGCCCCTCTTCTGGCAAATCCACCTCTTCCAAGCAAACAACTCTAGTTTGCGCTCCGGGTTCTGCTCCTCAGATCCGGCCTCCGACGTCGGTGACAATACTCGCTTCAGCGGGTAAGGGGGATGGATCTGCTGTTGCCGGGTCAGGTGACGACTCCAGGGCTATTATCCTCCATACCTATGCTGTTGCAACCCGTGCCACTGTGGGAGCCGCCCTGAAAATGGGTCGAGTTCTCACTTGGACGCTCAGTGGCAAAAGCCTTGGTTCGGCTGAACCTTACGCTGTGGCATGGGATGTAGTAGGCGAGCAGGAGGTCAGCACTTGTGCCGGGAAGAAGATGAAGCTGGGCCCCAAGACCGTCTCCGACATGACCCAGCAGGCCATTTCTCTGATGGCCCACGTCGACGAAGTGAATGAGGTAAATTAGCTTCTTACTCTTTTGTATCATTGAGTATTTCCTTTATACATATCACCTAGTCCCCGAGGTTACAGTCGAGTAAGGAACTTACTCGGCTGTAAGCTCTTCAATAGTCACTTAGCCTTCAAATCCTTCATTCCAAGCTTGTATGTTAGAACTTCGATTCCTAGCCCTCGAGGTTAATGTCGAGTAAGGAACTTACTCGACTGTAAACTCTTAAGCTCTTTTGATTTCTTTTATGACAAACTCATGTTAGAGCTTCAATCCCTAGCCCTCGAGGTTACTGCCGAGTAAAGAACTTACTCGGCTGTAAGCTCTTAAGCTCTTCTTTATTCGGACGGTCGCCTGCCTTGACTCTTCCTTATTGTCTAACTTCTTTGATTAGCTTACGCACAACAAGCACACCAAGGTGCACCAAGCTCTCGTCCTGGCGCATCGCAAGCTTGAACTTGCGTATGAGAAGCTATAGACTGACACCTTCGGCCAAGGTAATATCTTTGCTCTTCCTATTTCTTAGTTGATGTAATTTTCCTTGGTTCATCTTCTCATTTTTTTCTCATGTACTTGTTCCACATCCACTGCTCAGGATACCATCAACGATCTTCACTCGCAAATCAGCGAGGCCGAGAGTAAATTTCCTGCCTTCTAAGCCAATAGTTGAAATTTTTCTGTTGGTACTGACAAATTTTGTTCTCAATAAGCAGAGAAGCACCAAGCCGAACTCCAGAAGGAGCGCGATGAGGTGACTCGGCTGAAGAAATTGATGGCCGAGACGGAGGAGAAACACTTGGCCGAGGTGAAAGGACTAAAGGAGGAGCTGCTAGCACCGAGAAGACTAAGAAGTTGCTCGACGAGGCCGAGTCATTGGTCGAGTCGACCAATATGAACCTCGACGCCCTTCAAGCCAAGACCAAGACTTGGCATAGCAAGCTCGCTGCCATCAACTTCTTTCTCGGTAGCGAGTTCTTACTCTTTACGCATTGTCCAAGTCCTGCTGGATTTCTTCCATCTGCCCTTTGCTATTTGCTAACTTTCTCTTTTTGCTTGCAGAGAACTTTCTTGAGGCCAACATGTTTTCCATCCGAGCCATGAAGAAGGTGAGAGCTGAGGTTGGTGCTCCTGCTGACGGCGATGTGTCCATGGAGGAGCTCCTTGTAGCGGTGTCTGAACGGGTCAAGACCCTCAGATCTTGCGGTGTGGACTTGCTCAAAGCGGCTATCCATGCGTTCCGCATGCTCTGGCCGGATGAAGACCCACCCGAACTCATCGAGCCACTCGCCGACAGATTGCTCCTTACTGAAGACCGGTAGGATCAATGGAGTGAGTCGGCCAGCCGAGCTGCAGCGGACAAGGCTCTCTCCTTTGTGCTTTCATGGTATGAGGACATCAACCTTGATGTTCTTTCTCGCATAAGGGGAGATGGAAAATGGTTGAACGACCCGGAGCTGATCAAGAAGCGCCAGGAGCGAGCTTATGCTATGATCGAGTACACCATGGTGCATGCTTGGTGTGAAGGGCCCAGCTTCCTCGACCTTGGCGATCCGCTCATCGAAGTTCCTGCTGAAGAAGGTGGCGACAACGAGGCGACCGAGTCAGATGATCCAAATGACCCGGCCGCAAATGCCCCTCACCCGGCCGATGCTCCAAGCACTCCTGGTTCCGAGAATGCTCCTCCGAGTTCTCCTGCTCCTTAGGCCAACAAATACTTGAACTTTTATTAGATCCCCGGTATGCCGGGTACAGATGTAACGTACATTGCACTTTCAAGTTTGACTATGTGCCTTGTGATAGGCCTTATATATTTGCGTTATGCTTTGAGTGCGAATCACTCAAGGACAAGTCCCCGAGTTTCATTTTTCCGTGTCACCTTTCCTTGCCTTTGGCCCTTGTCTACCATTTTTCGGCGTTCGACAATAGGATATCAAAGTACGAAGGATTTAGTTAGCGGATATGAAACTTGGATAACTTGGCCGAGATTACTCGACACACAGTATAACACAACCTGCAGAGAGTTAGGCACAAACTAGAGCCGACTCACGTTTCTCCCTTGTACTTATCCGGCGTTCGTGTTTACCCGTCTTAGATCTTTTTCTCTTGCTTGCCATGAAGCCGTTTTTTCGGATAACAGCATAGTCGAAGAGCTGATTTCTTCCGAGTAAACACTACTTGTTCCGAAATAAATTCCGGGTATCACGCCAGCCGACGTAAAATAATTGAAATGGAAAGCCTAAGGGATAGTCCCCGAGTCAGTTTTCCGAACCATACCGCTTTATTATTAGCACATAGCCGGCAAACACATCCGGCATACGAGAGTTCGAGTGATACATGCATTGCTTCTCCTAAGTGTAGAAGGGACGAAGCAGTGCCACATTCCATGGCCTTTTGGTTTCATCTCCTGACCTGTCCACCTTGTTCTTTTGCGCTTCACGGGCGTCTATGAGATAGTAGGAATCATTGTGCAATGCTTTGCTTACAATGAATGGACCTTCCCAAGGAGGCGATAGTTTATGCATCCCGGCTGTGCGCTGCACCAGCCTTAGCACCATATCTCCTTCTCGGAAAACACGAGGTTGCACTTTCCGGCTATGGTAGCGTCGGAGATTTTGTTGATATATAGCAGATCTAGAAAATGCAGTTCCCTTGCTTCTTTGAGTAAATCTACTCCATCTTCTCGGGCCTCTTTTACCTCGGCTTCCGAGTATTGCCTTATTCTTGGCGAGTCATATTCTATGTTGGCAGGCAAAACTGCTTCAACCCCATATACAAGGAAAAATGGCGTATAACCAGTTAATCGATTCGGAGTCATTCTTAAGCTCCACGGTACTGAGGGTAGTTCCTCTATCCAACAACCAGGTAATCTCTGGAGTGGTTCCATTAAGCGGGGTTTTATCCCGGACAGAACTAAGCCGTTAGCTCGTTCAACTTGTCCATTTGATTCTGGATGGGCGACTGACGCTACGTCGAGTCTTATTCGGTGTTTCCCACAGAAGCGGGCAAAAGCCCCTTCAGCAAAGTTTGTGCCATTGTCAGTGATCACACTGTGCGGGTAACCGTATCTGAGGATTATATCCCTTAGGAATGTAACAGCTGTTTTGCCGTCCAGTTTTTTGATTGGCTTCACTTCTATCCACTTGGTGAACTTATCGATCATGACCAAGATATGAGTCATGCCTCCCCTTGCTGGTTTGAATGGTCCTACCATATCCAGGCACCACACTACAAAAGGCCAGGTGATTGGTATAGTCTTCAATTTTGACGCTGGCAAATGTGACTTGGACGCATAGTGTTGACAACCACTGCATTTCCCGACTAACTCTTGTGCTTGTGCCAATGCGTTGGCTAGTAGAATCCATGTCGGAATGCCTTGGCTACCAATGCTCTTGATGATGCATGGTGCCCGCACTATCCTTGATGGATATCCAATAAAATCTCCTGGCCTTTCTCTGAACTAATACAACGTTGTAGTACACTTGTCACGCTTCGTTTGTATAGTTCCTTGTTGATTATGGTGTACGCTTTTGCCCTTCGTGCTGTTTGCCTTGCCAACATTTCATCATTTGGAAAGGTTCCATCCTTCAAATAACGGAATATTGGTCGTGCCCACGTTGGTATTAGCGGTTTCGGGTCTACTTCAACATCAATGTCCATTGGTTCTGCCGAGATATGTTCTGCCGACATAACCTGAGGAGTCCCCGAGTGTGATTCGGCTACCCCTGAGGTGAACGGATCAGTCCCCGAGTGACTCGAACCTACCCCTGAGTCAATATCCATTGGCACTGCCTCTGATTCCTGACTCGCCGGGATGACCCTGATTGATTCGGACTCTGGTGAGGGCGTGATCGATGGCTTCCTGAGATGCTCCAATGCTACCCCTGGTGGTATTGCTTGTCTAGATGATCCTAGCTTGGATAACACTTATGCTGCCTCATTTTCTGCTCTAGGAATGTGATGAAATTCGCAACCGTCAAAATATCCCGAAATTTGCTGCACGTGGAAGCGATATAATGTCATGTTTGCGTCCAGTGCGTCCCAATGTCCAGACACTTGCTGAATCACCAAATCCGAATCGCCAAAACACATGATCCTTTTGATACCAATTTCCTTGGCTACTTTAATGCCATGGACGAGTGCTTCGTACTCGGCAACGTTGTTAGAAGCAGCAAAATGAATCTATAAGACATACCTCAGTTGATCCCTCTTTGGAGATGTGAGCACTATCCCGGCGCCCAGACCCATTTTCGTCTTGGACCCGTCAAAATGCATTTTCTAGTGATTTGGATCTGGCAGTGGTGGTTCGTATTGCATCTCCTTCCATTCTACAAAGAAATCTGCAACGGCTTGAGATTTTATTGCATCCCGCCTATCATATTGTAGAGTGTATGGCGCCAGTTCAATGGCCCATTTGGCTACTCGGCCGCTGGTATCTTTACTGCCCAATATATCCGAGATAGGTGCTTCGCATATTACCCGGATTGGGTGCTCCTGAAAATAATGTTTCAGCTTTTTTGCTGCCATATATACCCCATATGTCATCTTCTGATAATGCGGGTAATTCTGTTTCGAGACAGAGAGCACTTCGCTCAAGTAATATACTGGTCTTTGGACTGATTTGCCCCCTTATTCACGTTCAACCACTATTACTGCACTTACAACTCTGTTGGTTGCAGCGATATAGAGCAGCATTGGCTGCTTGGATAGTGGTGACGCTAATATTGGTGTTGTTGCCAACATTTTATTTAATTCATGGAAAGCGCTATCAGCTTGCTGTGTCCATGTGAATTTGTCTGATTTCTTCATCAGCTGATATAGTGGTAGGGCTTTTTCGCCTAGCCGACTAATAAACCTGCTCAATGAAGCCAGGCATCCAGTAAACTTCTGGACATCATTGAGGGTTTTTGGCCATTCCATTCTTTCGATGGCCCTGATCTTTGTCGGGTTAGCTTCAATTCCTCGGCTGGATACAAGGAATCCGAGTAACTTGCCAGCCGGGACACCAAATGTGCATTTTTCCGGGTTAAGTTTCATCCGGAATCTTCTCAAGTTTGCGAATGTTTGACGCAAGTCCTCAATTAGAGTATGACTTTGTTTGGTTTTTATTACCACGTCATCGACGTATACTTGAACATTTTTGTCCAATTGATCTTGCAAGCATTTTTGCATGCATCTTTGATATGTTGCGCCTGCATTTCTTAATCCGAATGGCATGGTGCGATAGCAATAAGCCCCGTACGGGGTGATAAAAGCTGTCTTTATTTGATCATTTGGATTCAGTGGAATCTGATGGAATCCTGAATACGCATCCACAAATGACAACAACTCACACCCAGCAGTAGAATCTATGACTTGATCGATCCGAGGCAGAGGAAATGGATCTTTTGGACACGCCTTGTTGAGGTTCGTGTAATCAATACACATGCTCCATACCACTGCCACGTTCGGGTCATCTTTCTTCTTCTCGACCAGGACTAGATTTGACAACCAGTCTGGGTGCAGCACTTCCATGATGAATCCAGCAGCTCAAAGTCTTCCAATCTCGGCCGCTATTACTTTCCTCCTATCTTCGGCGAAGTGGCGGAGGGGTTGCTTCACCGGCCTTGCATCTGGTCTTACATGAAGAGAGTGCTCAGCCAGCTCCCTCAGAACTCCTTGCAGATCTTGAGTGGACCATGCAAAGATGTCCCGATTCTCACGGAGGAAGCTGGTGAGCTCGCTTTCCTATTTATCTGTAAGGCCAGCCCAAATGGTTACTGTGCGCTCTGGGAAAGTTTCATCCACCTGCACCTTCTTGGTTTCTTTGGTAGCTTGAAATGACACATTGCCATGCGAGTTGGTGAGTGTCGGCATGGACATTTGTGCTGCTTTGGCCAATGCTGCCACCTCCAACATCTGAATTTTCTCTTGAGCTATGACGAGTGACTCGGCCAGTGAAGATCCGGCTGAGGCACAAGCAATAGATCTTTTGTAATATCCTTCAACTGTGATCACCCCACATGGGCCTGGCAGCTTCATCTTCAAGTAAGCGATGTGAGGAGTAGCCATTAACTTTGCCATAGCCGGTCTGCCGAGTAAGGCATGATATGAGCTGACCAAATCTACTACCTCGAACTCTATGGCTTCAGTGCGACAATTTTCTTTGTTGCCGAATAAGACGTCGACCCAGATCTTGCCAGTTGACTCACAGGACAATCCCGGCACAATCCCGTGGAAAGTGGTCTTAGTCGGCTCCAGCATGTTCATGGTAATGCCTAACTTGAGCATAGTATCCTTGTACATGATGTTGATGCTACTGCCATGGTCGATTAACACCTTTGAAAATTTCACGTTGATATCTGGGCCCATGAACGTTGGATCCAGAACCAGAGCGTATCCTCCTAGGGTTGGCATAATTCTGGGGTGATCATTTATACTCCAAGTTATCTCTTGCTCAGACCAATGCATGTACTTGGGAATTGCCGGCATCGTGGCATTCACTTCCATCATTCGTCACTGCTGGCTTTTCTTGTCATTTGGCTCTATGACAAAGACAACATAGCTCTGGTGATGTTCTCGGTACTCATTTCTGGTTCCATGGCCTATATGAGCATCGTCACCTCTTGGATTGTGCACCTGATGCACAGTTTCTCTTCTTTCCTGATTCTGCTATCTTGGCTGCCTGTGTTTCATATCTGTTATCTGCTCCTACTGCTTGAGCATTTCCTCCTGTAAGTGGTGGAGGGGGAGGTGGTGGAAGCTGCTTATTCGGTGAGTCCACTCTGTCTCCTTTCGGTAACCAAGTGCATTACCTTGTTGAGTGATTTACCGGCTTACTCGGACTTGGCGTGTGAAACTTACACGGCTGATCCAGCATCATCTCATAGGTGTATTTTTGTCGGTCTTGATACTATTTCCTTTGATCGTATGGCCTTTTGCCGTCATTCTTTGGCACCCATTGTTGTTGACCATTTGTCCTTTGACGCTGACTGCTTCCGGCATCTGGATGATCCTGACTCACTGCTGCAACCTGAGCCGAACCATACTTGTAATCCGGCCTCTCGTCTCTTCTCTTGCTTCTGTATTCGGATCTCTCCTGGCGCCTTTGCGACCCGGCAGCATCATAGATCTGAGTCTCAGTCATCCCGTCTGCCGACATGAGCAGCGGCTGAGTCGGATCTCCTAACGCGTACGAGTCGGCGATTCTTATCGTCTCTGCTAGGCTTGCCGGCATATCTCTTTGTAACCTTTGCCACAGCACGCTCCCATGTCTGCATCCTTGTGCAAACCATGCGATTGCTTGTGACTCGATTACACCTTCACAAGAGTTACGCATCGTACACCACCTTGTGAGGAACTTCTTGTCTGTCTCATTCGGTCTTTGCTTGCACATTGCTAGTTGTTGTGGGCGATTCGTCCTCTTGTAAGTGCTCGTGAAATTGCTCACAAAGGCGTCATGAAAATCAATCCAACTGTTGATGCTTCCGGGTGGAAAATTGTTTAACCATACCCGAGCTGGTCCTTCTAGCATCTGCGGTACGTAACATACTGCTGATCTCAAGTTTCCCTATGCAATCTTCACAGCGGTTTCATAATCTATGAGCCAATCCTCTGGCTTTGTGCTTCCATCATATGTTTTTGTTCCTCTGGTCAGCTGGAAATTCGGCACCGGTGGCTCCTTCATGATCCTTGGGCCAAAACATGGTGGACCCTGCGGACCTTGTGATTCAATTATCTCTGCTATTTTTATGCGGTCAAGCTTCAGCCTGGCATCATCCGGCTGAAGGTTCCTACCTCCGTATCTTGCTCCCATTGCTTGGTATGCATGTTCCGGCAGCTCATACCCGTCATTTACCATTGCCGAGTAACCATAATTATATTTATTCGCGTTCGGGTCAGCGGGTTGTTGAACTGCTTTTCCCGCGCTCTGCTGTCTTCTCTCCGGCTGAGCTGGTGCATTATTCGGAGCTGGATTTCCTCCTCCTGCCGAGTGAGTTGCACGCCAAGTATGAGGCGCAAAATTTTGCCCTCCGTTGTCATTTCTCTGTCCAATTTTTTCCTGGTTTTCATTTTCCCGGGGATTATTTCTTTTTGCCCCTTGCGCATGCGCCGGGTTTCCTTGAACTTCTACCGGATCATAGGCGACCATCTGCTTGTTTCTTTTAGAATCCACACTTCTCTTTTTTCTCGGCCTGGGTGCCGCTCCTGGTGAGGATGTCGTGTGCCCAGCCGATCTTGCCGGAATAGGAGTTGCCGAGTGAACCAGCTGTGATCTCCCTGCTATACCCGGATTTGCTCTGTAATATGCCGCATTTAGCATGCTGGCTGCTTTTACTAACTCATTGACCCGTTCTTGCTACCTTTTCTTCGTTTCCCCCTCCAAGTGGGGTAACTCTGCCATTGCTGCTTCTGCTGCTCGCAGATTAGCTGCTGCTGTGGTGTATGTTGGGCGCATGGCTGTCTCATTGCTATTCTCTGGTGTTATCTTTGATGTCGCATCTGCGAGCTCTTCGTTGAGGTTCCTTCCTCTCAATTTCGTCGCATCAAGCCGGGTCTTTGCGCCCTTGACTCGATTTGCCGAGTTAAGCTCTCGGATAGTGATATCCACATCTTGTTGTAACTGTGCCAGCTCCTTTGCTTTTTCCAGAACTTTTATCCTGGTTTCTTCCAACTCGGCTTCCACACGTGCCGGGTCAGTCGCCTATTGTAACTACCTCGGTGAATTACGCTCCTAGTTACAAGCCTGGATGAGCGGAAATGGTTAAAATAGTACGGTGGGGCCCAAATGCCACTCACAGGTAGACCTTTCGGCCGTCCTAACCATTTCCAAACATCGGGACAAGAACGGGCGGCGTAATCGGCAGGCGAAGGGATCAACTACATACACAAATGAGTATGTATGCAAGCCACCATACAACAGTCCTCAGAGCCATTCCATATAAAAGAAATAGAAATATTGCAACGCCATACGGCAAGATCCAAATATCCTATATAGATATAATAGTTTAGGATATCTCCTCATACATCAAACATCAGAGTATCAAGCGGAAGCGGAAAACAAGATCCGAGTACGGATAAGAAGCAAATCGGCATAAGATGCCCCATAAATAAACACATCCCGCCCACAGATCTCACGGATCCCCGTTCCCGGAATCTCTACACCGAATGATCATTGCCAACATCGTCCGTCTCCTCCACCCAGTATCCATCTTGCGAGTTTACCTGTTCATCTGAATCAAACAATTTATCGTGTGAGGCCCTAGGGGTACTCAGCAAGTCTTTATGCCTCTAAAGGGGACACAACCTGGGGTGACGCAATTGCAGCAAAAGATAATCCCTAACAATTCTATAGATACTCGCTAACCATCCGCCTAACCATAGATAGACGGATGTCCGTGAATTAATAACGACAGTTATAACAGTAATATTAACAGATCCATCCTCCTCCTCGCTTACCAACGAGGAAGCGGACGAACAACCCCCCATCCGTTGGCAGTTTTATTAACCATTCCATGAGTGTTGCACTATTTACTAGTCAGGTACTTAGTCAAATTAAAGGCGGTACTTTAGTTGGCTGGCTCCAAGACGGACCAAAGGTTTGTGACGATGGTGGTAAACCACTGGGAAACCAAAAAATGTGACTTGGCTTGTCGATACAGCATAAACGTGGCACGGGGTTCCTAAATAGTACATGTGTTCCACGCACAATCGTAAATAAAGCAGTAAAGCATGGCATAAGTACAGAATAGTAATAAAGCCCCAAACTACTTTGTGGCCCCAAGAAATAAGAATGAATCAAGCTCTGGCTCAGGGGGGTCCATAGGCCTCCCGGATGTGGATAGCGCGAATATTCAAGGAACAGGAATCAAGTACTCGGGGTCCTACGGGACACAAGTGAGCATGAAAAACCAAATAGCAGACATTGCTCACCGGTGCCACTTTCATTAGTTCTCCCATTACTACTCAGGTTAAGTTGTTTAGGTACCTCGTTATCCAACAGACACTCACATACCCTACACATGTTGTTCTACGACTCGCATGGCTCAAACAACTCCTGTAGTAATGGCTCATGGGATGGAGGAACAAGCTTCGGTGGGGTTTAAAAGTAAAGGCTATGCAATACTTGGGATTCAGATTAGTGCAATCGCGACTCAATGATGCAAGAATAAGATAGAGGCAATAGGTACTATATGTATGCAAGCATGTGGTAGTGCTTGCCTGGCAGCTCAGTTGAAGCAAGAGAAGGATCTGGGTAGTGCTCCTGGGTATCTTGATATATCCCCTGCTCAGCGTCTATTCGAAGAAGAACCAAACAAACAAGGGCCAACATAAATAAAGTGCACAAGCATATGAATAAAATGCATCAAGCAAACAATCATGCCATGATGAATGATGCACAATTTGCATGGAAATAAAGTAGCATGGCATGGGTGAGGTGTGGAATACAAAAGTAAAGCATTTTATGGAGTTTTACTCATATTTTATACTCAAATAAGTTGCTGTATACTTTATATTTATATGATTCATGCTGCAAAACAGAACATGGAATGCATAAACAGAAAGGTCTCGTCGAGCTAATCATTTTAGACATATCATTTGTCAAATTTGGAGTTATAAATCAAAAGTTATTAATTAATTAAGGAAAAGGGCATTTTATTGTAATTTTTATCAACTTGAAATTTAAAGTGTTCAAAATATATTTTAGAGGTCATATTTGAATTCCTCATATTTTTCTGATTTCAAAACATATATTACATGTTTAATTTGGATTTATATTTCAAAAGTTATTTAAATACAGATTTGAATTTGAATTTAAAACAAATTTGAAAAGTTTGAGTTTAAACAGAAAACAGGAAAACCTTTTTCTACTCACCCTGAGCTAGCCACGGCCACAGACAAGTGGGGCCAGGCTGACTGGGCGACACAGCGCTCAAAAGGGGTCTCCTCCACCGCGGCTGCTACTAGCCACAGAGGCCGACGGGTGGGGTCAGCGGGCTCGCAGGCCCACATGCCAGCGGCGGAAGAGCGCGGAGACTGACAGGTGGCCAAAACGGGAGCGCGGGTTGAGGGGTGCTAAACTAGGGGGCCTATCTGCAAAGAGTTACTACGGCTGACAGGTGGGCTCAGGCGGACCGCGGGTTAGGAGTAAAAAGGTTAGGGGGGTAAGCGCAAAAGGGCGCCCGTACTGTTCCTCTTCTTTCTCTGAATCGTGGACAGGTTCGTGCGCGACAGGCGCAGGGCGCGGCGCGGGGATTCGATCCGGGGACCTGTGGCTTGCGCTCGGCGGCGGCAGCCACTACGGTGGGCTAGGGTTGATGCCAGGAGGGTGGACGCAGGCTAGAAGAGGCTCTTCGCGACGCGACGCCGCAGAGGACGCACGCGCACGCGACGCACCGAGAGCGCTCGACGGTCGGTCCAGTGAGAACAGGAAGCCACGGCGAGGGCGGAGGTGTCAGGGAGGAGGAGTAGCTCACCGGGAGTGGGTCGATGTGGTCGGATCAGCTTGGGACGCAGGGGATCGGCGACGACGCAGACGGACGGTGAGGTTAGGGTTTCGCGTCGGGCTCGGCGGGTGCAGCGGTTCTGGGGCTCCTCCTTCTCGGCTCCGTGTACAGGGGCGACGTTGGTGCTCGGCTTGGTCTTCCCCAACGCCCAGACACCTCGCCCTCCTTCTGCTATGGTGGTGGTGGTGTGATGCCGACGATGGGGGTAGATGGAGATGGAAGAGAGGGTAGCAGGGGTAGGTGGGGAGGAAGGAGTAGAAGGCACGGCCCTGGGGAGTTCTGTGGTTGCTAGGCAGAGGAGGGGTAGATAAGAACGAGCAGAGGGAGGCACATGGGTTGGATCGGCATAAAGGTGGTGCTTGCCCTTTTCTACTCTCCTCTCTCACGTGATGGCATGGGGAGGCCAGGCAGGCAGCCGCGGGTGGGGGCAGGGTGGCTCAGGTTGGTGAGAGGAGAGGTGAGGGTTAGGGTTTGGGTTGGATGGTAGCTAGGTGGGCCAGGGTGGCCAGGTGGGGCCAGCTAGGTAAGAGAGGAGAGAGGCCGAGAGAGAGGGTGGAACTAGGGTTAGATAGAGAGGGGGCTCGGGTTAGGTTAGATGGTGCTCATGGTGGTGGTAGGGTTAGCTAGAGAGGGGGCTTGGTTTAGGGTTTAGATTAGGTGTAAGATTTTGGAGAAAGGATTAGAGAGAGAGGGTATGGTTTAGGGTTGGGTGATGATGTGCACAAGGTGATGGTTAGAAGAGAGCAAGAGATTAGCTAGAAGAGGCATATGATGGCCAAAAAGAGAGTGAGATAGAGAGGGTTGTGTAAGAGCAAAGGAAGAGAGTTAAAGAGAAAAGGAATACTCCACTTTAAAATCCGAGAAAATAAAACCCAAGGAAAAGAAGATGGTAGAGATCTTGCATGGCCCATGCATGAGTAGTAAATGCCATGTTTATCATTGTGAAAACAATTGTAAATGATCATGGGCATTTATTAACACATGCATTTTCAAACATGGAATTAAGACCAAGCCAAAAGAATGGTGTTGGGGTCCCATGTGGAGTAGATGAAATATGCTCAAATTTGGATATAAATTGGCATACTAGTGTGTATGTCCCACTAGATGCATAAATAGCCTCAATATATTCCCACTTGAGCAAACACTCAAACACATACCATATGGAAGCTTGACAAGGGATTCTACTCACATCTCATGCAAAAGTGACCCTCCACATAACCATATTGTGAAAACAACATGATGCTAATATGAGGGCATGTGGAAAATAGAATTGGATCCATCCCAACACACATGAGCTAGAGGTAAAATCTCAATAAGGTGCAAAGCTCATATTTAGTTGGATGGTGGAATTATAAGGTGGTGACAGAGAAAGGTGATGGAGTTGATTAAAAGATATGCCCCCAACCCAACTTGGGCATTAAACAATATATAAAGAACCAAATACAATATCAAGAGGCAAATACAATTTACAATGCATAAGAGAGAAGACCCAAAGCAAAAAGGATTTTATATGATGCTCAAATGCAAGGTGGCATGATGACATGAGCATGATATAATTATGATGCAACAATTATATATAGGAAGTAGCATAAATATAGACTAGACTAGTAGCATTGCAATTGTTAGACAATTGGGATGCTACAACTCTCCCCCACTAAACAAGAATCTCGCCCCGAGATTCCTAGGAAAAAGAAAACAACACAAGGGGAGGCGGGTGTTTGGAACGAAGGTGACCCTCACGTTCCCAAAGTGATTAACAACAGAGTGGTGCAACCATTACACCTTGCGAAACTTGATAGACTTGTTGCGAGTCTTGCGTTTTGCTAGAGACACCAAGGGTTAGAAGAATTGAAGGATTGTCGTGAGACAAGAAGGATAGGATGGACATAGCTCCGGTTTTCTCAAGAAGCATGATAAAAGAATACAACCACTTGTGAAAGAAATGGAAAAGATGATGTATCATGGATAAAGAAAGACACACCGTTAAGATTAAAGATTTACCGATACTAGAGATGATGAAAATCTTTATCTCGCCGGAAGGAAAGAGCTAGATTGGAGAGGTTTTGAACCACTATGACAATAGCATCGTATCTTCTCTCGGATTTGAGAAATGAAGTACGGAAATAATATTGCCTTCAAACAAAAGAGTCCCTTGATATCAACAGAAAGATTTAGTTAGACATCGACGGATTAGATTCTTCTTGCGCCGGTAAGACCCAACGGATCACGCAATTGAGGTGCGCGGATATAACTTCCAGAGACGGAGGTGAAGCCAGATCATGGTGGAATCCTGAGAAGCAAAGAATATGGAGGATCTGGAGTTTATTGTAGAGATACTTATTGCTTTCTTTAGCCTCGAGGCTAACGCAATAGATTTGCAGCTGATGGCATCAACCATACTTGGCTTTACCACAGAAAAAGAATTAATGAAACAAAGAGAGAGATAGTTTCCTTTCATCTTGTTTGGGGATGTCAAGCACCGGTAGAAAGACGAGGATAGAAAAGAGTTTGCGTTTGTTTCCACCAGATAATTGAAGATTTTGCTCCATCTAGAATAGACAGACCACCAACAAGAGATTATTGATTACTTTCTTCGAGAGAGCACTCCGGAAAAACAAGGACGGAAGTAAAAGTATCAAGGGATAAAGGCCACTTCTAACTTCCGTGGAATGAGTGAAATCACATTAATT
The DNA here is from genome assembly GCA_916181665.1 of Avena sativa. Taxonomy (NCBI): domain Eukaryota; kingdom Viridiplantae; phylum Streptophyta; class Magnoliopsida; order Poales; family Poaceae; genus Avena; species Avena sativa. The sequence continues at coordinate 52,857,646 of OV702298.1, read as the reverse complement.
CACCAATTCAATGTACAAGAGCGAATGATAAGAGTAGTGGTATGGTAGCTACTCCATCCCGCACTCAAAGCATTACTCCGCACATGAATAAGAAAACCATGCAACCCAACTACCAAAACAGACTGAAGGTATTGACAAGAAGAGCTCATAGAACTCCATAAGAAAACAAAGATTGATGCAAACGATTCACCGGATTCATAGATAGATAAAGATGGTGATGTTGTCGTCATGTCTGAAGTACCAAGCCACCGGAAAGATATGAAGGAAGATTACGGAGAACAACTGCAAGATTCTACAGCTACAGAAAAGATAGCACCAACTGGAACGGAAGGAATACAAGATCTGGAAGGTCTTCATGGCCTCCGGTGGATTGAGCATAGACGATAGAGCGAGAGGGTTTCAAGAGATTACTTAACGAGATTGAGGTGAAAGAACTCCATGTTCTTCTTGAAATGATTGAGAAAGATTTAGCAGCCTTGAGGAAAATCTTTAACGAAACGACGCTGATAACTTGCCAACAAGGAAAACTCCGGGTTTGATTGAAGATGGAAGATGGAATTAACAATGAACTTGCTGATTCCAGAATTGAAGCGATCTATTTAGCAGAAGGACGTGGCCGAGATAGGTGACTTCAAAAAGTCAGAATTCTCACTTTGAGACTTTGCACACAGGCAGTGCTCACGAAGCTTGAGAGAAGGAGACACAGATGATCTTTCGTGTCCTTCCATTGATATCGAATAGGCAAGCATATTATCAACATATACCACCATGGATTAACAAGATATTCCCAGAATACCAAGTTCAAAAGGCGAGAGAAACGAACAAATGCTCGAACACTTCCTGAGCTCAACGCTCTTAGAAAGATCAATATTAAGAGCACGGGTTCGTGTTGAAGGAGATGCACTGGAAGAATAGATTATCTGGTCCTTCGGAAGAAAAAGAGATGTCACCTGGTTCACATTGTCGATCGGATCACCGGTTACAAAGATAAAGAGATCTTGGATAAAGAAAAGATGATAGATCATACCATAAGCAAAGCTATCAGAAGCAAAAAGATACAATTCCCTCGTCTCAAAGAGAATTTTGCAGATATGGAGTTCAAAAAGATGTGCAGCATGATGAACAGATGATAGACCGTCGTAGTGCTTTGAGAAACTCCGGATTGCCAAAGATGCTCGAATATGCATAGATATGATCACGGTGTACTCAAAATCACAGGAGATAACCGTCACCATTTGGAGGATAGTGTTGATAGCATTTTCCATATTCCACTCATGATAAGTGTCATATAGCTATGCCGAGAACCAAATTACAATCACCAGCATCGGATCGACACATGTTATGTAATCAGCCCAAGAGAATTGGAGATGAAATGAAACTCTAGGATTAAGCGCCGGTGACAAAAGAATGAGTTAGCATGGACATGCTGATAAAAGGGAGATAGATAATGTTTCACACACGACTGAAAAGGAGTGTGGAAACACAGATGTATCAAAGAAAAAATTTCCGCATTTTTCGGCATTAAAATACCAATAGATGCGCAAAACCACTTATCAGATAGAGATTAGCAACTGATGGTTACACAGAATGTGGAGTTGCTAGAAGGAAGGACACCCTTAAGAAGGTGGCACCGGTTAACAAGGAGTCAGATAGATCGCACCGGTTTTCAAAAGCCTGTCAGTATGGAATGTACCAACAGTTGATAACCAAAGGCAGATTGTGATAACAAATTGGATGCAACAGATAGACAAGGAATTACACACACACACACTTTCTATGGTACTACGGAAAACTCAGAACACGTGAATCCTAGTTTGAATTTTAAGAAGAGGATTGAAAACGTTACACTTCCTTACCAGAAAAGGGTGGGTGGTTGGGTAAGAAGAAAAGTGGAAGCAGTCCTACTCTCACGTTTTGTTTTTCCCTAGTATACATAGCTACCAAAAATAATTGCTAGACTAACAACGACCATTTGGCTGAGACCCTGAAGGGCGGGATGGCTCTGATACCAATTGTAACTACCTCGGTGAATTACGCTCCTGGTTACAAGCCTGGATGAGCGGAAATGGTTAAAATAGTACGGTGGGGCCCAAATGCCACTCACAGGTAGACCTTTCGGCCGTCCTAACCATTTCCAAACATCGGGACAAGAACGGGCGGCGTAATCGGCAGGCGAAGGGATCAACTACATACACAAATGAGTATGTATGCAAGCCACCATACAACAGTCCTTAGAGCCATTCCATCTAAAAGAAATAGAAATATTGCAACGCCATACGGCAAGATCCAAATATCCTAGATAGATATAATAGTTTAGGATATCTCCTCATACATCAAACATCAGAGTATCAAGCGGAAGCGGAAAACAAGATCCGAGTACGGATAAGAAGCAAATCGGCATAAGATGCCCCATAAATAAACACATCCCGCCCACAGATCTCACGGATCCCCGTTCCCGGAATCTCTACACCGAATGATCGTTGCCAACATCGTCCGTCTCCTCCACCCAGTATCCATCTTGCGAGTTTACCTGTTCATCTGAATCAAACAATTTATCGTGTGAGACCCTAGGGGTACTCAGCAAGTCTTTATGCCTCTAAAGGGGACACAACCTGGGGTGACGCAATTGCAGCAAAAGATAATCCCTAACAATTCTATATATACTCGCTAACCATCCGCCTAACCATAGATAGACGGATGTCCGTGAATTAATAACGACAGTTATAACAGTAATATTAACAGATCCATCCTCCTCCTCGCTTACCAACGAGGAAGCGGACGAACAACCCCCCATCCGTTGGCAGTTTTATTAACCATTCCATGAGTGTTGCACTATTTACTATAGTCAAATTAAAGGCGGTACTTTAGTTATACTTGTCTATGATCGAGAAACTGTGCTCCAAGTCATCCATAACCGCGGACACGGCTTTCAGAAAGATTTACCCTGCAGGGGTGCACAAATAGCAACACACACTCGATCAACCTCGGAAAAACCAAATCGAAACCAACGAGGCAGTCACGACAAAGCGATCATAGGATTCAGAAATATTTCAGGGGGCCACCCCATTAAGCTACCCGCAACGAAGTTGGCCGGCTCCGAGACGGACTCAAGGTTTGCGTCAATGGCTGTAAACGACTGGGAACCTGAAAATGTGACTGGGCTTGTCGATACCGCGAAAACACTCCGCTTACCTAAACAGTACAGGTGCATTCCTCGCACAATCTTAAATAAAGCAGTAAAGCATGGCATAAGTACAGAATAGTAATAAAGCCCCAAACTACTTTGTGGCCCCAAGAAATAAGAATGAATCAAGCTCTGGCTCAGGGGGGTCCATAGGCCTCCCGGATGTGGATAGCGCGAATATTCAAGGAACAGGAATCAAGTACTCGGGGTCCTACGGGACACAAGTGAGCATGAAAAACCAAATAGCAGACATTGCTCACCGGTGCCACTTTTCATTAGTTCTCCCATTACTACTCAGGTTAAGTTGTTTAGGTACCTCATTATCCAACAGACACTCACATACCCTACACATGTTGTTCTACGACTCGCATGGCTCAAACAACTCCTGTAGTAATGGCTCATGGGATGGAGGAACAAGCTTCGGTGGGGTTTAAAAGTAAAGGCTATGCAATACTTGGGATTCAGATTAGTGCAATCGCGACTCAATGATGCAAGAATAAGATAGAGGCAATAGGTACTATATGTATGCAAGCATGTGGTAGTGCTTGCCTGGCAGCTCAGTTGAAGCAAGAGAAGGATCTGGGTAGTGCTCCTGGGTATCTTGATATATCCCCTGCTCAGCGTCTATTCGAAGAAGAACCAAACAAACAAGGGCCAACATAAATAAAGTGCACAAGCATATGAATAAAATGCATCAAGCAAACAATCATGCCATGATGAATGATGCACAATTTGCATGGAAATAAAGTAGCATGGCATGGGTGAGGTGTGGAATACAAAAGTAAAGCATTTTATGGAGTTTTACTCATATTTTATACTCAAATAAGTTGCTGTATACTTTATATTTATATGATTCATGCTGCAAAACAGAACATGGAATGCATAAACATAAAGGTCTCGTCGAGCTAATCATTTTAGACATATCATTTGTCAAATTTGGAGTTATAAATCAAAAGTTATTAATTAATTAAGGAAAAGGGCATTTTATTGTAATTTTTATCAACTTGAAATTTAAAGTGTTCAAAATATATTTTAGAGGTCATATTTGAATTCCTCATATTTTTCTGATTTCAAAACATATATTACATGTTTAATTTGGATTTATATTTCAAAAGTTATTTAAATACAGATTTGAATTTGAATTTAAAACAAATTTGAAAAGTTTGAGTTTAAACAGAAAACAGGAAAACCTTTTTCTACTCACCCTGAGATAGCCACAGCCACAGACAAGTGGGGCCAGGCTGACTGGGCGACACAGCGCTCAAAAGGGGTCTCCTCCACCGCGGCTGCTGCTAGCCACAGAGGCCGACGGGTGGGGTCAGTGGGCTCGCAGGCCCACATGCCAGCGGCGGAAGAGCGCGGAGACTGACAGGTGGCCAAAACGGGAGCGCGGGTTGAGGGGTGCTAAACTAGGGGGCCTATCTGCAAAGAGTTACTACGGCTGACAGGTGGGCTCAGGCGGACCGCGGGTTAGGAGTAAAAAGGTTAGGGGGGGGTAAGCGCAAAAGGGCGCCCGTACTGTTCCTCTTCTTTCTCTGAACCGCGGACAGGTTCGTGCGCGACAGGCGCAGGGCGCGGCGCGGGGATTCGATCCGGGGACCTGTGGCTTGCGCTCGGCGGCGGCAGCCACTGCGGTGGGCTAGGGTTGATGCCAGGAGGGTGGACGCAGGCTAGAAGAGGCTCTTCGCGACGCGACGCCGCAGAGGACGCACGCGCACGCGACGCACCGAGAGCGCTCGACGGTCGGTCCGGTGAGAACAGGAAGCCACGGCGAGGGCGGAGGTGTCAGGGAGGAGGAGTAGCTCACCGGGAGTGGGTCGATGTGGTCGGATCAGCTTGGGACGCAGGGGATCGGCGACGACGCAGACGGACGGTGAGGTTAGGGTTTCGCGTCGGGCTCGGCGGGTGCAGCGGTTCTGGGGCTCCTCCTTCTCGGCTCCGTGTACAGGGGCGACGCTGGTGCTCGGCTTGGTCTTCCCCAACGCCCAGACACCTCGCCCTCCTTCTGCTATGGTGGTGGTGGTGTGATGCCGACGATGGGGGTAGATGGAGATGGAAGAGAGGGTAGCAGGGGTAGGTGGGGAGGAAGGAGTAGAAGGCACGGCCCTGGGGAGTTCTGTGGTTGCTAGGCAGAGGAGGGGTAGATAAGAACGAGCAGAGGGAGGCACATGGGTTGGATCGGCATAAAGGTGGTGCTTGCCCTTTTCTACTCTCCTCTCTCACGTGATGGCATGGGGAGGCCAGGCAGGCAGCCGCGGGTGGGGGCAGGGTGGCTCAGGTTGGTGAGAGGAGAGGTGAGGGTTAGGGTTTGGGTTGGATGGTAGCTAGGTGGGCCAGGGTGGCCAGGTGGGGCCAGCTAGGTAAGAGAGGAGAGAGGCCGAGAGAGAGGGTGGAACTAGGGTTAGATAGAGAGGGGGCTCGGGTTAGGTTAGATGGTGCTCATGGTGGTGGTAGGGTTAGCTAGAGAGGGGGCTTGGTTTAGGGTTTAGATTAGGTGTAAGATTTTGGAGAAAGGATTAGAGAGAGAGGGTATGGTTTAGGGTTGGGTGATGATGTGCACAAGGTGATGGTTAGAAGAGAGCAAGAGATTAGCTAGAAGAGGCATATGATGGCCAAAAAGAGAGTGAGATAGAGAGGGTTGTGTAAGAGCAAAGGAAGAGAGTTAAAGAGAAAAGGAATACTCCACTTTAAAATCCGAGAAAATAAAACCCAAGGAAAAGAAGATGGTAGAGATCTTGCATGGCCCATGCATGAGTAGTAAATGCCATGTTTATCATTGTGAAAACAATTGTAAATGATCATGGGCATTTATTAACACATGCATTTTCAAACATGGAATTAAGACCAAGCCAAAAGAATGGTGTTGGGGTCCCATGTGGAGTAGATGAAATATGCTCAAATTTGGATATAAATTGGCATACTAGTGTGTATGTCCCACTAGATGCATAAATAGCCTCAATATATTCCCACTTGAGCAAACACTCAAACACATACCATATGGAAGCTTGACAAGGGATTCTACTCACATCTCATGCAAAAGTGACCCTCCACATAACCATATTGTGAAAACAACATGATGCTAATATGAGGGCATGTGGAAAATAGAATTGGATCCATCCCAACACACATGAGCTAGAGGTAAAATCTCAATAAGGTGCAAAGCTCATATTTAGTTGGATGGTGGAATTATAAGGTGGTGACAGAGAAAGGTGATGGAGTTGATTAAAAGATATGCCCCCAACCCAACTTGGGCATTAAACAATATATCAAGAACCAAATACAATATCAAGAGGCAAATACAATTTACAATGCATAAGAGAGAAGACCCAAAGCAAAAAGGATTTTATATGATGCTCAAATGCAAGGTGGCATGATGACATGAGCATGATATAATTATGATGCAACAATTATATATAGGAAGTAGCATAAATATAGACTAGACTAGTAGCATTGCAATTGTTAGACAATTGGGATGCTACACCTGTGCTACTGGCTCTGCCAACTTGTCTATCGCTTCCTGCAGCTCCTTAGCTCTTTTGCTCCTAGCTATGTTCTCTGGTTTCTCCAGCGGGGCCTTCGCTGTTCTTGCAGCCCTTGGCGTTTCCTCATGATTTCCTCCTTCGCGTTCTCATTTACCACTGGAACTACTGGGGGAGCTATGGGGTTTGTGGTAGTCATCATTACCTCTGTGGAGACGAGTTGGAGAGGTTTCCCAGCGACTGGTGCCGTTGGGGGATCCGGCGCCAGGACGACGCGCTCAGGATATGCGCGTTCCACGCGCACCGCGACGTAGACCTGGTGCTCGCCGAACTTGATGAAGCGACCGTCCCTAGGGAACGGCTTGGTCCCGAAGCAGCCCGCGTTGTCGCTGATGAAGTTGAGCGCTCCAAACCTCTGGATGAGGCCGGAGTAGACGCGCTCGCCGGTCTTGGCGATGATGTTGCCCGTCCGGATGAAGACTCCATATTAAATGAGGCATGCAGAAGCAGCAATGGCAGAGTTACCCCACTTGGAGGGGGAAGCAAAGAAAAGGCAGCAAGAACAACTCGAAGTGGGAAGGACCAAGACCCGGAAGGACGCGTGACACCTTTCCGAGTAAGGTTCGGGAAGGACCATGGTAAAGCATGGTCAAAAGAGAAGGGCGACGCCGGGTGACACAAAAGGAGACGGGTGACGCCCAAAGCAAGCGCTGGCGTACAAAGTAACTGCGTGACGGTAGTTACCCCACGGTGGGCGCCAACTGTCGTGGTAGTGGCACGGCAGATGCCATGGGTAGGCTTAAGTTGGGGGCTGAATGGGTGCTTGTGGTCACCGGGGAGGAAGTGCACGGTCGAGCCACGCACGAAGAACAGGAAGAACTCTCCGCACTTGACGATTTGATTGAAACCCCAAATATTACAAGTGCTCCTTGAGCTGTATTGGCTTGAGTACTTGGCACATGTTCTCTACTTGGTCCAACCTCCTTCTACTGGCGCTATTCCCTCCCTTATATAGGCATTGCTAGCTAGCTAATACCCCTTTGGGTTCTAGGGTTTACTGTTTGGATCTTGGTCCCTACCATATGGGCCGGGTTATGGGCTTGCCCTAAGCCCATAGGCCCGGTCCATAAAGCTTGACAGCTAACGGTCTTCTGGTACGCTGCTTCTTATACTTTTTGGCGTCACGCAGTTACTTTGTACGTCAGTGCTTGCTTTAGGCGTTACCCGGCTCCTTTTGTGTCATCCGGCGTCGCCCTTCTCTTTTGACCATGCTTTACCATGGTCCTTCCCGAACCTTACTCGGAAAGGTGCCACGCGTCCTTCCTGACTCGGCCCTTCCTCGGTTGACTCGGCTCGTTGGTACCTGCAAGGGTTGCAACTTTGTCCTATACGAGCCGAGATAGTTATATCCCGGCTTTCTTGTTTATCTTACCTGGCCATTCTTACCCGGCCTGATTCATTTTTTATTCGGAGCCAATCCAGCTGCGCTATGTTTTCCCTCTCGTGACCCTACTGGGGGTTATCCCCCCGACACAGGGAATCGAAGTCATGCTTATATTTATACATGCTAATGAACGAATGCTGGACAACAAATTTTCTACCATAAAGAACACCAACCACAAGAAAGCGTAGTTCAAAATCAAGACTGCATAAACCATCTTGCTGCAAAACCTGGAATTTTTACATGGCTTAATTGTGCTTTTGAACAAACCTATATCTCCATCATTACCAAACCATGACCGTGTATGGTCAGCATAAAAACTCCAAGGCCTCCACTCGTTCTAGCTGTATGAACTTATGGGCTTCATAGGCACTTGCAGATCATTCAACCAATAAAAACTAAATATATACAAATACCAGGCCGCAACATCAGTGTAATTGATATAAATTTATCAATTTCTATACGTACAATGCAGTTCTCGACCAACTGGGATCCTGGCGATAAAATATACCCTTTTTCCATACATAAATGGAGGTTACAAAGCCATCCACCAAGAAAATAAATTTGGAAGTCAGGTATATGATAGTTTTTTTATAATTTCCATCTAAGGATACACCCCAAAATATTGTGAACACAGAAGTTTCTGCAAAGTTAGAGGAAGACATCATTAACATCAACCAGATGTCCACAACTTAGCAAATACCATTTGAACCATATTGTCGTTTCTTCATACCCTAATTCCTAATTCCCTCCATCATATTCCCATGCAACATAACCAAAATATACAATGTTTTTTTATACTGATGCATATGGCATGGACCAGACTTTTTCTACTGAATTCTCCCCCGGCATTTTTAAGCTCAATATAAATAGAAGGATTTCAACAGCAAGAGACACTGCAATTTATTCCGTTAACACACACTATAAAGACATGATACTGGTACTAGATAGTTTTATTACTGTAAGAATAGATCTTATATAGAAGCCATGCGTGGTAGGGCAGATGGTCATGTTCTACAACTGGCCCATGTCCCTTCCGGTGATGGGTTTCTTGTTTGACGGGCTAAACAGAATTGTGGATCGATCCACCATGTTGTGGAAAGCGAGGCTGGTCAACGGAATCGAACTCGTCGACATCTGAATCTTCAGATGTATTGCTCGGTGTGCGGAAATCTTTGGTTGTCGTGCTTTCTGCGGCGAATCCTGGGCAGATTAAATAGACGAATCAAGAATCGGTACCTCAGAAGAAGCTAAGCATGAATCAAGACTGCATACATCACTTTTTATCTGTGATGTTGGACAACAATGCCCCCGCCTACATCCAGACGTGTTGTACAGAATTAGAGTGCTGGTTCCACAACAATACATGCGCGTGCATCCAGTTCAATCAATTACCGGATGGAGGAGGATTCCAGCGCTATGCACAACGCGGCGACATGGCATCGAACTCCACGCTGCAGCAGAACCCCGTCATATTCAAGAACCTGGCACGAATTCGCCATGAAAAGATCCAGGAGGCAGGAGAAGAGGGCTTGCGCACACGACCATGGTGGACGCGGGCTCAGATGCGAGCGGGGATATGACAACGGTGCGTGAAAATGGTGTAGAAGAGGTGCAATCTAAGAGGGATCTCACCGGCGGCGGCACAAATGGGAGCAGGCCGAGCGCGATGTGGAGCCGACGGCCAGCGATCTGGCTCCCAAAACTGGCGGCAACGCGGGCGATCCCGAGGGCAGCCAGCACGGCATATACGGTTGTGCCGCCGCCAGGACAGGATACAGCGCGGCCTAGTCTGCCTCCGACGAGCTGGAAAAATGCTGCCGCACGGGTCCAACCCCGGTTAGGACCTCCGCCGCCATCATACTGCTCCATCCAATCAAGGGGGTGGAAATTCAAAATAATTGACAGATCTGATGAACTGCGGTTGATCATTAGATTTCTGAGGTGCTGCAGTAACTGGGACTCTGGGAGGCCTCGATTCACCGGTGGCGGGTGTGAACCGAGGGGCGGTGGCCATGAATCTGGTTGGCTGGCATTGGGGAAAGTGGGTCGGGAGAGGGTTTGTTCTAGGCAAAAATAAAAGATGAAACGGTAGAATGGCACTCTGCCGGCGCGGGCGGTGTCGAGCGCAAGCGGAAAGCTCGAGTGGCGGCGGGACTGGGGCGCATCGAGGAGAGGTGGAGATGGCCATTGCAGGCGGCGGGTGGGGTGTTGTCTTTTTGTCGGGAGGTCGCTCAGTCGGCTGAGGAGAAAAAGAACATACCGATTTAGCGGCGTTGGTGCGTAATATAGATTTCGGTCTAAAAAAAGCTGGTTGATAGAAGTGTTGCTACTTTTATTATATCAGGTATACATATAGAAGGACAAATCAAGGAAGTGGTATGAGCTACTAGATGATCCTCATTATTTGGAGTGGAAGAAATTTTAATCTCTTTTTTACTCTAAATTTTATCCTCCTCATAAAATTCATAAAGATAGGAATTATATTTATAATTTTCATCCTTATGATGGAGAAAGTATTGCCCAAACATAGGGGAGATTGAAGTCACTAATGCTCAAATGTCCCATTCATGATCTTCCCAGTAATATTGTTATTAATAATTTTTATGCAAGGCTTTCAAAACATTACAAGGACTATCTAGATGTCTGTTTAAAGGATCCTTCACAAGTAATGAGGTCAAAGCTAAGTGGGATCTTTTTAAAACAATTCAAAGAAATACCGAAGATTGGGATAACAACAAAGGTAAAGAATCAGGTATAAACTATGAATATGATTGCATTAAGTTTTTCGCTGGAACTGCTGATTTTCAAGAGCTTAGATGTAACACTCTCGCCTGATAAGGCTGAGTTCATGTGTATAGTGTCAATCCCTGGATCAGTTCACTGGCACACACAGTATAGATGAATATCAAAGAATTTAACAACGTATCATAAATAACGAATTGATCCAGAATTTGCAATTATTATAATAAAGCTTAGCTCAAGGCTAGCTCAATATCAAGTAGCATACGGAAGCTTAAATATATAGTAGACTCCATCTTCAATTGTCCACAAGCGAACAAATGTTGAGTGGAGTATCGCGACCTATTCGATCACTCAGAATCGGAACATCCTGCAACATAAAACGTAGCAGCCCCGAAGGTTTAATACTTGAAATGTATGGCAAGTAGAGCTATTAAAGGAGACAATAAACCTAGCATCTACATGCATATTTGGCAAGTGGAACTGTGGCTAGCTTGCATTTGCAAATACCTTTGTCCTACTTTCATAAACAGTTTTGATTTTCTTTGAAAAGATCTCAATTAAGTTAACCCATCAATATTAAAGCAATTAGGAAATTAGAATGAGCGAGAAACATGTCATGAAATCAATATCAAGCAACTCAGATGTCCATAACCGGAGACACGGCTAATCGATTAGTTTATACACCCTGCAGGGGTTAGTACACTTTACCCATGTGACTTGGCCAGCCCAGCTCGTACCACCACTCTCATATTGGGTGATGATAGGGAGAAGTCCAAGAAGGGACCGTTCGGTAAGTAGCTCCTCAAACCTGACACGCACCGGTCCAACCTACCAAAATTCTACATCTCTGGATACGTGAGTTCGAGTTACCACAACCTACTAAGTCCAACCAACCGCCCATTTCATTATTGGCACATGGTTGTACACGTAAGCTACCAAATAAAGAAGCCAATCATTCTCTCTTGATACCTGGGTGCCTTTCCGCAATGATACCATCAAAGTTTTCAATCCCATCACACCCAGGAGATTCATTGATTAAGTTGTTTTTTTAGTTTTTGCAAACCAACACATTTAGAAACAACCTTCAGTGATGTAACCCAGCCCTCGTTCATCATAGCATGGCTAAGCACATCTACCAACGATGGCTTATCTACAGGAAAGCCCTACCACATAATAGGACATAGCATAGCGATAGTAATTTCCTACACATGCATCTACAAAATACACGACAATGCATTAAAAAATAGTAGGACAACATCATGAATAATTAGCATCTACTTGCCTTGATAGTTGGTGAAGTCGTTCAAGCACTCGTTGCAATCACACACGTTGCACTCCTCGCAAACTATCGATCAAACAATTGCATACAACATAAACAATAGCACATAGAGATCAAACAAATGCAACAAATGCATGCATGACAATTTAATAAGTCACAATGGTTGTTACTTTAGTTCTCTAAACAATACTGAAGTATATGATGCATGCAAGAGGCCAATTAATGCAATGGAGTACTTGTTATTAATAATTACTTGCCAATATAGGGTTTTGAATAGTTCTGTTGTAACGCCTGTTCTAACTGTCGAATTAAATTTGTTTTTAGGGTTTACTGGATAGAGGACGTTAATACAAACCAGTAGGCGTTGGATTCACCCTAATCGGAGTTATAGATCTTTTTTATATGATTTAAATAGTGTTTAATGGGTTTTAAATGATTCATATAGTTTCTCTCGCCTAAAAATCAAAATAAAATTATATCTAAAATCTCCACGGTATTGTGATTCCAGGGAAATATTATTTGTAATTTTCTGAGCAGCATTCAAATTACTATGATTTTAATACTCTAAATAAGCCATTAATCTATTTATTTAATTGTTACGAAACCTTACAGTATTTGCCTGAACCATTTGCATATTGATGATCTACATGGAACCAGCTTTCCATCGGTATATCATTTATATTTTTGTGATATGCAAATAATTTACTATGAATTTAATGATTTCTAAAGCCATTAAAACTAATTAAACCACTACGGGGTAAATAATCCGCAAAGGCTGGATCCAACCAGATATTATTAATCTAAATTATAGTAGCTTCAATTTGACATATGGTTCATATTTTTCGGAGTTGCAGATAATTTCCTATGAATTTATTAACCTAAAAGACCACTAAAACTAATTAAATTATTACAGTAAATACGTACTGTAAAAGTTAGATCTAGTACCATAATAATATTCTAAACATTTTTCAGAATCCATTGATATATTATATGCTATTTTTGGACCTACAAATCTTTTTATATAATTTTTGCAAGTTTACTTAATTTTCTGCAAATTAAATTTCAATTTCAAATTTAGAGGGAATATTCCCTAGGAATATTCTTTGATGACTGGGCTGCGGGCTGACTTGGCGTTGACACGTGGTGATATCTGGTTGGCTCGTATCTCTTTGCGAAATCAATCTAATCCTGGCCGTTGGGATGAGATCCAGTAGCTAGGAGAGGAGATTGACCCGATTTTGGCTCAGAATAGACAAAAAATAGATCTGTGTTAGAGAGACAAATTCGTAGGTCAAATTGGAAAATTTACAACATGAAAGTTGTGAGTAATCATTAGTCCTACCTTCTCACCAAAGGAATTTGGATTTGAAGAAACGAGCGCGAGTAGATCTTGGATTTACACCATCATATCTGAAATATTGCGATGCGAAATTCTCTAGCTGTGGTGGATGAAAAGAGGTGAGGATTGTCGGGATCGAAAGATTTTGACGAGATCTACAACTTTCGTTTTTTGTCCGAAGGTAAACGACGAAGTATAGATGGGTTAATAAGCGAAATAAGATTCGGGCATGTGTAGATTCAGGATTTCGAGAAGGGAAACTCATATAGCTGTGGCTCTACGGGTTTATATGCAGGTTTAGAATGGTGGAGAGGTAGGTCTTGGAGTAGGGAACAAGTAGAAACAAACGGAAGTCGATTTGGAGTCATAGATTAAAAGTTATAAGAGTTTAAATAGAGATAGGTTCGAAAAAATCGATTTGCACAAAAATTAAAGCATCCCTGGATCAATCTCTTCTTCGTGTACGCTGGCTGGTCCGGTCGGCTATAGTGGGCCGGCCCATTAGTTTTTTTTATTCTTTTTCTTTTTCCATTTTCTATTTATTTGTTTCCCTTATAACTTTTGCATACGAACTCCAAATGATACGATTCTTGTTTCTAAAATTTTCTAAAATCGAATAGATCATTGTAGGATCATAACTGTAATATTTTTACTAGTTTGAAAGTAGTGGATTTATAAATCCTTGTATATTTCATTTTATTTATATCTTTATGTGTTTGTATTTATTCCATAACTTTTTCATAATAGCTTCAAATGAGCTCAGTTTTGTTTCTAAAATTTTGTAATATTAATTGGATCTTTTTAGGCTATAATTATCAATAATCGATGTCTTAGCAACAATGGGTTTTTATAAATCCAATTTCATTCCTTTTAGGAACAAAGTGGCATATACTATTTAGGGTTTTAGTACTTTATTTATATTTAGGGATTTTTTTCTTGATGCAAATATGCAGTGCAATGCTCGTGAATGTCATGCAAATGCAAAAAAAATCTAGTCCCAATTACCAAAATCTTGGGATGTGATATTAGTGCTAAATATGGTCTTGATCCTCAAATTCTTGTTGATTATTGTAGAGCAGTTGCTTCTCATATTAATGCTCCTAAAAAAATTGGGACATGTATCATGAACCTTTTAAAGACACTTGCATGAAAAATAAAATTGTTATTAATGATTGCAATAAACATGCTCAAACTTCTGAAAGTACTATTTCTTATAAGCATGTTAATTTTTGTGGAGCACTTAGACCTTGTGAAAAGAATCAAATCAAATAAGAATATTGTATCCATCACAGAAATGAAAAAACTACAATGTGGGGCAGGGCTCTAAATGATCTTGGTAAAAAAGTTTATGCCCTCTATCCTTTTATTTGTGAACTTTGCCATAAAGTGGGTCATTTCAATTTTCAATGCTCAAGCTATGATAATAGCCTTTCTAATCCAATGAGTACTACAAGTTTGTATTGTGATGATATGATCACTCCTAATCAGCATGATGAACTTACATTATTTTTGGGGTATGAAGAGCTATCAAGAAAAACTTCTTTGGTAGATATGAGTGCTTTTGATATGAATAGCGTCATGCATGGTTGTCATCTTTATTGTGTTCATAATTTCCATGCAAATACTTACATACAAAATGTTGTAAAATATGAGACTTTACCAAAATATGACATGACTAATATGTGTTTTGTTCTTATTAATGAAAAGGAGAGATCCTCCAAAGTTTCTTCTATCGTTTCTGACAATAAACCAGGGTATGTTGGGAAGCTTCCTTTCAAGCCTCTACCTCTTAAAGAGTGGAAGAAGAAGAAGAAGAGGAGTAAAAGGAGAGAGGAAACAATATCTTCCCCTAAGCATGTTGCTCCTATTATAGTTTTTGCTAATGAGTCTGAACTCGATGATGTTCTTATGCTTGTGACCTATGGTAGTGATCATGATTGGGAAAAGCACACTACTTTTGATATTGGATATCTATTGGGTACCAATTCTGAAAATGATGATATTAATAATTGTTATACTATTAGTACTATCCATGTTCCTTCCAATGATGATATGTTTACAAATGAACACACTTTGGAAGATAGCTATTCTATTGCTTATGACGATATTATACCTCCAATGTATGATGATTACAATGATGAATATGATATTTTCAATCCACCTACTATTGAGGAAAAAATTAATTATGATTACAATATGCCTCCTATATTTGATGACTATGGTGATGATAATAATAATGATAGATATTTTGTTGAATTTGCTCCCACTACGATCAATAAGAATGACTATGCTTATATGGAGAGTAATAATTATTTTATGCATGTGGCTCATGATAAGAATGTTTTATGTGATAGTTATATTGTTATTTTTATTTATGATGCTACTGAAAGTTATTATGAGAGAGGGAAACATGGTTTTATGTATCTCAATAATATTAAGTTTCCCCTCTTTGTGTTGAAAGTTTTGATGTTGCCCTTGTTTTGCCTTCCTATGCTAGTAGCCTCTTGTTTCAATAATTTGTTTTCTTACAAAATTCCTTTGCATAGGAAGTGGGTTAGACTTAAATGTGTTAGATATTTTGTTCTTGATGCATACTTATATGTTCAATACATATGAGAGCATTATAGAAACTATCATGCCTATCTTAATGGCCATAAAGAAAGAGCTTTTGGGAGACAACCCATTATATTTTTGCTTTCAGTTTATTTTTGTTTATTTGAGTCTTGGAAGTTGTTACCTCTGTATCAACCTCTTCTTATCCTTTTTATTTCGTTTTTGTGCCAAGAGTAGCCTCTAATAGGAAGAAGGTAAGATTTGGGGAAGTTGCTGTCCCGAAACAGATTTCTGTGCTTCGCTATAAAAATCATAAAAAATCCCAATATGTCATATTGATCTGCAGTTTTTCGTGCGCATGCCCCTGGTTATTATCTAACTTTCTTTAGTTTTGCACTTTTCAATTTGATCAACATAAGATATTTCGAAAAAATCGATCTTTACCTGCTGTCTGTTTTGATAGATTTCGGCCATTATTTGCATTTGCCTCTTAATCAATTTCTTTTTTAGTTCTTTTGATCACAAGAGGTTTTAAAAGGAGTTGTTATAGTAGATTATGTTTTAATGGATGTTCTAATTGAATTTATACTAAACCCAAAGGTTTATTATCTTGCATACACTAATGTTGCTAATGAAGATTGTGTGAAGTTCTATATGAAGGAAGTTTTCAAGTGTAGGGAGAGAATGATGTGATGAGATGAATTATGGACAAAAGCACAAGCTTGGGGATGCCACCCATGTCACCCCAAGAAATATTCAAGAGGTACAAGCGTCAAAGCATGGGGATGCCCAAGGCATCCCCTTCTTCATCAACAAAAATCTCATGTCTTCTTTCAAGATACTATACTTTTATTGCTTCATGCACTATGTGTTGTTCTTCGAGCGTCTTTGTTTTTTTTAGTTTTTTTGCTGTGTTTTCTGCAATAAGTTTGTTGGATCCCTGCACACTTCTTTTGGAGAAGTCCCATCCCGTTCTTCATTGCCTAGAACACTCTAGTTTCACTCTTATTGTTCTGCGAGTGTTCTCTTTTGCTAGCACTATGTTTAGCTTTAGCTTTCTTCTTCTTTTTGCTTAGAACTTTTTAGTTCTTCTTTGCAATTAGGTGAGATAATATCTCTGGTCTTTATTGATTATTATATTTGTGAGTTGTTTCAAATAAGTTGATTGGTGTTAGAAAAGAGTAGAATGTTTCATGCTTATGGTGGTACAAAAATAAGCTTGTTTTGACTGTGGCTTAGACTTTATCATGTCATGTTAGATTTTTCTTTGAACATATTCTTAGTGATTATTGTTGTAGCATGACTTGTTTCAAACAATTGATATTTCTTAATGTTCCATGAAAGAATCATGCATTGTTTTAGCATACGGAAGCATAATATTGTGGTATTCTCCTTTAATGCTTTATTTGGGTTGACTTGGCACATGCTTACACCATGTTATGACTATGAACCAGTCACCTCAAGCCTTTATGATCATTTAGTTTTTGACTTGTAATATCACTTTATGCTTTGATTAATAATGTTTTGTCGCTATGCATGATTATGGCCATTATTTCTCTCTTAGTTGGTCGCTCACAATCTTTTGCTAGCCTCCACCTGTACTGAGTATGAGCTCTACTCGTGCATCCAACTCCCAAGAAACCAAGTTATTCCAAAGAGTCCACTATAAATTCCTATGCATGGTGTGTTGCACCATTCCAAGTATATTCATGTTTTTATCTATCTTACAAATTAAAATTTTGTTATGTGAAAATTAGTGATTAAAGCTCTCACGAACTTGAAGGCGTATTTTATTTCTTGCACTTAATAAACCTAAACCATTGTGACTATCTTATGATGCTTATATTCTTACGAATTTTAAGTTGGGAGTTAGCAAAACCATGCTGTCATGGGGCGCGCTTTCAATATTACACTTATTTCTTTTTAGTTGATATCATGTTCTTTTGTTTATGGATGTCGTCGGTGTGAAATGAGTTGGGAGCTTGTAATTCCATGGAGTTTGTATATGTGTTAGAGAAACTCCTGGGCGGCCAGCCTAAGCCATGCCTAATCATGGTAGAAACTTGCATCATAACCATAATGAGAACTCTATGAAGCATCTTCAATAAAAAACTATGCTCATGGTAAATAAAAGGATCGCTGAGATGCTCATCGTCTGTTGCCTTGTCATTTTGATATGGCATAGCTCATGTGTCATGGGGAAAGGGGTACCCCATTGGCGTTTCTCTATGATACACATATACTTACAATGACAAGAACTTACCTGGGACCAAAGTTGAGTAGCATGAGGCCTCGGTACTCGTACTCAAGGGGCATGAGATTTTCAACTTGTGATTTATCAAGCATATAACTCATATGTTCCCTCACTTTAACCTTAATCACTTTAAGATGCTTATGATAGGGGTAATGAGAGCTCAAAGCTAATAAGTACCATAATTTTTGGAAGCTTTATAAAACCATTTAATCCCTACTTCCCACTGCGAAGGGCCTTTCTTTTTTACTTTTTGTTGAGTCTCCATCTTCTATCTTTATGCACCCGCTAAGAGAGCGTAGTTGTCATTCTGAGTTCAATG
Organism: Avena sativa; assembly: GCA_916181665.1. Lineage (NCBI taxonomy): Eukaryota > Viridiplantae > Streptophyta > Magnoliopsida > Poales > Poaceae > Avena > Avena sativa. The sequence continues at coordinate 52,839,053 of OV702298.1, read as the reverse complement.
TGCATTGTCCCAAAACTTGTTGATTGATTCATAATTATGGTATTGCTTGTTCTTAAATTATTTGTATCTAGTCACCCTTATGAACTTTGAAGGTGTCCTATGCATTTATGTTTTGCTACTTCATGAAGGAGAAGATGAATACCACTCTTGCTATGTTTTATATATGTGAAACAAACAAATGTCTTTCAAAGCATTATTCGTGATCTTTTGTTTGTGTTGCCTTTCATGTTGCAACATAGCTGCTATGTCTTATTGTTAGAAATATATCTTTCATGCTTATGTTTAGAGTACTTTGATCCCAGCTATCAATGCTTTGTAATACCTTGGTCAAGATTGTGTTGGTGCATGTCACCTCAAAAATTATTCTTTTTATCACTTACCTACTCGAGAACGAGCAGGAGTTAAACTTGGGGATGCTGATACGTTGCAAACTTATCTATAAGTTTTGATGCTCCATGCTTGTTTTGCACCAATTATCTTATATTTTTGTATACAATTTGTGGCATTTTTAAGAATTTTCTGGAACTAAAATATAACAAGTGCCACAGAGTCAGTTTCCTGTTTTCTACTCTTTTTTGTATTTTATAAAATATAGTAAACAAATATATCGGAATTGGACAAAACAAAAGCCGAAGTTCCTATTTTTTCTGACATGAGACGGAGTCCGGAGGAGAGGGTGAGTCGCACCCCAGGGCGGCCATACCTGGTCCAGGTGCGGCCAGGGTGCCGCCCTACGGTGTGCCCCCCTCGAGCATCCACCGACCTCGCCTCTCCACCTATATATACGCCTCCCCGAGAAAACCCTAAGTACCAGATCAGAATTCCACGACAAGTTCCGTAGTGCCGCCACCACCAAAGACGAGATTCGGGGGACAGAAGTCTCTGTTCCGGCACCCTGCCGGGACAGGGAATTGCCCCAAAGCCATCTCCATTGACTGAAAGATAGCACCCTCTGATTCACACACAAGCGGCAGGGGAAATGTACTTCTGAGTTTTCATAATAAGCTCTAACAAACTCAATAAATCGTACAACACCAGAGATATGTTTAGGGATGCCTAATGGAGCAACCTACATCCCAAATATCTCCATCTGTTTAATTATGACATACAAGATTGGTTCTTAATTAGTAAAAGAAAATCAGGAAACAAATAGATGGAGTACATAAACTATATATGCCCATGTATTTTAGCAAACATATTGACATCAATAATCGGAGAAGGTACTTAAGAACATAGATCAAGCCTAGAATCAACTATGACCATGTAGACTGAGGATAAATTAAACTACGTATATGAGGAGGAAGATCGGGTGAAATAGAAATAAATTGCCAACCAGATCAAGCTAGAGATAGAAGGACTACCGTGGGATCCACGTGACCACCAGTGCGTCTCAAGAACACCGATGGGTAGGGAATGCTTCTTCGAGCGCACGGTGGTGAGATGAGGAGCGGCGGTGAGCGCGTCTGTTTTGTGGGCTTCCAAGGGGGTGAGGGTCTAGGCGGCGAAGGGTGAATGTTAACACAACGCGAACGGGTGGGGAGGGATAACCCTGCTTTGGAACCACCATATACATGGCCCCCTATCAGTGACCATAGATCAAAATTGACCAATTTTGGCTAAACCGAGATGAACTAGTTAAAGTGGCGAAATCAGAACGGAAACTTGAAAAATCATAAAACACGTGCATTGTCCGTTAAATATATGTATTAATTTGTGTGAAATTATGGAAGTTGGCATTTTGAGCCATATCTTATCTCATCTTACCACTTTGAATATTGACCATTGTATTAAGACTCGTGAATCCCAACATTGCTAGCCGTCGGATCTTCTTTTCCATTCTATTAGCACCTAATGCTAGAAGATACTATTGATTGTCTTTAGCACAATAAACACTATGTTCTAGAGTCTTCTCCATCATTTCTTTTGACCATGTTACCAAAATTGACATGTTTTTAGTAAAGTGTCATATTGTCAATTTATTGGAAAAATTTAGCCAGTAAGATTGATATGGTTTATCCATTAAACATGTTACTTTTTGTGACAATTGGCACGATGTCATATTGAGCCATAACCTTTGAAGTTGCTTCACAACCAAAAAAAAGTTGTCACTTGGAAAAATAAAATTAGATTTTCCCTTTGTAAGAAAAGCTCGATTGGCCAAGATGCATCAAATGTACAGAGTACAAAACATGGACATGGTATCATCAACTATGGCTATGCAGGTAAAAAAACAAATAATGGTTACAACCTTAGTCATTTATTTGAAAGACGGTAGATGTCTATCAACTCATTAAATACTCGAAAGCGTATAGGCGTCTGGGTCTATCTGACGGGGACAGTACAAGCTTCTCCATAAGTTTGTATAAATCTAAAGCTTTTGATCACCTTATCAAAACGTTGATTCTAGCTCCGGGATGCTTGCTTCAATCCATAAATGGACCGCTGAAGTTTGCATACCTTGTTAGCATCTTTAGGATCGACAAAACCTTTGGATTGTACCATATACAACTCTTCTTCAATGTCACCATTGAGGAACGCCATTTTCACATCCATCTGTCATATCTCATAATCGTAATATGCAGCGATTGCTAACAAAATCCTCATAGACTTTAGCTTCTCTACCGTTGAGAAAGTCTCATTGTAGTCAACTCCTTGAATTTTTTGGAAACCTTTCACGACAAGTTGAGCTTTATAGACGGTTACATTACTATCGGCATCTGTTTTCTTCTTGAAAATCCATTTGTTCTCGATAGCCTTGCGGCCATCCGGTAAGTCCACCAAAGTCCACACTTAGTTTTCGTACATGGATCCAATCTCGGATTTCATGGCTTCTTGCCATTTGTTGGAATCTGGGCTCATCATTGCTTCCTCATACGTTGTAGGGTCGTCGGTGTTGTCCACCAACATGACATTCATAACAGGATAATACCAATCAGGAGTGGTACGAGTCCTTGTCGACCAGCGAGGTATAGTAGTAACTTCGTTCGAAGTTTCATGATTATTATCATTAGCTTCCTCTCTTATTGGCGCAGGCAGCACATTAACATCTTCCGGTATTGGGCTACTCTCAAATCCGAGAGACGGTTTGACAACCTCGTCGAGTTCTACTTTCCTTCCAGTCACTTCTTTCGAGAGAAACTCCTTCTCGATAAAGGACCCATTCTTGGCAACAAAGATTTTGCCTTCGGATCTATGATATAAGGTATACCCAACTGTTTCTTTAGGGTATCATATGAAGACACATTTTTATGCTTTGGGTTCAAGCTTGTCGGGATGTAACTTCTTTACATAAGCTTTGCAATCCCAAACTCTAAGGAATGACAATTTAGGTTTCTTACCAAACCACAATTCATACGGTGTCGTTTCAACGGATTTCGATGGTGTCCTATTTAAAGTGAATGCGGTTGTTTCTAATGCATAAACCCAAAATGATAACGGTAAATCTGTAAGAGACGTCATAAAATGAACCATATCTAAGAGGGTTCGATTACGACGTTCAGACAAACCATTATGTTGTGGTGTTCCTGGCGATGTCAATTGTGAAAGTATTCCGCATTTTTTTAAATGCTCGCCAAACTCGTAACTTAGATACTCACCTTCATGATCGGATTGTAGAAATTTAATCTTCTTGTTACGTTGATTCTCTACTTCACTTTGAAATTCCTTAAACTTCTCGAAAGTTTCAGACTTATGTTTCATGAAATAGATATACCCATATCTACTCAAGTCATCCGTGAAAGTAAGAACATAACGATAACCACCGCGTGATGCCACACACATTAGGCCACACACATCGGTATGTATGATTTCCAATAAGTTTGTAGCTCGCTCCATTATGCCAGAGAATGGAGTCTTAGTCATTTTTCCCATTAGACATGCTTAGCATCTTTCAAGTGATTAAAAATCAAGTGATTCAAGAAGTCCATCGGAATGGAGTTTCTTCATACGCTTCACTCCAATGTGACCAAGATGAAAGTGCCACATGTATGTAGAATTATCATTCAATTCTATATTATGAACATGTGTATCACTACAATCGAGATTCAATAATAATAGACCATCTATCATAGGCGCATGACCATAAAAGATATTACTCATTTAAATCGAACAATCATTATTCTCGGACTTAAACAAGTAACCGTCTCGCAATAAACAAGATCCAGATATAATGTTCATGCTTAACGCAGGCACCAAATAACAATTATTTAAGTATAAAACTAATCCCGATGGTAGATAAAGAGAGAGCGTGCCGACAGCGATCACGTCAACCTTGGAGCCATTTCCAACGCGCATCGTCATCTCGTCTCTCGCTAGTCTTCATTTATTCTGCAGCACCTGTTTCGAGTTACAAATATGAGCAACCAAACCAGTATCAAAACCTAGGCACTACTACAATTACTAGTAAATTACACATCAATAACATGTATATCGAATATACCTTTCTTCTTGATGTTGCCGTTCTTCAGATCTGCCAGGTACTTGGGGCAATTCCGCTTCCAGTGACCTTCACCCTTGCAGTAAAAGCACTCAGTATCAGGCTTAGGAACAGCCTTGGTATTCTTTGTAGGCGCGGCATCTTTCTTGCCGCCCTTCTTGAAGTTACCCTTTTTCTTAGGCTTGCCTTGATTCTTGAAATTGGTGGTCTTATTGACCATCAACACTTGGTGATCTTTCTTGATCTCCACTACCGCAGATTTCAGCATGGAGAAGAGTTCAGTAACGTCTTGTCCATACGTTGCATGTTGTAGTTCATCACAAAGTTCTTGTAACTAGGTGGCAGTGATCGGAGGACACGATGAATCCCTAATGCATTAGGAATCGTTATTCCCAAGTCTTGGAGTTTATTGGTGTGCCCAGACATTTTGAGCACATGCTCACTAACGGAGTTGCCCTCTTCCATCTTATAGTTAAAGAACTTATCGGAGGCTTCATATCTTCCAACTGCCGCATGAGTCTCAAATATCATTTTGAGCTCACGAACAATATCATGAGGGTCATGGTTCTCAAACCGCTTCTCAAGCTCTGATTCCAAACCGTACAAGATGGCACACTGAACTGTGGAGTATTGATTATTCCAAGTGAGGTAAACATTTTTCACCTCATCGGTAGCATCAGCTGCAGGTGGGTCACCCAGTGGTGCATCCAGCACATAGGTCAACTGACCAACATTGAGGACAATCCTCAAGTTGGATAACCAGTCCGCGAAGTTGCTTTCATTATTTTTCAACTTTTCTTTCTCTAGGAACGCATTAAAATTGATGGTAGGGGCTGCCATGATCTACAACATATTTATAAAGAGTTTAGACTAAGTTTATGATAAATTGAGTTCAAATTTAATTCTTAAATTAACTAGGTGAACTCCTACTCAAAACAACATCCCTCACATTGTTTTAGTGATCACAAGAACCAAATCCACTACACCAAGTCCAATCATCACGAGAGATGATGTAGCTTCAAAGGCGAACAATCAACATGTTCATCATATCATCTATATGAATCATGCTTTACCTTTCGGTATTCTGTGTTCCGAGATCATGCCTATACATGCTAGGCTCGTCAAGGTTAACCTTAGTATCCGCATGTGCAAATCTGGCTTGCACCCGTTGTATGCACACGTAGAATCTATCACACCCGATCATCATGTGTTGCTTCGAAACGACGAGTCTTAGAAATGGTGCCTACTAAGGATGAACACTTTATTACTTGATATTTAGTGAGAGGGATCATCTTATAATGTTACTGTCACAATATAAGCAATACAAGATGCATAAAAGGATTAACATCACATGCAATTCATAATATGTGATATGATATGGCCTTTCTTCTTGTGCCTTCGATCTCCATATCCAAAGAACGAACATGATCTCCATCATCACCGGTGTGGCGTCAAGGTCAATGGCGCCGCTTCATGGTTGTTCTCCACCAACATCAACTATTACAACTACTTTGATGAATAGACACGCATGTCTTAAACGAAATTTAAAGACAATGATGACCCACAAGTATATGGGGTGTATCGTAGTACTTTCGATAAATAGGAGTGTCGATCCCAACGAGGAGCAGAAGGTGTTGACTAGTGATATGGAGCAGGAACTCTCTGTAAATACTTAGCAAACGGATTTTTAGGGGTTTTCTGATAAAGAAAAGAAATAAAGTGCAAGTAATAAATACAACGAACAATTGCAGCAAGTGTCCCAATCCATTCTTAGCAAAGGACAAGCCGGTGGAAATACTTATAAGGACCAAACGTTCTCGAGGACACATGGGAATTATGTCAAGTGCTTTCGCTTCAAATAGCTAAGTACCCTTCTTTGGTGTTGTAAGTGTTGTGTGGGTGAACCTGTGCTAAAGTACCGACCTTACTTGGACTAATACATACCTTTGATTAAAACCCCTGCAAGCATCCGCAACTATAGGAAAGCAATTAAGATATAAATCTAACCACAACCTTAAACTCTGAGATCCTACGCTCCCTTGTGCAATGGTGTCCTAACGGGGGTTTAGGTTTCTATCACTCCGGCAACCCCACAATTAGTAGCCAAATACACAATGCATTCCCCTAGGCCCATAAATGGTGAAGTATCATGTAGTTGACGTTCACATGACACCACTAGAAGAATAGCACCACAACTTAAATAAAACCATTGAATAATATCTCAACACAAATCCACTACTAACAACATGACTTCTCCCATGTCCTCAAGAACTAAACAGACTACTCACAAGACATCATATGGATCAAGATCAAAGATGATATGGTGATGGATAACAATCTGAACATAAACAATAATCCAATGGTTCCACTCATAAGCATCTACTACAATAGTAGTCAACACCGGGAAAGTTTCCCCTAAGAACTATGCAAGTATTCAACACAATTGTTACAGTGGGATGGAGTGGTGATGATGGTGCTGGTGGAGATGATGGTGTGGATGATGATGATGATCCCGATGAAGTCTAGCTTGACAATGGTGTTGATGGCGACGATCTCCCCTCTCCGGGAAGGAATTTCCCCATCAGAAATCTGTTTGTCGGAGAGTTCTTTCTCAATCGTTGTTTTCCACCCCACAGAGGCGGTGGAATCTTTCTGTGGTTGCCCCCGTGTATTAGAGTTCCGAGGAGAAGATATAGGCGAGAGGACGGAGCCGGAGGTGGGCCAGGTGGGCCACACCCCCTGTAGGCGTGGCCAGGGGTGGCCCGCGCCTGGGGGGTATGGGCCCCCTGTGGCCCATCTACGCCTCCCATTCTGGCTTTCTTCGTCTTCTAGGAAAATATGGTTTTCCATGATTTTTCTGGTATTTTTCTGATCTTCGCGAAATTGCATCAAACACCTCTTTTTCCATCAGAATCCTGACTCTGGCAGTTCATCCTCCAAGAATCATCCAACATGCAAAAACATATGAAAAGACATAAGTAACACCTCTTAATATGAAATATATCAATGAATAGAGGCAAATTATGATATAGAATGGTGATGCAAATTGGACGTATCAACAACCATAAGGCTCCTTCCCGTTGCCAACTTACAATAAGGATCATTGCATAGATCATATATAATAACAATCATAGCCATATCACATCACAACACAAGCCCTGCAAAAACAAGTTAGACACCTCTAATTTTCTTTGCATATTTTACGTGGTTGGGGCTTTCGAATAAGAACCATTCTAACTTACGAACATGAACCACAACGTTGATACAAGTATTGTCAAGTGCTTGTTGTAAATTGAATCTTCACTATGGTGGGAGAGACAGACACCCGCAATGCCACTTGTGCAATGCAAGTTGCATGTTGAACATGGAGCAAGTCTCATGTATGATGACATGTAAGGTTAGCCTGGGCCGCTTCATCCCACCATCCCGCAAGATGCAAAGTACACAAAAATCAAACGACAACAAAAGCATCAACACCCACAAAACCATTGTGTTCTACTTGTGCAACAGATCTACGCATAGAGTCGTCTTTGATACCACTGTAGGGGTTCACAACATGGAAAATAAAAAAATTCTATCACATGAACACACAAAAGCCAAGATCTAATCTACGAGATCGGTGCAACGAGTTTATAGAGTACTAACCCTCATAGATCCAAAGCGTTTAACGAGATTGGATTCTCGTGGTTGATGTAGTCGTTCACTTGTCGATCTCAAGATCGTGTAGAAGATCCTTTCGGCGCCATGTTCCGGCAGCGCTTTCGCAGTCGGTCACACGTACGATAGTCGATGAAGACCTTCCTCTCCCTTGTTCCAGCAGGGCAGCAGAGGTTTGTGGATCTCTACAGAATCCCAACAGCACGACGGTGTGGTGGTGGTGGAGAAGAGATTACTACAGGGCTTCGCCTAAGCCAGAGCAGCTGTATGGATGAGAGAGGGAGGCGCCTAGCGGATAGGGTTTTGGGTGAGAGAAAAGGGGGCGCCCCTTGTAAGGTTCCCAACCTTTAATAAGGTAGAGATCCCTGTGTTTACAATGCTAGTCCCTGGATCAATAGGTAGCATCCACAGTTAAGATGTAATATCAAGAAACAAAGGTCATAATACAAATATATAACCAGGAATAACATAATTTATTATATCTTACATAGCTCATTTGGCTATCTCATTACAATGCAGCAGAATATAACAATAGCATGGGGTCCTTCATCTTCAAAGTGCCACAGGCAGACATGTTGGTTGTAGACTTGTAATCCTAATCAATAAACTTCTCTAACATCAAACAAACCTGCAACATAATAAGTTACAGCCACAAGGGTTAATACATTTGAATTGTATTGGCAAGTGATACTATGGTAGTATAGTGGAGTCTATCATCTATATGCATTTGGCTAAGTGGAGCTTAGGCTTGCTTTGCTCAAAATAGATTTTTCCTTATCATTTGAAAACTCTAAGTTTTTGCTTGACAAAATCTTTCCCAAGGCATCTCCCAATAGAAATTGGTGATCCTTCAATCTCTTGTTCACCCACAAGATTTTAACTTGGAAATTGGGATGAGGAGATTCTTGATAGCTTCCATGTCTTGATGCTCAAATTGTCCTTTTCCAGGGACATGGCTAAGTACTTAGATTTTACACTCTGCAGAGGTGGTGCACTTTCCCCACAAGACTTGGTTTCACCAAGACAAGATCTTTCAGAAGCCTTCCCTTAGACCAGAATGGACGCGCTCCAACCTATCAAACCCCTACCACCAACTGTCCATTTGGCTAAGTTATTGCAACCTATATGATCCAGGCAGAGCCCATCATGCCAAGTGGCTGCACTTGAAGCTTCTCAACATTTGACATCTCAAATCTCTTTGTTCCTGGGTGGCATTCCACAAGTGTGATACACAAGGTTCACTAGTCCCCTGGCCTTGTGTAACCACTCAACACAAACCATTCCTTCCATTCCACCCAGGTGATTCATTCACTTAGTTGTTTTATTAAACAAAACACAAGTCCTTGACTTGGAAATATTCCATAGTATGAATATATATTCCACCCTTGTTTTCTATTAGCTAAGCTAAGCATGATAGTAGTAGGAATCTTAACTTAGGAAATTTCTACTAAGGTTTCATCTACTAGGATTTCCCATGGCATAGTTTATACTAAGCAAAAATTCCATGCAAGTCCTACTTAGAAATTATCACTAATGCATAGTGAAAATAATGGGACAAAAGTATGAAGCATCACTTGCCTTTTTGGTAGAGAATATAAGTTCACTCCTTGATCTTTGTAACAATCACACTCTTCAAGTTCCACTACAATTCAATCAAGCAAGCAATATTTCAATCTACCATTCAAGCAAAACATCACATAAAATGATAGAACAAACAATGCATGCAAGCATGCTAAAGATTGTTTTATTTACAAAAGTAGTTTATAATTGGTTATAAACATTCTAAAACACTTTATTGGTCATTTTATAAAGTGGCAAAACTATTTGCAAAAGATTTTATCTATAAACCATTTTTAAACCAAATCATTATTTTATGTGGTTGAAAATGTCTTTAGTAAAGCAATAATTTTTATAGGATTCACCAAATACATTTTCAAATCATAAAACTTGGTGTTTGGGGCCAGGAAGTTTAAATCAAGACATTTCTCAAAGGTTTTCCTCCAAAATCATTTTTAAACCATAATCAATATTTTTATTTGGCTAGAAATGTTTTTAAATCAAAGATTCATTCTTTTGCTTCACCAAATACATTTTTGAAACCACCAATTGATTTCTAGGGTCAGTAGGTTCAAAACAAACCATTCTCCAAAGATTTTATCCCCAAAATCATTTTAGAACAATTTTTATATCCTAAACATGCTTACATAAGTTTCTGCAAAAACAATCAATTAACAGAAACATTTTACTAAACAAAGTTCATGGTCAGAATACTTGTTTTGCTGAATCTATTAATATAAAATTTGCAAAATTTGGACGTGTGGTTTGAAAGTTATGGATTTTACAAATTTGAACATCTAATAGGAAAGTTTCTGGTTTTTAAAACAGTCACAGGCCATGTGGCTTGTTCCTATTCGCCGGTACCACTTCGGCTGGATCGCGCTCTCTGGTGCGTTGGATCGAAAGCAGATCATGTGGCTCAGAATCAAACGTACCCCTTCGGTTAAAATTCTATCGTGGCCACTGGATCGTAATCGCACGGCGCACAGCGTGCCTGCCAGAGATGGGCGGCGCTGGTGGCGGCAGGTGGCGGCGCTGGCTCTGCCTACGGCGTCGCGGTGGTTACAGGAAGCAAGGGAGGAAGGGGAAGGGCTCACAGTGATCGCAGGGGTATGGCGAAGCTCAAGGTGGTATTCGAGTAGCAGGGGGCGCACGGGTGTCATCGGAATTCCTCGTCGGAGATGCTCCTGGCGTTAGGTGCGGTCAGTCGTTGTTGGTGGCGAAGCTACAGAGTGCGCTAAGACGAGTGGAAGACACAGTCAGATGCGCAAGGTCGTGGCGAGGATGCGTGCATGAAAGAGAAAGAGAGGGGCGGTCATATTCTTACCCGAGGCTTCGCCGGAGAGAAAACGGACGATGGAGGCGGTGGTCGTCGTCGTTGCCGAGGTTCTGGGGCGCGCGGGGGCGAACTGATGTCACTAGGAGGTGCACTAGGGTCTGTGGAGCACGCGTGTGTGGTCGAGGGGGCGAGGAGCGACGTCGACTGGCTGGAATCGCTCGCGGAGCTCACCGGAGACAGCGGCAGTGCAAAGCAAAATGGAGGCAGCCTGGTGGCGAGGAGGGCGTGGCGATGGAGAGGAAAGAGAGAGAGGACGCAGGCAAATAAGAGGGCATGGTCGCGGGGTGGAGTAACGCAGGCAATAAAGCGTATTGACACCGGCTTCAACGGCCAGAAACGGCGAGGAGGAAAGAGGGGCGCGGTCAGCGGCGGGTGAAGACGATGGTGAGGTGGCGGTGGGGTCGTCTGGCAGCGAGAGAGAGTGTGTGGGGGTGGGGTCCATCGGTCAGTCGCTGAGCGGGTGCAGGCGATGGTGCGAATCGTTTTTCTCGCGGGGTGGGTAGATGGGCTAACTGGGCCTTAGTGGGCTGCCAGATGGGTTGGATCTGTTTTATATTTTTTTTGTACTGTTTTCTTTTCTTTTTCTATCCTTATTTTTCTGTTTTGATTTTATTTAATCAATTCAAACACTCATTTGAATTCAAACCTCAACCAAAATTGGTGTAGGTTTAAATACTGATTAGTAATATAATCTGAAGTTAATTTTGGAATAAAATTTTATTCTTTTTGGGGTCTTTTTAATTATCCAAATAAGCCCTTGTTTTAAATCAAATAAGATTTAATAATAATTTCAAACACCATTTAAATTTCTAAATCCTTCCAAAACTTTTTAGTAGGTTTTTCATTTGTTTAATAGGGTGTCAAATAATTCATCTTGAATTATTTGGAAAGTGTTTAATATGATTTATAAATCATTTGAATTGGGTATTTGTTTTAATTCCAATGGAATTAAATATAGTTTTAATTCCATAATTTTATTTAGAAGTTTCCTTTGATCTTATTATTTAAGTTAATTAAACAACTTTTAATACACTTGGGTAAATTCCAAATATCTTTTCCCATGATTTAATTAATCATTTCTAATAGGGATTTTATATTTATTCAATAGAATTTTGTTAATGCCATTTTATTTGGAAATTCTTTATCCTTTTATTTTATTTGGATTTGGATTAAATTCATTCCATTTGCTTATGGTCTTGGCCAAGTTTTAATTTGGTCTTTCAAATACCCTTCATTTAATAATTCTATCCTTATCTTATAGAATCCATATCTTTTATTTATAGATCCAAACTTGGTGATTCCAATTTGTAAAATCTTATTTAGAATTTATTTATCCTTTTAAATATTTTTAGGATTAATTGCTCACCATTGGTTATGGAATTTTAGATAGATGCTTTATTAGCTTTGGAAATTACTTTTCCTTATCTTATTACATTCATAAGATTTTATTTATGGCTCCAAATTGAATGAAATCAACTTACATGGTTTTATAATATTTCCATTTGTCATCCTTGATCATTTTGAAATGTTTGTTTGACAAATTTCTATTTGGATCAAATCCATAGGCTTGGAGATAACTTGGAAATGATTTTATTCCATTAGGGTTTAGGGTTTGGATTTATTTTCCAAGTGTTTAAATTTCCAGATGCATTTTGTGAGGAATGCATTTCTCTTTATTTGGATTTTGTTGAATTCAAACTTTAATTAAAGTTTGTTCAAGATGGGATTTTAAGTTTCCATTTAGAAACAAAAGTTTCTTTTCACCCTAAAATTCAACAATAATTTATTTTGTTTATTTATTTTCACATTACAAGATTTGGAAAATCTTGGGATGTGACAGGCTACCACCCTTAAAATAAATCTCGTCCCGAGATTTGGGGAGGCTAGGGTTACAAGTTGGCTCAAAACAACTAGGGTACTACCACCCTTAAAAATTTTCCAACTAGATTACTTCTTGACTTGCTTGAGGTCTTGATGAAGCTTCTCTAGACACTTGTCTGCATAATGACCTAGCTCTTTGCATTTGAAACACATCACTTGGCTATAATATTTCTTCTTCATGGGTATCAATTCCTCTTGTTTATTTCCTTGTTTCTTCTTCTTTTCTGGGCAATCACTGGCATAGTGTCCCATTTCTTTGCAATTGTAACATTGCAACTGGCTTATGTCCTTCTTCTTCTTTTTGGGTCTCTCCAAAGCTAGGAGTTCTTCTAGTTCATGCTCTTCATACTTCACCACAAAGGTGGGAAATCTTTCTCTCTTCTTGGGGCATTTACTAGAGATATGACCTTCTTCTTCACAAGAGTAGCAACACTTTGTGATCTCCTTGGATTTGGCCTTATGGTGCCTAGTTTTGACTTTGCCTTCATCCTTCTTGGTAGAAATTGTTCCTTCATTGCAACTGGCTTATGTCCCATTTCTTTGCAATTGTAACATTGCAACTGGCTTATGTCCTTCTTCTTCTTTTTGGGTCTCTCCAAAGCTAGGAGTTCTTCTAGTTCATGCTCTTCATACTTCACCACAAAGGTGGGAAATCTTTCTCTCTTCTTGGGGCATTTACTAGAGATATGACCTTCTTCTTCACAAGAGTAGCAACACTTTGTGATCTCCTTGGATTTGGCCTTATGGTGCCTAGTTTTGACTTTGCCTTCATCCTTCTTGGTAGAAATTGTTCCTTCATGAGGGTTTTCAAATTGTTGTTGCACTCCACCTTGTTTCCTTTGTTGAACTATGGAATAGATGGGGCAATGGATAGGGACATGATTATTTCCTTCACATAAGTAACAAGTAGCTTGAGATGTGAGGCATTGATTATTTGGATGTTTCTCTTCACAATTGGGGCATTGATCTTCATGACCCTTGGAAGTGTGATCCTTGTCTCCACAAATATTGCAAGCTTGGGTTCCTTCTAGAATATCATCTTTGTCATCCTTGTTGTCACAAACTCCTTTGGAAGAGTTGTTTCCCATGTTGATTATTTGATCTGTCACCTTATGCAACAATTGGGTTTGGGTTTCCAAAAACCTTTGCATGGTTGATCTACCTCACTGGTGTTAGCTATAAATTGAGCTGTCACTTGGTTCAACTGGGTTTGGGTTACTATGAGTTCTCTCATGTTGATCTCTTGGTTGTTGTTGTTGTCACCATCCTTGATGTTGGTGTTCCTTGGAGTAGTCATCTGTTTGGGTTGGTTTGGGATTAGAATATGCAAAATATTTCTAAGGGAATAATTATAATCACACACATCACAATTCACTCAAGCAAAGTGCAAGCAATCCCAAACAAGCATTCTACTCAAACAACAAGTTTCAAGCATATCTTTAGGCAACCAAAAATATTTTTGTTACACCACATAAGTTGGTGGGTTTGACTTAAACTAAATATGGTGGTCCATCTATATGGTTCACTTGAGATTTTTCAATCCTTCTTAGTTGATTCTTCTTGAATGAGTTCTTTGTATCCTTGGAAAAATTCTTGGTCACAAAAACTTCAAAGGTGATGATGACTCCCAAGTTGTGTTTCCTTAGTCTTCAAGTCTTGAGAAATATTTCTTGTCTCACTTGTAGTCCTTAGTGATATCCAAGGTTGAAGTCCTTGTTGAGAATAAGGTAGAAATTACTTGAAGATGTTGAAGTCATTAGAGTTGATGAAGTCCTTTGCACATGGTGAAGTCTTTGGCCATGGGGTAGGCTTTTTCCATCAAGTTGAAATAGAAGAGATGTAGAGTCAAAACCAAAATGGTTGAGCAAAGAGTTTACAAGATTGTTTGTAAATAATTTTGGAACAAATACAACTCCTATTTTTCTAAGGGGTTTGTCCAATCCTAGGTTTACAAATCCTACAGGCAACACAATGCTCTGATACCATCTATAAGGCTCCCAACCTTTAATAAGGTAGAGATCCCTGTGTTTACAATGCTAGTCCCTGGATCAATAGCTAGCATCCACAATTAAGATGTAATATCAAGAAACAAAGGTCATAATACAACTATATAACCAGGAATAACATAATTTATTACATCTTACATAGCTCATTTGGCTATCTCATTACAATGCAGCAGAATATAACAATAGCATGGGGTCCTTCATCTTCAAAGTGCCACAGGCAGACATGTTGGTTGTAGACTTGTAATCCTAATCAATAAACTTCTCTAACATCAAACAAACCTGCAACATAATAAGTTACAGCCACAAGGGTCAATACATTTGAATTGTATTGGCAAGTGATACTATGGTAGTATAGTGGAGTCTATCATCTATATGCATTTGGCTAAGTGGAGCTTAGGCTTGCTTTGCTCAAAATAGATTTTTCCTTATCATTTGAAAACTCTAAGTTTTTGCTTGACAAAATCTTTCCCAAGGCATCTCCCAACATAAATTGGTGATCCTTCGATCTCTTGTTCACCCACAAGATTTTAACTTGGAAATTGGGATGAGGAGATTCTTGATAGCTTCCATGTCTTGATGCTCAAATTGTCCTTTTCCAGGGACATGGCTAAGTACTTAGATTTTACACTCTGCAGAGGTGGTGCACTTTCCCCACAAGACTTGGTTTCACCAAGACAAGATCTTTCAGAAGCCTTCCCTTAGACCAGAATGGACGTGCTCCAACCTATCAAACCCCTACCACCAACTGTCCATTTGGCTAAGTTATTGCAACCTATATGATCCAGGCAGAGCCCATAATGCCAAGTGGCTGCACTTGAAGCTTCTCAACATTTGACATCTCAAATCTCTTTGTTCCTGGGTGGCATTCCACAAGTGTGATACACAAGGTTCACCAGTCCCCTGGCCTTGTGTAAACACTCAACACAAACCATTCCTTCCATTCCACCCAGGTGATTCATTCACTTAGTTGTTTTATTAAACAAAACACAAGTCCTTGACTTGGAAATATTCCATAGTATGAATATATATTTCACCCTTGTTTTCTATTAGCTAAGCTAAGCATGATAGTAGTAGTAATCTTAACTTAGGAAATTTCTACTAAGGTTTCATCTACTAGGATTTCCCATGGCATAGTTTATACTTAGCAAAAATTCCATGCAAGTCCTACTTAGAAATTATCACTAATGCATAGTGAAAATAATGGGACAAAAGTATGAAGGATCACTTGCCTTTTTGGTAGAGAATATAAGTTCACTCCTTGATCTTTGTAACAATCACACTCTTCAAGTTCCACTACAATTCAATCAAGCAAGCAATATTTCAATCTACCATTCAAGCAAAACATCACATAAAATGATAGAACAAACAATGCATGCAAGCATGCTAAAGATTGTTTTATTTACAAAAGTAGTTTATAATTGGTTATAAACATTCTAAAACACTTTATTGGTCATTTTATAAAGTGGCAAAACTATTTGCAAAAGATTTTATCTATAAACCATTTTTAAACCAAATCATTATTTTATGTGGTTGAAAATGTCTTTAGTAAAGCAATAATTTTTATAGGATTCACCAAATACATTTTCAAATCATAAAACTTGGTGTTTGGGGTCAGGAAGTTTAAATCAAGACATTTCTCAAAGGTTTTCCTCCAAAATCATTTTTAAACCATAATCAATATTTTTATTTGGCTAGAAATGTTTTTAAATCAAAGATTCATTCTTTTGTTTCACCAAATACATTTTTGAAACCACCAATTGATTTCTAGGGTCAGTAGGTTCAAAACAAACCATTTTCCAAAGATTTTATCCCCAAAATCATTTTAGAACAATTTTTATATCCTAAACATGCTTACATAAGTTTCTGCAAAAACAATCAATTTAACAGAAACATTTTACTAAAAAAAGTGCATGGTCAGAAAGTACTTGTTTTGCTGAATCTAGTGATATAAAATTTGCAAAATTTGGACGTGTGGTTTGAAAGTTATGGATTTTACAAATTTGAACATCTAATAGGAAAGTTTTTGGTTTTTAAAACAGTCACAAGCCACGTGGCTTGTTCCTATTCGCCGGTACCGCTTCGGCTGGATCGCGCTCTCTGGTGCGTTGGATCTAAAGAAAATCGTGTGGCTCAGAATCAAACGTACCCCTTCAGTTAAAATTCTATCGTGGCCACTGGATCGTAATCGCACAGCGCACAGCGTGCCTGCCAGAGATGGGCGGCGCTGGCGGCGGTAGGTGGCGGCGCTGGCTCTGCCTACAGCGTCGCGGTGGTTACAGGAAGCAAGGGAGGAAGGGGAAGGGCTCACAGTGATCGCAGGGGTATGGCGAAGCTCAAGGTGGTCTTCGAGTAGCAGGGGGCACACGGGTGTCGTCGGAATTCCTCGCCGGAGATGCTCCTGGCGTTGGGTGCGGTCAGTCGTCATTGGTGGCGAAGCTACAGAGCGCGCTAAGACGAGTGGAAGACACGGTCAGATGCGCAAGGTCGTGGTGAGGATGCGTGCGTGAAAGAGAAAGAGAGGGGCGGTCAGATTCTTACCAGAGGCTTCGCCGGAGAGAAAACAGACGGTGGCGGCAGTGGTCGTCGTCGTTGCCGAGGTTCTGGGGCGCGCGGGGGCGAACTGATGTCACTGGGAGGTGCGCCAGGGTCTGTGGAGCATGCGTGTGTGGTCGAGGGGGCGAGGAGAAATGCAACTGGCCAGAATCGCTCGTGGAGCTCGCCGGAGACAGCGGCAGTGCAAAGCAAAATGGAGGCAGCCTGGTGGCGAGGAGGGCGTGGCGACGGAGGGGAAAGAGAGAGAGGACGCAGGCGAATAAGAGGGCATGGTCGCGGGGTGGAGTAACGCATGCAATCAAGCGTATTGACGCCGGCTTCAACGGCCAGAAACGGCGAGGAGGAAAGAGGGGCGTGGTCAGCGGCGGGTGAAGACGATGGTGAGGTGGCGATGGGGTCGTCTGGCAGCGAGACAGAGAGAGTGTGGGGGTGGGGTCCATCGGTCAGTCGCTGAGCGGGTGCAGGCGATGGTGCGAATCGTTTTTCTCGCGGGGTGGGTAGATGGGCTAACTGGGCCTTAGTGGGCTGCCAGATGGGTTGGGTCTGTTTTATATTTTTTTGTAGTGTTTTGTTTTTCTTTTTCTATCCTTATTTTTCTGTTTTGATTTTATTTAATCAATTCAAACACTCACTTGAATTCAAACCTCAACCAAAATTGGTGTAGGTTTAAATACTGATTAGTAATATAATCTGAAGTTAATTTTGGAATAAAATTTTATTCTTTTTGGGGTCTTTTTAATTATTCAAATAAGCCCTTGTTTTAAATCAAATAAGATTTAGTAAAAATTTCAAACACCATTTAAATTTCTAAATCCTTCCAAAACTTTTCAGTAGGTTTTTCATTTGTTTAATAGGGTGTCAAATAATTCATCTTGAATTATTTGGAAAGTATTTAATATGATTCATAAATCATTTGAATTGGGTATTTGTTTTAATTCCAATGGAATTAAATATAGTTTTAATTCCATAATTTTATTTAGAAGTTTCCTTTGATCTTATTATTTAAGTTAATTAAACAACTTTTAATCCACTTGGGTAAATTCCAAATATCTTTTCCCATGATTTAATTAATCATTTCTAATAGGGATTTTATATTTATTCAATAGAATTTTGTTAATGCCATTTTATTTGGAAATTCTTTATCCTTTTATTTTATTTGGATTTGGATTAAATTCATTCCATTTGCTTATGGTCTTGGCCAATTTTTAATTTGGTCTTTCAAATACCCTTCATTTAATAATTCTATCCTTATCTTATAGAATCCATATCTTTTATTTATAGATCCAAACTTGGTGATTCCAATTTGTAAAATCTTATTTAGTATTTATTTATCCTTTTAAATCTTTTTAGGATTAATTGCTCACCATTGGTTATGGATTTTTAGATAGATGCTTTATTAGCTTTGGAAATTACTTTTCCTTATCTTATTACATTCATAAGATTTTATTTATGGCTCCAATTTGAATGAAATCAACTTACATGGTTTTATAATATTTCCATTTGTCATTCTTGATCATTTTGAAATGTTTGTTTGACAAATTTCTATTTGGATCAAATCCATAGGCTTGGAGATAACTTGGAAATGATTTTATTCCATTAGGGTTTAGGGTTTGGATTTATTTTCCAAGTGTTTAAATTTCCAGATGCATTTTGTGTGGAATGCATTTCTCTTTATTTGGATTTTGTTGAATTCAAACTTTAATTAAAGTTTGTTCAAGATGGGATTTTAAGTTTCCATTTAGAAACAAAAGTTTCTTTTCACCCTAAAATTCAACAACAATTTATTTTGTTTATTTATTTTTCACATTACAAGATTTGGAAAATCTTGGGATGTGACACCCCTACCCCTCCTTATATGGGTGGAGGGGCGGCGGCCAGGGTTCCTAGCCCTGGCCGAGTCCATCCCCAACTCTCCTTGGCAGGCGGCAATGGAGAGGGAAAGGGAAACCTTTTTTCCTCAAGGTTTCCTTTCCTTCCTCCACTAGGACTTTGACTTTCAAACTAGGATTTGACTTTTCAAACTAGGATTTGACTATTCAAACTAGAGTTTGTTTCTCTCTTCCTTGTCCTTGGACGACTTGGCCTAGGGCACCATGCGCCTAGCCCATTAGGGTATGGTGCACTCCAAGTACCCCTTTCGGGGTGGTGGACCTTCCAGAACATTCTAGAAGCTTCCGGTCAAAACACCGAAAACATTTCCGAACCCTGGAAATTGGCTTTCCTTATATGAATATTATTCTCCAGACCATTCCGGATCTCCTCGTGATGTCCTGGACCCAATCCGGGACTCTGAACAACATTTGGTCTCAAACTCATATTCCATATATACTAAACAACATCGAATCCTTAAGTGTGTCTCCCTATGGTTCGTGAACTATGCAGACATGATCGAGACACCTCTCCGATCAATAACCATTAGAGGAATTTGGAAATCCATTATGGCTCCCACATATTTCTATGATGACTTTGTGATCGAATGAACCATCTACATACGATACCAATTTCCCTTTGTCTCGCGATATTTTACTTATCCGAGGTTTGATCGTTGGTATCTCTATACCTAGTTCAACCTCGTTACCGATAAGTACTCTTTACTCATTCCGTGATATGACATCCCTTGTGAACTAGTCACATGCTTGCAAGCCAATTGGATGACATTCCACCGAGATGGCCCCGAGTATATCTATCCGTCATATGGATGGACAAATCCCACTCTTGATCCATGTGCTTCAATACATACTTTCAGAATACTCAATGCCACCTATATAATCACCTAGTTACGAAGCGGTGTTTAATTTCATCAAAGTATTCATCCGGTGATGGTGATTAACATGATCTCATGGTCGAAGGATTAGGTTACTATGTATTTAAAAGCTTATAGCAAATGAACTATAAATGACTTGATCTTATGCTACGCTTTAACTATAGGAGTGTGTACATCACATCATTCTCCTAATGATATGATCTTGTTAATAATAACATATAATGTTCATGATCAGGAGACAATGATCATTTATTAATCAACAAGCTAGTCTAACAAGAGGCTTTACGAGGGACTCTTTTATGTTTACAAAACACACAAGTAATAATGTTTATGTTTACGGTTAATACAATTATAGCATGGGATGCAAACATTCATCATAAACACAAAGATATAATAATAACAACTTTTATTATTGCCTCTCGGGCATATCTCTAACACCAAGTAGATATCATGCACTTATGGATCCAAATTCGAGATACTTTCATTAAATTGCGGTAACACCATTCTGTTCCACAAATATAAGCATAAAGCTTGAACATTATTAAAAAATCCCTAAACCATAAACCCCCAAACTCCTAAATGACCCTGACTAATTAAGCAGGTATATTATCCAGATTCTAGATACTTTCATTAAATTGTGGTAAAAACATTATGTTCCACAAATATAAGCATAAAGCTTGAACATTATTCAAAATTCCCTAAACCCTAAACCCCTAATTAAATGACCCTGACTAATTAAGCAGGTATATTAGCCACTTATATATCAACATTTGAGATATACTTTCATTAAATTATGCTAACACCATTTCATTCCACGAATCTAAGCATAAAGCTTGAACATTATTATTGAAAATCCCTAAAACCTAAACCTTAAACCCTATTAACCCTAAACCCTCACCAAGCAGGTATCATGCGCTTTAAGATCAAAATTTGAGATATGTTCATCAAATTGCGCTAACACCATTCTAATTCATGACATGTATAACATTATTGAAAAATCCCTAAACCCTAACCCCCTAAAGCCTAAACCATAAGCCCTATACCCTTTAAAACCCTAACCCCTAACCTCAGCTCAGAAATAACCCTAAATGCTAAACTACCCCTAAAAAATGAGAACCCTAAACCCGCAATACTAAAAACCTAAACCCTCAACCCATAAACCCTAACCAACCACGTATCATTCACTTGTAGATCAAAATTTTAGATATTTTCATTATTAAATTGTTGCTAAGTCATTCTATTCCATGAATATATGCATAAATCTCGAATTGTATTGAAAATTCCTGAAGCCCTAAACCCTAAACCCCTAAATACCTAAACCCTAAAACCCAAAACACTAAACCCCTAAACCCTAGAACCCGAAACCCTAAACAATCATGACCAGGCAGGGTATCATCATAAGCATAAAGCTTGAACAGTATTGAAAATTCCCTGAACCCTTAAACCCTAAACCCCTAAACGACCCTGACCATGGGTATCATCCACTTGTAGATCAACATTTGAGATATACTTTCATTAAATTATGATAACACCATTCTATTCCAAGAATATAAGCCTAAAGCTTGAACATTATTGAAAATGCCCCAAAACCTAAACCCTAAACCTCTAAACCCTAAAACCGTAAACCCTAGACGCTCAACCCCTAAACACTGACCAAGTAGGTATCATACAGTTATAGACACGTTATCATAAACTATGGCAGAGATATGGCCATGAACTTGTCCATCTTGTTTGAAAGCTTTCAAAATATAATGCATATTAGTTTCGGAAAATGTGTGGAAACTCATTTAAATGCTGGTAAGCGTGTTGTCGCTGCCGTGTGGGTCTAGACAGGGCCAGCACGTGAGGAGCGGTTGCGTTGGAGTGGTGTACGTCGGAAGATTCAACCTCAAAATTTCCGCTTAGCGCAGAAACATCTCGCGCATCTATTCAAAAATCCCGCCCTGTTTTTTGCGATGCAAAATTCCTCTTATATCCTTGGCCCTGAAACAAGGACCAGAGGAGCACTGCAATAATAGAGGGGTATAGGTGGTAAATTTGCGTCATCCCACCTATATCCCCCATCGCCTCTTTGCCGCCCACACCCTCCGACCTTCACCTTCCTCCAGCCACTTCACCGACAGCCCTCTCTTCCACACCAGAGCTCCTTCACCACCGGCGCTCTCTTCTACACGGGAGCATCTTCACCGCCGGCGCTCTCTTTCGCACCAGAGCTCCTTTCCCGCCAGTGCTATCTTCCACTCGGGAACATATTCACCGCCCAACGCACCGGATCCACCTCAAAATGCCCAGACTCGCCCCCACCGCCCTCATGCGCACCCCACCCGCCCTCACCGCACGGGGGTAATTTCTCTTGCCTGTTTTCTATTTTTTGGTACTCGTAAGCTACGAAAGCATTAGAATGTTGCTCAATATCATGGATTCTATTGCCATTTATTTTGCGCCCACATATGGTAGTTCTTATACACATCATAAGCTTGTCGCTATTGTTTCCTTTCTTACATTCTCACACTATCGGTGTATTCCTGCAATACTAACTCGTAGATGGTATTCTTTCCGAGCGCTCGAATGGGTCATGGTAACAGCTCATAAACGATCCAACATTGCATTTGATGCCAATCAAGACTGAAGTGCGAGGTTTCTGTGTGTTACTTAGGACAGTTTCTTGTCATGTTAATAAGTTATATTGCATGTATGCATATTATGTTAATAAGTCATTCTACCTGAAAACCTGCCATGACATTTCCATTTATGTTTTGTTGTGTTTCTATATGCGAATGCTTAATTCGGAAAATTTACATCTTATCATTTTTAATAATATATTTTTGGTGTTTTCAACTGCTTTCATCCATCCAAACTAGCTAGCTAATTTGAATCATACATATAGTCATTTTTAATGCTATCTTTTTGGTATTTTCCAAGTGCTTTCATCCTTCCAAAACCAGATAACTCGGTTTTAAATGTTATGACTTAATGCAGAGAAAGGACAATGGAGTACAAGGACCAGATTTCCAGCTGCTGGACTCAGATACTACCGGCAGATTGACCAGGAGTCGAACCCGCTTGAGAAGGAGCAACTGTTAGCCTGAACGAGCCACTATAAGTTCTGCGCCACCCTTAAGCTTTTTGGCTTGTGTACAAGATCCACTATGTATATAGATAGTAGCTCTTAAGTTGCACTTTTTGGCTTATGGTGTGGTTTACTCATATATAGTGGATGTCCAGCATGTGCAGGGTTGGAGATTTGTGGTATCTAGAGGGTCTTTTTCACTGGTGAGGGTGAGTCTAGCAAGTTTTTGTGGACCCTGGGTCTAGTACAATACCCATGCCTTTATTGTTTTTTCTACTTGGATGAGTAGGTCCCCTATATGGTGTAAATGATGGAGCAAATTTTATTTTATTAGACACGAGCCTAGTAAATTTCTTAGCCACGTCTAGTATGCTTGCTCTTAAATGATCTCTAATTTATATAATAGTACTTTTTACCCTAGTTCTTTGTTTTAACCCCTTTCACCTTATTGTATAGGCTGCAGTTAAAACGAAGTAGGAGTCCTCGGAAGGCAGGACTTCTGCTTTGTTTTAGAGTGTTTAATATGTATTGATCTCTTATTGAGGATACCAACACTCTGTAATTTTTAGAATGCAGATCTTGTTTAATGATGTGTTGTAATAAGTAGTTTAAATTTTTGCATGTGTATTAATTGGCGTCTTGGCATTCATGTGCTGTTCTGCAAAATAAGTTGGTGGTTCCAAAAAAAGGCCAAAACAGTAACAGGCTGGAATAGAACGATCAATGAAATGACACATGGACGTGAACATGAACAGTAATGGCAGTAATAGCTAAAGGCTGGAACAGTGACCGTCCCGATCAGTAAGGGACCAAAATCCTGATGGGCTGCAAAAGTAACAGGCCCGAATACTAATAGTACCAAACAGTAAAAGACTAGATTTTTAGCAGGCCAGAACAGTAAAATGCCAGAATTGCAGCATGCTAAAACAGTAAAAAGCTAGATTTCTAGTAGGCTAAAACAGTAAATGGCCAGATACATAGCAGGCCAGAACAGTGAAAGGCTAGATTATCAGCAGGCTGAAACAGTAAAATGCTAGATTTCTAGTAGGCAGGAATAGTAAATGGCCAGATTTACAACATGCCAGAACAGTAAATGGCTAGATACACAACAGGACAGAACAGTTAAAGGCTAGACTGTCAGCAGGCCAGAATAGTAAATGGCTAGATTGTCAGCAGGCCGAAACAGTAAATGGCCAGATTCACAGCAGGCCAGAACAGTAAAAGACCGAATTCATAGTAGGTCGGAACAGTAGATGGCTAGATTGTCAGCAGTCCGGAACAATAAATGGCCAGATATACAGCATGTCGGTAACAGTAAAAGGCCAGATTCGCAACAGACCGGAAGAGTAGAAGGCCGGATACGCAGCAGGCCAGAACAGTAAAAGGCCAGATGCATATCAGGCCAGAACAGTGGAAGGCCAGAATAACAGCGGGCCAAATAGTACAGGGCCTAAATATATGACGTACCAACTTATGGGCCCATTTTAAACAGTGCTGCTCTAAACAGTAATGGGCTAACTTACTATTGGGCTTTCATAATGGGCTGGCCCACTTAATGATTGTCAGGTCTTGACTGGGCCTGGCTTTCTACCATGGTTTCGATGACAGTTAATGACAGTAACCAGCCTTTAATGATGTTCTCCATGTGGCAGTTTGCATGAAGTCATCGATCAACGGGGCTGGCAAATAGATCTAGGACGAAACAATTTTTCGTGGCTAAAGGGTGCGATCCGCCACGATCAAAAAAAACGTGATAGAATCATTTGTGACGGTGCTTCTACCACGATGGTCATCTGTCATAGAAGGATTTTCAACCACGAAAAACAGACCTTCAACCACGAAAATCGTCCGTTGTAAAAGGACATTTTTCTTGTAGTGACTATGAAGATATATTGTATGAAAATTATATCAACATGTTTTAAACCCTAAGTAACTAAGGTCTCACCAAAATTATACATTGCCATCTCATTGGAGAATGAGTGATATGTAGAGACGCAAAGACATGAAAATACACACAAACATGAAAGTGTCAGATCCCGGTATTATGTTTACCACTAGCAAACGCGTATATACAACACCAAAGTGCCATAGGTGTTAAATGCGCAAAGTTTTTCAAACTACATGAAAAATGTTTATTTTTCATGCTATAATTGTATTAATAATAAACGTTAATACATGTGTGAATTATAAACAGGTAAGGTTCCTAGTAAAGCCTCTCTTAATACTAGCCTGTTGATTAACGGATATCAAAGATTTCCTTATCATAACATTAGATATTGTTAATAACAGGGTCATATCATTGGAAAATGATATGATGAAAAGTCACACGCAGTAGATGTAGCAATACGATCATGCCATCAAGTTTAAATTGCTATCACATTCGTAGTGACTCCATGTCCTTAGACCATGAGATCACGTCAATTACTTTCACCGGAAGAGTACTTTGATTACATCAAACATCACACCATAACAGGGTGATTATAAAGGTGTCGTTAGGTATTTGGAAAGTGTTAGTTGAGGCTCGTGGATTGTCCATTCGGATGACGAAGAGATATACTCAGGGTCCTCTCGATGATATCACATTGACATAGGCTTGCAAGCAAGTGATTTGATCACTAGAATATCATATCACAGGAACGAGAAAAAGAGTACTTGTCAGGAACGAGATTAAACGAGGTATGATTGGTACCAAGTGATCGGATCTCGAACAAGTAAAATATCGTGAGACAAAAGGAATTTTATTACAGCGAAAGAGGTTCGAACGATCATGAGATCTTCGAGGAACTAGTGGGAGTCATTATGTATCTCCAGGTCCCGCTAATGATTATTGATCGGAGAAAGTCTCAATCATGTCTACATAGTTTCCGAACCCATAGGTATACACACTTAAGGTAAACCGACGCCTTTGAGCGGATAGGAAACATAGGGAAAATCAATGGACATCGCAGAAAATTATTCTGCTACAGAAAATTGTTCTGCCGAATCTGTCAAAATAGTTTTGGGGTATCAAAACAAAGCAAAGAGATCAAAATGTTAGTGTGTTCATTAAATGAAGTACTCATAAAATGAAGTGTTCATTAAATTGAGTTGCATTAAAAATAGAATTAAAGTTCTTTAATGGATAGACCTTTAAGGGAATTAAAATTCTTTAATGGAATTAAAGTGCTTTAATAGAAATACTTTTAAGGAAATTAAAGTGTTTTAATGGATCTTTAAGGTAATTAAAGTGTTTTAATAGAGATTGAATGAGAGAAGGGGAGGGGGCAGCCTCATGGTGCCTATAAAAGGAGGTGACCTCCTCCTCCAATCCACACACAGTCATTCACCATTCTCTTATATGCCCTTTGGTTGGCATTTTCCCCTCTTGCTAGCTTGTCCATTGCCACGAGCAAGGTTCTTAGGCAAATCCTGCTCTAATCCTTTCCCTCCACCACCACTACCATGGCGTAGCGCTGGTGTAGTTCCTGGGGATCCGCTACTTCCGTTGCCCGGCTGGAGCAAGGGTTCGGGAATCGTCGGTGCACCATATGTGTGACCGATTACGGAGGTGCTTCCCGTTGTGGCGCTGATCGTCTGCACGTCCTTGAGGATGGTCATTTACACTCTACATCAACCATGTTTGTTTGCGGGAACGTTATCCCGCTTATGGTCTATGAGGATGAGTCCATATGTAACCGTTATAAGTATCGCCTAGATTTGATCTTGGCAGTTGCAACCGTAGGAATTTTTTTGTTTTCTATGCAATGAACCCCATCACATACACCCTTGGATGAGTTGCTACTTCATGAAAATATGCTATGTATGATCAGGATGACCCGCGAGAGAACACGCATGAAGGACAAGCCGCGAGAGAAAGAAACCGCATCATCAGGAGCGGCACTGCCGTCCACCCAAACGGAATCGCTGCACCATCGGAACTACCGCTGCCATACTGCCACTCAATGAAAAAACACTTCTGACCACCCTTGACATTAGATCGACACTACATCGACACTATCGCTCCAAGATGGCATGACACCACCAGTAGCGACACTACATCCTGAGAGAAGCGGCACTACAGTATGAGCGGCCACATGTGAGGCGCAACATGTGAGCTGGAAAAGTCCCACGGGACTTGTAATCTCATCCATAACTTACCCCTTTACCCAAGTACTATAAATAGACTCCTCCTAACTCAGATCTAGGGTGAGAAAGAATTTGAGTTGAATGGACTTAGCCTCCCTTTATCTAGGGGGGACCTCTCTTTGATCTAGATTTAGACCAAGGTTTTACAAGGTCCTCATCGTTTGAACGCTCTTTCTATCTTGTGAACTCTGCTGGGTTGATATCTCCTATAGGGTCTCTATCAATTGCAATCTCTTCACAGGTAGATTCTAGCGGCTCCAGATCGATCTTTCCATCGTGGATTTCTACCTAGCGATCTCTTCCACATGGATTCTATCGGGTTGGTGATCGGGACCAACCAGGGAAACCAGAATCATGTGTGGCGTGTGTTTGTATCTTTACCTTACATTTTGTGTTGAGTTCATCACATTCATCGTGTTTATCGCCTTTCCCCTCACTTCGCCCTTCAAATCTGTGAAGATCGGGCCACCCCTCATGGTTAAATCACATCGCAGGGACGACGGCGAGCTCTGGGAGAGTTGGAGGGGCGGGAAATGGAACGTAAGGAAAGAAGATGGAGTGGCGGGTGGGAGCAAGGATTAGAGGCGATATGGAGGGAAATTGGATTGAAAATGGAAGGAAAGGGTTGGAATTTCCCTTGTTCAGCTTTCAGGCAGGCCCGCGGCTGAAATCAAATGTGGTGGGAAGCGCCAGTGCTCCCGATGTGGCTCTTGCGCGTAGGGGATTGACATGGCCATGCCGGCTATTCTATTGGATTCCAAAACTAGCCGGGTTTTGAGAGGCGTAGCCAAATTTTGGGCCGGAGTTTAAAAAGAAAACTTTGGGATCCCTGTGAGGGAACGCCATTGAAGATGCTCTAATGCCTGCATAATTCTCCATCTGAGCTCGTTGAACAAAACCCTCATGGCCTCGTATCGATTTTATGGGCTGGAGGCAAATATAGGTGCTCCATCCCGACTGCCTCCATAAATCCCACGCCACGGCGCCATCGCCGCCGCTGTTCCTTCCGCTTGTGAGGCCGGACCTCCCATTCCATCGGCCGGCTTCCCTCGTCTCTCCGGACGCCGCCGCTCTCCCTAACGACTAACCACACGGATGTCTAGCAGTAAAGAGCGGCTGGGGTTGAGCTAGTTGGCATGCTATTTCGTAATCTGTGCTTGATTAATTTTGTTATCTGTTCTGTTCACAAGATTTTTTCCTGTTTTGTGGACCTATTTGTTTTTTCACAAACGCAACTAACAGTTGAGGAGAAAATTGTACCCTGTCGCTCAAATAGCATTATATTTTATAGATTGATTTAGGATATTTGAAGCAGACAATATATTTTATAGATTGATTCATGAATCATGATATTATTGTATTAACTGGGCTATGAAACTGAGAAGCGCCGTGGTGGAATGTTGTCTGAGCAGATGCATATGTCGGCAATGTTGTGCATTGCTGGAGCAAGATTTGCATCCTATTCCATACTCCATGGCACCGTTTGGATGTAGTCATGTAGACATTCAAAGACTTGGTGAGTTATTACCTTCTTTTCTCTTTTGCAGTTCCATGTGATGTGTGATTTCTTCCTTTCAGAAGTCATTTAGTAATAATGTATGAGCTCATCCAGAAAGTAATTAGGCTTATGGTGATGAGTTATTAATTTGCTGGATGGTGGTGATAGGAATCCTTGTCTTCTATATTGTCATCGTCTTCTATATTAGTTCACAAAGCTTGGATTTTATAGGCTATACCTCTATAAATGCAGAGCACGACCTTACAGACATGGAAGCCTAAAATAAAATAAACTGAAGATTGGAAAATCAAACGAGTATGGTACTTTGATTTCATAAATCTCAGGTATTTCCAGTTAAGGTACATCAACTTTACTAATCATGACAGGTATGCAGCATTGTAGCATTCTAATTGTTCTTGTTCTTACTACAACTTGCTCATTATTTACATAATTTGTGCATTGCTCTCAATCTCTAAAAGGATTGTAGTGCAGGCTGAAGCGATGACAGGTTTGATTGGTGCAAATTCAGCTCCATAAGAACTATCTGGTTCATATGCATCCCAGTCTACTTGCCGTAAATGTCTCATTCGTTGGGTTCTTTTCTTGGATTTGATTTCTTTTCCTTTGATCCAATAGCCTGAATTTTTCATTTTCAACAATCATCTTATCCAATTCAGTGGTTCATTGTTGAAACATTAACTATCAATCTATCTAAGTAAAAATTAAATATGTCAATCTTCTATGAAGGACAAAAAAAAATACACCAGATTGTTTTCTGCCGCGGTCATACGTATCACCATTCTATATTCAGAACCTTCCTTACATCTATTCATTATTTTTAATTCAGATTTGAAGACGAGGCGGTAGAGGCAATATTTATCTGTTGTTATTTTGTTTTGCAGGTTCAAATGATCATTGGTTTGGTGGTACAAACCTCACAATTTACACCGGTAACATCTTGAAGATCAGGTAGGTGCATGCCCATTATCTTAATTCCGAAGAAAATAAAGCATATTCTTCACATATATTTATGTACTTCTGTGTCCGCAAATAAGTGACTTGGATTTGTCTAGATTCGGATGTAGCAACATACTAAAACGCGTCTAGATACATGTGAATCTAGAAAAATCCAAGTCACTTAATTCCAAATGGAGGGAGTACTCTGGTCACTTAGATATAGCAATTGTCTTTCCGCGGTCAGCGATCGAATACATCAAATATATGTCTTGGGTAAATCTTTTTTCATGAAAACGCAAAAAGCTTTGTGTTTCGATTCATTGGTAGAAAAAGAAAGTTCTGTACAACATATATACAAGCTCAAGAGAGCCGACACCCAGTACAACTCAACCCCCTAGGCCTACTAGGTTGCCGGCAACAAGGCACGAAGGCCCATCGCGCCAGCAGCGGCCCAGTCACGAGCCTCGGATCTAATTGTACCGAGAAGGGTACCCATGTTTGGTGACGCATTATCGAAGACGACCGCGTTACGCTGCTTTCAGATCCACCAGACCGTCAACATGATCAGCGACGACGTCCCCTTGCGTAAAGCGCGAGGCGTGGACGACGAAGCCTGCAGCCACCGGTCCACGAAGTCCCCTTCCCCATCCGGTGGTGTGATAGTGGATCGGATCCAAGACAACACCTCATGCCAGATTGCCTTCGAGAAAGGACAACCCACCAAGAGGTGAGTCATAGTCTTGGGTAAATCGTTGAGCTATTTTTTTAGGCAGGCACGTTCATCAATGTCGGGTAAATAAACTACCATTTCAATGGAAAGCAAATCACATTGCTATCTCAGGTACCTTTCAAGATTGGTCAAATAATTTTAGAGGTCAAATGCTTAAAACCTATAGTTTTATATCTATAACATTATAGAGTTTAGCTATTTAGACATGATGATCTGATATCGGTTTTTCTAATTCAGAATACCGTCAATATTCCTAAAAATATTAACATATGCACAAAATTAAAATGGTAATCTTTAAATTTGGGAACCACATTTTGTATGCCATGTAGGAGTCACCTTTCAACTTTCTAGGAACAATATATTCCAATTGCGAATACAAAATATAGTCTGTTCACAAAATAATATAAATGGCAAGTGGAATAACATTTTGGATTTCAAAATACTGGCGAAAGGTAATAATGATATCACTAGCCATTGCAGGTGCACGGGTCAATGACTAGTTTCAATAACAAAAAGACAATTTAAGATGTTGCCACCATGCTACTTCACTGAGAAAAGCCCGATAAAACTGCAAATCCATTGCTGAGATCGGTCAGCAATCCTTGTAACAGCATTATTCGTCCACCTCTACATGCTGCATTCTTACATAAAAAACGCTACATGCTTTGTCCGAAAGCAGAGCAGTTTGAACACGATCATCAAGGAAGGCCTCTAGTAACGGTGAATGAGATTACGGAATGCCCCTGGGTTCTTGGAGTAGTGCTCGATCTCAGCCTGGAATACACATCAACACGGCAGATTCTTATGATTAGCTAGTTAAATGGATTATATCAAGAGAAGGGGGAAAGAGTACACTGGAGAGAATACTGTTAATTACTTTTCGCACAGCTATAACAGCAGTCACAAGTTTATCACCCATTAATTCATGCAAAATTTTGTCCGCAGCAAGTGATTCCACAGACCCAAGCAAGTCATGCGGTAGCCTTTTGTGTTTGGCATCACAATCTGCAGGATTTGATTCTGCAAGAGACACCACTCTCTGAGAGAAATAAAACAAAATAAGTTAAAGGTAAAGCAAGTAATGAGAAATTAGTGTTTACCAACTGGTGGAGGCAACTTAAGTCCTCTCTTGAGCCCATCTATCCCAGCAGCAATGATAGCAGCAAGACCGAGGTGCGGATTCGCGCACCCATCAAATGATTTGATCTCGAAGTTGCTGACAAAATCAAGAGGCATGCCTGGTGGGCAAGAGGTTCTCAATGGAGCTTCCTTGTTCTCTTTCCCCCAGCAAAGGTAAGCGCCACTAAATGTGTTTGGCTGAATCCGCTCGTAGCTATATATGCATACAGAGAAACCAACTTCTTATGCAAGAAAAGATAAAGCAAATTGAGTTCTACAAACTAGTTTCGAACTGGGATTTAGGACCAATCTTAAGAGTGTTTACTAAAACATAATACTAACTCCTATCATAAGTAGATCACTTACAAAATATAGAGGCATTTTTTTTCAAACTGTAGTATAACAGAGTTACCTTGAAAACTATTATTTAACGAAAAAATAATACTCCCTCCGTTCACTAATGTAAGACATTCTAGCATTTTTTAAAACACATGTATGTGGACGTGTTTTAGTGTAGGTTCACTCATTTTGGAGTGAATCTAGTCCAATTTGAAATATCTAAAAAGTCTTACATTAGTGAATGTAGGGAGCATTTTTGATGGCATATTCCTAAAAAATGGTCAAATTTGCAAGAACATTTCCTGATGTAAATTGTCACCAATTTATGAATGAACAAGCACCAGTGTGGGTGAGGAGCAGTAAATGCCAAAATTGATGGAAGATGATGATACACTCCAGCAAGGAACCGCTCGCCGATTCTTGACATTCCAAAGTAATTATATTTACTTGAGCCCATAAAAACATTCTGGTCATTCTCCCATAAGCTCAGATGCACATGAAGGCCGGATCCATGATCATTCAGGTCAGGCCTGGAAATTGTCAAGGAAAACAATGCATCATAGATACCAAGAATACAGGTTCACATGATTCATTTCGTTTCTCTCTCGAAAACACACATGATTGATGATCTAGGTGGTAGTCTGGTTCTGCTCAGAAAAACTGCACGAAAGTAAAACATGAGGTTGGAAGCAGGGTCCGGGAAATCGGCCCATTTTTCGGCAACTTTCCAGTACCTGGGTATACCGTTGCCCCCGTTAAGCATCCTTATCAGTCAAAAGTTACTGGTTTGAAGATGATTGTGCAAGCATATTAATTTTTAATCAAAATTTATCCAACTTTAAACTTGTTTTAAAACTTCGGGCTGTGAATGTCTGGTATATCTGGTTTCCAACTGTAGCTCATTTCAGTTCTGTTCATGTTTTTTGTTCAGCTCTTATACAAGCCAGAAGCTAGTATTACCTGGCACTCTTCAGTACTCAGTTATGACTAAATTAGCGACTAATACAAAACAGAGTACCAGTTAAGCCCATTCTCTGGATAATGCCAGTCATCACAGAGTCATAACAGCGTTCTCATCAAACAAAATGGCGTGTGATATGTTGATCCATTAACTTACTTAGGTAGAAAGGTTGCTATCACCCCATGTTTTCGAGCAACTGATTTAATAATCTCTCGGGCATATATCTGATTATCAGCAGCAAGAGTGCACATCACATACTTTAAGGTTATCTCGAACTGCCCATTACCACCTTCAGCATGTATCTGTTATTTTTCAGGACAGTAGGAGAAAACATATGGTTAAACTAGCAAAGATTCAATCGCTAAATAATTGCAAATAAGAAATGTCAAGCATCATGCACTAGCCAACACAACCAAAAGTTCGAACTGATGGAAAGGGCTAGGCAATCCACATATACCATAACAAGAAACACGTAACCAATATCATATCAAAAGTTGGTCAGATCTATAAATGACACTTATTACCTGCTCAACGACAATGTCTGCAGCCTTAAGACAGGAATATACTTCTTTTAGTATAGATGATGCACCATCAAATGCTGAAGTTGAGCAGTAACTGCTGTTGTCATATGGAACCCACTGATCATGTTCCTCACTGCAGGGTTTTTAGAATAGTTGTATCACACAAAGTACACAAAGCATGCAGGTTGTAAATGATTTAATTTTATGAAAGTTGGGCAAAACTACCTTGCTAATTTTGTGAGGAGATAAAATTCATTCTCGAAACCTGCCTTCACTGTCTAGAAAAGACAAATAACTAAAACATCAATACTAATATTTTAACTATATTATTTTGGTTTTATTCTTACCACATTGAATTCATCTAGCAGAACTTTTGCCATTTTTCTTAAGGCATTTCTAGGACAGTATTCCGATGCTTCTCCAGAACTTATTTGCATATCAGCCATCACCATTTCCTCATCTCTTGACCTTGTAAGAAGAATAAAACACCATTAATATACTCACGTTTGTTACTCCATGAAGATATTTATGTTGTGAGATATTATCCAAGTTTAAGTAACTATAAATAAAGCTGTGATATTGTCTTAATGCGTCTGTATAAATGACCTCGTCACCTGTACAAGAAAGTATGATAGGGCGGTTTTCTTTCTTTCTTTCTTTTTGCAAATGATAGGTCAAACATCATTGCCTCTGTATTCACAGATCCACACAACTATAATTTATTAAACTAGATGCAAGACAACAGGGCCAAAGTATCATCAAGCAGAGTCTAAGGAATAGAAAACCATAGCAGAACCATGACAAGATATGACACAAAAACCTAAGACTAATTAAGTCACAATTCTTTCTCACCACCACCTTCCAAAAGAACCTACGACTAATTAAGCCAAGACAAGGACTTTCATGTGAAGTTTTTGTGCTGCCCGAGGGACGACATGGGGGCAGCACAGGTATCGATCGGTTGTGCTTCCCAAAGGTATTTTTTTAGACATTACATTACATATTACAATAGTAAGTAATTACTAGATATATAATAGAACCATCATGATATCTTGTATTGAATAAAAACAATATATGATGCTGAACAACATACATATAACTTGGTTGTGCCTAGGTGTGTGAGAGAAACAAGGCTCCCATGAGAATAATGAAGAATATGAAAGTCATTAGGTATCACAATAACCTAATTAATACAAAAAGGTATTTAATAAAATGTTGAGAATTAAAATCAGTGCTAGTTACCATGGGATCCTCAGAAGCGTTGACATATCTGCTACAAGCCTGATCTCTCCTGTGCAAGTAAGATTTGTCCCATCTGCTGGGGCATCACTAAAGGATGTAAAACCCGCAGCTGCAATACCCAGGCCAACACCCTTATTCCTTACAGTCCTGTAAAATCTATCGGCTGGCACGACCTGAAAGTAAACTTATATTTTCTTAAGACTCTGTTATAAATACTAACAATTCTATGAAGAAAAAACTTAATAATGCTGTATCTGGTTGGGAAGACATACACGGCATCTGTGTTGACCTGAAGCATCATTCCAGACCATTCGGACAAAGAGCACACCATCTTTCTCACTACAAGATAACGATGATGTGCTAGTGCCATCAATACTAGTGGTATTCTGCTGGACCGACTCATTGGCAACATTCAACCTGTAAAGGTTTAGTGCATTTCTTCTGAAGATGTCTTCAACTGCTTCGATAGCTTCATGAATGGTAAGGTCACCATCTTTACATGCAGCTGAGAGGACACGGTAAACAACTTCACGTGCCCGTTTTGTACCTGTAAATCAGTACAAGCTAAAAATTGAAACCGAAATAAATATTTAAATATACTGAGACTGGGAGGATGACCTTTTTGGAAAAAAATCTATGAAATATATATACATATCAACAGGGGTCAGTATCGTGCCAATTTTTTTTTCTATAATTTACTCTTTGTTATTGGTGAAAATACCGTCTTAGCTAACCTGATAAGGTAGTATTAATTTCAAAGTCCTTTGCTTCTGATAACCATATGCATTCGTACTTATGTATAATGATCTCAGAACACCTTATTAATAGTTAAGATGGATAAATATACCTAGATAATATGTCTCTGGGAATGCATATCCATCTGTGCTGAACATGACCTGAAATTAATGTTAACAACTGGTAGAAGTATCAAATGGAAGTATCTCAAGAAGTGGCAAAATTCAGGTAAAAAATACTTTTATTTAGGAAAGAAGCAACTCTGCTATATATTTTATTAATTTTTATAAGGAGCATGTACAAACAGCAAAAAAGGAAAAAATCATCTAAATAGTAGCTTTATGTGAAATTTTTCACCCAAGATTTAAGAAGGTTAAAAATACATAAATAATAGAGAATCCCACATGCACCAAATCTGTGCAGAATGAATAATAATGGATTTCTGTTCAGAAGAAACTTGAGAGAATATTACAAGAAAAGGGACAAACAAGAGAATGTTAAATATATTGTGAAAAGAAGGTACCATAGGCAGGCTCTTGTATCTCTGTTACCCATAAAGCAACAAATACTACTGGCAACTGGATTCTTGGACTATGCGTGTTACTCCAGTATTTTCTTGTTTATTAATAGTGATCTTTCCAGGAGTGCCATTTTGATATAGATGCAGCCTATTTTCATTTGTTTGAATTTTGATATATGTATGTATGCACAATAAAAAAATTGCAGACAGATTGCAGAAAAGACGACGGACAGGAGACGACAAATGTACAATGTGTGATCAGAGCATGGACATGGCAGCTCACTCAAGTCTACAGTGTCCTTTCGTTCGTTAGCCTGTCATGTGGTAGGATGGAAAATATTGAAGCAGACGCTAATTCACTCAATGGATGACTATTGATGTCCTCTTGATAAAACGAAGGGTGAGGTTACTATGGCTGTGTACGTGTCCTGGCATCTATGGAAGGAAAGGAAGCAAAAAACTTTCAAAGACAAAAACGCCTCCGTCGAAGCCATGCTGGGTTTATACAGTAAAAGTATTATAGCCTCTTGGATGAGGCGCGCAAGCTATAGTTGAGCTCCCTGTACAGCGAACTGCCTGTGTGCAGATTATGTTTTCTTGGAGTTCTGTCTTCTCTTGAGCTCTCTCACTTGGGTTGGCTTTCCACCCTTCTTGAATTCCAAAACAGAGCTCCTGCTGCGCTCAGGAAGAAAATAGTATGGGAGTAGATTTGTGTCTTGCCAAATATTTAGCTAATATGTAACTTTACTAAGTTCATCATAAATAGAAGGAATTCCTCTCTTTATACCTCAGTTATGCATTTATGACACATTAGCCCATTTAGTGAAGATTCCACCGGAATACCATGTCGAAAAAACTAGGAACTTGTTTTACCCCATTTAAGCATAATGCTGGTTCTGTTAGATAGGATCGACATGTTAGGTGGATGTGTTGCCCGCCTGATATCCCGAACCTTGATCATCAGATCACAACTTGCCAACTTGCTAGATGAAGGCGTATTAGAGATAGAGGGTCCAAAGTTTTTAAATGGGGTATCTTGATGATTTTTCACTAGATGGGGGTAATTGATGTCACAAATACACAACTAGAGGGTAAAATATGGAATTCACTCTTATAAATACTTTACAGAGTTAAATATGTTTTTGGAACTCCTCCGTCTGGTCACACAGGGGGCAGCTTGGCGGGTGCTCAAGTCCCCTTCTCGCAAGCTGCTCAGCCGTCCAGCAGCGGTCCTGGCAGGCGAGCCAAATGAAGAATTTGACCTGTGGGGGAGTCTAGGTTTTCTAGTTAAGCTTCCAAGATCTCGAGCTAATCGATCCATGGAAGAGGAACTTGTAGCAAGACTTGGAGGAGTACTGTGCATCCAACATCCACCTCCAAAGGAGGGTGTCAGGCGACTCTGTGAGGTCGACCTCACGTGCTCGGATCCAGAGATGGACATACTGCCAGAGGGCAAGCGGACTCAGCGCGCCCTTCTGGTAGGCTGCCCCTCCTCCCGGGTGCTATGGCATGAGGTGCTATCTTGGACACGATCCACGATTCTACCTCCGGATGGAGAGGACGACTTTGTGGACTGGTGGCAGCACGCCGTGCTTTCTGCCCCTCACGCTATGCGCAAGGGGACATCCTCTCTGATCATGTTGACGGCATGGTGGATCTGGTAGCAGCGCAATGTAGTTGTCTTTGACAATGTGTCGCCTAACTTGGGTCGCCTTCTCGCTACGATTCAATCCGACGCACAACCTTGGGGGAATGCCGGCGTGAAAGGCCTCCATGTCTTAATCCCTGCGGCCCCGTAGGTCTAGTGGGTTGAGTTGTATGGGGTATTAGCTTTTATGAGTTTTGTATATATTTGTACAAACTTCTTTTTCTATCAATGAATCACGCAAAGCTTTTGCGTTTTCGCGAAAAAAATATGTTTTTGAAACCATGTCTTTATCCTGAATGACAATCAGTGACCAGGAGTATCCCTTTTGGGGTAGCCACATTTCTATGATTCCAACAGCATGAAAATAATCACTTAGTAGTATTTCAGTAACATGCATGGAACACGAGGTTTTTGTATAGAATATGTAAGCTTTATCAACATGAATTAAATACAGTATGAATTTCTAACAGTGACTTCAAGTATGCAGATTAAAAAACAACTACTCGGAAAGCAGGCAGTTTACCTTCTTTATGGGAGCTAGCTCCAGGAGCTCTTTAAGTGATGATGTTATTCCTTGAACACTAAGTTTTGGAATTGCCAATCCAACATCAAGGTTGACCTGTTTGTGGTTCGTGGATGGTGGTTTAGAACTGAAAATGAATCAAATAAAATTGGCAATGCATTATCTCTTAAGATGAGATTCCACCTGGGAATAAGCAGATGCAAGATGGGATGCTTCCCTCGAAAATGGATACAAAGCATGTAGAAGAACTATTTGGCACTCGGCGAATCTTTCGCCGTCAAGAAGAGCACGCAGATTCAGAGGGTTGCACTTTCGCAAATCCAGGTTCTCGTCTCCAAACCTGAAGTTGTGTGGATGGTACATATATACTGGAGATACATTCTGAAATGTCTAACATATGGACAGTGCTTCATCACTCTATAGGGGTTAAAATGATGTGCTCACCCTGTATGAATCTGCATTGGCAAGTGAAACAGCACAGCAATTTCAAGACTACGTATAAATAGATAGTCAATAAGGTTCTTGTTCTTAATCCTAAGCGGCCTCCGACCTGAAATATGGAGGATTAATAAGCTAAATTTATCCAAAAATCATAGGTCTTAGTAGCAACACTGTTTTATCGGTTTAAACATTTCTATCTGTCAACCGAAAACTTGCTTACTTGTTAGCTCCTGACGAAGACCATCCTCTGCATCCTTCTTACTAACACTTGGATTAATCTCTAAGCCACTTCTGTATGCAGCTATGCTTTTAAATGCAACAATTTTGTTGGCAACCGTGAGGAATTTATTAAGGATATTCATAAGTTCAAACACACAAAAAACCGAAACCCAAACAAGTGCGCGCGAAACACCCAATCTACAAAACAAATTCTGGGGGATATGATTTGAGCTTTTCCACAAATACTTCAGTGAACGAGTCCAGTGTCCAGCTTGATCCATTGTCTGACTCCTGGAAGTAGCAATTAGCTACGTCACTAATTATTCAAAAAATACTTAACATGATTAATGTGAGTGAATAATTACAGTAAACAATTAACCAAAATGCAGTGAAGATCAATCTTTAACTAGGTAATTTATCTGTCATTTGAGGCTGAAATGTCAGGCAGTTTAATCTGAATGTGTATTTACCCCCCTTGTGATTCTTGATGATTAATAACAAGACGATTAAGAGACTATGGTTTAAGTAAGTCTTCAACAGAAACTTTGTCTCCGGTGCTAGTTGGGCGCTGTCATTGACGACTCCTATCAAGATTGAAAAATAGACAGCCTGAAATCGGTAAGATTAAGGACATTTTCTAACTTTTTTTAACAAGTGAGGGCGCCGGGAGGCACCAAATTTCATTCAACTCATCTGGAACCTCCGAGCCAAAACGTGGTTTTTGTCTGCACTCTACGAGATAGGCGTCTACCGCTGGCTAGCACTTTGCTTCCCTAGTCTTTGTGATCTTCAATGTACTCAAACAGAGACAAAGGATACCGCCAGCGATCCAAACTCTGTGTCTTGGAGGTTTCTGCACAAGTTTCTAGCAGTTGTTTTCTTTGACTGTTAAAATGTCGTTAAGCACTTTTTAAAAAATCCATTCAGAAGGGTAAGAAAAGATTATACTTTCTACGTCTAGAAATAACTGGCTTGGTTTTGTCTAGATTTGAATGTATCTATACACTAAAATACTTCTAGATATATTCGAATCTTGACAAACTCAAGTCAGTTATTTCTGAACGGAAAGAGTACTCTTTTACATCTCAAAAAGGAAGAACACACTCACCCCATTAATAATCGCTTCCGCCAGGTTCTCGATTCTCATAACTCTGTAAACCTTGGGAACAAATGACTCATGAGATTCCAGTTCAAGCGTGTTGTCAAATGTCGCCCAATCATCTACAACAATTGCGGATATATTGGCAGCTTTGAAGCATTTTGAGGTGATAGATGACAGGCCTTGAGCCCTCCTGAACTCCTCCACCTTCTCAAGTGATGCGTCACAGTTGTACAGTGCAGCAATGTCCCTCAGGATTCTCTGCATTTAATTAGTGTTGTTACCAAGGATGTAGTATCAGATAGTGAAAGTATATATGCTTAGAAAAATATGTAACACGAGGTCTGAAACACCATTCTCGTTTTCATTGCCACAACACACGACAGCTTTACCTTAGCTGTGGTGCAACACGTATACGGAACTTACGGTATATCGCAGTGAAACAATAGAACTTGGAGTCAACATTAAACGCCTCTTTTAATTGTAGGAATTTCATAAGATTTTTGTATAATTCGATCCATCAGGTTTTTAATATGGATTGCCTTTGTACTAAAGGAATGATGCTACCTCGTGTTCCTATGCCTCAATTTGGTAGGATTTTGAAGATCCACTTCGGCCTCATTTTCAGACTCAAGTGCGTACGGTCGATGCATTTTTTCTGTATTTTCCTGCGTTTCATCCAAAAGACCATTTGTATAGTCTTTCCGTGTTTTACAATCCGCTGTTTTGCACAGACAAACGTATAAAATTCATGTGCTTTATCTATTCTTGTTGTTTTTAATCCTGGATTTATATATAGAGACTTAAAACATGTATACTAGGAGAGTAAATCAAACTCACGGCGCCAAATCTTTACCGCAAAAGAAAAGAAAAGAAAAGAAAAGAAAAGAAAAATCTCCTCCGAAGCTTGGACTATTTTCATCAGGGGAGAGCCGAGGCTTACCTTGAAGGAGAGGGAGCGGGGGTCCAAGGCGAGCACATCGCCATCGGCCTCCGAGAAGCAGCAGATCAATGGCAAGGCAGACCCGGCAGGGATGAGGTTGTGCGCGTGCGCGTCCACCGCTGCCGTTTCGTCCGTCGCTCGCCGCAGGTCCGCATACTTGGCATCCATCTCCTCTACTGTAGGTTGCCGCCGCTGCTTCCCGCAGGCTCGCGCGCTCGCTGGTGAGCTAGTACAACAAAGTTGGCCGGTGTCACGCCTTCTCTATCTGTTAAGTACTTCCTGTATTTCAAAATATGAATATTTTAGAATTTTTCTAAAATACATATATTTAGACGTCTTGTAATGCGTAGGTTCAACCATTTTGTTCCAAACCTAACACGAAAAGGCATCTTGATACATGTTTTTAGAAAAAGTCTAAAACATACTAGTATTGTATTTTAGAACAGAGAAAATAGTCAATGTTATAATACGAGATGCACAATAACGAAGAACGGTAAGTAAACACGACAGAGAGACACGGGATTTAACGTGGAAAACCCCTCCAACATGAAGGGGGGGGGGGGAACCACGGACGCCAGCCAGCAAACTCTTCACTATTTTTGGTGGGTGTTTACAAACGCCGTGGGTTATCAAAGAAGCGATAAACCCTAGCCGGTGGCTTACAGGATGTATATATAGACGGTGGCAACGATCCATACCGCGGGGGGGGGGGGGGGGGGGGGGGGGGCTATCCCCCCGCTTCGGCCTCCGCTCCGCTCCATCCGAAGTTAGCCTTTCTTCAGTGCACCAATACCTGAATTTGGATCACAATATAACAGTTAATACATATACACATATACTTATGGGTAATGCCATGTTCTTCTTTGATATCTTAATTTTATAATTTTGTTAATTATTTGTGACTAGACTGCTCTGGAAAATGTCGTTCAAGAAACGATGACATCGATTACGTGTTATATATTAGATGAAAAAGCCTCATCTGCGATATACAAGCAAATGTATTAAGAGAATACAAAAGGCAAGAAATAAAAGAGGAAAGGCTCAATCACTGTATGTGGTCAAACACGTTGGTGTATTACACCATACGATCTGCCTCTAGCCCATACGTGATGGGTACAAATTCTATCTACCTCTTAGTCTAAACCATAGAAACAATGGAGACATTGAGATTATGCTTGAATTTTTCAAGTCTTCATAGAAAGAGCCTTTGTAAAATCATCTACAACTGATCTTTGCTTAATATGATTTTGATCTCAAAGTAGTTTGCTTGTATCACGTTCTCTCGCAAAATAAAAATCAATTTTAGTATATTTAGTGCGATGGGGTTTGCAAACAAGTAGGTGGGGTTAAGATTATCGCACCATAGACAAAGAGTTGCACGGAGAGAGAACCTAAACTCGCGAAGTAGGGCTTCAACCCAAATTATTTCATATGTGGATTAGCCATATCTTTGTATTCAGCTTCAGTGCTTGAGCAAGATACGGTGACTTATTTTTGGGCGCTCTATGATATAAGATTAGAACAAAAAAAACATTTTAAATCCACCAGTAAAATAGCTAACATCAAGACAGCATGTCTAGTAAGCATCCGGGAATGCACTAAGGAGAGTATAGGAGGACCTTTGAAAAGTAATGCCAATTTTAAGTGTACCTTGACCATAGCGCAAGATCTTTTTGCCGATATCCAATGAGTTATAGTTGGGGCATGAAGAAAATTTTGTTAACAACAAAAGATAAGTCCAGACATGTGAGACTCAAATATTGCAACACGTAGTAGCAACGTCCTGCGCCCTGTTTAGCACATCATTGTCTCTATGTTTATTTTTTTGAAACGAGGGCAAAAGCTTTGCCCTTTTCAATTAATTAAACATAGAGAGTACAAAGCAAATAGAAGTTTACAAGTACAACAACTGACTACTCTCGTGGCATCAAAATACTCATGCACTTAGCGCCCGCAAGCACCCATAAATGTGCCTCTAGCTTAATCTTGTCTAAAAGGATCGGTGGCGAAGCGTGCTTGTTTTTTAAAACTCGGGCATTCCGCTTGTTTCATAGTTCCCACGACACAAGAAGGGTTAGCAAAGCCATATCCTTACGCTTCGTCATGGTAGACCACCAAGAGTGAATTGATTGTGTTTGCCAAGCGTCAGGATCGATGAAGTAGAGGCCGAGCCAAGTCTTGACGGAGGTCCAAAGCCTAATGGTGTACCGACAATGAACAAAAAGGTGATCCACCGACTCCGGCTCACTTTTGCATAGGGGGCAAACCCCACAGTTCGGCCACCCTCTTCTCTCAAGTCGGTCAGCGGTCCAAAGCCTATTTTGAATGGCAAGCCAGGCGAAGAACTTAACCTTAGGGGGAGCCCAAATTTTCCAAACCGAAGAGCTTATGGGAGCGCTAGTGGCCCCGAAAAACTGAGCCTTGTAAGCGGAGTTGGTAGAGTATAGGCCATTCTCAGTGAGGTTCCAAACAATATCGTCCTCCACCTCATGCCGAAGGTTCACTTGCCTAATGAGAGTCCAAAGGGAGATGAATTGCCGGATATGATCCATAGACAAGGAGGCATTTATGTTGATCTTAGAGATCCATCCATCATTTTGCAAGGCTTGCTTGACATTCCACTTCTTTCTAATCGAAATATTATGTATGAGAGGGGCGATGTCACTAGGCTTTTTGCCACTGAGCCATGGGGCCTCCCCAAATGGAGTTTTCTCACCATTGCCCAAGGTAATCTTCGTAGAGGCATATAAAAGGCACATGTCCACCTTGTTGCAAGGACTCTCCAAGCCCGCCCAGATTTTTGATGGGTCCTTCCATTAGAGCCATGGCCACCTCAAACGTAGAGCTCTAACAAAGAAATCAGTGTTGAGAACCCCGATGCCACCAAGATTTTTTGGCCGACACACCATGTCCCAATTCACCTT
Source organism: Avena sativa (assembly GCA_916181665.1). Lineage (NCBI taxonomy): Eukaryota > Viridiplantae > Streptophyta > Magnoliopsida > Poales > Poaceae > Avena > Avena sativa. Next base: position 52,795,247 of record OV702298.1, on the reverse strand, counting down.
GCACTTGCCTCCGGAAACCTTGTCGGTGGCCTCCCAAAGGAAGGCACGCTCAATCTTCTTTATGCTATGTAAGGTGCCGGTAGGGATGACGAGAGGGGTCAAGTGGTAGATCGATTGGGAAGCAAGAACAGACTTGACAAGAGAGGTGCGGCCCGCCGTCGTGATGAATTTGCTGTTCCAAGTAGGAATTTTCCGAGTTGCCTTATCCACAAGGTGTTGAAAGTCCTCTTTCCGCAAACGCCCTATAGAAAGGGGCAAGCCAAGATATTTCAGGGGGAAAGAGGCCCGCTCCAAAGGTAGGCCATCGAGGACCTCGTTGATGTTAACCTGGCCGCAGCGGATAGGGACGACGGCGCTCTTCTGGAAGTTGGTGCAAAGCCCGGTAACCTCTCCAAAATTGTGCAGGATAGCCGAGAGGTTCTGAATATCCTCCTTGTAAGGAGCCACAAAAGGCGCTGCATCATCCGCATAAAGGGACGTCCTCATAACAGCCCCACGCCTCCTAATCTTGTGAAGTAGCCCGAGAGAGGTTGCCAGGTCAAGAACTTGGGAAAGCGGGTCGATGGCAAGGACGAAAAGAAGTGGAGAGAGCGGGTCTCCTTGACGTAGCCCACGAACATGCTTGATGGGGGTGCCGGCAACCCCATTTAGAAGGATCCGAGACGAAGAAGTAGCAAAAAGGGCGGCAATCCAATTACGAAATCTACTCGGGAAGCCCCGTTTTTGGAGGAGGTAAAGGATGTAATCACATCGCACCGAGTCGAAAGCCTTATGGATATCCAGCTTGAACAATAGTGTCGGTGTTTTGCTCCTATGCAGGCGCCTCGCAAAAAATTTCACATAGAGGAAATTGTCATGGATGCTTCGCTTCTTGATAAATGCACTTTGGGCCTTAGATACGAGCTCGTTCATGTGAGGCCCAAGCCGAAGGGAGAGAGCCTTGGTAATAATCTTTGCAATCCCATGGATGAGGCTAATGGGTCTGAAGTCGGAGATGTTCTCCGCCCCATCTTTTTTCGGCAAAAGCGCAACATTTGCGGAGTTTAGCCAAGGAAAGTTTTCCGCATGGAGGTTTCCGAACAGATTTATTGCATTCATAACATCTCCTTTAATTATTTCCCAATAATGCTTGTAAAAATCCCCGGTGAAGCCATCCGGACTAGGAGCTTTACCCCAGGCATTTGATCAATGGCCTTCTTGATCTCCTCATCAGTAAAAGGGTCAGCAAGAAGTCGCAAGTCCGGGCTCTCAAAATGTAGCTCTTCCCAATTGAAGTCTTTGGCTCGCCTTTGGCCCCTACCCATCACCTCAACGAAGTGATCATTAATGATCTTTTCCTTTTGCTCATAATCGGTAACCCATCCATTGTTGTGCTTGAGGCGGTGAATATGATTTTTCCTTCTACGTGCATTGACCTTCATATGAAAATATTTTGTGTTAGCATCTCCCTCTCTAATATTCACAATTGGTGATTGTCTTTATGGTTCGGTCGTATAGAAGTTGCAAACAACGTGTACACAGTTGTGCAGATGGTGTTGTTATGCACGCCATGTGAGAATTGTCTGTGCTGCATTGCGATGATTCGCCGGCTTTTTTGGCGTGGTGCACTACCAAGAAACTAGCTATCAGTGGCGCATATTTTTTGGATTTTGTGGCGCATATTGGATGCGTCACTATTATCTCACCACTAAATTTTATTTTTGTGACGTATATCCATAAGCGCAACAGAATACTTAAATTTGTGTGGCGCATTCTTTTTATATGCACCACAGAATCCTCAAATTTCCATGCCGCATTCTTTCATATACGCCACTAAACATCAAAAAATTCAAAAAGAAAATAAAAAAAATCAAAAAATTGAAATAATCTGGAAAAACCCAAATATTTGAATTTTTAAACATCTAATCATGTTGTGAACATCACTTGAATGATAGCGAAAAAAATAGACACGGACAAACAACAACCATTTTTCGCACAACGTATCTTACCCCCTCTCGCCCCTTCTAGAGCCCATTGAGAGTCGTCTCCAGATCTCCGCCGCTGCCCCTCTCCTTCCTTCCCTCCGGTGGCTCTGCCCGCCGGCGTAAGGATGGATTAGGTGGCTGGCCCCCCTTGTACATAGTAGCTGTAGGTTTCGAGCTGTTCTCTGTGTTGTTTCCCCTAGTGGAGTCTCGGGGTAGGATGGAGGATCCCGGGCCATGAATCTCCTTCTCTCTGTTAATCAGCGCTCGTGGCAGGTGCTGTGGCATGGGGGGATTTGGAGCTCGTGCATCCCCCGAAATAAGGCCTGCAAAGGGGAGCGGAGGGAGTCGCGGGGCCTGGCTCTTCTCTGCGTGGTGTGCTCCCTCACCGCTGCGGTGCTTCCAGGGTGGAAGACGAAGGTGGCGGCGGGATATGCTGCAGCTCCTCCAATCAAGGTCCCTTCTTGTGGTTTCCTGGGCTGCTCTCCCTGCAGTTCGCGACCTGGCATCCTCTATCGGCAAGGTGCCAAGAGAGATGTTGATAGGGCAACTGCCGATGGCTGGCCCAGGAGATCGCTTGAGAGACGAACTGGCATCGGCAATCGCGACTACTCTTCTTCCGCTGCATCGATCTCTTCTCGCTGCTGGAGCTTCGGTACCAAATATCAAATCTCTCCAGCATGCGTTTGGGTGGCTAGGGTGGTTCTCCGGCCCCAGTTTGCTTCGCTGGAATTTGCCGATGCCCCCTTCTTCAACCTCCGGCGGGAGGCCCTTCCAACCTTGCCTGATGGTAAGGACGCGGTCGGCGATGGTGGCAATTTGCATCCCCGGCGAGGTCGAGGATTACTCAAGGACCTGATTGCTTTTTATGTTTTCTTCTGGGGTTCCTTTTGTAATCTGGAGGGACATTATTGTAATTTTGCCTTTCTTTTAGGTCCTTCCTGTAGCGTTGTATCACTTTTGTATTAAGATAATGCCAGTTCTGGGACCTTCGGGTCCCTTCCCTTGGTTAAAAAAATGATAGCGAAAAGATGACTTCCCACTAGGTTATCCCATCGATCCAACCAAGCACACTTAACTTCTGGGTTTTATTTGATTGAGCTACCCCTACACTACTAAAGTCCTTATTGATATTAGTATCATATCAATCCTCTTAAACCTTGTGTGTGTAGATGTGTGTGGTATGTGTATATATGTGTGTGTTTAAATTTCGGAAAAAATAAAAAACTTCAAAAAGGAAATTAAAAAAGTTCAAAAAAATCACAACATTCTAATTTTTAAGAAATTTTAAAAAACTAATTTCTAAAAAAATTTAAAAAACTAAAAGTTCAAAATTTTAAAAATTTCAAGAAATTCAAAAACATTTTAAAAATTCAAAAAAACTATTTTTTTAGAAATTAAAAAAACAAATTTTTAAAAATTCAAAAATTGGAAAAGATTCTAAATAATTCTAAAATTTCAAAAAAAAAGTTTTATAAAACTCTAGAATTCAAAATTCAAAAAAAGTCTAAAACCCTAAAATTTAAAAATTCAAAAAATCTAGATCTGCTTTCACGATTTTGTGGCGCATATAGGATTATGCGCCATAGAAAAGGGGCCACCTGCTTTCTATGTAGGGTCCCATAACACTTTCTGTGGCATATATAGCCACATAAACATCATATTTATGTGGCACATATTGTTATATGCGCCACAGAAAAGCGATCACCTACCTTCTATGGTAGATCCCATAGCCACAAAAATATCATATTCTACGGCGCATATTGTTATATGTACCACAAAAAAGCGACCACCTTACTTGGGTGTGGGTCCCACGATATTGTTATGGCGCATATAGAAGTATGGCCATAGAAACATGAATTTTTGTGACACATATAGATTCATGCGCCATATAATTGTCAGGTTTCTATGGCGTATATGGTTTGCATGTGCCACTGGCTATATTTTGTGGCACATGCACCCCAATATGCTCCACTGAAAACCCGTCTATAAATAGCTAGTTTCCTAGTAGTGGTGCCAGCTTAATGGATTTACATTACACACCTGATTTCAACGTTACTGATATAGATACCGTTCATTTATAGCCTAGAAATCGCGTACATTGTCTGTCACGGCGCCACATGTGCATTTCGGTCACTTTCTGAGCACGCCAGCCATAGTACGTGGTGTTACAGCTACACAAGGCTGACGTGCTCTAGCTCCAACTGGAATGGCTGCAACGGGTGTGTATTTGTGTTCACTTTTCCCGAGCTTCTTGTCTCGGTTGACGACGTGATTCCCTGGGCTCCATGCTACTTTGGCATGCCTGAGTTCTATATCACATTGGCATAGTTGGTTCGAGGTGACTCGCCTGCTATGTCTTTGTGTCGTTTTATGAGGTTGTCATCCTGGTTTGAACATGAAGGCCGCTTTCAAGTGGGAGACGGAGAGCAAAAAATATGGTACGACTCGTTACTGTGTGATATTATATGGAAGTGAAAAAGGCATTGCATGGATACGTATTATTACATGGGGCTGTCGCGACAGCTTCTTCCTTTGACACGTATCTAGTGGTGTGGTTGCCTAGGTGACGGCTTCAGCAGACGATGATGTTGGTACACAAATGGTGGGTGGTCTAGTTCCCTCATGGCCAAAAACCTATGCACTAGAGGATAAGGGCACGTGTGATACGGCGAGAACATCCCTTCTTTTAAAAGAAGCTATGGATCCGGTATGTTGATTTGTTGCCGGCATGATTAGAATAGTGTTTCTTTCTGGTGAGTTAGTGTGTTCCTCAACGGGCCAACTTATCATTCTAACATGGGTATACGTTATGGGTGCCCAATATTAGCCTATTTGATCTGGCCCGGCAGAAGCCCACGTGGTGATCCATACCTGATGACGAAGCCCAAGAAGGATTCCTGTGGCCCAGGCCTGTGAAGGAGACGATTCCTTGGAGGATACAACTATCTCTAGATAGAAAATTAAAGGGTAAAACCCTAATATATAACCGACTCGATCTAACCCCGAGAAATGGCCTCCCCATATAAAGGCTAGGAGGGCACGGCGAGGAAGATACGCTGAACCCTAGCATACTCACCCGCCAGATCTCATATGCGCACCCCTGTAACCCTCCGGTTTTGCCGATAATCAAGAACAAACAATAAGGAGTAAGTGAAAGATCATGGATACCGCTTATAGGAGGGTGAATGAGCGGTTTAAAACTTTTACTAGATGGGCTTAAAAATGGCGGAATAAAACTAGCATCTTCTTTTGTTAAGCACAAAGTCTATATACTAAGGTTCACCTATGTGCACTGATACGTCGAAAACGTATCTATAATTTTTGATGTTCCATGCCTGTTTAGTATCCACTTTGCTTTGCTTTGTCTACACTTTGAGGTGTTTTATATGTTTTCTGGTACTAACCTATTAACAAGTTGCCACAATGCCAGTTGCCTATTTTCTTCTGTTTTTGGTTCCAGAAAAGCAGAAAATCAATATTCTCGGAATTGGACGGTACAAAATCCAAAGTCAATATTTTACCGTGGGAAACACGAAGCCAGAGTACGAGACGGAGGGGAGGCACCAGGGGGGCACACCCCAGGGGGAACGGGCTAGGGCTAGCCGCGCCTAGGGGTGTGACCACCCTACCCCTCCCCCCGTCTTGCATCTTCGCCTATAAAGACCCTCCCGATGCATAAACCCTAAGTACCCGATCAATATTCCACGAAACCGTCTGTAGCCGCCGCCACCATCGTCCCTAGATCAGGGGGATCTGAAGCTCTTCTTGGCACCCCGCTGGAGGGGAGATCATCCCGGAGGCCTTCTTCTTCATCATGTCAGCCTCCGATATGAAGTGTGAGTAGTTCCACCTTGGACTACGGGTCCATGTAGTAGCTAGATGGTTGTATCTCCTCCTTTGTGCTACCATGTTTAGATCTTGTGATCACCATTCATGATCAAGATCATCTATTTGTAATCGTGCATGTTGTGTTTGCGGGGATCCAATGGATATTGAGATTACTATGTCAGATTGATTAATGGTTTTGTCTTATTGATTCTATCATGTCTGTGTTGTTTGTGATCTTGCATGCTCTCTGTTTCAAGTAGCTATCTTGGCCAAGTAGATGCTAGTGACTCCAAGAGGGGGTATTTATGATAGATAGTGGGTTCATGCCTCTATTTAATCTAAGGGAAGTGACAGAAATCTCTAAGGTTGTAGATGTTCCATTGCCACTAGGGAGAAAACAATGGTCTCTTGTTCATGGAACAAGTGGATTGTTTACCTTACACACTTTGCTTAAATTCTGTTGCTTGCAACTTAATACTGGAGGGGGTTCGGATGATAACCTAAAGGTGGATTTCTAGTCATAGATGCAGTTGGATGGCGGTCTATGTATCTTGTTGTATTGCCCAATCGAATCTCATAGGATCATGAATGTCTAGTATTGTATTGTTCTGCCTTGGCCAGTCCTGTCAATTGCCCTGTTGTAATTTGTTTACCCAGCATGCCATGTTTGTTATCTTAAGGAGAACACCTCTAGTGAACTATGGACCCCAGTCCAATCTTTACCATTGATACATCTTCCACTGTTCCTGTTTACTTTCTGCAAATCACTATTACCTTCCACACCATACAGTTAATCCTTTGTTACAGCAACCGGTGAGATTGACAACCTCACTATTCATTGGGGCAAAGTCTTGAGTTTGTGTTGTGCAGGTTTCCAAGTTGCTAGCAACACCTTTGAGACGTTTCCTTCCTACTGATTCGGTAACCTCGGTTTCTTACTGAGGGAAGACTTGCTGCTGTGCTCATCACACCTTGCTCTTGGGGTCTCCCAACGAAGCGCTACCACGCGTCATCAACAAGTTTTCTGGCGCCGTTGCCGGGGAGGCTAAGGACGTCTTCACAAGGGGAGTCCTTAACAACCTTTCTCTTTACTTTTTTTTTGTTTTGCTTAGTTTATTTTTCTTGGTTTTGTTTGCCTCTTTTTATCAAAAACTCCAAAAAAAATTAGTTTAGTTTGGTTTGATTTCTCTTATCAAAAACTCCAAAAAAAAATAGTTGCTGCTGTTGTTGGCTTGCTCCACTTTTGCTAAAATGAACTCTGCTGAGAACACCAAGTTGTGTGACTTCACTAGCACAAACAACAATGATTTCTTAAGTACTCCTATTGCTCCACCTACTCCTGATGCTACCTTTTATGAAATTAAGTCTACTTTGTTGAATCTTGTGATGAGAGAGCAATTTTCTGGTGCTAGTTCTGATGATGCTGCTGCCCACCTTAATAACTTTGTTGAACTTTGTGAGATGCAAAAATATAAGGATGTAGATGGAGATATTATTAATCTCAAGTTGTTCCATTTCTCCTTGAGAGGAAAAGCTAAAGAATGGTTGCTGTCCTTGCCTAGAAATAGTATTGATTCTTGGATTAAGTGCAAAGATGCTTTTATTGGAAAATACTACCCTCTTGCTAAGATTATATCTATGAGAAGTGATATTGTGTAATTTAAACAACTTGATAATAAACATGTTGCTCAAGCTTGGGAAAGAATGAAATCATTGGTTAAGAATTGTCTCACTCATGGACTTACTGCTTGGATGATTATCCAGACTTTTTATGCAGGTTTGAACTTCTCTTCAAGAAACCTGTTGGATTCAACTGCTGGAGGTACCTTTATGACCATCACCTTGGGTGCTGCAATAAAACTCCTTGACAATATGATGGTTAATTATTCTGAATGGCACACTGCGAGAGCTCCACATGCTAAGAAGGTAAATTCTGTTGAAGAAACCTCCTCTTTGAGTGATAAGATTGATGTTATCATGGCTATGCTTGTTAATGGGAAAGCTCCTTTAGATCCTAATAATGTTACCTTATCCTCTTTGGTTGCTCAAGAAGAGCAAGTTGATGTGAACTTCATTAGAAACAACAATTTCAACAACAATGCCTATAGGAATAATTTTGGTAGTAACAACAATTATATGACTTATCCTCCTAATAATGGCAATACCTATGGAAACTCCTACAACAATACTAGAAGTGCCCCCTCTGAACTTGAAGTCATGCTCAAAGACTTTATTAATAAACAAACCACTTTCAACAAGACTGTGTAGGAAAAGCTTTTGAATGTTGAGAAAAATATTTCCTCTTTGTCTGAAGCACAGTCCTCCTTGATTAATAAAATGGCTTCTAAACCTAAAACGTTGGAAAGTACCTTTGCTTCTACTCATGCCATACAAGTTATCATTGATGAAAATGTTAGACTGTTATCCCAACTGCATGCTAAGTGGGAAAGAGAAGCTGAAATTGCTAGAAACAATAGTGTGTGCACTATCACCACCACCAATATGGATGCCACTAAACCACAAGAAGTCCCTATTCCTCCTACCACAATGCCTAAACACAATGAGCCTACTACTAGTGATGCTAAGTTTGATTTTTATCTTGATGGTAGCAATATTTCTGAAGTGATTATGTTCCTACAAAAGCTTGCTAGAAGTCCTGATGCTAGTGATATGAATATGGATTTCACCAAACACATTACATATGCTCTTATTAAAATTAAGGAAGAGAAGTTGAAACACAAATACTCTATTCCTAGGAAAGTAGAAGATAGTTAGGAACCCATTATGAATATGCAAGTGAATGAATTTGATCTCAAAGCTTCATGTGACCTTGGTTCTGGTGTCTCTATTATGCCTAGAAAGATTTATGAGATGCTTAATTTGCCACCTTTGGAAGATTGTTATTTGGATGTTCCACTTAATGATAATGCTAAAAAGAAACTCATGGGGAGTGTTTATGATGTTCTTATTATGGTTAACAATGCTTATGTCCCTGTTGATTTCTATGTTTTGGATGTTGAATACAATGCTTCTTGTCCTATTACTTTGGGAAGACCTTTTCTTAGAACTGTTGGTGCCATTATTGATATGAAAGAAGGCACCATTAAATATCAATTTCCATTCAAGAAAGGTATTGAACACTTCCCTATGAGGAGAGAGAAGTTGCTTTTTGATCCTCCTTTGAAAGCAAGGTTTGGTGTTAATGCTTCTTCATTTGAAAATACTTGATTCTTGCTTCTTGTGCCTAACTTAAAGGCGTTAAAGAAAAGTACTTGTTGGGAGATAACCCAAGAGTTTACTTGAGTCTTGGAAGTTATTACTTCAGTAATGAACTCTCCTTATACTTTTTATTTGCTTTTTGTGCCAAGAATGACCTCTAATGAGAGGGAAGTAAGATTTGGGGAGGTGCTGTGCCGAAACAGATTTTTATGCTCCACCATAAAAATTCGTGAGGAATCTCTGTAAGTCGGATTGAGCTGATATTGTATGAATAAATCCCCTAGTATGTTAGATAACTTTCGTTAGTTTAACACTTTTTTATTTGAGCAACAGAAGGTATTCGAAAAAATCAGTTTCTACATGCTGGTCTGTTTTGACAAATTTCTGCCATTATTTGCATTTGCTTGTTATTGATTTCTTTTTGGCTTATTTTTGGGAAATTGAGATTTTTGAGGGAATTGCTACAATAGCTTGTGTTTTTAGTGAAAGTTTTACTGTTTTAAAGCTAAACCCAAGGGTCTATTATCTTTTCAATACACTAATGTTGCTAATGAAGATTGTGTGAAGTTTTGTATGAAGGAAAATTTTCAGGTGTAGAGAGAGAATGATGTAATGAGATAAAGAATGGATAAAATATCAAGCTTGGGGATGCCACCCCGTGTCACCCCAAGAAGTATTCAAGAGGTACAAGCGTCAAAGCTTGGGGATGCCCAAGGCATCCCCTTCTTCATCAATAAAAAGCTCAGGTCTTTCTAGACACTTCGTTTTTATTGTTTCATGCACTGTTGTGTTGTTCTTCGAGCGTCTTAGTTTTCGTTTAGTTTGCTTGAATAAAGTAGTTTGGACCATCGTTCTCTCTGTGTTGTTTCAAATAAGTTGATTGGTGTTGGAGAGGAGTAGAAAGTTCTTGCTTGAGTAGTACAAGAGGAGCTTGCTTTGACTGTGACTTAGACTTTATCATGTCATGCTAGGTGTTGTTTTGACCTTATGTTTAGTGATTATTCCTATAGCATGACTCGTTCCAAACAATTAAGATTGCTTAGTGTGCCTTGAAGGAATCATGCGTTGTTTTAGCATACAAAAGCATAGTACTGTGGTATTCTCCTTTGATGCTTTGTTTGGGTTGATTTGGCACATGCTCACACCATGTTATGACTATGAACAAATCACCATAGCCTCTATGATCATTTAGTCCTTGACTTGCAGTACCACTTTATGCTTTGATTAGTAATGTTTTATCGCTCTACATGATTATGGCCATTATTGCTCTCTTAGTTGGTCGCTCCCAGTCTTTTGCTAGCCTCCACTTGTATGAGTAAGCTCTACTCATGCATCCAACTCCCAAGAAACCAAGTTATTCCAAAGTGTCCACTATAAATTCCTATGCATGGTGTGTTACACCATTCCAAGTATATTCTTGTTTTCATCTATCTTCCAATTAAAATTTATTTTGTTATGTGAAAACTTAGTGATTAAAGCTCTCATGAACTTGATGACACACTTTATTTTTTATGCCCCTAATAAACTTGAACCATTGTGTCATATATGTTGTATATGCTTGCACTTATACGTTGGAATTAGCAGAACCGTGCTGTCACGAAGAACGCTTTCAACATTGCACTTGTACTTTGTACACAGTTGATATCATGCTCTTTTGTCTATGGATGTCGTCGGTGTGAAATAAAAGGGGAGCTTGTAAGTCCATGTAGTTATGTATGTGTGTTAGAGAAATGCTTGGACCGCTAGCCTAAGCCATGCCTAATTATGGTGGAAACTTGCAGCATCACCATAATGACATCTATGAAGCTTTCTTCTTATAAAAAAAGAGAGACATATTGAAAAGAGGAAAGAGAGAAAAAAGCACCATATTCCCATGGTAAATAAGAAGATTGCTGAGATGCTCATTGTCTGCTTGCCTTGTCATTTTGATTATGGGATAGCTCCTGTATCATGTGCAAGGGGTACCCCGTTGGCGGTTCTCTATGATACACATGTACTTACTATGACAAGAACTTACAGGTGACTAAAGTTGAGTAGCATAAGGAGCGGCCCTCGTATTCAAGGGACATGAGATTGCCAACTTATACTTTGTCAAGCATATACTCCATAGTTTGTTCACTTTAACCTTAATCACTTCAAGATGCTTATGATAGGGGCAATGAGGGCTGAAAGCTAACAAGTACCATAATTTTTGGAAGCTCTTTATGAAACTTGAAATCCCTGGTTCCCTTTATGAAGGGCTCTTTCTTCCACCATTTTATTGAGTCTCCACCTTCTATCCTTAGGCACTAGTTAAGAGAGCATAGTTGCCATTCTTAGTTCTATGTGCATTGTCCCAAAACTTATTGATTGATGCATATTGTTGATATTACTTGTTCTTGTGCTATTTGTATCTAGTCACTCTTATGAACTTTGAAGGTGTCCTATGCATCTATTTGCTATTCCATGAGGGACAAGCTGAATGCCACTATGCCATGTTTTCTGTATGTGAAACAAACAAATGTTTTTCAATGCATGTTATTCATGATCTTTGTTTGTAGCCTTTCATGTTGCATGCATAGTTACTTTGTCTTACTGTTAGAACTCCATCTTTCATGCTCATGTTTAGAGTTCTTTGATCCTAGCTTTCAATGCTTGCAAATGGTTTGATCTTGATTTTGATGGTGCATGTCACCTAAAAAAATATTCTTTTATCACTTACCTACTCGAGGACGAGCAGGAGTTAAGCTTGGGGATGCTTGATACGTCGGAAACGTATCTATAATTTTTGATGTTCCATGCTTGTTTAGTATCTACTTTGCTTTGATTTGTCTACACTTTGAGGTGTTTTTATATGTTTTCTGGTACTAACCTATTAACAAGTTGCCACAGTGTCAGTTGCCTGTTTTCTTCTGTTTTTGGTTCCATAAAGGCAGAAAATCAATATTCTCAGAATTGGACGAGACAAAAGCCAAAGTTAATATTTTACCGTGGGGAACACGGAGCCAGAGTATGAGACAGAGGGGAGGCACCAAGGGGCCACAACCCCTGGCGGCGCGGGCTAGGGCTAGCCGTTACTAGGGGGTGTGACCACCTTGGCCGCCCCTGCCTCGCCTCTTCGCCTATAAAGACCCCCGATGCATAAACCCTAAGTACCCGATCAATATTCCACGAAACCGTCTATAGCCGCCGCCACCATCATCCCTAGATCGGGGGGATCTGAAGCTCTTCCCGACACCCTATCGGAGGGGAGATCATCCCGGAGGCCTTCTTTTTCATCATGCCAGCCTCTGGTATGAAGCGTGAGTAGTTCCACCTTGGACTACGGGTCCATGTAGTAGCTAGATGGTTGTATCTCCTCCTTTGTGCTACCCTGTTTAGATCTTGTGAGCTATGTTCATGATCAAGATCATCTATTTGTAATCATGCATGTTGTGTTTGCGGGGATCTGATGGATATTGAGATTACTATGTCAGATTGATTAATGATTCTATCTTATTGATTCTATCATGTCTGTGTTGTTTGTGATCTTGCATGCTCTCTGTTTCTAGTAGCTATCTTGGCCAAGTAGATGCTAGTGACTCCAAGAGGGGGTATTTATGCTAGATAGTGGGTTCATGCCTCTATTTAATCTAAGGGAAGTGACAGAAATCTCTAAGGTTGTAGATGTGCCATTGACACTAGGGAGAAAACAATGGTCTCTTGTTCATGGAACAAGTGGATTGTTTACCTTACACACTTTGCTTAAATTCTGTTGCTTGCAACTTAATACTGGAGGGGGGTTCGGATGATAACCTGAAGGTGGATTTCTAGTCATAGATGCATTTGGATGGCGGTTTATGTATCTTGTTGTATTGCCCAATCGAATCTCATAGGATCATGAATGTCTAGTATTGCATTGTTATGCCTTGGTCAGTCTTTTCAATTGCCCTGTTGTAATTTGTTTACCCATCATGCCATGTTTGTTATCTTAAGAAGTGGATTGTTCATGGAACAAGTGGATTGTTTACCTTACACACTTTTCTTAAAGCAGTTATCTGTTGCTTGCAACTTAATACTGGAGGGGGTTCGGATGATAACCTGAAGGTGGATTTCTAGTCATAGATGCAGTTGGATGGCGGTCTATGTATCTTGTTGTATTGCCCAATCGAATCTCATAGGATCATGAATGTGTAGTATTGTATTGTTATGCCTTGCTCAGTCCTGTCAATTGCCCTACTGTAATTTGTTTACCCATCATGCCATGTTTGTTATCTTAAGAAGAACACCTCTAGTGAAATATGGACCCCGGTCCAATCTTTACCATTGATACATCTTCCACTGTTCATGTTTACTTTCTGCAAACCACTATTACCTTCCACACCATACAGTTAATCATTTGTTACAGCAACCGGTGAGATTGACAACCTCACTATTTGTTGGGGCAAAGTCTTGAGTTTGTGTTGTGTAGGTCTCCAAGTTGCTAGCAACACCTTTGAGACATTTCCTTCCTCCTACTGGTTCGATAACCTCGGATTCTTACTGAGGGAAGACTTGCTGTTGTGCTCATCACACCTTGATCTTGGGGTCTCCCAACGAAGAGCTACCACGCGCCATCATGCACCAACAACTTATGCTAAGTAATACAAGCAACAATGTGATAGAAAGATAGATTACTTCAAGCACGAAATCTATCACAGTGTAAAGTGCATAAGTAAAGAGCTCGGGTATATAGATAACCTAGGCACACGGGGACGATGATGTTTTACCGAGTTCCTTCCAACATGGAAGTACATCTCATTGGAAGTACATCTCGTTGGAGGGTGGGCGGAACTAAGACCACCAACGGGTAAGCACCCTATTCTCCTGAGCACCCGCCGCACGACAAAGCACCTGTTCCACTATGGGACACTTGAGGACGGTCACCAAACCCGTACAATATTGGGGCAATCTCCACAACTTAATTGGAGGCTCCCAACAAACGCCATAAAGGCCACAAACTTGAGGATAGCTCCACAACTTAATTGGAGTCCCCAAGAACACACCACAAAGGCCACACAACCGTATAGGTTTCCAAGAACCCAAGAGGGACAAGATTTAATGAATATCACCAACCAAATCCTCCGAGGAGAACTCAAACCGATGCACCGAATGAAAAAGGCAAGAACACCACAAAGATGCTCCAATCCTTCCCTCTCAAGTTCCAACAAAGCTACTAAAGCTATTAGGGGAACAATGGAGTAAGAATCAAAGGGGAACACAAAATCCCCCAAGATCTAGATCCCAAAGAATCACTCAAAAGAGATGATATTGTTTAGGTCAAATTGTGGATCTAGATCTCCTCAAACTTCCCTTCAAATATGAGCAAGAATAATTGGGGGAAAAGAGAGTAATCAATCTTCAAAGAGTAAGATCAAATGGAGAAAAGCTTTTTGCAAAGAGAAAGAAGAAGCGGCCCTAGAAAAAATAAGATAGAAGCTTAAATAGGAGGGCCCAGAAATTCTGCCCGTTGGGGCGATTTCCAACCTTGGCTGGTAGTACCGGCCCACATCAGTACTACCACCCAGGAGCTGGCGACCTAGCAACAAGGCGCGCGAGCGAGGCAACCAATGGGGAACGAGAAGGCTAGCGCAGCAAGCGAGAGCAGGGGATCGAGGGAGAGAGAAAGCCAGCGAGCGAGCGACGGGAGCGGCTGCGCGCGCGAGAGAGAAGCAAGCAAGGTGAGCGGGGTTGGGAAGAGCGAGGCGCGCGCTCGAGGGAGGCCCAGAAGCAAGGCAGCGGCGGCAGGAAGCCAGGATGGGCCAACCCGGTAGTACCGGTCCACGCTGGCAGTACTACCGCGATGGGCCGGTACTACCGGCCTACGCAGCCGGTGCCGGCAGAAGGGGTGAGCGCTGCTCAGGGGCGGCTGGTACCGGATCCGTTAGTATCAGACGACCTAGAAAAAACTTGTTTTCTTTTTCAAACCAAATAAAGGCAAATACAAATATTCATAACTTGGGCTAGGAAACTCTGATTGACCCGAAACCAATTTTGTTGGAAATAGGACAACAAGAGCTACCCAACAAAATATTGGTTATCACCGAGTGAGAATATTTGTTGTATTATTAAGTGAGGTACCTCCCTTGGCGAGAAACCGGAAATCCTCCAAGATAAAAAACGCGATAAGATATAAAAGTGAAATCCGTTTTTGTTGAACTAGAGATTGTAATGAATATTACCACAAGCTCTAGAACCTCACATGGATAAGGTCCAAATAACCAACCAAGAACGATGATGCAAGTATGCAAAGGTTTGAGCTCTCTCCGAACGATATGATCGAGTTACTCACTCGAGAGCCCCTCTTGATAGTACAACTATCTATCCTAAACCCGGTCTCCCATGAGACCGACAAAAGGGAATACCTATCAAGATTATAAATTTTCCTTGATCATTCCACTTGAGCTCAATGTAGATGATCTTGTCCTTCTCAAGATGGAACGCCTTTCTTGATTGCTTTTCATCGATCCATGACCACCGAGGATTGCAAGCATCAAACATGAGATCTTGTAGAGATGGTGCATTTTGAGCTTGCAAAACACTTCTTCTTCTTCATATCATCTACCTTGAAGCTAACACATGCTTCAAGCGATGCCAATAGACAATTCCTACAAGTGCAACTTAATACACACATTAGTCCATAAATATTGTCATTAATTACCAAAACTATACATGGGGGTCCACATGCCCTTTCAGTAAGGTTTCCCTCTAGGGGCTCGAACCTAGGTAAACATCGTATCCCGTGTTGCTTGTTTGTTAGCCGTTCCCGATCTCCAGCGCTGACGAGGTTTAATCTCGTCAATGCCCATTGTTATGGACTTGGGTTTTGGAGAAGATGGGGATGCTGGAGATCGCGGAACGGTTAGCAAACAAGCAAGGTTTACCCAGGTTCAGGCCCCGGGAGGGAAAACCCTACTCCTGCTTGTCTGCTCTTGATTACGGCGGAACCGAAAGTTATAGGGGTGCACAGATGCAATCTGGCGTGGAGGTGTGTATGCAATGGTATGCGAGAGAGCCTTCTCGTCGTGCCATCCTAGCATTTATATAGAGATAGGCAGGTCCCAGGCACAGATCGAGTCGGTTACAAGTTTTAGGGTTTGCTCCTTTGAATATTCTATCTACTGTTCCCCAAGGATCCGAAGGCGTCATGGGCCCTGGCCACCCGAAAGTCTTCATGGGCTGGCACATGTGTTCGTGGGCCTTCCTTGGGATGGACTAGGTATGCTAAGATCATGTACCCACAGGGTATAACCATGTCAGTAGCCCGCGAGTGTTCAGTCGAATCATAGATTCGGCTGAGGACTCTTCAATCCTTTGGGTGCAAATATCTCTGTTTGTGTAGAGAATAATTTGAGTTTGTAGGGATTGTTGACGCGTGTGCCTGACTCTCCCGACAGATCAGGGTCAGTTAACTGTCTTAGGACAAAACAACACAATCTTCTTCAGATTCGAGTCCCTCGACTCGAACCCGGAACATATGCTGGCGTAATTCGACTAAGGCCGCGGAGGACTTACAGGAGTGGAATACCAGTGAATTTTAAGTGATGTACCCAACGCGTCCATCGGGATTTTTCATCGTGCCTGTTGGCACAGATTCTTACTAGCAGAGCGCAGTCGTGTGCGTTGCCAGGCCATCAGATGATATCTGTAGGTCTTATCTTTGTGTCGCAGACACAGCATCCGAATGATTATCACCACGGAGGTGTTTCAGGTGGCCAAGGAGGATGTTACTCACTTAGCGTTAATTGGGGCAGACTTGCCAAAAAGTTTTTGCATGCTGATCCCAAGGATCGCAGTCGAAGAATTCATAGGGTGCGCGACCAGCTCTCCCTATGGGAGTAGCCCCCTGAGTGTCTGTTCGAGTCGTAGACTCGAGCAGAGACTTTAATTCGGCCGTTGTTTGGCTTCAGGTTCGTAGGACACAAATTTTTCGGATGCTTGAATCCATCCTCATTATGGGAGCAGCCTCCGAGTCCGTAGTGGAGTCGCAGACTCGACGTAGGACTCGAAGAATAGTTCTATGGCGTATTGCTTTGCTTTTTTGCATGCGCGGCCAGCGCTCCTGATAGGAGTAGCCCCCGAGTAGTTAATCGAATCGTAGATTCGAGTGAGTACTCTTAGCTGTGTAGCCGAAGAATTGTAACCGTTGCTAGTATAGATTTTGATGATGTCAGTACTGACGATTAGTGACCTCAAGCGTCTGCGGTGCCAGAGATGACGTGACTGGACGAACATGGGTCCCACCTTCTGACTTTGAGTTGACTGGTCATGCGCGACGTGGAGATAATTATGGCGTCGCCTCGATTTCCGTGCGTAGTGGACGGCGTGTGAGCGACGGTTCGCCGTTGTGCTGACACATGGACGGTCAGATCTTGATGTTGTCTCTAGGTCTTCCCAATGGACGGTCGTCGTGCATCGTCCTCGTCCTTATAATCATTGGGGAAAGGTGAGTTTGTTTTCACCGCAGCCATTCCTGTTTCACTACTTTCATCTTCTTGAGTTTTCCTTGTTGCGCGCTGGAATTTCTTCAAACTTTTCCATCTTTGATTCTGCATGTTCATCGTTGTCGCCGCCGCACTGTGATGGGGAAGCCCAAGAAATCCTCCACTGCAGTTGCTACCAGTGTTGCCGATGGTGGAAAAAGGGTTCCGCCACCACCCGTGTCACCGATGGTGGCTGGCGGCGATCGGAGACGCGTGAGGGTGACCTCCGCAAGCTCCGTGAGTGGGGTCTTATCCCGCAGGATAGGGAGGCCGTCAGAGTCCCCGGCGACGAGGTAATTCCCCATCCTCCCGTTGGGTTTCGGGTCATGTTCATCGTGTTTGTCCTTTGGGGCCTTTCTTTCCCAATCCACGATTTTCTCCGTGGATTGCTTTTCCTTTATGGCGTCCAGCTTCATCATCTCTCGCCAAACTCTCTTCTTCATGTCGCCTGCTTCATCACATTCTGCGAGTGCTGGCTCGATATCGAGCCACACTTTGGCCTCTTCCGGAAGATCTATTCCGTGAAGAGGCAATCTGGCTCCGATGGTGTTTATCCCATTGGCGGCTGCATCATTTCCCTTAAATCCAACTTGCTTTTCTTCTCTTTTTCTATGTCCGAATCTGTCCAGTACTGGTGGAGGTGATGGTTTTACATCCGCGACTCCACAGTGGCCGGGCAGAACTTTAGCCTTGCTCCTTTTGACCTCTCCCAGAAAATCGAGCCGAAAAGGTCGTGGAAGAACCACATCTTGGATGGCGAGGTGGAGGAGATAGAGGGGCTCTACCGTCGGGTGGAGGATCTTCAGTTGATTCCGGATAAAGAGGTGAACGTTGTGTATATCATCCGCACCTTCCTCAAATGTCGGGTGCAGCCGCTTCAGGCTAGGGCGCACCCGATGTTTCTTTATTCTGGTCGCCACGATCCGACTAGGGTTTCGGCTGAGGAATTCTCTAGAGGGGATCTCGACAGGATTCTTCGGCCGCTGCTGAAGTTCAAAGCTGGAGAGGATCTCCCGGGGAAGTCGCTGACTCCTCCCTTCGCCGCCTCTCGTCCGGTTCCTCAGGTGTAGATCTGGGACGTGCGCATAGCACTTTTTTCGACTGCGTTTTCCTTGCATTTGCTCGTGTGCTGAAAATTTTGATTATTTTGCGCAGGAGTTCAAGGTACCGGGCATGTCGCTGCCACTACCCGAACTATTTTCGGATGCACCGGACAATGAGGTAGTGGACTCCATGTCTGAGCTTCCTTCGGCGCGATCGCCGGCTGAGGAAACTTTTGAGTCTGGCGAGGAGCAGACTAGAAAGAGGACGCGGAGCTCGAGCGAATTGTCGGATGCTTCGACTCCGCCGACTCCTCGGAATCCGACATCATAGTGGGGGTCATGATGGCTCTTCTTCTCCTATTCCTGCCGTTCCCGTGCGGGCCATAGCACCACAGCCACCGGCAAAGCGGAAGAAGGAAGAGAAGAAATAAGAGAAGAAGGAAGAGAAGAAGGGAAGGAGGACCCTGCCTGTCTTCGATTTGAGCGAGCTCGACTCGTAAGTTTTTGTCAGTTGCTTTTTGCTTTCTCTCGTCTTTTTGCTTGTATTTGGCTGACCTTTTCTATTGTAGCCACTCCACCGATAGCTCCTTCAGCAATGGCGCTCGGGAGATGGTGGGGGAGTCGAAGGTTGTTCCTCCTCCTCAAACGGTGGCCACCTATGAGGGCGCTGCTCCGAACCCTTCTCCGCAGGAGGCTCATGTTGTTGTCCCCCAGAAGACTTCGGCTGGACCTTCGGAGTCACCGTCCAATCATGTAAGTTTCTTCGTTCTTGCTGCGGGGGGAGCCCCCGAGCGTTTTCGGATGATACGCTGATTACTTTGATCTTTGCTTCGTGTCTCGGGGGAGCCCCCGAGCGTTTTTTTGTATGTGCAATCTGTCTTGCTCGTTCTTTGGCGCAGCCCCCGATCCTTTCTTTTGACGAGTAGTGTCTTTTTGCAGCCTTTTGTGCAAGGCGCCAACCAACTGGTGCAGCAGCACCTGGTGTTGGAGGCCAGCTTCAAGCAGCTTCAAGGTACGTTCATGACTTGGTCTTTTTTGCGTCTTCTTCTATTTCCTTTTTCTGCGATCTGATAAGTGTTCTGCTATTTGTAGAGGACAACAATACCACCCTTTGCGAGATTGATGCTCTCAAAAGAGCCTTGGGCGAGCGGAGAAGAAGGCTGAGGACGCCGTTGGTGCGAAGGAGCTAGCCAACGCAGCTGCGGCCAAGGAGCGCCTGCAGCAGGAGGCTACGGACCGCGAGGAGCAACTCGCCACCGTTGCGATCTCACGCGAGAAGGAGGTAGCCGTCAAGCTGATGGAGGCTATCAAGGCTATTTCGGGTGAGTGGTTTCATCTTTTCCTTTTTCTTCTTCCTTGTCTTTTCTTGTTTTGCTCTTTATTCATTTTGCCTCTTCCGTTTTTTTAGATGCCGCAGGCATCGAGTTTGACCACGGTGCTCTGGAGCACGGGAGTTCTCTGGATGATGCCACTGCGGCGGTCGAAGACCTCTGCAGTACCGTGGTCGGCTCACTCGCCAAGGCCAAGGAGGTTCTTGGGCGCTTCTATAAGGAGCTCGTCCCCAAGGGCGTTGCCCTCGAGGATGTCGACTCGTTGGTGGATGCGCTGTCAGCCGATGCGCCTGTAGCGTACAAGCGCAAGCAGAAAGGCATCGGTGCATCCGTGGGTCTGGCGATGGCCCTGGCGTCTGGGGCGGAGCTGGATCTTCATCAGGTCACCTCCCAGATGCCAACGGATGCCGACGGATCCGAGGTAGCCTTCACCCTCTATGCTTCCCGCTGTAAATGTTATGGGCCGAAGTTGATTGACTTGCTGGCTGAGTACGCGCTGAGGCAGCAGGGGGAGGCCAAGAGTAGGCAGTCCGGCTCCGAGGCTACTCAGGATGCAACTTCTTAGGCCTTGTAGTTGTAGGATAACTTTTGTTTATTTTGTTGTAATTATGTCTATGAACAATCCTTGTGCCACGCAGTGGCTTTTTGCTGCATTAATGAATCTTCGAGTTCCTTGTCCATTCGTGTGGTTGTTCCTATCGCTGCCTTCTTTTCACCTAGGGATCTTCGGGTGATGATCCCGCTGACACTTCGTCTGCACCGCAGCTGCGACCATCTTTGGATGGTGCGTCGCAGCTTGTGTTTCTGTGTGATCGCATTCGTAGTCTTGAGAAAGAATTTCTTGGAGTGCGCGGCCATGCCGATGTTTGGAAATCGAAGATGGAGCTAGGCGCTGCCAGAGAGGAGTATTTTATGGGGGAGTTGCGTCGTCTGGCCGAACAGCTTCAATGTAAGTTTTTCGAGCTGCTGCTCAGTTGTTCGGATGCGGCTGCTGGCCTGTCGTCTTACTTTGCCATAGTTGCAGGTGCTAACCTTGTTCCTAAGGAGGAAAAGGAGCATGTTGTTGTTCGGATCAACTGCTTGACCCAGCAGGACATGGAGGCCGGTGGTTTTTTCTGGATGGACCGTGATCGTGCCATGGTCCTTGCAACTGTGCAAGATCGTGTTCACCAGGTGTTGCGGGTGCTGCGTCAAGCGAAGACCTCGTTGGCGTTGGTTCTGCACGTGATGTTTCCTTTGGATGAGGCGCCATCAACTCTTTGGATCCTGCTGGCAAAGTTTCGAGATGTGCATCATGTTAGGGAGCTAGTACGGCATCAGCTTGTTGCAGGTGTGAAGGCTACGCTTTCCCTTGTTCGGCTGCATCGTCCTGATGTAGATCTTGCTGCTGTGGCAGCTGGGCCACCTCTTCGGCCGGATGGTGGTATGTGGGATATGCGTCCACATTATGCGGCTGTGAGGCAGTATGCCGAACAAATTGTAGATATCTTTGAGCAGCGTGCGCAGGTGATTCTCCAGAATAGGTAGGACCTGTTAAAAGATAGATGTAAAATTTGTATGTATTCGACTGGGCGTGTTGTTCCCTTTGCTGTAAAGGTTCATTGTTGTTAGCACGTGGTGCTTTATTTGTATGCGTGCCCTTTTCGTTAGCCTGGCGTGGTCAGCTACTCAGGTGTACACGCATTATTCTCAGTCGACGAAGTCGTGAGGTGAGGGGAGCCCCCGAGTGTGTTGTAGTATGAAGAAAATGTGAATAATAGACAAAAAAAATTGGGGCGAGACATTTAGCTTTATTCATATCGTAAGGAGGAGGTACATTGTTCGACTGAGTAGCCTTGACTGAATAGCCTTATTGAAAGTAAAAAGAGGAAGGTAGCTAAGGGTATAAGCGTCGCAATTGTGCGACGTTCCATGGGTTGGAGTATGTGACTCCAGACTCCACGTGCTTGAGGCGATAGGTGCCACCTGGGATGACTTCAGTGATGATATAGGGTCCTTCCCAGGGCGACTCGAGCTTCTTCAGTCGCTCTTGCTTGAGTCGCAAGACTAGGTCTCCTTCGACGAAGGACCTTGGGCGCAGCCGACGGCTGTGATAGTTGTGGAGGCTCTGTTGATAGACCGTTGATCGAGCCGCGGCGATGTCGCGTGCTTTGTCGAGTGTGCCGACGGTGTCTTCAAGTGCGGCCGTCGATTCAGCCTCGTTGTAGGCGACGACCCGTGGGGCCTTGTGGCGTACCTCTGCGGGCAGCACGGCTTCGGCTCCGTGCACCATGAAGAAGGGCGTGTAGCCAGTTGAGTTCTTTGGCGTCGTGCGCAAGCTCCAGAGAATGGAGGGTAGCTCTTGCGTCCAGGCTCCTGCGAGTCGCTGGAGTGGGCTCATGAGGTGTTTCTTGATGCTGCCACCGACGAGTCCGTGAGCCTTTTCCACCTGCTCGTTTGTTTGTGGGTGCGCCACAGAGGCGTAGGTGATGTTGATTCCGAGGTCTTCACAGAAGTCCTGGAACTCTTTGGAGATAAAGTTCGACCCATTGTCGGTGATGATGATGTGCGGCACGCCGAACCTATAAACAATGGATTCGAAGAACTTGACAGCCGTTTTGCCCTTTTGGTTAGTAACAGGCATAGCCTCGATCCACTTGGTGAATTTGTCGACTGCGATCAGGAGGTAGACGTGGCCTCCTTTCGAGGACTTGGGCAGTTTGCCGATCATGTCGAGGCCCCATTGGGCGAAGGGCCAGGCCAGGGGTATGGGCCTGAGCTCCGACCCTGGTGCGTGTGGTTTATCTGCGAACCTCTAGCACCCGTTGCACCTTCGGACGATGTCCTTGGCGTCATTCATGGCCGTTGGCCAGTAGAACCCAACTCGTAGAGCTTTGGCGACAAGGGCGCGACTGCCCGCATGATGGCCGCAGATGCCCTCGTGGATGTCTTGGAGGATGGTTTTGCCATCGCCGATGGTGACGCACCTTTGGAGTACACCCGAAATGCTGCGCTTGTACATCTCGCCATTGATGATGGTTGAGGCCTTGGACCGGCGAGATATGCGTCGGGCATCTGTCGGGCTATCAGGCAGTTCTCCATCTATCAAGTACCTAAGGTACGGTCGTGTCCATGTTTCTTCGACTGCCATGACCTGCATCAGGTTGACCACTGCGACCTCTGTGTCGAGTTTTTCGGGTCCTTCCTGACCGTCGGGTAGCGCGGCCCCCGAGTGCTCTGCTTCTTCAGGTGATCTCTTTGGGAATTTCCTTTTGATGGATGGCACGCAGATCTGTTCGAGGAACACACCTGGTGGCACCCGTGCGCAGGTGGAGCCGATGTTGGCGAGTTTGTCGGCCTCTTCGTTTCTTTCTCTCCCAACGTGCTGAAGCTCGCAGCCGTCGAAGTCTCCTTCGAGTGCGTTGTAGAGTGTGCGGTACACAATCATGTTGGCGGCGTGTGCGTCGCACTCGTTCATCGTCTGCTGGACGACGAGGTTCGAGTCTCTGTAGATGACCAGGCGTGTCGCGCCGCAGATCTTGGCCATCCTTATGTCGTGGATGGGGGCCTCATACTCGGCCTCGTTGTTGGAGGCTCGAAATTTCATCCAGGGGACGTACTTCATCTTGTCGCCCTGCGGGGAGGTCAGTATGACCCCGGCTCCTGCTCCGGCCTCGCGCTTGGAGCCTTCGAAGTGCATCGTCCATGACCGTGTCATGTCCCGTGTGTCTGGCAGCTGCAATTCCATCCAGTGGATGAGGAAGTCCGGAAGGACCAGAGACTTGATCGCGTGGCGCTTCTCGTAGACGATGTCTAGAGGTGACAGCTCGATTCCCCACAGGGCCACATGTCATGTGGCCTCCGGGTTGTTCAGGATGCTGTTCAAGGGCGCCTCGTTGACGACCATCACCTGATGCTCCTGGAAGTAGTGGCTCAGCCGACGAGCCGTCATGAACACGCCGTAGGCGAGTTTCTGTTAGTGAGGGTACCTTTGCTTTGTCGGCGTCAATACCTCGCTGAGGTAGTAGATTGGGCGTTGTTCCCCATGGGTCTTGCCTTCTTCAGGTCGCTCGACCACAAGTACGGTGCTTACCACCTAGTGTGTGGCTGCTATGTATAGCAGTAAAGGCTCGCGCTCCTTTGGCGTGACCAAGAAGGGCGAGGTAGAGAGCAGCCGCTTTAGATCTTCGAATGCGTCGTCCGCCTCGGGCGTCCACTCGAATTTGTCTGCCTTGCGCAGCAGCTGATAGAACGGTAGAGCTTTTTCGCCCATGCGGCTGATGAACCTGCTCAATGCCGCGATTCGCTCGACAAGCTGTTGGACGCCCTTGAGGTTCTTTGGATTTTCCATGGCCATTATGGCCCGGATTTTCTTTGGGTTCGCCTCGATCCCTCGCTGGGATATGAAGTAACCTAGCAGCTGACCAGATGGGACGCCAAAGGCGCACTTTTCTGGGTTTAGCTTGATCTTGTATTGATCAAGGTTATCGAACGTCTCGCGGAGATCGTCGATGAGCGTCTTGGCCTCCCTTGTTTTGATGACTATGTCGTCAACATAGACTTGGATGTTGCGGACGATCTAGTCCTTCAGGCATGCCTGCATGCACCGTTCGTACGTGGCGCCTGCGTTCTTCAGCCCGAAGGGCATTGTGTTGTAGCAGAACACTCCAAACGGTGTGATGAACGCCGTTTTCTCCTGATCTTCGACCTTTAGTCGGATCTAGTTGTAGCCTGAGAAGGCATCAAGGAAGGAGAGTTTCTCGCATCCTACAGTCGAATCGATGATCTGATCGATCCGAGGGAGAGGGAAGTGATCCTTCGGGCAGTGCTTGTTCAGCGATGTGAAGTCCACGCACATCCGCAGGATGTCCGTGTCCTTTTTGGGGACCATCACGGTGTTGGCGAGCCACTCGCTCTCCTTGATATCCCTAATGAAGTTTGCGTCGAGTAGTCTGTTGAGTTCGACTCCGATTGCTTCGGCCCGTGGTTCGGACAGTCGTCGGATGGACTGTTTGACGGGCTTGGCGTCTAGAAAGACGTTGAGTGCGTGCTCGGCAAATTCCCTGGAAACTCCTGGCATGTCCGCGGGACACCAGGCGAAGATTTCCCAGCACTCACGGAGGAATTCGACGAGCGCGCTTTCCTATGCGGAGCTGAGGTCGTTGGCAATCAGCGTCGTCTTGGAGGCATCCGTCAGGTGGACTTGCACCTTCTTTGTGTTGACGGTGGAGTCGAAGGACATGCCTGGTGCGTTCTGTCTTGCGACTGGGGTTGCCCCGTTGTCCGATTGACTGGGATATTCTGTTGAAGTCCCTGTCGTAGTGGTCCTATCGGGTGAAGCTCCCGTGGACCGTGATGCCGCCCCTAGGTCCTGGCATCTTGAGTAGCACGTACGCGTAGTGCGGTACTGCCAGGAACCATGCGAATGCCACGCGCCCGAGGATGGCGTGGTATTGTGATGGCTAGTCCACCACTTCGAACTCGAGTCGTTCGCACCGAAAGTTATCGGGCTTGCCGAAGATGACGTCGAGCCATATCTTTCCCAAGGGAATATGCCTTCCCTGGGACGATATTGTGGAACATTGTGTCGGATTGTTCCGGGCTGCATAGCGGGATCCGCATTGCTGCCAAGGTGCTAGCGAATATCAGATTGATGCTGCTGCCACCGTCCATGAAGACGCGGCTCATGTCGAACCCTCCGATCTGCGCCTCGAGCACCAGGGCAGCATGACCTGGGCGAGGGACCTGGCAAGGGTGATGTGAACGGCTGAACGTGATGCAGGACTCCGATCCGCTGAGGTACTCAGGGATGGCGGGCGGAGCGGTCACGACCAGATTAATTTGGCGGGTGATTTTCTTCTGCACCCTGTTCGTTGGGCTCCCTTTTTGGATCATCAGCGATACTTTCGGCGCGGGGTACCCGTGCCCACCGTTATTCTGTGCGGGTGCGATTGGGTGGTTCGAAGGTCCCGCAGGTGGTGGTGGAGGAGCTCCATGTGCGATCTCACCTGGTGCAGGTGCGTTCCCATATCCAGGGTTCGGGGCTTGCTGCCTCATCTGAGCCATGCTCTCGCTGAGTTTCTGGAACTTGCGGCAGTCCTTGAGCATGTGGCTTGACTTCTTCTTACCATCCTGCTTGTCGATGTAGAAGTGGATGGTGCATGGACCCGACAGTTTTTCGTATGCTGAGGGTCCGTCGTCACGGCCTCGACGTTGCCATGACTGCGTTGGGCGTCCTCCATCGCGGAAGTTGCTTCTGTGGTATCCGCCGCTACTGCGGTTGCCGTCGTTGCGGTGGTCGGCGTAGCCAGCCGCGACCATGTTGGGTCCATCGTGATAATCGTAGACGCGCGATCTTCTCTTGCTACGGCACTCACGTCGCCGGCCGTAGTCATCTTCCTCCTCCGAGTGCGCTCGGTGGACGGAGTCCTCGCCATCAGCCCACCTGTTGGCGATGTCCATGAGGTGGTCGAGTGTCTTGGGCTTGACGCGCCCAAGTTCTTCCTTGAAGTCCTGGCGTTTGACGCCGTCCTTGAAGGCGTCGATAGCTCTCTCCTCAGAGATGTGCGCCGCAGAGTTCTTGGTGTTGGACCAGCGCAGTATGTACGAGCGAATAGAT
Organism: Avena sativa; assembly: GCA_916181665.1. Classification (NCBI taxonomy): domain Eukaryota; kingdom Viridiplantae; phylum Streptophyta; class Magnoliopsida; order Poales; family Poaceae; genus Avena; species Avena sativa. The sequence goes on along the minus strand of OV702298.1, from coordinate 52,768,784 downwards.
TCGCCCGTTCGTTGGGTGCAGGCCCGCAGCTCCTCGATCGAGGCTGGCCTCTTGCTGGTGCCCTTAAAGTTTCGGACGAAACTGTACGCCAGTTCCTCCCACCTTCGGATGGATCCCGAGGATAGGCTGCTGAGCCAAATCCGAGTTGCACCTGTCAGCTGCAGCTGAAGGCATTGCATGGCGGTTTCCTTGTTTCCGCTGTGTAGCTTGACAGACGACAGGTGGTCGCTGAGCCACGCCTTGGGGTCCTGTGTGCCGTCGAATTTCGGAGTGTCCGAAGGAAGCTTGAAGTTTCGCGGCATCCGTGTCCGCCGGACGGATATGCTGAAGCATCGGGCTCCGTAGAGTTCTCCTTCGTCGTCATCCTCCTCGGATTCGGACAAGCATGCGCGCTTGGCGTGCGCTTTGTCGATCTTGCGCTGGGTGAGCTCGCTTCGAGCGTCGTAATCGCGGCTGCGATGGCACGAGCTCTTGTGCCTTCGAGGAAGGTCGTGCTCTTCATCCTCGGATGAGGGCATGGGGCTGCGGTTGAACCTGACCGCAGTCTTCTTCTTTGGCTCCACAGGAGCTTCTCCGTGGAGCGCAGCTCCAACGAGTCCGAGTCCGGTAAGCGCGGACTTGTGCATGGCCATTTTTGGATGCCCCTCCGGAGGTGGATGGGATGCGAGATACACGGTGGCGTCCATGATCGCAGCTTGCAGCGTCTTCGGGATGACATTGCCGCCAGCATCCATCTCCATGAAGGACGCGTTGAGGGCCCGAGTCACCTCGTGGCGTGCCTTGGGATCCATGTTCTCCGTGCGAGAACGGTGCTTGTTGCCATGGTTGTCGTGCGAGCTGGAGCCAATGCCCATGGCGGAGAGCGCAGCTCGCCGCGCACTCGATTCTGAGGCTGCTTGCTTGCGTTTGTCAAGCACCTCTTGCATCTTCACCTGCTTCTTGTGCTCCTCGATTAGGAGCATGTGGTATGCCATCAGCAGGTCCCGTGAAGCACCCACGGGCAGGATCTTGTTGCCTGCCATGGCTTCGCGTGCTTGAGCCCATCCTTCCTCGCTAAGGTGGATGACCCGATCGGTGTCGTCCCCGTTGGGCGGGGGGGGGGGACTGGCTTCTTCTGTTCTCGCCATTTGTACCCTGCGGGTTAGGTGGCGGGTTAGGCGCGTGGTGTTCCGCGTCACTCTGGATGACTACGGCGCATTGGTAGCGCTCGTAGATTGGATCCCTGCTGCCGCAGCTTTCGGATCCAGAACCGTAGGTCCCTTCCTCCGATGGTGGCTCGCACAGATCTGAGTTGCAGCTGCTGCTGTCATAGGACTCATCTGTTGATGGCGATGTGCGTAGCACGGGGTGTGGGGCCCATGAAGCGGGCCTGTTCAATGGCAGGGGCGCCCGCTCTGGGAGGCGGAGAGTGCCGGTCTGCCCCACATGGAAGCAGAAGCTCCCGAACAGGATCTCGAGTCCGTCGCCAACGGGCTCGAAGTCCTTCAAGGTGGCTGGTGAGTGGGCGGTGAAGTCGAAGGCGCCGAAGAGGAGATGACTCTCCGTCGCCGCGGAGTTGTAGATTGCTTTGGTTGGGACCTTCACGATCGCACAATCAGCGCCCCCAGTTCCCACAGACGGCGCCAATTGACGAGGTTTAATCTCGTCAGTGCCCATTGTTATGGACTTGGGTTTTGGAGAAGATGGGGATGCTGGAGATCACGGAATGGTTAGCAAACAAGAAACACGGGGACACAAGGTTTACCCAGGTTCAGGCCCCGGGAGGGAAAACTCTACTCCTGCTTGTCTACTCTTGATTACGGCGGAACCGAAAGTTACAGGGGTGCGCAGATGCAATCTGGCGTGGAGGTGTGTATGCGGTGGTATGCGAGAGAGCCTTCTCGTCGTGCCCTCCTAGCCTTTATGTAGAGATAGGAAGGTCCCAGGCACAGATCGAGTCGGTTACAAGTTTTAGGGTTTTCTCCTTTGAATATTCTATCTACTCTAGTCTTGTTCCCCAAGAATCCGAAGGCGTCATAGGCCCTAGCCACCCGAAAGTCTTTATGGGCTGGCGCATGTGTTCGTGGGCCTTCCTTGGGCTGAACTAGGTATGCTAAGATCGTATACCCGCAGGGTATAACCATGTCAAGCGCACCACTCTTCTCCAAAACACAAGTCCATAACAATGGGCATTGACGAGTTAAACCCTTGTCACACTCGTTGTGCGTGGTTCGACGTGGAAACATGCCTGAGGCGGTTTGAGATATTTTCTAGATAGGCCGAGGATCCAATGGACCAAGGACTTTGCCTCGGGGTAGTTTTCAGATGCATGTCTTCATGACTAAGTGCGTACTAGGCTTGACACCTCGGATTTCCTCCCGTATAGAAAAGGAGCAGCTATTGGGGCCATTATAAGGAAGGCACATCGGTAGCTATGACTCTTGATTACACGATAGATAGAAAATTTCCTATTTCTGCATGGCAAGTGCGCTGGGGGTTGAAGAGTCTAGGCGTTTCGGAAGTCTTTTTTTAATATTAATAAAGGTAAGAAATTTCTACCTTTTGTGGTACAGCGTCAGTTACAAGGTGGATTTACAACCGGCTAAGATGGGGGAGGGGGTAGTCAGAAGAATTAGCCTAACTAAAACCTAAAGTGAAAGGAGACCTTAGTGGTGTCATCTACGACAGCTTGTGCGTCCACTCGAGCAGTTTATGTTCCAGTCTTGGCGACCTACATATCCATAATCTTAGGTTTTCCCTGATTTATTTTAGTAGTGTCGCACCGTCTGTGCTTTTTCTATTGAAAACTCTCTGGTTCCTTGCCTTCCAAAGCCCAAGTAAACAGGCCGCAAAACATTGGCCAAGTTTTATCCTCCATCACGTCCTGGACTGTTGAGACAAACTATGATATGGAGTTGGCAGAGGCCGCAGTCTGTGACATGCCAAGTTTATCCACCCATGTAGAGGTTCTACAGTGTAGAGCGATGTGGTGAAATGATTCAAGCGCCAGGCAGAGGTCACACCCAGCATCCGTGCACCAACACTTTTTGGTCATATTATCATTTGTGTTCAACCTTCCCTTCCCTGGAAGGCAAGCCAGATGAATTTTTTGTGTGTCTGTGAGGTATTGGCTTCAGCCATACCCATTCAAATAGTTGCCAACTCGTGCCTTGGTCAGTGAAGGTTCTATAGAAAGCCACAGTTTATGTAGGCTTACCCATAGTGATCATCTCCCTTTTGTCTCCTAATCTGTCAAGTTGAATGCGTTATATGCTTTGCATCAGTTGTTGTAGCTGCAATTGCGCTCTATCCGTTAGTGGAAACAGTAGGCTGATTTCCCAGCTCTCATTCCACCTTTGAGACTGCATGGTGTAGTGCTGGTCTGCTGCAAATGTATATAGTATATCAAATTTATTGTTAAAGCGTCCTAATTTTGTCCACTGATCATGCCAGAAGGAGATCTTGTCGCCAGTCGATGGGTAGCATCTGGTTGAGTTCTGAACTGAAAGAAGGAGGGTCTGATACGTCCAATTTGCATCACTATTTTATATCATAATTTGCTGCTATTCATTGATATATTTCCTATTAAGAGTAATACTTATGTTATTTCATCTATTTTTGCATGTTGGATTATTCTTGGAGGATGAACTGCCGGAGTCAGGATTTTGGTGGAAAAAGCGATGTCTAGGTGCAATTTTCGCGAAGATCAGAAAAATACCAAAAAATATATGGAAAATCATATTTTTCTAGCAGAAGAAGAATGCCAGAAAGGGAGGTGGAGTTGGGCCACAGGAGGCCCACACCCTCCCAGGCGTGGGCCACCCTAGGCCGCGCCACCAGGGGGTGTAGCCACCCTGGCCCATCTCTGGCTCCGCCCTTCCACCTATATCTTCTCCTCGAAGCCCTAAAGTACGGGGAGCGACCACAAAATATTTCTTTATTAGCTTTTCTGAAATACAAAAATAGTAGAAAACAGGAAACTGGCTCTATGTTACTTGTTAATATGTTAGTTCCAGAAAATTCATAAAAATGCCACAAAGTATAGACAAAACATAAGATAATTGATGCAAAACAAGCATAGAGAATCAAAAATTATAGATACGTTTGCAACGTATCACTGCTCCAAGCACGAATCGCCAAGACAATTACTCATTGCCACAAATACTCAAATCAACATTGCTAGTCCTCAGAACTTAGCTCCCATGACATTCTACCAGTTGACTTCACCATGGAACGAGAAAGTATGCCCCATGATGGTAACAACTAGCAAAGCTTCGCAATGCTCCCTATGAAACCAAACGGTCCGAGAAAAACATGGGTATGCACGACCAAATCCCACCCGATTCAGCAATCTCCAAGCATGAATCGCTAAGTGGAGTTCGTCGACAGAGCCTTCTGGAACACGACACGCCAGCCAGATCGATGGGGACAGGCATCCGAAGATCATCTTCTTCGTGGAAGTTGGAACCCTAGGACCACCACCTTTATTGAAGCCGAGATAGTATCCCCATGCACCCGCCGGCACCCTGTTGGATCTGTCGCTCCGAACCTCACCAGCCAGGCCAGGATCGAGGAAGCAAATGACATAACAAGGGCGATCTTCTGCCGGATCCAGATGAATTACATAGCAAAGAGCAGCCCCGCCGCCAGTCAACGTGCCACCGTGGAAGACCTCCGCTACCACCCACGTTTCGTATGCGCCACCCCGGTGATGGTATGCCTCACGCGTAAGAGACCGTCAGAGCTAGCCCGCCCTCACCCCCATCTTTCATTTTTTTTGGAAAGGAGCATATATTAATATCACAGAGATGCCAATTACACCCAATCTCTGCAACAACGCATTACCATAGCGGCATTACGGATGCACACAGCTAATAAAAAAAGAGAATAACTGCAAAAATAAAAGTCCCGCTATAGTGATTTATTCCTTAAAACAGCGGTACTGACACCACCAAGACAGCACCAGAAGTCGAGCTTCTCTAAAATCGACGCCTCCAGGAAGGGAACAATGCACAAGCGCTGTCGTCGCCCGATCAAAGATCTTAGGTTTTTACCCTGAAGAAAGTCCTCACTCTCAAAACAACGCCTTCGGCAAGGACATTGTCAGGCACAATCAATTAAGACCAGACCTTGGATTTTCATCCTGAAAGGCAAGACAACGAACTTCTACTACGCAGTCGCCCCCACTAGCATGTCGTTGCTGCAAGTCACAAATCAACCAAGCCAATTCCCCGTCACAGCCCATACTCGAATAACCATTGCTAGTCCTTAGATCTTGGCTTTCATGACCTTCTCCGCCAGCACCATGGGACGAGAACATGCCCCATGATATTAACATTCAGCAGAGCTTCGAACCGCTCCCGCTGAAACCAAACGGCCAGACAAGAACATGAGTGCGCACGACCGAATCCCTACCGAACCAGCAATCTTTAGGCATGATACGCCCATGGGATCTCGCCGGCGGAGCCTTCCGGAACACGACACTTTGTCCAGATCAATGAGAACAGGTATCCGGCAAATCTTCATCTCGACACCGAGAAGGAACCCTAGGACCACCTCCTTTATTCAAACCGAGCAAGCAGCCCCCACGCCACCGCTGGCAACCTGCGGGGTCTGCCTCCCCAATCCCAACCGACGACCATGGCCAACGGTGCGAACTGAGACGGCAGCGCAGGAACGATCACCACCGGAATCGGCCAAGACACAACGGGGAGATGGGAAGGCGGCAGGACCACACCGATAAAAGATCTGGGTTCGTCCACAGGAGGCGGCATAAAACCACCCTGATCCAAAGATCTGAGATCGTCCCCGCCCAACCCGACTTGGCCTAGCCCCAACCACCACCGTTGATCCAGCGCCGCTAGGAGAACCTCCACCAGCACCCTGGCAAGGGGCGCCGCCCTGGCCGCTGCACGTCGACGCGTTGCCCATCTCCACCCCAGCTGACCATAGTGACGATTTCCGGCGTCCGCCCCCAGATCACCTTAGGCGGCTGGGCCCGCCGCCACCATGGCGAGGGCCGACGACAGCGGCGACGAGAGAGAGACTCCGGCGGTGGCTGTTTGGTGGCGGCTAGATTAGCCCCTGGCGTCTCCCTAGGAAGAGACGCGAGAGGCTGACGAGAGAGAGACCCCCCATCTTTCATAGGCTGGACGTGGGTGTCACCGCCGACGAAGAAGGCGTCAGTGGTCGTGGGTAGTAGATCAAGAAGCGGCTCTCTAGGGTGGGACAGAGGCCTCCGGAGTAGCCCCGCACGAGGTGACCTGGAGGGAGAGGAAGAGAGGGAGGAGTAAGGCAAATGACGGTGGGCTGGTGGGGGCGACACTTTTCTCTTTGGAGTCATTGGGCGGCACTTTTCTCCTGAGAGAATGATTACTTTTTTCTAAAATTGGGGGAATGCCCAGTGACCTTAAAACAATAGAAAATAAATCTATCACGTTCGTCTATATGCATTAATATTATATCCTCCGTCTGATCATGATGATTCATAATTATAACGGTCAGGATTTAAAAGTTTGCGTAAACTGTATCAGCGCCTATTGTGTTGGACATACGATTCTGTCATGTATAGTCGTATACGTATATCTATATATGCGATCGGCAAGCACAATTCTGTCATGTTGGACATAATTCATACACGTATACGTAGAAGGAAAATAACAATTGGTTGCTTCTAATCTGTAAAATCCAATCACGTGTAAGGTATTAACACAAGATCACTTTAATCGTGCGCCGGTAGGACTGCTCTTCTCTTCTGATACATGCATGAGAAACACGTCCGGGTATGAATTACATGCACGTGAGCTGTTGAGATTTTAAACTAAAATTGTACACCGTGTGTAACATGAATACTACTTCCTGCAACAAAAAGAAAAGGTAATCCATCCATCCACAAATAACTGACTTGAATTTATCTAAATTCACATATATCTAGACGCATTCTAGTGTATAAATATACTAGATAAACTCAAGTCACATCACTCGTGTGAACAGTTTTAGCCAAAGTAGCTTCGGGTTTAGGGTGCTCATCGTCTTGGTTTCTAGGGCGGCGATATTAGTGTTGAATAATTTTTTTTCAGATCTTTTTTCCATGGATTTGGAGACCAGTCTATTCAAGTAAAGATAGTACAACACTGACGACGTTCTTATGGTGGATGTGTGTCCTCAGGATCCACCGCAGCGATGGCGTTTGCTCCAGTGCCGAGGTGGAACCTGGGAGGTAGTCAAGGGGCAATGGTTCCCACTAGATGTTCTACTCATTTTGTATGTACGCGGCAATGGTTGATGCTCTTTTGATGTATAGTGTCAACATTTTTCAGAAAGATTACATTTTATTTGATGATGATCATTGTTCAAAAAATCGTCTGAATCAGCGATTAATAGACCGTGTCGATTACCACTAATCGTTTGTATTAATCATTTAGCTTGATTAATAGCTTTGACACTCCGTTTACTAGGTATGTTCCCAATTAATTATTACACTTGGTCAAAAAAGTTGCAAAATTATCAACACATATGGCTCATCCATCAGCTAGCCCGCCCCAATGAAGTAGGTATTGCGAAGCTCCCGCTCGATACCTTCCTCCAGGAGCTCAATTTTTGCCATCACCAACTAGTTCCTTGTCGTTGTTGACAAGTTCCTCGTAGTTGCTGACCAGACCTCAGAAACAAGAGCTCGAGCGCCTTGAGGATCTCATCTGGAAGATCGAGGCTGACTTTAATAAGATAGGTGGTTGAGTTGCAAGAGGAGTCATGCGTGTTTTAGGTATTAATTTTTGTAGGTTGCACCGATTAATAACCGATCGATTAAATCAGTTAATCGTCTAAATTCTGATTAGTCACTACTCATAAGCCAACCGAGCAATTAACGATTACCGATTTCCTTACCATTGATGATGATGGTTATTATAAATGAAGCAAAAATATATACCCATATGTTCTTAGCCCATTCAGCTGACTTAACCTCCATAATGCATATGAATTGAGACAACTGCTGTGAAAATAATTTTGGTAAATTATCTGACGGCAGAAGTCAGGTTTGAGGGCTAATAAACTACCGGCAACACGTAGTATTTCAAGGCAATTAACTGCTAGGAAAATTGAAGTACCTGCCGGCAAACTTTCCCCGGCAAATAGAAGTACCTGTCGGCAGGGGCGAAGGCAGGGGGGGGGGGGGTAGCAGGGGCTAGACCCCCCTAACGATCGCCCCCACCCCACCCCATACACATGTAGAGTGCTAATTACCCCTGCTAATATGTTCCATGAAAAATATCGCAGCTAATCTGGCAAATAGTCTTAGAGGCATTGGTCTAATATTTCGTAGCTAGCTATGTATCCGTCAAAGCTCAAAAAGGAAGCCCATTTAGCCTTCGTGGAGAATTAGAAACCACCAAATTCTGGATCACCGATGTTTCCGTGTGTTAGTTTTCATAGACATGGCATCTTTCGGTCACCGATTGGAGATAGAGCTATTCCGTTCGCCGATGATTGATTGATCGGCCTAAGGTGTCTGTCTTTTGTCGCAAACTAAAATCTCCATCACCGTCAACGAGGCGCCATGAGATGATAATGTTACGGATGCTGTCGCAGTGTCGGGCGGCGGCTGCACTGTTACTAACCACCGTATTGTTGCGCCATCAAATCGACCGAGAACCACATCTCTCCAATCTTAAGGTAATTTTACTCAGACGGGTCCTAGTAGCTTTTTGTCATCTGTTATATCGGATTACAATAGATTAATAAGGTTTATTATTGTACTTGCATAGTCAATGCATTGATTTAGTTGATGTGTTTCTCTAATTGGTTACACACCTACTATCTCGTGGAGAAAAAAAGAACATAACATCAATATTTGCAAGCCACTTGAGTCCTAAATTTAACCTTATACTATCTGATATGTTCGTAAATGTAAGCCTTTCTAGCAATTTATATTGAACTACTAAAAACACTTATATTTTAGAATTGAGGAAGTAGAATTTTAGTTCTTCTCATACAGCCAAACATTTGTATTGACATGCCTGTCGGTATATTAACTTGATATATGTGATGTTTTATCCATGTGGCAAAAAAATCTTCACCCCTCTCATGTTTAAATCCTGGCTCCGCCCATGCCTGCCAGGAAACTAGTCTACCTGCCGGCAAAACTCTAGCTCCATGGGCAGACAAACAGCCGGTAAAGACATTTGCTGGCTGGGTTTTAGCTGTCAAGTGAAACTGCTGGCAAAAAAACCTTTCCCGACAGTCTTTTTGCCCTCTATAGCGACCTTTGCCGGCAGAAAATGTGCCCCCGCATTTGGTCCATGGTGTAGAGTAGTCTTTGTCTAGGACAAGCTGTACATAATTTGTGCTGCTTCCCTCCGATTAGAGCCCAAACATAGATTTCGGCGGTTGATCAGTGTGGCTGGCAGAATCCTCTTACACGGCCCAAACATAGGTGATTCGAAAAGATATGTTTTGCACGGCGGTGAAATTGTAGCCTGAGTTAATCACCCAGCATGGCTGAAACTGCAAACAGACATTACTTCGGTTCATTTCATGCGTGTACATTAGTTTCAAAAGAAAATTGGTACATTTACCCATTCGACGACTACATGCTTTGAAAGATCAAAACAAGAACCAAGACACTACATGCATATAGATTAAAAAGAAAACAACAGTGCTTGCATGCTTTGATGTCTACCTGGAATATGGAAGATGAAAATAGGATGGACTAGACCATTGATGTAGTCTAGTACTAGCATACGGGTTCAATGTGAAGATGTAGTTGGTCAATTTTGAACATTTTCAACTTCTTCCCGCCAGGCGGGTGCACTATATATGACGCATCCAAACCACATTATCCTTAGATGGAGTGATCCATGGTCATGCTAGGTTTTAGTAGGGCCGGAAGCAAGGCGGCACCTGGGTTAACGGGTGAATGTAGTTAGCAAACAGTTTGGTCAAAAGTTCAGAAGTGAGCAACGTGGTATTATTCAGATGCATATTTAGATGTTCTTTTTCTATATTCCAAATGATCCAGTTGTGGTAATACAGTCGTGCATTAAATGGAATAATTGTTGCCATGGTGTTATTTAAATTGTCAACCTAATGTCACACTAACATCTCAAGGCAATATAATGATAAATTCGTAATACATGAAAATTTTAGGCGAGAAAATGTGCGGGTCACCCTGCTAAAAGATAACTAACTATAAGCATGCATCCGTTGTATCAAAATGAATGAATTCCTTAAATGTATAAACATGCATGGCTTAGTCAGTGCAAGAAATGTTTACAGGATCATAACAGAGTATAATATAGGCATGCATGAATTGAAGCGAACTAGCTAATTTTACGATAGTCGGAGGCAATATTGAAGTGGTTAGCCAGGGGAATACCTTACAAGAAGCGCATACATGGGATGTATGATATGGGCGAGAGAAAAACAAAAACAGATGATAGGTGTCAATCGCAACATGCTACATGTGTTAATTATATAGATCACCACTAAAGCTTGAAAGCAACCAATAATGATAAGAGGCATTTTTTTGGCTAGTTTTACAATACCTTTTACTAGTCATATAGTGCGACAAGTATGATTACTAGCGCATTAGCCTTACTATCCATGAAAAAATATAATACCAATTTAGTTCTAGCAGGAAAAGAAGTTAGAAGCCACCGATCAATTCCTCTTCTCCTGCACGACGGCGCCGCCGCCTCCACCTACGGCGTGCAAAGAGCCACCAGCGCCTAATCCATCTCCACCCCGCCGCCTCCTTGACCCCCACCTAGCCTGCCTCCTCCACCCCCACCCGCCCACTAGGGTAGGGACACCGCTGCCGCCTCGTCCAGCTCCAACGCCCCCACAGGAGGAGGGCCGCCGCCGCCTCCCCCAGCTCCCACATGCGCACATGAGTAGGGGCGACGCCGCCACCGCCTCGTCTACCTCCCACGTGGCCTGCCTGTAGGGAGCCACCCACAAATGTCGTCCTTGTCATCAGTAATGTAGGATGCTATGTGTGTGTCATGTTCAGTTATTTTGAGCTGCTCATATTCACTTCTGTTTGATGAACAAAAACTAGTTCTGGATGCTGTTCAGCTGATCGGTGTCAACACCCGGATTTTTAATCCCAGATGCCTGTTATGCATACATCGCAATCCCAGGATTACCATTTTTGCGAGACATAACAGAATTGGATACCACAGTACATCATCCATTACAAACCATACATAAGGTCTTACACAAATAGGGATCTCATGATCCAGTTCTTAATACAACTTCAAGTAGCGGAATACGTAATAATAACGGTAGCGTAGGTGAAGCTCCATCTTCGGGGTCATAGGAAATGCTGACGATGGGAGATGATCCTAGTTGTCGTAACCTTCCTGGGGTCCATCCTCCAGGTACTCCTCTTTATAGTCTGGCCATGGGAATAGCCAGCGACAAAGCCATGAGTACTCTTTAAGTACTCGCAAACTAATACTAACAAGTGAAAGGGTTTTTTGATAATAGGACACTAGGCTCTAGGGTTGTTTTGCAAAAGCCATATTTATCTCTACTAAGCTGAGAAGCAAGAGAAGCTATTCACAATTTTATAACTCCTAAGTAGGAACTTGTATTTCATATCACAACCCTATTGTGGTCAAGTCAAAGTCTCAATTCATTTCACAAGTCTTTTGAAAACATCTGACGAGGGAATAGTATGGCCACTCCAACTGTCCATAACCGCGGACGCGGCTATTCGAATAGTTTGACACTCTGCAGAGATTGTACACTTTCACCACAATATTCGATACATCCGTTAGGAACAAATCCTGAATTCACCATACTCAGTATGCGGATAATCAATCCTAACCTTTCAATTACACGCCCTAGTATAAGCACCTCTCCTGTGAGTTTGGCCTCCCAACCATGACCAACTGTCATCTTGGGTACTGCACAGGTGGACAATCTTCACAAGATAGCCTCAGCTCAGACCTTGGCCGTGAGGGAACTAATACTAAGGTATATAAGTTTCCAGTCAAGCCCTACCCAATCTTCGGGTATTGTGGTTGTACGATAAAATTGGAATAGTATCGCATCCAGACAACCATCAGTTTTATAAAGGGCTAAGGCTCATTCCTCAACATTTTCATCACCAAAATCATCAGGTGTTCGGAAACAAATGTCAAAACATCTCAGTAGAATGATCCATCATTCTAAGGTTTTCATAACCATTTTCACCAAGTATTCCCATCTAATATTGATCAAGTTTTATGCTTAGCACTAGCATCTACAAGTGGGGGTAAGCACTAATGGGGGATAGTAAACTAGTGGAGTTTCCACTAAGTTCAATCTTATGCCTTAGGATGACATCAAGATTTTCTAGCTTAGGCCAAATTTTATGCTCTTTATGCAACCTTCAATATATCTTTCTAGAATCTACAAGTCACTTAAGTCAACTCTAAGTTAAAGCTTTGATAAAGAAATAAAGTAGAGGGCTTGCAAATAAAACTAGGATTGGTTTATCAAGTGGATATGATCACATATGCTTAAGGCATATAGTTGACATAGTAGCAAGTAAGTATTAGCTTGCCCAATTGCAAGTATAAGCTTGCACATTCAGCTAGTAGTATTAGGCTTGCAAGGTTAACTTGTATAGTAAGGTTTGCTAAAGTAGAGTATCTGGCAAGTGTTAGCTTGCCTTGTGCAGAGCAGTGGTTGAAGTTCTCCTCGGCTTCTTCTTCGTAGTATCCTCCTTCCTCCTCGTATCCTTGGTCGGTACTAGCGTCTATGAATAAATACGAGGTGCACAATCACCAAACAATACTTAACTACTTGCATTCATCACACACAAGGGTCCGATAGATGATCTAGCATCATCAATAACATTACAAGATTAAAGCTTGGTTTAATTCCTTTTATTTTTAGAAAAGTAATTTCTACTCATTGAAAAACTACTTAAGATTTAATATTCTCCAAACCAAACATGGGATCATGTTGACACATGTCATCACCACATATTTTAGTCCATGGGAATGTGATTTAAAGTGGTGTCACAATTTAATAAGGGTTTTCACTTTTATTTTAATTAATTAAAGTGGCTAGAAATGCCTATGTGGCATTTTTTATTACTTGGTCATTATTTCTATAAGTAAACCTATATATTTTTATATATTCTGAAAGGTATGGTTAAATGTGATTTTTGAGAGTTGGAATCAACTCAAAAGCTATTATGGTTTAAATTTGAAAAATATTTGAATGCAGAAAAGCTTCTGCCTTGTTATTTTTACCATGGATGATCTATTGATCCAAATGACTTGAATCCAACGGGCTTGGATTCAGCATTCCCAGACCTTTCTAACAAAATTAGTTTCATTCAATTTGGTTCACTGAATCGACCTGGGTTGATTTTTGAAACTGGGTACAGAAGTGTGTTTGAAATAAAATGAAAAAGGTTAAATTCAAATAACTGGGCTACGCGGGAAGCGATACTGGGCCGGCCTGCTAAGCACAGCGCTTACGCGGGCTGGTTAAGTCGCTGTCCCCACGCGTCAGTGAGACAGGGGGTGCGAAGCGGTATGGGGCGATATGGTGCGTTCGATCTGGTTCTAATCCAACGGCTGAGGGTTATCGTCGACGTTGGGGCAACGCCGGCGAGACAGAAACCTAGCGCGGCAGGTGGGGGTCGTTGGGGGTTCACCGGGGCTCAGGTGAGGGTCGGCGAGGCGGGCGAATGACGAAGTCGACGACGGCGAACCTCCTGGTACCGGCAGCTTCTCCTAGGGCGGCTCCTCGCTGGCCCCCTTCTTCTCCAGCAGCGGTAGGCTCCGGTGAAATTCTGGCGAAGTGCTGCTCGCCTTGCTCCGGGAACGGGGTGGCACGATCAGTAGGGAGAGGGGAGTGAGATGGTGTGCTCAATTCGGCTGGGGGTGGCCTCTATTTATAGTCGCGACGGCGAGACCAAACAGGATGGGCAGGCGACGGTGGCGACATGGCTACGGGCGGCTAGAGGCATGGCCGGCGGTAGCGATAGCTTGGTGGTCTCCTGGCGATGCTCTACGTCTTTAATGCGCGCGTAGGGGCGGTGCGGTTTGGTCTGGAACGCGCGATGCTCTGCACGGCAGAGGCGGCGTCTTCGACGGCGAGCGGTGGCTGTGCGGCATGGGGCGGCGAACGGGGATGTCTGGCGGTCTCCTGGGTTGGTGGCGATCATGTATGCACGTGGCGAGGGCGGCGCACGGTCTGTGGGCGTCGGTCGAGCGTGGCGCTCTGGCGCATGCTCGGCATGATTGCTGGCGAGCTGGGCGCGGTCCGTGCGTGTGGTCCAGGGTTTGGCAACGCTCGTGGCTGGGACAGGGAGTGGCGGTGGACGGTGGGCTGCCTCCCAGACAAGTATGGCACGACTAAATCTCCTTCTAGCTTGCTGTCTCCACTGGGGTGGCATGGTGAGCTTCGGCTGTTCACCATTGATGTCATTGCCCAGCTTACAGTGAGGCTAGTGCTTGGTTTAACTTGCTAGATGATCTACTGAGATGGTTGTGAGCTAGAGAGGGGACAAGTTAGGCTTCAATCACTGCTCACAATAATGTGCAAGATTTTGATGATTTGTGTCTGCAAAGTGTTTGATGAAATGGCCACAAGAATTCAAGTTTTGAATTTTGAAAAGATTTTTGGTGGGTGTGCTAGGTTGGTGCTAGTGAGTCTGTAGATGCTTGGGTTTTGAAAGTTGAGCTTGTTTGAGTGGTTTTTGAAAAAGTGGGATCTTCTCATATGATAAAGATTCAATTTTGAACTATCATTTAAACTATGCATTTGAAATTTTCTGGATGATCACAAAGTGGGCCTTGATACTTTGTTATGAGTACAATCAAGGGGTGCAAAGATCCAGAAAAGTTTTGGTTAAATTCTGAAAGTTTGGGACAGCCAAAGTAGGCATGGGAGTTAAATTGGTCAAAATGACCATTCCCTTATTTTATTTGTTTTGATTTATTTGTATTTGACAAAAGTTTGGGAATTGTTTAGATGATGTTTATTTCACCTAAGAATCCATTTACAAGCAAAGGAAGACACAAACAAGGTGGCTCAAAAGAATTCCAAATGAAATGCATACACCATGCATGCTTTCATATTTTTATTTTAGAAAAGTTTTTGTTAACCCTAATTTTGATGATTAGAGTTTGATGATCCAAGTTTAGTATTTTTGGGATGTTACAAACCTTCCCCCCTTAAACAAAATCTCGTCCCTTTGAAAAAGGACGAAAAAGATTACCTAGGATTTGAAGAGATCGGGAAACTCTGTCCTGATGTGATCTTCGCGCTCCTTGGTAGCTTCCTCTTCTGTGTGGTTGCTCCACTGAATCTTGAGAAACTTGATGCTTCGGGTTCGAGTAGTTCTGAAAGCTTTTTCCAAAATACGGATGGGTACTTCAGGATAGGTCAGGTCATCGTTGATCTCTATGGTCCGGTGATCGATGTTTTTGAACACTTCGGTCTTCTCTGGGACTTCAAGACACTTGCGAAGTAACGAGATATGGAACACATTGTGCACGGCTGACATCTCTTCGGGTAGTTCCAATTGATACAACACTTCTCCTCAACGGTTCTGAATCTTGAAAGGTCTGATATATCTGGGGGCTAACTTTCCTTTGAGTTGGAAACGCTGCATTCCCTTCAATGGCGACACTTTCAGATAAACAAAATCTCCTAGGTTGAAGGCTAGGTCTCTACATCTCTTGTCGGCGTAACTCTTCTGTCTGGACTGGGCAGTCTTGAGGTGCTCACGAATCTTGTGAACCTTCTCTTCTGCTTCTCGTAGGATGTCGGGTCCGAAAATCTGACTCTCTCCTACTTCCGACCAGTTCAAAGGGGTGCGACACTTCCTTCCGTACATAAATTCAAATGGGGCCATTTGCAAACTAGCTTAATAAATGTTGTTGTATGAAATTTTTGCAAATGGCAGACAATCTTCCCACTTAGATCCATATTCTAACACACATGCTCTCAGCATATCTTCGAGTATTTGATTTACTCGCTCCGTTTGTCCATCGGTCTGAGGGTGATATGCGGTGCTGAAATCTAGGCGGGTTCCTAAACCTTCTTGGACTTTCTTCCAGAATCTCGAGGTAAACTGAGTTCCTCGATCCGATACGATGTCTTGGGGACTCCATGCAAACTAACTATTCTAGCGATGTACAACTCCGCTAGCTTCGAACTCTGATATGTGGTCTTGACGGGTAAGAAATGGGCGACTTTGGACAATCGGTCCACTATGACCCAGATAGAGTCATTTACCCTACTAGAAGTAGGCAGTCCAGTGATAAAGTCCATTCCAACGGAATCCCATTTCCATTCCAGAATCTGCAACGGTTGCAACAATCCAGCGGGTCTTTGATGTCCTGTCTTGACTCGCTGACATATATCACACTTGGCGATATAGCTTCCGATTTCTCTCTTCATCTTATGCCACCAAAGTTGCTCTTTCAAATCTTGATACATCTTAGTTCCTCCGGGATGGATAGAATAAAGAGTATCATGAGCCTCCTTCAGAATAACTTCTTTCAACTCAGAATCTGATGGTACACAAAGGCGTACTTTGTACCATAGAACTCCTTCTTCGTCTTCGGTGAATCTGGGTACTTTGCCTGTACCGATATGACGCTTGATTCCGTCGATACTAGCATTTCCTTTCTGCGCCTCTTTGATCTGGCTGATCAAAGTGGACTGGAGTTCTATGCTAGCCAAAAATCCTTCACTCACTAATTCCATTCGAAAATCTTCCATCTCTTTGTGAAATCTTGGTTGCTCCTTCAAGATCATGGAGTTCAAGCGGCACGGCAATCTGCTAAGGGCATCTGCTACCACATTAGCTTTACCAGGGTGATAGTGAATGTCCAGATCGTAATCCTTGATTAGCTCAATCCATCTTCTCTACCTCATATTCAGCTCCTTCTGAGTGAATATATACTTCAGGCTCTTGTGATCCGAATAAATCTCACAACGGTTTCCCATCAGGTAATGTCTCCATGTCTTCAGGGCTAGAACTACGTCTGCGAGTTCGAGGTCATGGGTTGGGTAATTTTGCTCATGTTGCTTCAGTTGTCGAGATAAATAAGATATAACTTTGCCTTCTTGCATTAGCACACATCCGAGACCGATCTTGGATGCGTCACAATACACATCGAAGGGCTTCGTGATATCCGGCATGATCAAGATTGGGGCTGAAATCAATCTCCTCTTGAGTTCTTGAAAACTCGCTTCACATTTGTCGGTCCATTGAAACTTCTTGTCCTTCTTCAGCAATTGGGTCATGGGTCTGGCGATACTCGAGAATCCTTCTACGAACTTGCGGTAATATCCTGCCAATCCGAGAAATGCACGAACTTGGGTTTGAGTGGTTGGGGCTTGCCAATCTTTGACATCTTTTACTTTTGCAGGGTCAACGGCAATTCCTCCGGCTGATACAATGTGACCGAGGAATCCTACCTCCTGTAACCAGAATTCACATTTGCTAAACTTTGCATACAGCTGATGCTCTCTAAGGGTTCCAAGAATGGTCCTTAGGTGTAGCTCATGTTCTTCTTCTGATTTGGAATAAATCAGAATGTCATCGATGAAAACAAGCGGGGGCATTGGTTAATCCAAAAGACATGACTGTATACTCGTACAATCCATATCTGGTGGTGAAGGCAGTCTTTGGAATATCCTCTACACGAATCTTGAGTTGATGATAGCCAGTCCTAAGATCAACCTTAGAAAACACTTTAGCACCGGTGTAACTACCTCAGTGAATTACGCTCCTAGTTACAAGCCTGGATGAGCAGAAATGGTTGAAATAGTACGGTGGGGCCCAAATGCCACTCACAGGTAGACCTTTCGGCCGTCCCAACCATTTCCACACATCGGGACAAGAACAGGCGGCGTAATCGGCAGGCGAAGGGATCAACTACATACACAAATGAGTATGTATGCAAGCCACCATACAACAGTACATCAGAGCCATTCCATCTAAAAAGAAAGGAAATATAGCAACGCCATACGGCAAGACCCAAATATCCTAGATAGATATAATAGTTTAGGATATCTCCTCATACATCAAACATCAGAGTATCAGGCGGAAGCGGAAGACAAAATCCGAGTACGGATAAGAAGCAAATCGGCATAAGATGCCCCATAAATAAGCAGATCCCGCCCACAGATCTCACGGATCCCCATTCCCGGAATCTCTACACCGAATGATCGTTGCCCACATCGTCCGTCTCTTCCACCCAGTATCCATCTTGCGAGTGTACCTGTTCATCTGAACCAATAATTTATCGTGTGAGACCCTAGGGGTACTCAGCAAGTCTTTATGCCTCTAAAGGGGACATAACCTGGGGTGACGCAATTGCAGCAAAAGATAAACCCTAGCAATTCTATAGAAACTCGCTAACCATCCGCCTAACCAGAGATAGACGGATGTCCGTGAATTAATAACAACAGTTATAACGGTAATCTCCACAGATCCATCCTCCTCCTCGCTTACCGACGAGGAAGCGGACGAACAACCCCCCCATCCGTTGGCAGTTTTATTATCCATTCCGTGAGTATTGCACTATTTACTAGTCAGGTACCTAGTCTAGTCAAATTAAAAGCGGTACTTTAGTTATTCTTGTCTATGATCGAGAAACTGTGCTCCAAGTCGTCCATAACCGCGGACACGGCTTTCAGAAAGTTTTACCCTGCAGGGGTGCACAAATAGCAACACACACTCGATATGCCTCGGAAAAACCAAATCAAAACCCAACGAGGCAGTCACGACAAAGCAATTACAGGATTCAGAAATATTTCAGGGGGCCACCCCATTAAGCTACCCGCGACGAAGTTGGCCTACTCCGAGACGGACTCAAGGTTTGCGCCAATGGCTGTGAACGACTAGGAACCCGAAAATGTGACTGGGCTTGTCGACACCGCGAAAACACTCCGCTTTCCTAAACAGTACAGTGTGCAGTACCTCGCACAATTTAAATAAAGCAGTAAAGCATGACATAAGTACAGGATAGTAAATAAAACCTCAAACTAGTTTGTGGCCCCAAGAAATAAGAATGAATCAAGCTCTGGCTCAGGGGGGTTCATAAGCCTCCCGGATGTGGATAGCGCGAATATTCAAGGAACAGGAATCAAGTACTCGGGGTCCTACGGGACACAAGTGAGCCTGAAAAACCAAATATGGCTCACCGATGCCACTTTCATTAGTTATCCCATTACTACTCAGGTTAAGTTTTTAGGTACCTCATTATCCATCAGACACTCACATACCCTACACATGCTGTTCTACGACTCGCAAGGCTCAAACAACTCCTGTAGTAATGGCTCATGGGATGGAGAAACAAGCTTCGGTGGGGTTTTAAAAGTAAAGGCTATGCAATACTTGGGATTCAATTTAATGCAATCGCGACTCAATGATGCAAGAATAAGAAGGAGGCAATAGGTACTATATGGATGCAAGCATGTGGTAGTGCTTGCCTGGCAGCTCAGTTGAAGCAATGGATGGATCTGGGTAGTGCTCCTGGTTCTCTTGATATATCCCCTGCTCAGCGTCTATTCGAAGAAGAACCAAACAAACAAGGGCCAACATAAATAAAGTGCACCAGCATATGAATAAATGCATCAAGCAAACAATCATGCCATGATGAATGATGCACAATTTGCATGGCAATAGGTAGCATGGCATGGGTGAGGTGTGAAGTACAAGATTAAATCATTTTATGGGGTTTTAGTCCCATTTTATTCTCATATTAGTTGCTGTATACATTATATTTATATGATGCATGCTTCAAAACAAACCATGGAATGCATAAACAGAAAGGTCTCGTCGAGCTAATCATTTTAGACATATTATTTATTAAATTTGGAGTTATAAAACCAAAGTTATTAATTAATTAAGGTAAAAGGGCATTTTATTGTAATTTTAATCAACTTGGAAAATAAAGTGTCCAAAATATATTTTGAAGGTCATATTTGAATT
This sequence comes from Avena sativa, assembly GCA_916181665.1. NCBI lineage: Eukaryota > Viridiplantae > Streptophyta > Magnoliopsida > Poales > Poaceae > Avena > Avena sativa. Next base: position 52,748,842 of record OV702298.1, on the reverse strand, counting down.
CCTCATCTTTCTCTGATTTGAAAACATATATTAATTGTATTATTTGGATTTATAAATTAAAAGTTATTTAAAACAGAATTAAATTTGAATTGAATTAATTTGAAAAAGATTTAAACTTAAACAGACAGACAGAAACATTTTGTACTCAGGCAGAGCCAGACACAGACGCTGACGGGTGGGCCACGCGCTGACTCAGCAACACACGCGCACAGAAATGTTTTACACCGCGGCTAAACTAGCCACAGCAGATGATAGGTGGGGCCACGGCACACGCGGACCCACGTGTCAGCGAACGGGCGCGCGGGGCTGCCAGGCGGGGCCGAGCTGGAGCGCGGGTTAAGGCCGGAGATACCAGGGGGCTTTTCTGCAAAACTTCACTGAGACAGACAGATGGGCCAGGCTGGACCACGGGTTGCGCACGCAAAACAGCAGGGGGTATCAGCAAAAGTGCGGCCGTCCTGTAGATCTTCTTTCTCTGCCTGCGGACAGATCGGTGCTCGCGCGCGGTGCAGAGCGGGGTGGGGGATCGAACGCGGGACCTAGGGCTCGCGCGCGGAGGCGGAGCCACTGCGGTAGGTTGGGGTTGGTGTCAGGGAGGTGAGCGAGGCCTAGATAGGGTTTCTGCGACGCTACAGCGAGGAGAAACGAACGCGACGCCGGCGCACAGAGGCCGTTCGTCGGATTGTCCGGTGCGTACAGGCAACGACGGCGAGGCGGAGCGTGTCCAGGGGGTTAAGGGGCTCACCGAGAGTGTGTCGGTGGTGGCGGATCGGGTCGACGAGCAGCAGGACGACGGTGGTGCAGACGGACAGAGGATCTAGGGTTTTCACTCGGCAACGACGGCGTTCAGCGGCCTGGGGCTCCTCCTTCTCGGCTCCGGTTATAGGGGCGACACCGGGGACCTCCTGCACTTCCTCGACGACCACAACACCACGCCCGCCTCCTCGAACTGCAGGTGGACGCCGAAGCCGACGGTGGTGGCCGGAGTTGGAAGGGGAGGTTAGGAGAGGAGGGAGAGGAGGTAGGGCATGGTCTAGGGTAGATCTGGGCGAGGCAGAGAGGTGAGAGGAGGAGAATAAAGCCGAGAGGGAGAGGAGGTACCGTGGGGGTGGGGTAGACGGAAAAGGTGGCTCGGCCACCTTTCCTCCTCCTCCTCCTTCACGTGCTAGGTTCGGGCAGGGGCAGGGGAGGTGGTGATCGGGGACGTCCAGGTGGGGCAGGGTGGGGCCAAGGAGGTAGGTTCGGTGTAGGGGCCCTTAGGGCAGAGAGAGAAGAAGAAAAGAGGGGAGGGGAGGCTCGGGCTGGGGTGGTACTAGGGTCGGGTTAGGGTTAGGTTTGGGGGTTGGTAGCTAGGGCAGGGAGAGGGTAGCCAGGTGGGTCCAGGGTGACAGGTGGGGCCAGCTAGGTAGAGAGAAGAGAGAGGCCGAGAGAGAGAGGTGGTGGTAGCTAGGGTAGGTCATGGTTTAGGGTTTTTGAAGAGAGGGGTATGGTGATTAGGGTAGAGAGGGACTAGGGTTTGGTTTTAGATTAGGTGGGGTGTCCTCTTATGACAAAGCCAAGCAAGCACATGCCAAGCTCCATCTAGATCTAGACAAGGTAAGGAGGGGTGAGATGGTTTAAGCTTGATCAAATAAGATCAAGCTAAAAGGAGGGGGAGAGAGAGAGAGATGATCCACTCCAAATGCAAATAAAAACCAAAGCTAGTAAAAGATGGTTCTTGCATGGCCCATGCAAAACAATTAATGCCTTTCTTATTTTGTGAAAACAAGATTATCACATGGCATTAAACTTAGGCATTCCCACAAGTGGAATAAAGCCAAGCCAAGAATTTAAAAGAAAGTCCCAAGTGGATTAAATGGAGATGATCATATTTGAATATAAATGGGACATGCTAGTGTGTATGGGCCACTAGATGATTAATAGTCCCAAAAATATTCCAACATGATCTTCATTCCATAATAATCCATATGGAAGCTAGGGAAAAGAGGTCCACTCCCAAGGCATGCAAAGGTGGCCATGTGGCTCTCATATATCAATAATGTGAAAACAACATGATGCCAAGATGAGAGCATGTGGAAAAGAATTGGATCCATCCCAACCCACATGAGCTAGAGGTAAACTCAAATAAAGTGCAAAGCTCATATTTAGTTGGATGGTGGAATTATAAGGTGGTGAAAGAAAAGGTGGTGGAGTTGATAAAAGATATGCCCCCAACTCATCCTGGGCATTTAAACAATATATCAAGAACCAAATACAATATCAAGAGGCAAATACAATTAATAATGCATATGAGATAAGAACCAAATGGAAAAGGGATTTATATGATGCTCAAATGCAAGGTGGCATGATGACATGAGCATGATATAATGATGATGCAACAATTATATATTTGAAGTAGCCATTATATTACTAGATCAAGTAGCATTACAATTGTTAGACAATTGGGATGCTACAACTCTCCCCCACTAAACAGGAATCTCGCCCCGAGATTCTAGGATGAAGAAGAAGACACAAAGAGGGTAGGATACTTGACACGGAGTTCATCTTCACGTTCCCAAGTGGCTTCATCAACAGAATGGTGCGACCACTGCACCTTGCAGAACTTGATGGACTTGTTGCGAGTCCTTCTTTCTGCGACTTCAAGGATTTTTGTGGGGTGTTCTTGATAAGACAGGTCTTCTTGGAGATTGATAAGCTCATGATCCACAGTCCTGCCGGGATCCTTGAAGCACTTCTTGAGCTGAGAGATGTGGAAAACATCATGGACTTTGAGTTTTTCCGGGAGCTCAAGAGCATAAGCAACTTCTCCTCTTCTTCCATGAATTTTGAAGGGACCGATGTATCTAGGAGCCAGCTTTCCTTTGATACCAAAGCGGTGCGTGCCTCTCATGGGAGTGACACAAAGGTAAACGAGATCACCAGGGGCATACTCCATGTCCGTGTGCTTCCTGTCGTAATTGCTCTTCTGGCGACTTTGAGCAATCCTCAGATTTTCAAGAATGATGTGAACCTTCTCCTCCGCTTGAGTCACAATGTCAGGGCCAAACAAAATTCTTTCTCCTGCACCCGACCAACCAATCGGAGTTCTGCATTTGCGACCATAGAGAGCCTCAAATGGTGCCATCTTTAGACTTTTCTAGAAGCTGTTGTTGTAAGAGAACTCAGCATAAGGAAGACATTCTTCCCACTTCATGCCAAAAGAGATGACACAAGCACGAAGCATATCCTCTAGAATCTGATTGATCCTTTCAACTTGCCCTTGCGACTGAGGGTGGTAAGCTGTGCTGAAGTTCAACTTTGTTCCCAAAGCGTTTTGGAAACTCTCCCAGAACTTGGAAGTGAAGATGCTTCCACGGTCTGAACTGATCTCAAGCGGAACCCCATACAGAGAGACAATTCTGTTGATATAGAGCTCAGCCAACTGAATTGCAGAAATGGTTTCCTTGACGGGGAAGAAGTGAGCCACTTTAGAAAGCCTGTCAATGACAACAAAGATTGCATTGTTGCCCTTCTGCGACCTCGGAAAACCAGTGATGAAGTCCATCTCCACTTTCTCCCATTTCCATTCCGGGGGTTTCAATGGCTGTAGAAGACCGGAAGGTTTCTGATGGACAGCTTTCACTCTACGGCAGACATCACACTCCGAGACATACTTGGCACAATACCGTTTCAAACCAGGCCACCAATATTGTGTTTTCAAGTCCATGTACATCTTTGTGCTACCCGGGTGGATAGAAAGAACAGAATCATGCGCCTCCTTGAGAACTTGCTCTCTCAAACCCGGGTAGTTCGGAACAAACATCCGGTGTTCAAAGAAAAGCGTGCCTTGATCATCGACGTGGAAGGACTCATACTTCGGAAGCTGAATCCTGGAGATGATCTTTCTTGTGTACGGATCACCAAGCTGAGAGGAGCGAACCTTTTCTTCCAAGAGAGGGGTCGCTAGAAGGTTCAGGAGATACCCTTGTTCCACAATTTCAAGGTTGAGCTGACGGAATTCCTCGCACAAGAGAGGCTGTTGTTCTTCCATCATGAGGTTGTTGACATAAGCTTTGCGGCTGAGAGCATCGGCCATGACATTAGCTTTGCCCGGAGTGTAGTTGATGGTCAAATCAAAATCATTGATTGCCTCAATCCATCTCCTCTGCCGAAGGTTGAGATCAGGCTGTGTAAAGATATACTTCAGACTCTTGTGATCAGAATAGATCTCACAACGGTTACCAAGCAAGTAGTGCCTCCATACTTTGAAAGCAAAGACAACTGCTGCGAGCTCGAGGTCATGTGTAGGATAGTTGATCTCATGCGTCTTCAACTGTCGAGAGGCATAAGCAACAACTTGTTTTTCTTGCATAAGGACCGCACCCAATCCATGCAAAGAGGCGTCACAGAAAATCTGGAACGGCTTGGATGTATCCGGAGGAACCAAGACTGGTGTGGAAGTGAGCTTCTCTTTGAGTGTCTCAAAGCTTGCTTGACATGCAGGAGTCCAAAGGTATTTCTTGCCTTTCTTGAGGAGATCGGTAAGAGGCTTCGCTATCTTCGAAAAGTTCTGAACGAAGCGACGGCAATAACTAGCCAAACCAAGGAAACTCCGCACTTCTTTGACATTAACAGGAGGAAGCCATTCAACAATTGTCTTCACACTTTCCGGGTTGACTGCAATGCCCTTGGCAGAGATGACGTGACCAAGATAGGTTACTTGAGGCAGCCAAAACTCACACTTGGAGAACTTTGCATACAAGCGGTTCTCTCGTAGCTTGTTTAGGACACACCGAAGGTGTTCTTCATGCTCTTCTTGTGACTTAGAATAGACTAGGATGTCATCCAGATAGACCACAACGAACTTATCAAGATACTCCATGAAAACCGAGTTCATGAGCCTCGAGAAGGTGGCAGGTGCGTTGGTGAGGCTGAAAGACATGACCGTGTACTCATACAGGCCATAGCGGGTGGTGAAAGCTGTTTTAGGAACATCTTCCTTGCGAATCTTGATTTGGTGATAACCACTTCTCAAGTCAAGCTTAGAGAAGACCACAGCTCCAGCTAGCTGATCGAAGAGATCATTAATCCGCGGAAGGGGATATTTATTCTTGATGGTTTTAGCATTGAGAGCCCGATAGTCAACACAAAGTCTATCAGTCTGGTCTCGCTTCTTCACAAAGAGGGTAGGGCTACCCCAAGAAGAAGTACTATGCTGAATGAAACCCAACTTCTCTTGTTCATCAAGCTGTCGTTTGAGTTCAGCCAACTCAGCAGGACCCATTTTATAAGGCCGCTTGGAGATAGGAGCGGTACCAGGTTCAAGCTCAATTACAAACTCAACCTCACGATCTGGAGGCATACCTGGCAACTCTTCAGGAAAGACATCTGGGAACTCACAGACCACCGGAACACTCTGAATAGCTTCCATAGCATCAACATTCAGAGCCGCCAAAGAGAAAAGCTGGATAGCAGGAGTCAGACTTGGAGAAAAGACTATATGGCCTTCAGGAATCTTCAGAGAAACCGAGCGTTCAGCACAATCAATCACAGCTGCATTTGCTGTCAACCAATCCATGCCCAAGATGACATCAATGTCAGAATTGCCCAGAATGATTAAGGAAGCCGAGAACGAAGAGCCACCAATCTCAATTTGATTGCCATGGCTGATTTTAGAAGCTGCCATTGTTGCTCCAGGAGAAAGGACCAGTAACCGCTTAAGGAGAGGATCCATAGCTAACCCATTCTCATCTGCAAACTTGTGAGAAACAAAAGAATGCGATGCCCCAGAATCAAACAAAACTCGTGCAGGGACTGAGTTAACGGGAAGCATACCCATCACAACTCCAGGTGCATGCTCAGCTTGAGCGGCGTTGATGCAGTTGGCACGAGCAACAGTAGACCCGGGCTTGGTGTTGATGTTGAGAGCCCGAGGTGGTGGTGCACGAACCAAAGGAGAGCTTGCCGCAGATCTTGGAGGTGGTGGAGGAAGAGCCTTGTTCTTCAACGGACAATTCCATCTTTGATGCCTAGAGTTTCCACACGTGTAACAAGCACCAGGTGGACGAGGAGCAACGTAGCCAGGGACTCCGCCAGGCGCTCCAGGGTAGTGGTGGTTGTAGCCCCTGGGAGCAGCAGTGAGGAAGTTTGGTGGCCTTGCCGCGTAGCTTGAAGGTCTTGGTGGAGCCGGGAGCGACGGTGGGGTGTTAGGAACCCAGACACGACGCTTAGAAGGAGCTGACATAGCTAAAGAGCCTGCTGCATCACGGCTGTGTTTCTTTGACTCCTCAAACACTTGCCTACTTGCTTCTTCCTGCAGAGCTGTATGCTGAAGTTCCAGAAAAGACGCCGGCCTTGCATGTGTGATTGCATATTTAATCGATGCATTGAGCCCTTGCCTGAACCTATTTTGCTTCTTCTTGTCATCAGAGATCTCATCGCCACCATAACGAGACAGGTTCATGAAGTTCCTGATGTAGGTGTTGACATTATCATTGCCCTGCTTGAGGTTGAGAAACACTTCCTTCATCCTCTCCATGACAATTTCTGACAGATACTGCTCTTTGAAAGCTCCAGTGAACTGTCCCCAAGTAGGCTGAAAACTAGTGCAGTTTGCCTTCAGGTAATTCTCCCACCAGAGAGCTGCATCTCCCTTCAGAAGGTGAGTAGCACACTTTACCCATTCTTGCTCAGGAACATCAGCAGTTGCCAGTAACCTTGACATCTCACGCAACCAATCATCAGCATCAAGTGGTTGATCAGAAACATCAAACTGGCGTGGGTTGAACTTTAGGAAGCTTTTGATGTCTCCTCGCTTGGGAGGTGGAGGTAGCGGCACAAACTCATTCCTCCTGACACTTTCCTCGAAACGCTGCTGGTTCTGCTGCATTGCTGCCAAGGCATTGGCGATGCTTGACAACGCTGCCCCCAGTTCAGGTTGTATGTCCTCCTCAGAACGGCGTGGTGGTGCCATCCTGTTATTGATATAAAACACAAGTCAGTACTATGATGGAGAATAATAATAATCCAAAATAGTACCAAGATGGAATTAATCAAGATTAAAGGATACAATTTACTAAGATGATATTAAAATATCAACGAAGTTCAAAGCACCTAGAAGATATTAAGCATATCGCACACGACTGAAAAGGAGTGTGGTACACAAATATATCAAAGAAAAATTTTCCACAAATTTCGGCATTAAAATACCAATAGATGCGCAAAATCACTTAACGAATCAAGATTAGTGACTCTACCAACTCAATATACAAGAGCAATGATAAAAGTAGTGGTATGGTCGCGACTCCATCCCGCACTCAAACCATTACTCCGCACATGAATAAGTAAAACACCTATCCCAACACCTTCTTCTAAAGATGATCCTAAAGATTAGCAACTACGGAAACGAACACCCCAAACAAGATAACGTCGGATAACAAAGAGTAAGACAGATCGCGTCGGTATACAACGAAACAGATAGATCGCGTCGGTTTGCAAAAGCCTGTCGGTATGGAATGTACCAACAGTTGATAACCAAAAGGCCGATAAGATAACAACTTGGATGCAACAGATAGACAAGGAATTACACACACACACACTCACACACACAGATACACAACCTATGGTACTACAGAAACCCAGAACACATGAATCCTAGTTTGAATTTAAGAAGAGGATTGAAAACGTTACACTTCCTTACCAGAAAAGGGTGGGTGGGTGGGTAAGAAGAAAAGTGGAAGCAGTCCTACTCTCGCGTTTTGTTTTTCCCTAATATACATAACTACCAAAAATATTTGCTAGACAGACAACGACCATTTGGCTGAGACCCTGAAGGGCGGGATGGCTCTGATACCAATTTGTAACTACCTCGGTGAATTACGCTCCTAGTTACAAGCCTGGATGAGCAGAAATGGTTGAAATAGTACGGTGGGGCCCAAATGCCACTCACAGGTAGACCTTTCGGCCGTCCCAACCATTTCCACACATCGGGACAAGAACGGGCGGCGTAATCGGCAGGCGAAGGGATCAACTACATACACAAATGAGTATGTATGCAAGCCACCATACAACAGTACATCAGAGCCATTCCATCTAAAAAGAAAGGAAATATAGCAACGCCATACGGCAAGACCCAAATATCCTAGATAGATATAATAGTTTAGGATATCTCCTCATACATCAAACATCAGAGTATCAGGCGGAAGCGGAAGACAAAATCCGAGTACGGATAAGAAGCAAATCGGCATAAGATGCCCCATAAATAAGCAGATCCCGCCCACAGATCTCACGGATCCCCGTTCCCGGAATCTCTACACCGAATGATCGTTGCCCACATCATCCGTCTCTTCCATCTAGTATCCATCTTGCGAGTGTACCTGTTCATCTGAACCAATAATTTATCGTGTGAGACCCTAGGGGTACTCAGCAAGTCTTTATGCCTCTAAAGGGGACACAACCTGGGGTGACGCAATTGCAGCAAAAGATAAACCCTAGCAATTCTATAGAAACTCGCTAACCATCCGCCTAACCAGAGATAGACGGATGTCCGTGAATTAATAACAACAGTGATAACGGTAATCTCCACAGATCCATCCTCCTCCTCGCTTACCGACGAGGAAGCGGACGAACAACCCCCCCCCATCCGTTGGCAGTTTTATTATCCATTCCGTGAGTATTGCACTATTTACTAGTCAGGTACCTAGTCTAGTCAAATTAAAAGTGGTACTTTAGTTATTCTTGTCTATGATCGAGAAACTGTGCTCCAAGTCGTCCATAACCGCGGACACGGCTTTCAGAAAGTTTTACCCTGCAGGGGTGCACAAATAGCAACACACACTCGATATGCCTCGGAAAAACCAAATCAAAACCCAACGAGGTAGTCACGACAAAGCAATTACAGGATTCAGAAATATTTCAGGGGGCCACCCCATTAAGCTACCCGCGACGAAGTTGGCCTACTCCGAGACGGACTCAAGGTTTGCGCCAATGGCTGTGAACGACTGGGAACCCGAAAATGTGACTGGGCTTGTCGACACCGCGAAAACACTCCGCTTTCCTAAACAGTACAGTGTGCAGTACCTCGCACAATTTAAATAAAGCAGTAAAGCATGGCATAAGTACATGATAGTAAATAAAACCTCAAACTAGTTTGTGGCCCCAAGAAATAAGAATGAATCAGCTCTGGCTCAGGGGGGTTCATAAGCCTCCCGGATGTGGATAGCGCGAATATTCAAGGAACAGGAATCAAGTACTCGGGGTCCTACGGGACACAAGTGAGCCTGAAAAACCAAATAGCAAATATGGCTCACCGGTGCCACTTTCATTAGTTATCCCATTACTACTCAGGTTAAGTTGTTTAGGTACCTCATTATCCATCAGACACTCACATACCCTACACATGTTGTTCTATGGCTCAAACAACTCCTGTAGTAATGGCTCATGGGATGGAGAAACAAGCTTCGGTGGGGTTTTAAAAGTAAAGGCTATGCAATACTTGGGATTCAATTTAATGCAATCGCGACTCAATGATGCACGAATAAGAAGGAGGCAATAGGTACTATATGGATGCAAGCATGTTGTAGTGCTTGCCTGGCAGCTCAGTTGAAGCAATGGATGGATCTGGGTAGTGCTCCTGGTTCTCTTGATATATCCCCTGCTCAGCGTCTATTCGAAGAAGAACCAAACAAACAAGGGCCAACATAAATAAAGTGCACCAGCATATGAATAAATGCATCAAGCAAACAATCATACCATGATGAATGATGCACAATTTGCATGGCAATAGGTAGCATGGCATGGGTGAGGTGCGAAGTACAAGCTTAAATCATTTTATGGGGTTTTAGTCCCATTTTATTCTCATATTAGTTGTTGTATATATTATATTTATATGATGCATGCTTCAAAACAAACCATGGAATGCATAAACAGAAAGGTCTCGTCGAGCTAATCATTTTAGACATATTATTTATTAAATTTGGAGTTATAAAACCAAAGTTATTAATTAATTAAGGTAAAAGGGCATTTTATTGTAATTTTAATCAACTTGGAAAATAAAGTGTCCAAAATATATTTTGAAGGTCATATTTGAATTCCTCATCTTTCTCTGATTTGAAAACATATATTAATTGTATTATTTGGATTTATAAATTAAAAGTTATTTAAAACAGAATTAAATTTGAATTGAATTAATTTGAAAAAGATTTAAATTTAAACAGACAGACAGAAACATTTTGTACTCAGGCAGAGCCAGACACAGACGCTGACAGGTGGGCCACGCGCTGACTCAGCAACACACGCGCACAGAAATGTTTTACACCGCGGCTAAACTAGCCACAGCAGATGACAGGTGGGGCCACGGCACACGCGGACCCACGTGTCAGCGAACGGGCGCGCGGGGCTGCCAGGCGGGGCCGAGCTGGAGCGCGGGTTAAGGCCGGAGATACCAGGGGGCTTTTCTGCAAAACTTCACTGAGACAGACAGATGGGCTAGGCTGGACCGCGGGTTGCGCACGCAAAACAGCAGGGGGGTATCAGCAAAAGTGCGGCCATCCTGTAGATCTTCTTTCTCTGCCTGCGGACAGATCGGTGCTCGCGCGCGGTGTAGAGCGGGGTGGGGGATCGAACGCGGGACCTAGGGCTCGCGCGCGGAGGCGGAGCCACTGCGGTAGGTTGGGGTTGGTGTCAGGGAGGTGAGCGAGGCCTAGATAGGGTTTCTGCGACGCTACAGCGAGGAGAAACGAACGCGACGCCGGCGCACAGAGGCCGTTCGTCGGATTGTCCGGCGCGTACAGGCAACGACGGCGAGGCGGAGCGTGTCCAGGGGGTTAAGGGGCTCACCGAGAGTGTGTCGGTGGTGGCGGATCGGGTCGGCGAGCAGCAGGACGACGGTGGTGCAGACGGACAGAGGATCTAGGGTTTTCGCTCGGCAATGACGGCGTTCAGCGGCCTGGGGCTCCTCCTTCTCGGCTCCGGTTACAGGGGCGACGCCGGGGACCTCCTGCACTTCCTCGACGACCACAACACCACGCCCGCCTCCTCGAACTGCAGGTGGACGCCGAAGCCGACGGTGGTGGCCGGAGTTGGAAGGGGAGGTTAGGAGAGGAGGGAGAGGAGGTAGGGCACGGTCTGGGGTAGATCTGGGCGAGGCAGAGAGGTGAGAGGAGGAGAATAAAGACGAGAGGGAGAGGAGGTACCGTGGGGGTGGGGTAGACAGAAAAGGTGGCTCGGCCACCTTTCCTCCTCCTCCTCCTTCACGTGCTAGGTTCGGGCAGGGGCAGGGGAGGTGGTGATCGGGGACGTCCAGGTGGGGCAGGGTGGGGCCAAGGAGGTAGGTTCGGTGTAGGGGCCCTTAGGGCAGAGAGAGAAGAAGAAAAGAGGGGAGGGGAGGCTCGGGCTGGGGTGGTACTAGGGTCGGGTTAGGGTTAGGTTTGGGGGTTGGTAGCTAGGGCAGGGAGAGGGTAGCCAGGTGGGTCCAGGGTGACAGGTGGGGCCAACTAGGTAGAGAGAAGAGAGAGGCCGAGAGAGAGAGGTGGTGGTAGCTAGGGTAGGTCATGGTTTAGGGTTTTTGAAGAGAGGGGTATGGTGATTAGGGTAGAGAGGGACTAGGGTTTGGTTTTAGATTAGGTGGGGTGTCCTCTTATGTGATCAAATAAGATCAAGCTAAAAGGAGGGAGAGAGAGAGATGATCCACTCCAAATGCAAATAAAAACCAAAGCTAGTAAAAGATGGTTCTTGCATGGCCCATGCAAAACAATTAATGCCTTGCTTATTTTGTGAAAACAAGATTATCACATGGCATTAAACTTAGGCATTCCCACAAGTGGAATAAAGCCAAGCCAAGAATTTAAAAGAAAGTCCCAAGTGGATTAAATGGAGATGATCATATTTGAATATAAATGGGACATGCTAGTGTGTATGGGCCACTAGATGATTAATAGTCCTAAAAATATTCCAACATGAGCTTCATTCCATAATAATCCATATGGAAGCTAGGGAAAAGAGGTCCACTCCCAAGGCATGCAAAGGTGGCCATGTGGCTCTCATATATCAATAATGTGAAAACAACATGATGCCAAGATGAGAGCATGTGGAAAAGAATTGGATCCATCCCAACCCACATGAGCTAGAGGTAAACTCAAATAAAGTGCAAAGCTCATATTTAGTTGGATGGTGGAATTATAAGGTGGTGAAAGAAAAGGTGGTGGAGTTGATAAAAGATATGCCCCCAACTCATCCTGGGCATTTAAACAATATATCAAGAACCAAATACAATATCAAGAGGCAAATACAATTAATAATGCATATGAGATAAGAACCAAATGGAAAAGGGATTTATATGATGCTCAAATGCAAGGTGGCATGATGACATGAGCATGATATAATGATGATGCAACAATTATATATTTGAAGTAGCCATTATATTACTAGATCAAGTAGCATTACAATTGTTAGACAATTGGGATGCTACAACCGGTCAACTGATCAAACAAATCTTCTATCTTGGGAAAGGGGTATTTGTTCTTGATGGTGACATCATTCAACTTCCGATAATCTGTACACAAACGGTTACCTCCATCTTTCTTGTCCACAAACAAGACAGGTGACCTCCATGGTGACACACTTGGTTGAATCAATCCAATTTCCAACATGGCATCCAGTTGCTTCTTCAGTTCCTCTAGTTCCGACGGGTTCATATTATATGGTCTCTGGGCTATGGGTCCAGTTCCGGGGATTAGTTCAATGATAAACTCGATATCCCGATGTGGGGGCATACCGAGCAAAACATCTGGAAATACATCGGGGTATTCATAGACTATCCGGACTTGGTCAATGGTAGGTTGGGCTATACTCTTGTTGCACTTGGATTGACGAGGTAAGGTTTCAGATATATGCTCGACTGATATTCCGGCTGTACTGGTCATGGTTATGGCTTTCTTGGCATAGTCAATCAATCCTTTATGTTCGGACATCCAATCCATTCCTAGTACTACTTCCAAACCTTTAGTTCTGAGTACTATCAGATTAGCATAAAAATCTATGCCATGGATTCGGATAGGGACGGCTTTGCAAATTTGCCTAGCCTTGGTGGTTGATCCGGGAATTTGAACGATCATAACATGCTTCAGTTTGGTTGGTTGAATTTTACTAGTGCATGCAAATTCTTCGGTGACAAATGAGTGTGATGCACCAGAATCAAACAACACTCTTGCAAGTACTGAATTAACAGAAAACATACCCAGCACGACGTCTGGCGCTTCCTGAGCTTCTTCAGCATGCATGAGAAAAAGACGGCCATTGCGGTTGAGCGAATTCCCTAGGGCAAACCTTCTTCCGGGCTGAACACGATGCTGCTGCTGAGCTGGGGCATTGGCATTGGGTGCTGCGGCATTCTTCTTGTTGGGGCACTCGTTGGAGTAGTGACCCTTATTTCCACAGTCATAACAAGTCACTTGCGACTTGTCCTTTGCGGTTATAGGCACAACATTGCTTCCAGTCCTCGGGGCAGTGTTGGTGTTGGTGTTGGTGGCAGCATTGTTGGTGTTGAACTTGGGTGGGGCACGGTTGAAATTGCTAGAGTTGCCGGGGTTGTTGTGATTTCCTCCGGGCCTAGGGTTTCCACGGTTGGGATAGGTCAGACGGTTCATCGGGGGTCTGTGGGTTCTTGGGGCAAATCCGGGAGTTGGGTTAGGGCGATACTTTGGGGTCTGATGGGTTCCTGGCTGATGCATCATGCGACGCTTGCGGTTCTCATTGGCTTGGTTGATCTTTCCTTCCATCTGGATAGCAGAGTCGACAAGGGCTTCAATATCAGCAAAGGGGATATTGACTAACACTGTCTGCATCTCATCATGCAGACCATTCAGGAATCTTTCTTTCTTCTTGGATTCGGTGTCGATCTCATCCGGGGCATACCTAGCTAATGACGAGAATTTGTCAAGGTATTCCACTACGGTCATCCTTCCTTGCTTCAGTTCTCCGAACTCGTCTCTCATTCTCTTGATCAAACTCGGTGGCACATGGGTTCTGCTAAACTTGACCTTGAATTCCTCCCAGGTCATCATCTGTCCTCCGGTCATTGCACGAACACTGTTCCACCATGCCCTGGCATCTCCGGCTAGATAGTGGGTGGCGAACAAGACTTTCTCATTGGCTTCCACTCCGGCGACTTCTAGGTTATTTTCCTTGGTTTGCAGCCAATCATCGGTGCCTAGGGGTTCTTCTGACTTAGTGAAAACAGGTGGGTTGGTATTCTGGAAATTTTTGACCTTAGATCCATGGTTGTCCTGATTTCCGTGGCCTTGGTTGTTGTGGGCTAGCTGAGCTATCTGTTGCAGGGTGGCTAGGTTGGCTTGACGTTCCGCTCTTTCAGCTTCGCGGTCAGAAGTCAACATTTGCAGGATCTGCAACATCGGGTCCGGGGATGAACCACTTCCTCCGTGTGGCATCTGAAGATTGAGATAGATCATGAGAAAAGAGGGAAATTTCTAAGGTTCTGGGATTTTGAAAAGTTTTTAAAGTTTGACTCAGATTTTTCTAGCAACGCTTTTCATTCATTCATAGCACACGATACAACACACACCACAACAAAGAAAAATAGATGGTTTTAAGAACCATTCTGGAAACTACGATACAGTGGGACTGAATACTACTCACTACGCTAGTGCTCAAGTGCTACTACTCCTCGGAATCGGTGGCTTCGTCATCTTCATCGTCATCGATGAAGGCGAAATCATCCTTATCGGTGAAGAAGTCCATATCCTGATCCTCTAGAAAATCATCATCATCGCTGAGATAGGAGTAGGGGTCTCCACGAAGATCCTCTCCGGCATTCTCCCTTTCTTCCAACTGCATGTCTCTCTCGTGGATGGTCTCCTCCAAAGATGAGATACGGTGGCGAAGACGGGCAATGATGCGCTCCTTCTTGTTGAGCTGATGGCGGCGAGACTTGCGATCCTTTGCTAGCATGGCGATGGTTTGATCCTTCGTCTTGATGATGGCAGACTTGTGGTTGGAGTAGTCACGGCAGTTATCCAACTCCTGCTGACGATCGTACATCATGAAGCTAAGGTGGTCCAATTGAGTCTTCAACTCAGGGTGGTATGGGGCTTCCAGTGGTTGTCAATTTGCATCACGCCTTGGGCAAAACTCAAAGTGGGTTCCCTTGATCTGATTGACGCTCTGCCCACACAGACGGGAAAGAGCTTCATGCATGGCCCTGGCAAGTCCATCGAGCCAGTTGTTCTCTCTTAAGGTAAACTGAATTCCCTCAGCAGTGGGAGGTTCAATCTTTCCTCGGAGACTTGCAACAATTAGCCACTGCAGATCTTCTCCTCCTTGATCATTGAGCTGAGCTCCGAAGAACTCGGGGTGCGGACGCTCCAGAAGTTCCGAAAGCTGGTCCAAATCCCTCTCAAAGATAAGGTCTCCGCCATTTCCCAACTGGTAAAACTTGTTGTACTTCACGTCCATCTATAAGAATATAGGATGAGTAAGTTAGTAGAGCGATCAAGTGTGTCAAAATTTTATGTATTTTGCAAGAGTTTTTGAGGAACATGAATTTTCATGAAAGAATCAAAGGGATAAGAATGAGAATAAGTTTTTGTAAATATTTGTTTTCTTTGGTTTTGAAACTAAGTTTTTGATTCAAACGTCCAGTCTATCTAGGGTCTCCTATGGTCAGGATGGCTCTAATACCAACTTGTCAACGCCCGGATTTTTAATCCCAGATGCCTGTTATGCCATACATCGCAATCCTAGGATTACCATTTTTGCGAGACATAACAGAATTGGATACCACAGTACATCATCCATTACAAACCATACATAAGGTCTTACACAAATAGGGATCTCATGATCCAGTTCTTAATACAACTTCAAGCAGCGGAATACGTAATAATAACGGTAGCGTAGGCGAACCTCCATCTTCGGGGTCACAGGCAATGCTGACGATGGGAGATGATCCTAGTTGTCGTAACCTTCCTGGGGTCCATCCTCCAGGTACTCCTCTTCATAGTCTGGCCATGGGAATAGCCAGGGACAAAGCCATGAGTACTCTTTAAGTACTCGCAAACTAATACTAACAAGTGAAAGGGGTTTTTGATAATAGGACACTAGGCTCTAGGGTTGTTTTGCAAAAGCCAGATTTATCTCTACTAAGTGGGGAAGCAAGAGAAGCTAGTCACAATTTTATAACTCCTAAGTAGGAACTTGTATTTCATATCACAACCCTGTTGTGGTCAAGACAAAGTCTCAATTCATTTCACAAGTCTTTTGAAAACATCTAACGGGGGAACAGTATGGCCACTCCAACTGTCCATAACCGCGGACGCGACTATTCGAATAGTTTGACACTCTATAGAGATTGTACACTTTCACCACAATATTCGATACATCCGTCAGGAACAAATCCTGAATTCACCATACTCAGTATGCGGATAATCAATCCTAACCTTTCAATTACACGCCCTAGTATAAGCACCTCTCATGTGAGTTTGGCTTCCCAACCATGACCAACTGTCATCTTGGGTACTGCACAGGTGGACAATCTTCACAAGGTAGCCTCAGCTCAGACCTTGGCCGTGAGGGAACTAATACTAAGGTATATAAGTTTCCAGTCAAGCCCTACCCAATCTTCGGGTATTGTGGTTGTACGATAAAATTGGAATGGTATCGCATCCAGAAAACCATCAGTTTTATAAAGGGCTAAGGCTCATGCCTCAACATTTTCATCACCAAAATCATCAGGTGTTCGGAAACACATGTCAAAACATCTCAGTAGAATGATCCATCATTCTAAGGTTTTCATAACCATTTTCAACAAGTATTCCCATCTAATGTTGATCAAGTTTTATGCTTAGCACTAGCATCTACAAGTGGGGGTAAGCACTAATGGGGGATAGTAAACTAGTGGAGTTTCCACTAAGTTCAATCTTATGCCTTAGGATGACATCAAGATTTTCTAGCTTAGGCCAAATTTTATGCTCTTTATGCAACCTTCAATATATCTTTCTAGAATCTACAAGTCACTTAAGTCAACTCTAAGTTAAAGCTTTGATAAAGAAATAAAGTAGAGGGCTTGCAAATAAAACTAGGATTGGTTTATCAAGTGCATATGATCACATATGCTTAAGGCATATAGTTGACATAGTAGCAAGTAAGTATTAGCTTGCCCAATTGCAAGTATAAGCTTGCACATTCAGCTAGTAGTATTAGGCTTGCAAGGTTAACTTGTATAGTAAGGCTTGCTTAAGTAGAGTATCTTGCAAGTGTTAGCTTGCCTTGTGCAGAGCAGTGGTTGAAGTTCTCCTCGGCTTCTTCTTCGTAGTATCCTCCTTCCTCCTCGTATCCTTGGTCGGTAATAGCGTCTATGAATAAATATGAGGTACACAATCACCAAACAATACTTAACTACTTGCATTCATCACACACAAGGGTCCGATAGATGATCTAGCATCATCACTAACATTACAAGATTAAAGCTTGGTTTAATTCCTTTTATTTTTAGAAAAGTAATTTCTACTCATTGAAAAACTACTTAAGATTTAATATTCTCCAAACCAAACATGGGATCATGTTGACACATGTCATCACCACATATTTTAGTCCATGGGAATGTGATTTAAAGTGGTGTCACAATTTAATAAGGTTTTTGTCTTTTATTTTAATTAATTAAAGTGGCTAGAAATGCCTATGTGGCATTTTTTATTACTTGGTCATTATTTCTGTAAGTACACCTATATATTTTTATATATTCTGAAAGGTATGGTTAAATATGATTTTTGAGAGTTGGAATCAACTCAAAAGCTATTATGGTTTAAATTTGAAAAATGTTTAAATGCAGAAAAGCTTATGCCTTGTTATTTTTACCATGGATGATCTATAGATCCAAATGACTTGAATCCAACGGGCTTGGATTCAGCTTTCCCAGGCCTTTATAACAAAATTGGTTTCATTCAATTTGGTTCACTGAATCGACCTGGGTTGATTTTTGAAACTGGGTACAGAAGTGTGTTTGAAATAAAATGAAAAAGGTTAAATTCAAATAACTAGCTGCACGGGAAGCGATACTGGGCCGGCCTGCTAAGCACAGCGCTTACGCGGGCTGGTTAAGTCGTTGTCCCCACGCGTCAGTGAGATAGGGGGTGCGAAGCGGTATGGGGCGATGTGGTGCGTTCGATCTGGTTCTAATCCAACGGCTGAGGGGCATCATCGACGTTGGGGCGACGCCGGCGAGACAGAAACCTAGCGCGGCAGGTGGGGGTCGTTGGGGGCTCACCGGGGCTCAGGCGAGGGTCGGCGAGGCGGGCGAACGACAAAGTCGACGATGGCGAACCTCCTGGTACCGGCAGCTTCTCCTAGGGCGGCTCCAATTGCTGGCCCCCTTCTTCTCCAGCAGCGGCAGGCTCCGGTGAAATTCCGGCGAAATGCTGCTCGCCTTGCTCCGGGAACGGGGTGGCATGATCAGTGAGGAGAGGGGAGTGAGATGGTGTGCTCAATTCGGCTGGGGGTGGCCTCTATTTATAGTCGCGACGGTGAGACCGAACGGGATGGGCAGGCGACGGTGGTGACATGGCTACGGGCGGCTAGAGGCATGGCCGGCGATGGTGATAGCTTGGTGGTCTCCTGGCGATGCTCTACGTCTTTAATGCGCGTGTAGGGGCGGTGCGGTTTGGTCTGGAACGCGCGATGCTCTGCGCGGCAGAGGCGGCGTCTTGGACGGCGAGCGGTGGCTGTGCGGCATGGGGCGGCAAACGGGGATGTCTGGCGGTCTCCTGGGTTGGTGGCGATCATGTATGCACGCGGCGAGGGCGGCGCGCGGTCTGTGGGCGTCGGTCGAGCGTGGCGCTCTGGCGCATGCTCGGCATGATTGCTGGCGAGCTGGGCGCGGTCCGTGCGTGTGGTCCAGGGTTTGGCAACGCTCGCGGCTGGGACAGGGAGTGGCGGTGGACGGTGGGCTGCCTCCCAGACAAGTATGGCACGGCTAAATCTCCTTCTAGCTTGCTGTCTCCACTGGGGTGGCATGGTGAGCTTCGGCTGTTCACCATTGATGTCATTGCCCAGCTTACAGTGAGGCTAGTGCTTGGTTTAACTTGCTAGATGATCTACTGAGATGGTTGTGAGCTAGAGAGGGGACAAGTTAGGCTTCAATCACTGCTCACAATAGTGTTCAAGATTTTGATGATTTGTGTCTGCAAAGTGTTTGATGAAATGGCCACAAGAATTCAAGTTTTGAATTTTGAAAAGATTTTTGGTGGGTGTGCTAGGTTGGTGCTGGTAAGTCTGTAGATGCTTGGGTTTTGAAAGTTGAGCTTGTTTGAGTGGTTTTTGAAAAAGTGGGATCTTCTCATATGATAAAGATTCAATTTTGAACTATCATTTAAACTATGCATTTGAAATTTTCTGGATGATCACAAAGTGGGCCTTGATACTTTGTTATGAGTACAATCAAGGGGTGCAAAGATCCAGAAAAGTTTTGGTTAAATTCTGAAAGTTTGGGGCAGCCAAAGTAGGCATGGGAGTTAAATTGGTCAAAATGACCATTCCCTTATTTTATTTGTTTTGATTTATTTGTATTTGACAAAAGTTTGGGAATTGTTTAGATGATGTTTATTTCACCTAAGAATCCATTTACAAGCAAAGGAAGACACAAACAAGGTGGCTCAAAAGAATTCTAAATGAAATGCATACACCATGCATGCTTTCATATTTTTATTTTAGAAAAGTTTTTGTTAACCCTAATTTTGATGATTAGAGTTTGATGATCCAAGTTTAGTATTTTTGGGATGTTATAATCGGTCCGATGGTAATTAACACTGTTAGTTTTCTAGGCTAACTAGGGTATGTACTGATGAAAATGATGTTGCTTTTTGTTGGTGTACTATGTAGTATATACTGATGTAGTTATGTTCGAAAAAAACAGACAAATCGCTGTCAAATTCATGCAGAAATCTTGTCCAATTTTGCACCAGATTTCTGCCTATTTTTTTAAAAAAATCTGTTAATTTTATGAGCAACAGTGTACCAAACTTCCAACATAATTGCCTTTTTCCATGCGAACATATATTGTACTTTGGATTTATTTTACATTTATTTATCAGGTAGACATCATCATTCCAAGATACAAAAAAAATAGAACTTACATAAAGCTCGGTTATTGTGGATATGTGAGTTTGCGCTGACTGAAGGCGTGTGTGTTCTCTAACAAAGTCCCTCTGCCTGCATTAGTTGTCAAGAATAGCATCCATGGTGCCATGGTGGTCACCGAGAGCAGACAACAAGCCAGGTGCAGCATGCCATGCACAGAGGCGACCATGAGAACTTCAGTTGACTTTTTTATACTTGCATCCGAGAATCATTTGATCATTTGTTTGTTGTTGACACTCAATTTTCTCCCTAATATTTCAGGTGTATCTGGTAAAAAAGAACAATATAATTGAATTGGTGGCAATGTTGGGAGTATTTGGAGCAATTATCAGTGGCATACAGGTTAGTTCAATCGAATCGAGGGTGCATTATTCTTTTCATTAAATGGTTGACATGTTCTGACTACGGTAGCTGTAATCTGAAGAATAAGTACCGACCAGAATAATGCCGTGGCTGCTGAAATAGCTCTGCCATGGCTGGTGACATAGCTAGCTCTAGAGCTACTTTGTGAGAATAATTTGTGTTAAGTGGAAATATTTAGCTTAGCATTTAGGAGTGGCTTTTGTGTGTAGGGATTAATTCCATACTCATAGAGGTTGCACACCCTCGTTAACGTCTCATACCAATGCCAACTCAACCTATGTTATTATTTAACACTTGTTTTGGAAGGTAAAAAGAGAGATGAACCGAGTAACCATCAGTTTGCAACTGCCCTGATATTCCGTCGGTTGCGAGGAATGTAAGAGCATGCCAACCAATCAAATAGCAGGAAAACACTAGTATCCCCAGTAGTTATCAAACTTGCATCTTTACTGAAACAAAAAAAACGATCATTCCTTCTTTGTATCATTTCACTAGATCTATCCAAAGTACAATCCATAAGGAAAGGCGGCAAATTGATAACAGAAGTAGTTGTACTATTATTGTTTAAATAGTTGCTGGACTTGCTATTTTTTTTATGAAGAACAACAAACTAACATGTATGTTGCATGCATGATTGGAAAGGAGCTTACATATTATCTGCTTTGTATGGAATATATGGGTTATAGTATTTCTATGCATCACAATAACTCCTTGTTAATTGGCTTTGGCAGGAACCAGCGAAGAGCAATGGCAACAAAACCGATCAGTCCTAAGTAGGTCCTCTAGGAACTGGTTGAGAGCTTGTGGTGCTGGAAATCAGTGTACAAGCAAATAGGCTACCGAGCGGCGGTAGATATGTCCCTATTGTTTGCTCAAACTTCTGTGACAAGTCAGACAACCCTGGTTCTGGACTAAAAAACACCAAACCTACCTTGTATGTGTGTCTTTTGAGATGCTAAAACACCGAACATACGTTGTATGTGTGTCTTTTGAGATGTTGTGCACACAGATTTGCTCCTCCCTACTTATTATAGATCAGAGGGAGTAATTATCTTGTGTTTGTAAACTATGATGGGATTTTATATGTTTGTAAGTATTGGCGAGGTGGTCAATATGTGTGTAGCATGCCTCTGGTGTATTTCTAGTCACAAAAGTATTACAGTAACATCTGTATAAAGAGTTTTAGTATCGGCTATAAAGAGTTTTAGTAGCAGCTGGAAATAGTTTTAGGCACAAGGGATAATGACATTGAGAATAGATAGTAGCATAGGGAAAATACCAAGCAGCATTTAAAATATATCCTTTTAGAACATAATATTGTGGCCTTGGTCTAAATTCAAACAGATAACAACCACCGGTTACGTAAGAGCATCCAGATATCACACCGTAAAAGTTCCCCTAGGTAAGGAACTGTTGGGAATATGCCCTAGAGGCAATCATGTATGATGAGATTTCTCATTGTATTCATAAAGATATAAAGTTGTCCTTGTATAAACATCTGATGTGTATCATTGAATATGTGGTTCGGTTGTGGAACTATGCATTCATGTTGTTTGTATAAATGTCCTTGGTCATTGAGGTTGTGCTGGACATACAACTTAGACCAATATGAAAGTTGGCTTGATAACTCGGTTCTACTTGTCATGGGCATGGAGATGCTATTCCAACTTACACAGATTCGGCTAAAGAGTTTAGCTAGTCGGATTGACCCATATTGAGGTACAATGAACAAGTTGTCATTTGTATATCTCAATCAATGTAATCCTTAGACCTGAGGTTATTGCATAGTCTGAGTTGAGGATCACCGACTTAGGTTCTGTCAAACGCTGATCCGTAACTGGGCAGTTATAAAGGCAGAGTTCGGGTTGACTGAGAATCAAGCTGCGTGATGTGAATAACCAAGATGGGATTTTGCCCCTCCACTTGGAGAGATATTCTCTGGACCCTCTCGTGAGATATGATTCGGAAAGCATGGCCATGCACGACTCGGTTAAGTGTTAACCGAGGCGATCGACTAAGAGTTAGTCGGGTGAATCACTTATTTCGGATCGAGAAGAGAGTTGGACTATTTAAGGGATGACAAGTATTCGCCTATAGTCTGACAAGGTATATCGTGAGGAAAAAGGGACTCGGACTTAAGTCGCATTGGAAAGGCAAGTCATCATGACTCTTTGGTATTTGGGAGTCGGCACGTTCTGCTAGGAGCCGCTACCGACTGATCGATTTGGAGTCGGACTCTAATCGTGTCCAAGTAGCCATGAGCCTGCGGGGTCACACGCTTAAGAGCGGGAGCGGGTTCGGATCGGATCTGAATCGGAAATCCAGTTGGGTTGGACCCAAGCCGAATTAGAACTAAGTTAGTGAGTTGGACTCACGGTGACTAATATTATATGGGCTTTAGTGAATGGGCCGCGCGAGCTGAGCCCACGTTCACTCCCTATATATAGTGGAGCACCGTAACCCAGAACGGTTAATCGTTGTTCGGTTAGGTCATTTCATGTGTTGAAAACCCTAGCTCCACAGCAGTCCTGTCGCCGTTACGAACCTAGCAGTTTGCCGTCGACACTCCTCCTTGCACGTGTGGATACCAGCAGAGGTGTTGTACGATCAGCACCAGGACGATCGGATCGTGAGGACCGCACTGCATCAACTGACGCGCTTCATCAGTAATCCGCAACTGCGCGTCTAGTGGTAAACCTCGTGGCCTTCTACCTCAGCTAGATCTTGGGATCACCACGTTAGAGGGAAAATTTTGTTTTATCTCTGCGTGGCCCAACAGTGGTATCAGAGCGATAGCTTCTGGTTTTAGGCTCGAGATCTATATGCGGTGATATGCGGTAGGCTGTAGATGAGATCTATATGTTGTTTTGGTGGTCGATCTATGAGATAGATCGGTTTTGTACGAGATTGATTGGATCAACTGTACTCGGGAAATGGTAGATCTGATTTCCGTGATCATACTGCTGAGGTCGTGGAACGACATACCCCTACCGGTCGGCTTCCGTCATCGGGGTAGACTGTGACACGTAAATTCAGATGCGGTGATCGAAGATCAAAGAGTTTGATCGAGTCGGAACGATGTTCGAATCCATGTTCGGGACCGTCGGCTTCGCCCTGTCGTAGCGCCTTAGATGTTGTTGCGAGTTTCACAACGCCGATAGATATTGTATCTATGCATAACTTGTTTTTGCAGGAAGTTGTGAATGGTATGGTTCATGTGCATGTGATGTATGTGTGTAATCCATACGTGATCTGCGAATCACGGTTTTGTTAGCCGGCTGGAGCCTAGGTGCTGTCATTTTATTGTATAAACGACCTGCGTATCGGATTCTCTATGTAATGTATTTTACTTAGCTAGTATAGCTGTTTGGAGAATCCGGATGGCATGCAAGGCGATGTACATGTCGGCGACATGGGGTAAGACGGCAAGTGGCAAGAGTTGGCACGAGTCGGATTACAGGCTTTGTGGAGATGGAGATCGCCATGAAGAGAGCCATACCATTTCACATTATAATTGCTTTATTTTGTGTTATTGTTATGTCTCTGTTTTACCTCTATTAGATAGTAGGTAAAATTTAATCCCTCAAAGAAGGTCTAGTCGGTTTTCCCGTCAGTGTTTGCACCATCACAAGTCGGACATTTTTGGTAGTGGGCTCATAAAATTGAGGTGCTGCCAATTCTTTCCAACTAGGTAGGTTCGAGTCGGACTCTTACTGCGGAAACACTCGGTAAGCTAAACGGGTCTATCACAACGATTGTGGGACTCGGGGAAAGTTCGGATGGGAGTCGGGGCATGTGATGCCACCCGTCCAACAGGAGTCGTATGAGATACGATTGACAAGGAGTTGTCTACCTAGATCACTTGGCCGCTAGCGGTGATGCTAAAGCTCACTAGTCGACTTGCTTATTTAGGATCCTGAATCACTATGCAACCATCGGAGGGGTGTTGGTTCTAGTGGGAGCATAAAATATTAAAGTATTTAATATGCTTGCTCTTTTATGAATACATGTCTTAAGTGTTTTGCATATTTTCTGTTGTAGATCATGGCACCAAGTAGCAGTCACTCTCAGATATCCGGTTTTGCGTTGAGAACTATCCTTGAGAAAGATAAACTAAACGACACTAATTTTACCAACTGGTATCGAAATCTGAGAATTGTTCTCAAACAAAAAAAGAAGGACCATGTCCTAGACAACCCACTTCCAGATGAGCCGAATGAGAATGCGACTGTCGCTGCCACCAATGCCTACCGTCGGGCTAAGGATGAGTCCACGGATATTAGTTGTCTTATGCTTGCTCACATGGAACCGGACTTGCAAAAGTAGTTCGAGCATGTTGAGGCCTACGATATGATCGAAAGCCTCAAAAGTATGTTCTAGGCTCAGGCGAAGACTGAGAGGTATCAAGTCTTTCAGGCTTTGCTGAGTTGCAAGCTTAAGGATGGTGATCCACTGAGTCCGCATGTGATCAAGATGGTTGGTTACGTGCAGTCTATGGAGAGGCTTGGCTACCCCATTAGCGAAGAGGTCGCTACGGATATAATTCTGAACTCTCTTCCTAGTGCATATGGGCAGTTCATTTCGAACTACCACATGCATGGTATGGATAATAAGATCACTGAATTGCATGGGATGCTCAAGCAGGCAGAGGCGGATCTCAAGGACGCCAGTCAAGTGTTGATGGTGCAGAATAAGGCTAAGTTCAATAAGAGTTCTTGGACTAAGAAGAAGGCGAAGTCAGGAGGAAAGCAGGCTCAGGACCCGGTCCCAAGCACTTCCTCAGGGACTAAGCCATCTCCTTCAGCCGGATCCACTTGCTTCTATTGCAAGGCGGATGGCCACTGGAAGAGGAACTGCAGCAAGTATTTGGCCGACAAAGCCAAGAGTGGAGGTATGACTTCCGACTCAGGTACACTTGTTTGCAATGTTATAGACATATATCTTGCTGATGCACCTAATAGTTCTTGGGTATATGATACTGGATCAGTTATTCACATCTGCAACTCGTTGCAGGAACTGGTAAGAACTAGGAGCGTAGCAAGAGGCGAGGTTGATATTCGAGTCGGCAACAAAGCAAGAGTTGCTGCGTTGGAAGTCGGCACGATGCAACTTCATTTACCTTCTGGATTCATTATGGAAATGAATAATTTTTATTATGTTCCAGTGCTCAGTCGAAACATTATTTCTGCTTCATGTTTGATGAGGCAAGGCTATGAGTCGAATATCAAGAATAATGGTTGTTCTTTGTATTTGAATGACATGTTTCACGGCTTTGCACCCGTCCAGGACGGGTTATTTATTTTGAATCTTGATGGTGAGTCGGTTTATAACATAAATGTTAAAAGGTTGAAACCAAATGATCTGAATATGACTTACTTTTGGCGCTGTCGGCTTGGTCATATAAGTTGGAAACGCATGAAGAAGCTCCATGATGATGGACTCCTAACTTCGTTCGACTTGGAGTCGTTCGAGACATGCGAATCTTGCCTACTCGGCAAAATGACCAAGACACATTTTGCAAAGAGTTGCGAAAGGGCGTCCGACTTGTTGGGTCTAGTACATAGTGATGTATGTGGACCAATGAGCACGACAGCTAGGGGTGGTTATGAGTACTTCATTACCTTCACTGATGATTTGAGTAGGTATGGATATATCTACTTGATGAAACATAAGTCGGAAGCCTTTGAAAAGTTCAAAGAATTCCAGAATGAAGCACAGAATCAACTCGGCAAGAAAATAAAGTTTCTTCCGTTGGACCGAGGAGGCGAGTACATGACCATGAGTTTGATGACCATCTGAAAAGTTGTGGAATAGTTCCTCAACTTACTCCGCCAGGAATGCCACAAAGTAATGGTGTTTCGGAAAGGCAGAATCGGACCTTGTTGGACATGGTACGGTCAATGATGAGTCGGACAGATCTGCCTTTATCATTTTGGGGTTATTGTCTAGAAACAGCGGCATTCATACTAAACAGAGTACCATCAAAATCGGTAGAGAAGACACCGCATGAGATGTGGACAGGCAAAAGGGCGAGTTTGTCTTTTCTTAAGATTTGGGGTTGTGAAGCATTTGTCAAGCGACTTCAGTCGGAAAAGCTTACAGCCAAGTCGGATAAGTGTATTTTCATGGGGTATCCGAGGGAAACCTTGGGTTACTACTTCTATAACCGAGAAGAGGGCAAAGTGTTTGTCGCTCGGAACGGTGTCTTCCTTGAGAAAGAGTTTCTCAGTTGGGGAGTAAGTGGGAGCACGGTGCAGCTCGAAGAAATTCGAGAGGAACCGGCTAGTAGCGAGTCGGCAAAAACCTTGGAGGTTGAGCCGGTCGTGGCAGCTGAGCTGGAAGCAGCACCTGTACTACGAAGATCGGCAAGATTACGAAGTGTTCGTGATGTGTTACTGTTAGACAGTGATGAGCCGGCAAATTATTCGAAAGCGATGGTGGGATCTGATTCCGAGTCATGGCTTGGAGCCATGAGATCCGAGTTAAAGTCCATGGATGAAAATCAAGTTTGGAACTTGGTTGATCTGCCAGACGGTGCAAGACCCGTCGAGTGCAAATGAGTCTTTAAGAAGAAAACTGATATGGATGGAAATGTTTCCGTTTATAAAGCATGCCTTGTGACGAAGGGGTTCTGACAAATTCAAGGAGTTGATTACGACGAGACTTTCTCGCCCATAGCGATGCTTAAATCAGTTCGGATCATGTTAGCTATAACAGCCTATTTCGACTATGAGATATGGCAGATGGATGTCAAAACGTCTTTCCTTAACGGAAATTTAACCGAGGACATGTATATGATACAGCCCGAGGGTTTTGTCGATCCGACTAATGCTGACAAGGTGTGCAAACTTCAGAAATCCATTTACGGGTTGAAGTAAGCATCTCGGAGTTGGAATATTCGCTTTGATGAGGTAGTCAAATCGTTTGGCTTCATCAAGAGTGATCATGATTCTTGTTTATACAAGAAGTTTAGTGGGAGCAAAGTAAACTTTCTAATCTTATATGTGTATGACATATTATTGATTGGAAATGATGTCCAGATGTTGCAAGAAACCGATGAATCATTAGAAAGGAGTTTCTCAATGAAAGACTTGGGTGAGGCAACATACATCCTCGGAATCCGGATCTATAGAGATAGATCAAGGAGGCACATTGGATTGAGTCAGAGTACTTATTTGGACAAAGTGTTGAAGAAGTTCAACATGGAATCGTCTAAGAAGGGGTTCTTACCAATGTCCCATGGTGTAAAACTTAGCAAGACTCAGTGTCCTTCGACAACTGATGAGCGAAGTCGGATGAGTGTGATTATGTATGCTTCTGCAGTCGGATCCATCATGTATGCCATGATTTGTACTAGGCCGGATGTTTCATATGCTCTAAGTGTTGTGAGCAGATACTAGGCTGATCCTGGAGAAATCCACTAGACAGCGGCTAAAAATATCCTAAAGTACTTGAGAAGGACTAAAGATATGTTCTTGGTTTATGGTGGTGAAGATGAACACAGTGTAAAGGGTTACACGGATGCGAGTTATCTTACCGACTCTGATGATTCTCGTTCGCAATCCGGATACGTGTTTATTATAAACGGAGGTGCTGTGAGTTGGAAGAGTTCCAAGCAAGAGACTGTGTCTGCATCTACAACAGAGGCTGAGTATATTGCCGCCTCGGAGGCAGCAAAGGAAGCTGTTTGGATGAGGAATTTCCTCATGGATATTGGTGTGGTTCAGGGCTTGTCCAATCCGTTAGACGTGTATTGTGACAACAATGGTGCTATTGCACAAGCCAACGAACCTAGACAACACCAGAAGAACAAGCACATACTCATGCGGTACCACCTGATTCGCCAGTTCGTGGATCAGGATGATATCAAGTTATGCAAGGTACACACGGATGCAAATATTGCGGATCCGTTGACAAAGCCGTTACCCCAGCCGAAGCATGAGGCGCACCTGAGAGCCATGGGCATTAGATGCTTAGACATGTGATGTCGAAAGATTGACTCTAGTGCAAGTGGGAGACTGTTGGGAATATGCCCTAGAGGCAATCATGTATGATGAGATTTCTCATTGTATTCATAAAGATATAAAGTTGTCCTTGTATAAACATCTGATGTGTATCATTGAATATGTGATTCGGTTGTGGAACTATGCATTCATATTGTTTGTACTAAATGTCCTTGGTCATTGAGGTTGTGCTGGACATACAACTTAGACCAATGTGGAAGTTGGCTTGATGACTCGGTTCCACTTGTCATGGGCATGGAGATGTTATTCCAACTTACACAGATTCGGCTAAAGAGTTTAGCGAGTCGGATTGACCCATATTGAGGTACAACGAACAAGTTGTCATTTGTATATCTCAATCAATGTAATCCTTAGACCTGAGGTTATTGCATAGTCCGAGTTGAGGATCACCGACTTAGGTTCTGTTAAACGTTGATCCGTAACTAGGCAGTTATAAAGGCAGAGTTCGGGTCGACTAAGAATCAAGCTGCGTGATGTGAATAACCAAGATGGGATTTTGCCCCTCCACTTGGAGAGATATTCTCTGGGCCCTCTCGTGAGATATGATTCGGAAAGCATGGCCATGCACGACTCGTTAAGTGTTAACCGAGGCGATCGACTAAGAGTTAGTCGGGTGAATCACTTATCTCAGATCGAGAAGAGAGTTGGACTATTTAAGGGATGACAAGTATTCGCCTATAGTCTGACAAGGTATATCGTGAGGAAAAAGGGACTCGTACTTAAGTCGCATTGGAAAGGCAAGTCGTCATGACTCTTTGGTATTTGGGAGTCGGCACGTTCTGCTAGGAGCCGCTACCGACTGATCGATTTGGAGTCGGACTCTAATCGTGTCCAAGTAGCCATGAGCCTGCGGGGTCACACGCTTAAGAGCGGGAGCGGGATCGGATCGGATCTGAATCGGAAATCCAGTTGGGTTCGACCCAAGCCGGATTAGAACTGAGTTAGTGAGTTGGACTCACGGTGACTAATATTATATGAGCTTTAGTGAATGGGCCGCGCGAGCTGAGCCCACGTTCACTCCCTATATATAGTGGAGCACCGTAACCCAGAACGGTTAATCGTTGTTCGGTTAGGTCATTTCATGTGTTGAAAACCCTAGCTCCACAGCAGTCATGTCGTCGTTACGAACCTAGCAGTTCGCCGTCTACGCTCCTCCTTGCACGTGTGGATACCAGCAGAGGTGTTGTACGATCAGCACCAGAACGATCGGATCGTGAGGACTGCACTGCATCAACTGACGCGCTTCATCAGTAATCCGCAACTGCGCGTCTAGTGGTAAACCTCGTGGCCTTCTACCCCAGCTAGATCTTGGGATCATAGAGAAAAAAATTTGTTTTATCTCTGCCTGATCCTACAGAAACATACTTACAGAGATGGTAGAAGTTTACAAACAACGAACAAAGAAGGTACTACGAGGGTAGTAATTATACAAACAGATAGTAGAAATAAGCACAATCTTGATGTGGACATCCCTACTATTGATACAACCGTTTTACCAACAGTAACACACATACAAGGACCCATCACAAGATCTCGTGCCAAACAACTTAACTATCAGGTACTTTCGTTTCTTGGAACTATTCCTCACATACATGAGAATATGATGCTGCCTAAATCAGATGTATTTCTTACTCTTAGGAATGATGGACCAAGCATGGATGAAAGGGACAAGCATTGGAGCATGGTCATGCATGGAGATGGCAGCAAGCATGTGATGATCCAAGAGAAGGCCACGGATGAAGAT
The DNA here is from genome assembly GCA_916181665.1 of Avena sativa. NCBI lineage: Eukaryota > Viridiplantae > Streptophyta > Magnoliopsida > Poales > Poaceae > Avena > Avena sativa. The sequence continues at coordinate 52,718,590 of OV702298.1, read as the reverse complement.
TTCAGAACTTTGAGGTCTCCATAATGAAGAAAGAAGGCTTGGACGAAATATTCAAGATCAATACTTTACGAATTCGTCCATAGCTTAATATGGTGCCGCGACACTTTTATTTTGGGCCAGGCCCATGTAATTTTCGCAGGATTTTAATTAGCCACTTTTTTAGAGTCCGTATTTGAGGGGAAAAGGACTTTTAGGGTTGGATTCGGCCACCACTTGCATGGCTTGCCGAAACCCCACCTTTTCGCCCTTAAATACTCCCCATAGCCGACCCCATAGACTCGGATTTTGTTTAGACATTAAGTTAGCCATAGTCGCAACTTCGCCAAGGCTCGAGCGTCGCAGAGGCCTCTTGTACTTCACACCTATTCAGGATCCCACCTCTTCAATATCTTGATTGCAATATTGGTTCTTACTTGTTCTCGATTTCAGGTAGGAATTAAGACCCTCGCTGGTCAGGCTGATCATGTTCCCGCAGGATCGGTAACCTCCAGGAGATTGGCCTAGCGATTGCATTGGCGCTCGTGCTCGCACGTGTAGTCGGATCGTCAAGCCCGAACTCCACCAAATCGACTATCTTCTTCTCATCGAAAGATCGGACACCTTTGCCCTATCAAGTGGTATCAGATTTCAGGTTGCTCGGTGAGATTTTACTGTTTTTCGTAGATTAGATCTGTTTTTTACCTATAACCCACGAAAAAGCCAAAAACATAGTTAGAGTTTAGATCCATCCCATAACCAATCTACGCCTCGCATTATCTTTTCATTTTTTGCATTGTTGAATTTGTGTCTACATCGTCGCGTCGAGTTGCTGGTCTTAGTATCTCGTCCCTTAGAGTTTCGAGTTCTGATCATAGTAGTCACCGCCACACTCGCCGATCACCGCCACCATATTCCGCCACCATATTCCGCCGCCATATACCCTGCCACCATAAACCCTAATACTCCGCCACCGCCTTCGTACCGCGACATAGATCCGATCAGTTCTCCTACTGTGGTACGAGTCCGAGTAGAGTTATTGTTCCTAGTTATTTCTTTTTACTCTCCTTCTTTGTTGTTTCCGTGTTAAGCTAAAGTCCGTGTCGAGCTCCGGGTCCGGTCGTAAGTCCAGAAGGAGAGCAAAAAAAAAGTCTGGAACCGCCTCCGAAAATTTTTTCTGGCTGTACTAGTTTTCGACCCCGGGGATCACTTTTCTCCATCGGCCGTTATAGCGATATTTTTTTGGCGCTGGCGCGCTTTCCGGAGCAAAATAAAAAATTTCGAAAAAAAATTTTCGGGGCTAACCTATTTTTAGACCCCGTAGATCAGTTCTAGACACTTGCCATCATAGTGATTTTCTGCATCTCGGTTCGCTTTTCAAGGTGCCATATCATCATACAGTGCTTGTTGTGTCACGTCGTGACATCGTTGGTGATCTAGGCTCGCGTCTCTAGTACGGTCTAGCCTAGGACCAGCACAGTACCGTTGTTGAGCATTCTTTCAACTTTTGCATTGCTATTTTGATAATCGCTAACCCCCTTGCTAAGCCTTCCCAGAGCTCCACAGATATTCTCCACGTGCGGTGTTTCGACTCCTGGTAATCGCTTGGTTCAATCTCTGGACCCACTGATCCTCGCGGTTGCACATCGCCTTTTCCTGCTGTTTGGTAAGAACTTGTAAGAGCTTCGTATATTACTTGACGGATTACGCATGACTTCCACCATATTTCCGTACTATATACCTGTGCTTTTTAAGGACTAACCATGACAGATACTTCGCGGAACCCTGCCACAATGACGAACGAAGAACTACATGCCCACTTCTCCGCGCTCTTGGTCAGTCGCGCTGAAGACGTGGATACGCGCCTCGGGGAGTTTGACACCAAGCTCACCAACGCCATGGACAAGATCGATGGACTCGAGAAATCCTTCAACGCCAAGCTTGACGTTCGGTTCAAGGAGCTTTTGAACCGATTGCCCGCACCCGCACCGGCACCCACACATGGCGCACGGCGCATTCCGATCATGGGTCGGACTGCTGGTTCGGCTGCAGCCGCACCCCCGGCGGCTACCGCTGCGGCTGACGCTTCTCAGACTTCCGCCGCGGCTGCTGCTGCGACATTGGGGACAGACGACGGGTACTACTACGACCACGACGACGACGATCTGTTTGACGACGAGGTTGAACAACCTCCACAGGTACCTGCTGGCCGTCCCCGACATTACTACCGCAACGCTCGCCCACCGGTACGTGATGATGATCATGTTGCAAAGCTTAAATTAAATATTCCATCTTTTGAGGGTAAATATAATCTTGATGCATATCTTACATGGGAGATGGAGGTAGAACAACGTTTTGCATGCTTAAAATATCCTGAGAATATGCGTGTTAGTGCTGCTACATGTGAATTTACTAAATTTGCTTCCCTTTGGTGGTCTGAGTATTGTCGTTTAAATCCTACTACTATTCCTAGTACTTGGACTGCTTTAAAAACTGCTATGCGTGTTTGTTTTGTACCTCCCACTTATCAACGTGATTTACTAAAGAATCTGACACGTTTAGAGCAAGGAAAAAATTCTGTAGAAGAGTATTATCAGGAATTGCAAACGGGGATGGTTCGGTGTGGTCTTGTTGAATCTAATGAACAAATGCTTGCACGTTTCTTTGGTGGATTAAACAAGGACATTCAGCACATATTAGATTATAAGGAATATAATTCTATTACTCGTTTGTTTCATCTTGCTTGCAAAGCTGAACGTGAAGTGCAGGATCGCCAAACACCATGGAGGAGGACTAATAATTCTGCAGGTCGCACATCCTCTTGGACATCCCGACAATCAGCGCCTCCTCGTGATTCGCCACCAGCTACTACCATATCCAAGGCCACCACAAGATTTCCAGCTGCTCCTCCACCATCATCCAATGCTCCTGCTCGTAGTGCATCTTCTATGGCTTCCACGGGTAAGACAAAGGATATACAATGTCGCAAGTGCTGGGGTTTTGGTCATATTGAGAGACAGTGCACAACACAACGTGTGATGATGGTGCGAGAAGATGGTCAATACGATTCAGTGAGTGACTTCGATGAAGATACACTAGCCCTTATTTCTGCTCGAGATGGAGACAATTCTGATGTTGATGAAGAGCCAGAGGTAATGGGAGCTGAAGCTGCTGATCAATACAAGAGCTTAATTACATAACGTGTGTTGAGTGTGCAATTGAGCAAATCTGAGCAAGATCAACGCCACAACCTGTTCCAAACACGTGGTGTTGTCAAGGAAAGAGCTATACGGATCATCATTGATGGAGGGAGTTGTAATAATCTGGCCAGTGTTGACATGGTAGAGAAGCTTGCGCTTCCAACAAGACAACGCCCACATTCATATTACATCCAATGGTTTGAGAGTTCTCGCAAGATCAAGGTAACAAGAACGGTACGCGTGCATTTTACTATTGGTACATATTCTGATTTTGTTGATTGTGATGTTGTACCTATGCAAGATTGTTCTTTGTTACTTGGTAAACCATGGCAATTTGATAGAGAATCTGTTCATAATGGCAAAACTAATCACTATTCTCTTATGCATGATGGAAAGAAAATTGGTCTAAAACCTATGACTCCCGAACAGATTTTAAAAGATGATCTTGCCAGAGCTAGTAGAGCTAAAACTGAGGAGAAAAATAAAAGTGAGAATCAGATTGTTGCTGCAGATTTTATACCACCAAAGAACACTAAATCTGATTCTACACATGCTACTGAAATTCGTTTGAAGAGTCCATGTATGCTTGCAAATAAAATTGATATTGCTGAACTAGATGTAAACAATACTCAATGTTATGCAATTGTCTGCAAAGAGGTTTTGTTTTCATTTGAGGATATGCCTCCTTCTTTGCCACCCGCTATTGCTAACCTTTTGCAGGAATATGAGGACGTCTTTCCCGCTGAGCTGTCATCAGGACTACCTCCTATTAGAGGAATTGAGCACCAAATTGATCTAATTCCTGGTGCCACGTTGCCCAACCGCGCGCCATATAGAACCAATCCAGAGGAGACAAAGGAGATACAACGCCAAATTCAGGAACTACTCGACAGAGATCATATTCTTGAGTCCCTTAGCCCTTGTGTTGTTCCTATTATTTTGGTACCTAAGAAAGATGGTTCTTCGCGCATGTGTACTGATTGTAGAGCTATCAATAATATTACTATTCGATATCGTCATCCTATTCCACGTTTAGATGACATGCTTGATGAATTGAGTGGCTCTACCATGTTTTCTAAAGTTGATTTGCGTAGTGGTTACCACCAGATTCGTATGAAATTAGGAGATGAATGGAAAACAGCATTTAAAACTAAGTTCGGTTTATATGAGTGGTTAGTAATACTGTTTAGTTTAACTAATGCACCTAGCACTTTCATGAGATTAATGAACGAAGTTTTACGTGCTTTCATTGGACGTTTTGTGGTAGTCTACTTTGATGATATTCTGATTTATAGCAAATCTTTAGAGGATCATTTGGACCATTTACGTGCTGTTTTCAATGCTTTACGTGATGCACGTTTGTTTGGTAACCTTGAGAAGTGCACCTTTTGCACCAATCGAGTTGCGTTTCTTGGCTATGTTGTTACATCACAAGGTATTGAAGTGGATCCAGCCAAGATTGAAGCTATTGAGAATTGGCCGTAGCCCAAGACGGTCACACAAGTGAGGAGTTTTCTTGGCCTCGCTGGTTTTTATAGGCGCTTTGTCAAAGACTTTGGATCAATTGCCGCGTCGTTGAATGAGCTTACCAAGAAGGATGTACCCTTTGTTTGGGGCGATGCACAACAACAGGCCTTCGTCATATTGAAAGATAAGCTAACACATGCTCCCTTACTCCAACTTCCTGATTTTACTAAGACTTTTGAGCTTGAATGTGATGCTAGTGGAATTGGTTTGGGAGGGGTGTTATTACAAGAGGGAAAACCTGTTGCATATTTTAGCGAGAAATTGAGTGGGGCTAGTCTGAACTATTCTACTTATGATAAAGAAATATATGCGTTGGTTCGGACATTAGAAACTTGGCAACATTATCTATGGCCTAAGGAATTTGTTATTCATTCTGATCATGAATCTTTGAAGCATATTCGTAGTCAAGCTAAGTTGAATCGTCGTCATGCAAAGTGGGTTGAATTTATTGAGTCTTTTCCTTATGTTATCAAACACAAAAAGGGTAAAGATAATATTATTGCTGATGCTTTGTCACGTCGTTATGCTTTGTTATCTCAACTTGACTTCAAAATATTTGGATTGGAAACTATTAAGGAACAATATGCGCATGATGCTGAATTTAAAGATGTGTTGCAGAATTGTAGAGATGGTAGAACTTGGAACAAGTTCGTCTTCAATGATGGATTTGTGTTCCGTGCTAACAAACTATGCATTCCAGATAGTTCTGTTCGTCTTTTGTTGTTACAGGAGGCGCATGGAGGAGGATTGATGGGACACTTTGGTGTCAAGAAGACGGAGGATGTTCTTGCTGCACACTTCTTTTGGCCCCGTATGCGTCGAGATGTTGAGAGATTTGTGGCATGCTGCACTACTTGTCAAAAAGCTAAGTCTCGCCTTAATCCACATGGTTTATATATGCCTCTTCCTGTTCCTAGTGTTCCTTGGGAGGATATTTCTATGGACTTTGTTTTGGGATTGCCACGAACACAGAAGGGGAGGGATAGTATTTTTATTGTTGTGGATCGGTTTTCTAAGATGGCACACTTTATTCCTTGTCATAAAACGGATGATGCTGCGCATATTGCTGATTTATTCTTTCGTGAAATTGTTCGTTTGCATGGTGTTCCAAATACTATTGTCTCTGATCGTGATACTAAATTTCTTAGCCACTTTTGGAGATGTTTATGGGCTAAGTTGGGGACTAAATTGCTCTTTAGTACTACATGTCATCCCCAAACTGATGGTCAAACTGAAGTAGTAAATAGAACTTTGTCTACTATGTTGCGGGCTATTTTAAAGAAGAACTTAAAATTGTGGGAAGAGTGTTTACCTCATATAGAATTTGCTTATAATCGTTCGTTGCATTCTACCACAAAGATGTGCCCATTTGAGATTGTGTATGGTTTTGTTCCTCGTGCACCTATTGATTTATTGCCTTTACCTTCTTCGGTGCAACATAATTTGGATGCTACACAACGCGCTGAATTGATATTAAACTTGCATAAGACTACTAAAGATAACATTGAACACATGAATGCTAAGTATAAACTTGCTGGGGATAAAGGGAGAAAGCATGTTGTGTTTGATGTTGGCGATCTTGTTTGGTTACATTTGTGTAAAGATCGTTTTCCTGATTTACGCAAGTCTAAGTTAATGCCACGTGCTGCTGGTCCCTTTAAGGTGTTAGAGAAAATAAATGATAATGCATATAAACTTGAGTTGCCTGCAGACGTTGGTACGGTTAGTCCTACATTTAACATTGCAGTTTTGAAGCCTTACTTTGGTGAGGAAGATGAGATTGCATCGAGGACGACTTCAATTCAAGAAGGGGAGCATGATGTGGACATCCCTACTATTGATACAACCGTTATACCAAAAGCAACACACATACAAGGACCCATCACAAGATCTCGTGCCAAACAACTTAACTATCAGGTACTTTCGTTTCTTGGAACTATTTCTCACATACATGAGAATATGATGCTGCCTAAATCAGATGTATTTCTTACTCTTAGGAATGATGGACCAAGCATGGATGAAAGGGACAAGCATTGGAGCATGGTCATGCATGGAGATGGCAGCAAGCATGTGATGATCCAAGAGAAGGCCACGGATGAAGATTTCAGAACTTTGAGGTCTCCATAATGAAGAAAGAAGGCTTGGACGAAATATTCAAGATCAATACTTTACGAATTCGTCCATAGCTTAATATGGTGCTGCGACACCTTTATTTTGGGCCAGGCCCATGTAATTTTCGCAGGATTTTAATTAGCCACTTTTTAGAGTCCGTATTTGAGGGAAAAGGACTTTTAGGGTTGGATTCGGCCACCACTTCTATGGCTGGCCGAAACCCCACCTTTTCGCCCTTAAATACTCCCCATAGCCGACCCCATAGACTCGGATTTTGTTTAGACATTAAGTTAGCCATAGTCGCAACTTCGCCAAGGCTCGAGCGTCGTAGAGGCCTCTTGTACTTCGCACCTATTCAGGATCCCACCTCTTCAATAAAGCTTTCCTCTTAATTCCGCAATATCTTGATTGCAATATTGGTTCTTACTTGTTCTCGATTTCAGGTAGGAATTAAGACCCTCGCTGGTCAGGCTGATCGTGTTCCCGCAGGATCGGTAACCTCCAGGAGATTGGCCTAGCGATTGCATTGGCGCTCGTGCTCGCACGTGTAGTCGGATCGTCAAGCCCGAACTCCACCAAATCGACTATCTTCTTCTCATCGAAAGATCGGACACCTTTGCCCTATCAAATCTGAAATCTCCAGAACAGCCGGTTCAAGAGTTACTAATGCATGATACACATATGGTGGCATGTACTCCAAGCACGAGCTGTGGTGAACATCTGGCATATGGAGTATGTCTCGACAGTAAGGAGGTAACAGATTGTGGCACTCTTGATCATCGAAAGCTTGGCATGCTCATTGAGCTGATGCAACAATGGGAAAGCCCACCACTTCCAAGCACGAGCTGAAGGCACTTTCGAGAGTCACCCGCGACATTCTCCAGAGCCCGTACTGTCTGAAAATAGAAATATGAAACATACCAAGATAAACACCAGCAGCAGATGAACCAACAAAACAAAGCTATATGTGATTTGTCTCTGATTTGAATCGCCTACAAATAGATTTACACAGCATTGCTGGGGAACGCCATCATGCACCTCTTATTATCACGAGTAGGGCAACACATGGAAGAAAGTATACATCATGTAAAAAAATGGTAGCCTGTTTTTCCAACACAAAAAATAATACGGTGATCACATGGCATTTTCACTTGTATTTTGTTTAACCAACTCTCAGTTGTTTCACCCTAATTATCTGAAGGGGGATAAAACTTTAGAAACTCCACCTTCAGCTAGAACTGCAGTTCCCATATGAGCTAGGTACCACCACTTTCGAAGTTTGATAACAATCTACATGAAACCATTAGAATCGGCAGAAGTCTGACCATTTTTTCTTTGCTAAACTGCTATGCGTCGAGTATTGTTTCAACCAAAAAAATACAAATGATGAACTGAGAAAGTATCGAATTGCAGTAGTGCAATAACATGACAACGCAACGGATAAATATTATAACAGAACACAACGACGCTAAATGCTTCCACCTAAGTGTACAATTCATATCTAAGAAATTAAGTTCGAAACTACAGTGCAGACAAAATCAATGGTGACTCAATTGCATAACAAACACACTTTTCGGGAGATGATGTTAACACAAATAGAAGAAAAAAAGAACTCACCTCAACAGCCTTACTGCAACGATACAATGCTCGAGACCTCGTTGCCGCCATCAATGTCACATTCCCGCCTCCTATGCTCAACCTCGACACAGTGCTGTCCATCGGTGGCACCCTCATCGAGGGACGGCGCCAGTCCCGTACGGTGGCCTAGGGGACCAATGCAGGCTCGCTCTCCGGCGCGTGCGTCGGTTCCATGATGCGCCGCACTCCGTCGAGCTCGCCTTCCGCGTCCACGCGAGTGCTGACCGAGGGAGGGAGGTCACCACAAGACCATGTACAAGGCGCCGGTGGCCGGAAGTTCCGTGAGGCTGCCGCCAACGCGTCCCCTCCATCCTGGATGTCGTGCTCGCCTAACTCCTCCGTGAGGCTGCCGCAGCAGTCACCTCCATCCCGGAGGTCGTGCTCACCAAGTCCCAGGCGCCGATGGCTGGGAGATCCATCGCGTCCTAACTCCTTCGTCAGGCCGCCGCAGAAGTGCCTCGCCTCCATCTCGAACGTCGTACTCGCCCGCCGGAGACAAGGCTAAGCCCGCGTACCCAGATCTCAGCGGCGGCGGGGGCGGCGTCAAGGAACAAACGGAGGAGGAGCACGTGCCGGGCGGCACCGGTGCTCGCCGGTGGCGGAGAGGTGCTGCCGGCCGGAGCAGCAAAGAGGCGTGTCATCTGGTGGGGATAAAATGCAAACTAGGGTACACAAGGGTAAGATGAGCTCTATTGGGCCGGCCTCTCTTCTGAACGTGCCAGATCTCACCATCATCATGTCACTAGTATGAATCGTACTGGTTCTCTTTTTAACACAAGTATGAATGCTTATAATCCATTGGATTAATCAAAATGGAGCGTTACTATTTATTTGAGGGTACCACAAAAGCTCTCTTTTTTTTAGTTATGTATATATCAGTAAGGAATTGATAAAAATGAACAACTATGAGAGTAAGTGGTTTAGCAATGTTAGATAAATAAAACATCTATAAACGCATTGCCTTGGATGGACAATCGACTTTGGTAATTGGTGTAAGATGAACGTATAGGGAAAAAAGTACTGACATGCCATATGAGAGGCAAAAAAAAGGATTGTTACACATTATATAATGGGCAAATGAGTACAAATTAATTTTCAAGTGATTAATGTATTGGTTTAAATGTTGCATAATTGTATAACTTTACTCATAGAAATAAACCAAACGAACAATCAAAAGTGGACCGACGGACACAAAAATTTAGTAATGATATTTGTGTTCCACATAACAAGCCACATGCCATAATGTGTTCATTCTTCTACCCCACGTACCAAGGACTAGACTATCGACTCTTCTATCTTTCATAAGGACTTAGCTATCAACTACGATAATCAAATATTTGCATGACGAATTTCTACTTCATGATCTTCTATATGAGAGTAAATAATAGTGCTAGATTATTTTGACTCAAACTGTTATTTACGCCGTCCCCGATTATTTTCCACCTCATGGGATATCGACGATCAACGGCTGAAAACCATTCCCGTACGCGAAATTTTAATACAATCCCGTGTCCGATGCTCTTTGGCGTCTGTTTTTACCCTGAATTGCTATCTGAGTCGCTGATGAGTGGGCCACACAACACTCTTAGTCGCCGTATGATGGACCGCACGTACAGCAAGGGCCCGCCGTCAGCGTATGCGTGAAGGACCTCGCTCCGTGTGATGTGTTCCCGATGCGCTACACCTCCGCATCCGCCGGGTGGCGGGGCCGTCGAGAGACAACATGGTGTGGTGAGCCTATGACGGCCGCGGTTTTACATGGTCATATCATGTGCTCGCTGAGAGACGACATGGCGTCGTGTGCCCATGCCGACCGCAGGTTCTCGTGGACATTGGACCCGTAAAGTGCCGACATGGCACCATAAACCCATGTCAGACGCGGTTTATCGCATACGTGCGGTCCATCCAGAACCGGAGTGGAGACTTAGGCCCATGTCGTCTTTCATGATAGACTATAGACAGCACGGGTTCTCGCGAGCAAGATCATACTATGGGTCCCATTCATGATCGAGTCATCATGGACAAGGAAACTATTGCTTAGGGCGTGTTCAAGCAATAGACAGTCTAGCTGTGAGCGTAGACCCTAGCCTTCCAGAGTTTTTCGTGGTAAGCATCGTATGATGGGTCCCACGTATGTGTAAGAACCGCTCTCGCGAACTTATCCGTAAGCAGTATATATCGTCTCTCACTATCATCTATACGCAATGCTTTAGCTGGGTTATCTCATCACCATCTCCGACATGCTTGGGCTCATCTTCTAGATCAATAGTATGCATCGCTCCGATGACCACACCCGGAGCTGGCGCTGCGGCTGCCCTAGAGGATGACCCGAAATGCGACGCGGTGTCTTCCTACGGTGGCTTCATCATTCTTATTCTCTCTCAGTTGGGAGAGGATGCGCCTACGGATGGAGACGGCCAGACTCCGCAACGAGGAACATCAACACGCGATGAGACGAAAGGCTTGACAGGTACGACCTCATTGTCTCTCTTATTCGTTGCCTCTCTCATACTCTCTCTTTCGTTGTTAATCTGCAGAGATTATGACACTGAGCAATGGCGAGCAGAGGTCGGCCACCTAGCCGACCACGGCGGCGCAAATGCAGGCGCAAATGAGAAGCGCGTCATTGGCAGCATCCACATCTGGTTCGGCACAACGCAAGACCAGGTGCGTTTTTTATGCCACCTCCCTCGGCCTGCACGCACTAGTAGAAAACGGACCTTTGGTCCAGAGCATTAGTCCCGGTTCTGGTACAAACCGGGACTAATGCCCTGGTCCCAACGGCTAGAAATGGCCGCAGGGACCAGAAGACATTAGCCCCGGTTCGTATGAAAACTTTAGCCCCGGTTCGTTTAACAAACCGAAGCTAAAGGGTCTGGCGCTGGAAAAGAGTAGATGTGTGGACCTTTAGCTCCGGTTTGTTTCTCAAACCAGGACTAAAGTCCCCGACTATATCTTCTTCCCCTTCCCAGCCCGAGTCATTTCAAGCTCACACAATCATCCCTCTCAAATTTCTCCCCTCAATCTCGAGTTCTTCCCCATTTTTCTTAAGATTTGTGAAGATTGTTTGGCTCCACATCTATCAAGGGTCCTAAGAGGTTAGCAACTTTATCCTTTCAGCTCTCATTGTTTGTTTTAGCTCATTTCATGCTCTAGAAATGGATAGATTTTGTGTGGGTTCTATCTCTGTATATCTGGTTAATTTGGCACATATAGTTCTCGAAATTCATTTAATTCATCGAAGCACATAGATACATGAGTTCATCCTATATACATATCTTGGTTTGACACGTTGTCTTGAAATCCGGTCGGTTCACAGTGCATCATGTCACTGTCGAGCAACAAAATATTCTTCTTTCTTCTACCTGTCATCACAAAATCCATTGAAACAAAGTACCAAAACTATGAAGACACACATATATATAGTGGCGCCCTAGCATTTTAGTTAATCATTGGCCAGTTAAGCAAGAAATTAAGAACAAAAACATGAACACGCCAAGGAGCTACCAAATTAAATTAGGGAGTGCCTCTATGGTGAGCTCCTCGAAGATGTCTGAGGACGAGGCATCCTAAGACATCTTCGAGAAGCTCTTCCATAGTGGTGTCCCTGCTCTCGCACACCATCTTTCAGTTCATATCTTTTTTAGCTAAATTAGTATGCTAGTGGAGCTAACTAATTTCACATATTAGGGAGTGCCTCTACGGCGAGCTCCTCGAAGATGTCTGAGGACGAGGTCCTAAGACATCTTTGAGAAGATCCGCCGTAGTGGTGTCCCTGGTCTCGCACACGATCTTCCTTGCAGTTGATAGTTCACAAGGAAGCCTATTTATAGATTAAGCAGCAAAACATAGTGTCGACACTCATGACATAATGTCGACACTCACCCTTGTCATATTTTCGCCACCCACTGAAACAGTGTCGCCACTCACTGGCATAGTGTCCACTCACGACATATAGTGTCGTCACCCACTTTTAGTCCCGATTGGAGACACCATTCGGGACTAAACGGGATCATGTCGGCCCTAGCCTGCCGCAACCCCTTTAGTCCCGGTTGGTGTGTCCAACCGGGACTAAAGATATAGTAGAAAGTTTTTTAAATCAGTGCTTGTTTGATGTATACGATGTGTTCTTTTATTTTTAGACTAGTACTACTCTTAGCATCGTGATTTTGTTTGATGAACTTATAAAATGCAGATGAGACGGCAATGGATGTACGCTGACCGGATCTCTGACGAGTTCATTAAAGGCGTGCGTTCTTTTCTTGTTGTGGCAGAGGCAAACAAGCGGAATGGTTTTATCTGTTGTCCATGTGGTGAGTGTCGGAATCAGAAGGAATACTCTTCCTCAAGAGTCCTTCATGGCCACTTGTTTTGGTTCGGTTTCATGTCTGGCTATAATTGTTGGACCAAGCACGGAGAAAGAGGGGTTATGATGGAAGACAACAAAGATGAAGAGAATGATGACAGCTATCATATGTCCCCTGAATACGGTGGTACTACAATGGAAGACAATGATGATGAAGAAGCAGAAGAACGTGCATCATATGAGCCAGATGATGATCTTGGTCGGGACATTGCTGATGCAAAGGGAGAATGTGATAGCGAAAGGGAGATGTTGAAATTTGAGCAGATGTTAGATGATCACAACAAATTGTTGTACCCCAATTGCGAAGATGGCCACAAAAAGCTAGGCAGCATACTGGAATTGCTGAAATGGAAGGCAGAGGTCAGTGTGCCTAACAAGGGATTTGAAAAGTTGTTAAAGATAATGAAGAAGCTGCTTCCAAAGGATAACGAACTGCCCGCTAGTACTTACGAAGCAAAGAAGGTTGTCTTCCCTCTAGGATTATAGGTACAGAAGATACATGCATGCATTAATGACTGCATCCTTTATCGCGGTGAGCAGTACGAGAATTTGGATGCATGCCCGGTATGCACTGCATTGCGGTATAAGATCCGACGAGATGACCCTGGTGATGTTGAGGGGGAGCGCACGAGTAATAGTGTAGCATCCCAATTGTCTAACAATTGCAATGCTACTATCCTAGTCCATATAAATGCTACTCCCTATATATAATTGTTGCATCATAATTATATCATGCTCATGTCATCATGCCACCTTGCATTTGAGCATCATATAAAACCCTTTTGTTTTGGTTCTTCTCTCATATGCATTGTTAATTGTATTTGCCTCTTGATATTGCATTTGGTTATTGATATATTGTTTAAATGCCCAAGTTGAGTTGGGGGCATATCTTTTATTCCACTCCACCACCTTTCTTTGTTACCACCTTATACTTCCACCATTCCAATAACCCATGAGCTTGTAATTCTTTTCTTTGGATTTTTATTCTAGCTCATGTGGGTTGGATGGATCCACTTCTACAAATTCTTTTGCTTGGCTTTTATTCCACTTTTGGGAATGCATAAGAATAATGCCATGTTAATATTATTGTTTTCACAAGAATAAACATGGCATTAATTATTTTGCATGGGACATGCAAGCACCACCACATTCTAGTCCTTTGGGATTTTATATGAATTTTTGAGTGGTGTATATCTCTTGGAGCTCTCCCTTCTCTCTCAAATATTTCACCTTGTTTGGTTTATTTTTTTTTGCCTAGTGCTCATCAAGTTTTCCCCACTTGAGTAGTGCCATGCATGAGCTTGTAAGATCATCACCTTGTCCATCCTTGTCTCTCACTTGATCATGCATACCACACCCCTCACCACCTTTTTATCTCTTCTACTCCTTTGCTAGATCTTGTTTGATCTTTGCTTGATCTTGTTTGATCTTGCTAAAAAGCCACCACCACTTCACTCTCTCTTTTTCCTCTTTCCTCATCTAACCCTAAACCTAGTTTCCCTCTAATCTAACCCTAGTTACACCCATCTCCCCCTCTCACCTCACCCTCTCCTCTCACCATGCCGAGGTGTCCTCTCTCCCTGGCCCCACCTGGCCACCCTCTCCCTACCTGACCCACCACCCCAGCCTCTCCTCTCTCTAACCTAGCTAACCCAAACCCTAACCCTAGTTAAACCTAACCCGAGGCCACCATCTAACCTAACTCGAGCTAGTCCCTCCCTCTCTTCTCTCCCTCACGCCAGCCCCACCCTGCAGCCTCTCTGCCTCGCCCTGGACCAGCCCCAGCCAGCCCAGCCGGCCGAGCACGTGCTTGAGAAGGAGGAAAAAGGTGGCACGAGGCCACCTTTATCTCTACCGTGTCCCAGCTGCCTCCTTCCTCTCTCCCTCTTTTCCTCCCTCCACACGCCTCCTCTGGCCTCTCCAGATCTACCCGAGACGCCCTCCTCTCCTCCTTCTTCCTCCCTAGCGACCACCACCTACCGCCGTTCGCCGCCAGCAACCAGCCCGCCCCGACAAACCAGCCGTGCAGCGCGACCGTGAAGCGGCTTGGGAGATCAAGGACAACCCTCTGCTTCGCCCTGTACCCGCCAGCGAGGAGGAGAAGCACCAGGCTCGCCAGTACCGCCGCCACCGACGCCAAACCCTAGCCTGCCGGAGCGTCTGCGTCGACGACGATCCGCCACGCCCCCGCCCGATCCAACACCACCGTCGAGCCCGCGGTGAGCCTCTCTCCCTCCCTGACATGATCCGCCTCGCCATCGCCGGCTAGCTCCGCTGTTACTTTTGTCGAACGCCCTCAGTGCGTCGCCGCTCGCGGTGTCTGCCAGGTTCCCGTGCCATCTAGCACCTCATCTAGCCGCCCATCCCCCTCCTAGCAACGTCCCCTACCTACCGCAGTGGCTGCCGCCTCCGCGCGCGTACCCCAGGTCCCCAGTTCGAGCCCCCGTCTCGCCGTGCCGCGCGTCAGACAGATCCGTCCGGTGGAGAAGATCCATAGTACCTGGCGCCGTTTTGCAGTTGGCCCCTCTGTTTTTCTCGCGCTCAACCCGCGGTCCCGCCGACCCCACCTGCCAGCCGCTGCGTGCTTTTTGCAAAAAGGCACTCCGGTTTTCGTAACTCTCAACCCGCACTCCATCGCGTCCCCGCTTGTCAGTCACTGCGGGTTTAGTCGCTGTCACGTGGGCCGTAGCCACCGGGCCCATCTGTCACCCTCTGTGGCTAGGAAGCGCTGTGGTGAGAAAAACATTTCCCAGACGCGTGTGTCCCAGTCAGCCGCTGGCCCACCCGTCAGTGACTAGGGCTGGGACGGGCTGAGTAAGAAAAGTTTTTCTGCTGTCTGTTTTTAAATAAACCTTTTCAAATTTGTTTTAAATTCAAATTCAAATCTGTTTTCAAATATCTTTTAAAATATAATTCCAAATTCAACATATAATATATGTTTTGAAATCAGAAAAATGTGAGGATTTCAAATATGCCATTCAAAATATATTTTGAACACTTTAAATTTCGAGTTGATCAAAATTACAATAAAATGCCCTTTATCTTAATTAATTAATAACTTTTGTTTTATAACTCCGAATTTGACAAATGATATGTCTAAAATGATCAGCTCGACGAGCCCGTTCTATCTATGCATTCCATGTTCTGAATTGCAGCATGCATCACATAAATATAAAGTATACAGCAACTTATTTGAGTATAAAAGGTGACTAAAACACCATAAAATGCTTTATTCTTGTATTCCACACCTCACCCATGCCATGCTACATTATTGCCATGCAAATTGTGCATCATTCATCATGGCATGATTGTTTGCTTGTCGCATTTTAATTCATATGCTTGTGCACTTTATTTATGTTGGCCCTTGTTTGTTTGGTTCTTCGAATAGACGCTGAGCAGGGGATATATCAAGAGACCCAGGAGCACTACCCAGATCCTTCTCTCGCTTCAACTGAGCTGCCAGGCAAGCACTACCACATGCTTGCATACATATAGTACCTATTTCCTCTATCTTATTCTTGCATCATTGAGTCGCGAATGCACTAAATTGAATCCCAAGTACTGCATAGCCTTTACTTTTAAACCCCACCGAAGCTTGTTCCTCCATCCCATGAGCCATTACTACAGGAGTTGTTTGAGCCATGCGGGTCGTAGAACAGCATGTGTAGGGTATGTGAGTGTCTGATGGATAACGAGGTACCTAAACAACTTAACCTGAGTAGTAATGGAAAAACTAATGAAAGTGGCACCGGTGAGCAATATCTGCTATTTGGTTTTTCATGCTCACTTGTGTCCCGTAGGACCCCGAGTACTTGATTCCTGTTCCTTGAATATTCGCGCTATCCACATCCGGGAGGCTTATGAACCCCCCTGAGCCAGAGCTTGATTCATTCTTATTTCTTGGGGCCACAAAGTAGTTTGGGGCTTTATTACTATCCTGTACTTATGCCATGCTTTACTGCTTTATTTACGATTGTGCGAGGAGCACCTGTACTGTTTAGGATCGTGACACGTTTTCACTGTATCGACAAGCCCAGTCACACTTTCGGGTTCCCAGTCGTTTACAGCCGTCCACACAAACCTTGAGTCCGTCTCGGAGCCGGCCAACTTCGTTGCGGGTAGCTTAATGGGGTGGCCCCCTGAAATATTTATGAATCCTGTCATCGCTTTGTCGTGACTGCCTCGTTGGTTTCGATTTGGTTTTTCCGAAGTTGATCGAGTGTGTGTTGCTATTTGTGCACCCCTGCAGGGTAAATCTTTCTGAAAGCCGTGTCCGCGGTTATGGACGACTTGGAGCACAGTTTCTCGATCATAGACAAGTATAACTAAAGTACCGCTTTTAATTTGACTAAGTACCTGACTAGTAAATAGTGCAACACTCATGGAATGGATAATAAAACTGCCAACGGATGGGGGGTTGTTCGTCCGCTTCCTCGTTGGTAAGCGAGGAGGAGGATGGATCTGTTAACTTTACCGTTATAACTGCTGTTATTATTTCACGGACATCCGTCTATCTTTGGTTAGGCGGATGGTTAGCGAGTATCTATAGAATTGTTAGGTGTTATCTTTTGCATGCAAATTGCGTGACCCCAGGTTGTGTCCCCTTTAGAGGCATAAAGACTTGCTGAGTACCCCTGGGGTCTCACACGATAAATTGTTTGATTCAGATGAACAGGTATGCTCGCAAGATGGACACTGGGTGGAGGAGACGGACGGTGTTGGCAACGATCACTCGGTGTAGAAATTCCGGGAACGGGGATCCGTGAGATCTGTGGGCAGGATGTGTTTATTTATGGGGCATCTTATGCCGATTTGCTTCTTATCCGTACTCGGATCTTGTTTTCCGCTTCCGCCTGATGCTCTGATGTTTGATGTATGAGGAGATATCCTAAACTATTATCTATCTAGGATATTTGGATCTTGCCGTATGGTGTTGCAATATTTCTATTTCTTTTAGATGGAATGGCTCTGAGGACTATTGTATGGTGGCTTGCATACATACTCATTTGTGTATGTAGTTGATCCCTTCGCCTGCCGATTACGTCGCTCGTTCTTGTCCCGATGTTTGGAAATGGTTAGGACGGCCGAAAGGTCTACCTGTGAGTGGCATTTGGCCCCACCGTACTATTTTAACCATTTCCGCTCATCCAGGCTTGTAACTAAGAGCGTAATTCACCGAGGTAGTTACAAATAGGGTTCCCGCCAAGGTGATGTGGTATACTCCTATAATACCACGGCTGAAACGTTTGTTCAGAAACGAAGAGCATGCCAAATTGGTGCGATGGCACAAAGAAGACCGTAAGAAAGACGAGATGTTGAGACACCCCGCTGATTGGTCGCAGTGGAGAATAATTGAGAGAAAGTACCCGGACTTTGCAGGTGACGCGAGAAACTTATGGTTTGGTCTAAGTAGGGATGGCATGAATCTCTTTGGGGAGCAGAGCTGCAGTCATTGCATATGGCCTGTGACTTTGTGTATGTATAACCTTCCTCCTTGGTTGTGCATGAAGTGGAAGTTCATTATGATGCCAGTGCTCATCCAAGGCCCGAAGCAACCCGGCAACGACATTGATGTATACCTAAGGCCATTAGTTGAAGAACTTTTACAACTATGGCACGGACAAGGTGTACGTGTGTGGGATGAGCACAAACGTGAGGAATTGAACTTACTGGCATTGTTGTTCGTAACCATCAATGATTGGCCTGCTCTTAGTAACATTTCAGGACAGACAAACAAGGGATACAATGCATGCACATACTGCTTAGATGACACTGAAAGTATTTATTTGGATAAGTGCAAGAAGAATGTGTACCTAGGGAATCGTCGTTTTCTTCCGCCCACGCATTCCCTAAGAAGGAAAGGCAAGCATTTCAATGGTGAAGCAGATCACCGGAGTAAGCATGTCCGTCATACTGGTGATGCTGTATTTGATATGGTGAAGGATTTAAAAGTAATCTTTGGAAAGGGTCCTGGCGGACAGTCCGTTCCGAAGGACGCTGGCGGACACGCACCCATGTGGAAGAAGAAATCTATATTTTGGGAGCTACCCTATTGAAAAGTCTTAGAGGTCCGCTTTGCAATCGACGTGATGCACCTGACGAAGAATGTTTGCGTGATACTGCTAGGCTTCTTGGGCGTGTATGGAAAGAATAAAGATACACCAGAAGCACGACAGGACCAACAACGTATGAAAGACCGAGAAGGCAGGAATCCACAGTTGTTTCAAGGTACTTCCAGCTACGCTCTTACCAAGGAAGAGAAGGAAATCTTTTTTGAATGCCTGAGTAGTATCAAGGTTCCTTCTGGCTTCTCGTCCAATATAAAGGGAATAATAAATATGGCAGAGAAAAAATTCTAGAACCTGAAGTCTCATGACTGCCACGTGCTTATGACGCAGTTGCTTCCGGTTGCTTTGAGGGGGCTTCTGCCGGAAAATGTTAGAGTACCCATTGTGAAGCTATGTTCGTTCCTCAATGCAATTTCTCAGAAGGTAATCGATCCAGAAAGTCTATCAGGGTTACAGAAAGATGTGGTCTAGTGTCTTATCAGTTTTGAGTTGGTGTTCCCACCATCCTTCTTCAACATAATGACGCACCTTCTAGTTCACCTAGTCGAAGAGATTACCATTCTCGGTCCTGTATTTCTACACAATATGTTCCCCTTTGAGAGATTCATGGGAGTCTTAAAGAAATATGTCCATAACCGTGCGAGGCCAGAAGGAAGCATCTCTAAGGGATATGGAACAGAGGAGGTCATTGAGTTTTGTGTTGACTTTATTCCTGACCTTAAGCCGATCGGTGTACCTGAATCACGGCATGAAGGGAGACTTAGTGGAAAAGGCACGCTAGGAAAGAAAGCAAAGATATGTATGGATGTACATTCTTTCACTAAAGCACACTATACAATTCTGCAAAGTTCCACCTTGGTGGCTCCATATATCGAGGTACACAAGAATATTGTACGCTTGAACTACCTGGGGCAGTCTGACAGGTTGATTAGAGATGAACACGTGAAGACTTTCGGCGGTTGGTTGCAGACACATCTCATGAATGACACCACTGTTGGAGATCAGTTGTACTTGTTGTCCAGGTCTCCATCTTCAACTATATTGACTTTCCAAGGTTACGAGATCAATGGGAATATATTTTACACGCACGCCCAAGATAAAAAGAGCACCAACCAAAACAGTGGTGTCCGATTTGATGCAACGGACGAGAATGGGAAAAAGGACACATATTATGGTTACATAGAGGACATATGGGAACTTGACTATGGTCCTAATTTCAAGGTCCCATTGTTTCGATGAAAATGGGTCAAGATGATAGGAGGTAGGGTAACGGTAGACCAAATGTACGGAATGACAACAGTGGATCTCAATAATCTTGCGTATGGAGACGAACCATTCGTCCTTGCCAATGGTGTGGCTCAAGTTTTCTATGTGAAGGACATGTCTACTAGACCGAGAAAAAGGAAAGATAAGCAAAAGAATATAATATAATACGATGAGCCAAAGCGCCACATAGTTCTTTCAGGAAAAAGAAACATGGTGGGAGTTGAGGACAGTACAGACATGTCAGAAGATTATGCCAAATTTCATGAAATTCCGCCATTCAAAGTGAAAACTGACCCAAGCATATCGCTAAATAAGGAAGATGCTCCATGGTTACGGACAAGAAGAGAACCAAAACACTAGATGTGGATGTTGGTGATGTAATGTATTAAACCTTTTTTGAATTAATCCTATTTTTCATTTATTAAAGGAAGATGCTCCATGGTTAATAAAGGAATTTCTGAGATTGTTGTAGGAAGGTACCAAAACTGTAGACTAGGTAACACTTAGACATTTATTAATATTAAAAACCGGGACAAACCGGGACTAGCTAACACTGAGGACTAAAGCCACTCCCTTTAGTCATAATCATGCCTAGTCCTATAGTACACAGCTTCAGGGTCTTCTTCGTCATCGTCATCGTCACCTGCCACTCCAGAGATCCTCAGCCCAGCCATGGCATATATCGGGGGCACCTGCCACTCCGGCCTCGGATTCACGGCGGGCGAGGGAGGAGTCTCCTGGAAGACGATGCCGCTACCACCGGGTGGGGGAGGGGCCTTCTTGTGGCTCTGTGGTGGGTAGACTTGTGGGCACCGCAGGCGAGGATGGTCTCCCCCGGTGATGTAGCGCATCACGCCGATGATAGTACGGTTCGCCCACCACAGACACCGACCGGCTTCATTGTGGTTCACCGGGGCGGGCCATCACCCTCGTACCTGGCGAGCTCCCTTTCCTGTCGGTTAGCAAAGAAGGCATTCCAGGAGTGATAGTTGTCGGGATCCCACTAGGGATCCATCCGCTCCGGCGTGAGCTCGCGGTAGAAGTGGTTCGTGATGGCCGCCTGTCTGGCGGAGCCTTGAGGCACAGGAGGGATAGGAACCCTTCCAGCACTCAGCATCCAGCCGGCGGCCGGCCGGTAGCCCGGCGGGCAAGGGTAGTTGGAGGCCCACAACGCCTGGGTCTCCTCGAGGGTCAGAATGGCCCAGTAGGCACTGTCCATAGTTGTGAGAGAGGAAGGTGCGGATGTATGGATAGCCATGGCGTGGTCGGCCTATATATAGATGAGTGCTGGAAAACATGGCGGGAAACGGTGGGATATGGCGGGAAATATCTTTAGTCCGGGTTAGTGGCTACAACCGGGACTAAAAGCACCATTCAGAGGGAAAGGGCGGGAAAACATGGCGGGAAACGGTGGGATATGGCGATAAATATCTTTAGTCCCGGTTAGTGGCTACAACCGGGACTAAAAGCACCGTTCAGAGGGAAAGGGCGGGAAAACATGGCGGGAAGCGGTGGGATATGGCGGGAAATATATTTAGTCCCGGTTAGTGGCTACAACCGGGACTAAAAGCACCGTTCAGAGGGAAAGGGCGGGAAAACATGGCGGGAAGCGGTGGGATATGGCGGGAAATATCTTTAGTCCCGGTTAGTCGCTACAACCTTTCTGTCCTTCCCGGGTGAAAAAGACAAATGTCTGCCGAATCGGTAGGAAGTGGGTCCGGTTTGAACTACATGTACATGATCTAACGTCCGTGATTTTTTGAAAAAATCATTTTTTAGACTCATAATATGTCGTTTTTTCAGAGATCCAATGCAAGTTCTAACATTCTCATCCCCTATCTTCACGCACGCCGTTTTGACCTAAGTTCAAAACGGCAAAAAAATCAAAATGGGCATAAAAAATTCAAAAAAGGTCCGAACAATGTAAATCCTTCGCATGGTGTGATATTATGCAACATAGTTGCAAGGAAAAATATCAAACTTGGTATACTGATTATGTCTCCAAAAAAACTTCACAAAATGACCTATCATGTTCGAGGTTTCATGGCTTTCGGTCTAAGAGACGGATGTTATGTGTTGAATCGCGGCATAGTTTGTGATACGGCACCCATATTGTGCATGCATGTGTATATTGGGATGTAGAACAATGTTGCAGGAGGAAGTTTTCCTTTTCGTAGCTCGGAAAAGCCATTTTCCATTTTCCGAGCGCAAAAAGACGGGTCGTTTTGTGAATCAGCCACCAAAATGCAGTTACAGAATGCTACCATCCCATTTTTCTAAAATAGTAGACCATGTTACGTGAACTATATCCCAACCGGGGGATGTCAAACCTTTATGTCCTTCCCGGGTGAAAAAGACAAATGTCTACCGAATCGGTAGGAAGTGGGTCCGGTTTGAACTACAGGTACTGATCTAACGTCCGTGATTTTTTGAAAAAATCATTTTT
Source organism: Avena sativa (assembly GCA_916181665.1). Taxonomy (NCBI): domain Eukaryota; kingdom Viridiplantae; phylum Streptophyta; class Magnoliopsida; order Poales; family Poaceae; genus Avena; species Avena sativa. The sequence goes on along the minus strand of OV702298.1, from coordinate 52,695,991 downwards.
AGACTCACAATATGTCGTTTTTTCAGAGATTCAATGCAAGTTCTAACATTCGCATCCCCTATCTTCACCCACGCCGTTTTGACCTAAGTTCGAAACGGCAAAAAATACAAAACGGGCATAAAAAATTCAAAAAAGGTCCAAACAATGTAAATCTCTCGCTTGGTGTGATATTATGTGACATAGTTGCAAGGAAAAATATCAAACTTGGTATACTCATTATGTCTCCAAAAAACCTTCACAAAATGACCTATCATGTTCGAGGTTTCATGGCTTTCGGTCCAAGAGACGGATGTTATGTGTTGAATCGCGGCATAGTTTGTGATACGGTGCCCATATTGTGCATGCATGTGTATATTGGGATGTAGAACAATGTTGTAGGAGGAAGTTTTCCTTTTCGTCGCTCGGAAAAGCCATTTTCCATTTTCCAAGCGCAAAAAGACAGGTCGTTTTGTGAATCAGCCACCAAAATGCAGTTATAGAATGCTACCATCCCATTTTTCTAAAATAGTAGACCACGTTGCGTGAACTATATACCAACCGGGGGATCTCAAACCTTTCTATCCTTCCCGGGTGAAAAAGACAAATGTCTGTCGAATCGGTAGGAAGTGGGTCCGGTTTGAACTACAGGTACATGATCTAACGTCCATGATTTTTTGAAAAAATCATTTTTAGACTCACAATATGTCGTTTTTTCAGAGATCCAATGCAAGTTTTAACATTCTCATCCCCTATCTTCACGCACGCCGTTTTGACCTAAGTTCGAAACGGCAAAAAATTCAAAACAGGCATAAAAAATTCAAAAAAGGTCCGAACAATGTAAATCCTTCGCGTGGTGTGATATTATGTGACATAGTTGCAAGGAAAAATATCAAACTTGGTATACTGATTATGTCTCCAAAAAACCTTCACAAAATGACCTATCATGTTCGAGGTTTCATGGCTTTCGGTCTAAGAGACGGATGTTATGTGTTGAATCGCGGCATAGTTTGTGATATGGTACCCATATTGTGCATGCATGTGTATATTGGGATGTAGAACAATGTTGCAGGAGGAAGTTTTCCTTTTCGTCGCTCGGAAAAGCCATTTTCCATTTTCCGAGTGCAAAAAGACGGGTCGTTTTGTGAAGCAGCCACCAAAATGCAGTTACAGAATGCTACCATCCCATTTTTCTAAAATAGTAGACCACGTTACGTGAACTATATCCCAACCGGGGGACCTCAAACTTTTATGTCCTTCCCGGGTGAAAAAGACAAATGTCTGCCGAATCGGTAGGAAGTGGGTCCGGTTTGAACTACAGGTACATGATCTAACGTCTGTGATTTTTTGAAAAAATCATTTTTAGACTGACAATATGTCGTTTTTTCAGAGATCCAATGCAAGTTCTAACATTCTCATCCCCTATCTTCACGCACGCCGTTTTGACCTAAGTTCGAAACGGCAAAAAATTCAAAACGGGCATAAAAATTTCAAAAAAGGTCCGAACAATGTAAATCCTTTGTGTGGTGTGATATTATGTGACATAGTTGCAAGGAAAAATATCAAACTTGGTATACTGATTATGTCTCCAAAAAACCTTCACAAAATGACCTATCATGTTCGAGGTTTCATGGCTTTAGGTCCAAGAGACGGATGTTATGTGTTAAATCGCGGCATAGTTTGTGATATGATCCCTATATTGTGCATGCATGTGTATATTGGGATGTAGAACAATGTTGCAGGAGGAAGTTTTCCTTTTCGTCGCTTGGAAAAGCCATTTTCCGAGCGCAAAAAGACGGGTCGTTTTGTGAAGCAGCCACCAAAATGCAGTTACAGAATGCTACCATCCCATTTTTCTAAAATATTAGACCACGTTACGTGAACTATATACCAACCGGGGGATCTCAAACCTTTCTGTCCTTCCCGGTTGAAAAAGACAAATGTCTGCCGAATCGGTAGGAAATGGGTCCGGTTTGAACTACAGGTACACGATCTAACGTCCGTGATTTTTTGAAAAAATCATTTTTAGACTCACAATATGTCGTTTTTTCAGAGATCCAATGCAAGTTCTAATATTCTCATCCCCTATATTCACGCACGCCGTTTTGACCTAAGTTCGAAACGGCAAAAAATTCAAAACGGGCATAAAAAATTCAAAAAAGGTCCGAACAATGTAAATCCTTCGCGTGGTGTGATATTATGTGACATAGTTGCAAGGAAAAATATCAAACTTGGTATACTGATTATGTCTCCAAAAAACCTTCACAAAATGACCTATCATGTTCGAGGTTTCATGGCTTTTGGTCCAAGAGACGGATGTTATGTGTTGAATCGCGGCATAGTTTGTGATACGGTGTCCATATTGTGCATGCATGTGTATATTGGGATGTAGAACAATGTTGCAGGAGGAAGTTTTCCTTTTCGTCGCTCGGAAAAGCCTTTTTCCATTTTCCGAGCGCAAAAGGATGGGTCGTTTTGTGAAGCAGCCACCAAAATACAGTTACAGAATGCTATCATCCCATTTTTCTAAAATAGTAGACCACGTTACATGAACTATATCCCAACCGGGGTATCTTAAACCTTTCTGTCCTTTCCGGGTAAAAAAGACAAATGTCTGCCGAATTGGTAGGAAATGGGTCCGGTTTGAATTACAGGTACATAATCTAACGTCCGTGATTTTTTGAAAAAATCATTTTTAGACTCACAATTTGTCGTTTTTTCAGAGATCCAATGCAAGTTTTAAAAAAGGTTTTGAAAAAGGTTTTAAAAAAGGTTTTGAAAAAAGGTTTTTAAAAAAGGTTTTAAAAAATGTTTTTGAAAAAAGTTTTAAAAAAGGTTTTTAAAAAAGGTTTTGAAAAAGGTTTTATATTTTGAAAAAGGTTTTAAACAGGCATATAATAATTAATTTTAAAAAAGGTTTTGAAAAAGCTTTTAAAAAAGGACCTTGCTAAAGGAAACGCGGTGTGCCGAAAACCCTTTAGCCCCGGTTTGTACTACAAACCGGGGCTAAAGGTCCCCTTTAGTCCCGGTTTGTACTACCAACCGGGGCTAAAGGGGGGTGGGTATAAATATCCACCCCGTGCGCCTCGGTTCGGTGCACGAACCGAGGCACACAGACCATCGCGCCGCCGTCTTCCTCCTCGTGCGTAGAGCCACCGCGATGCCGCGCCGTCAACCACCGCGCCGCCCGCGCCCGTACCCGTGCGCCGCCTGCGCCCGTGCGCCGCCCGTGTCGTCCGCGCCCGGCCCGTGTCATCCCGCTCCGGCGCCGCCCCTTCTTCCCCGGCACACCGACGACCGCCCCTTCCCCGGCACGCGCTCACCCACGGCACGCCGCCGACCGGAGCCCATCGCGCCGCCCGCACCGTCAACCACCTCCGGAGCCGCCCCTCCCCAAGGTAATTAAGCTCTAGTTAATTAGTGGTGTTAATTTTGTTAATTAGTGTTAATTTTGTTAGTTATTTTTTTAGTGTTAATTAGTTAGTGTATATAATTTTGTTAGTGTATTTTAGGGTAATTAGTTAGGGTTATTTTAGGGTTAATTAGTTAGTAAGTTTAGTGTAATTTTTTCTTAGATATTTTAGTTAGTGTTTAATATATTTTATTTTGAGTTAGTGTAATTTAGTTAGTGTAATATAGTTTATTTTAGTTAGTGAATTTTTCTTAGTTAGTGAATTTTAGGATTTTAGTTAATACTATTTATTTTAGTGTAATATAGTTTATTTTAGTTGATACTATTTATTTTCATCATGTTTAAAGTATATAGGTTTAATTTAGTGTTTAGGAATGCCGACTCCTCATCCTCGTTCACTCGGCGTGACCCCCGGAGCGCTACTAAACAGTGTCACCGGGCATCCACGGGGCTGGGCTCCGCCGGGCTGGCACTGGGAGGTGCTACCAGCCGGGGGACGTCGTCTCGTGAGGAATCCGGGTGTCGTCGTTGACCCGGATCTTCTGTGGTGGCGGCCGAGTGGTCCAGGTGCGATGCAGAGGGAGCCGGCCCCCGACGAGGTGGTACAGCGTCGTGTCAGGGAGGAGGACGAGCATGTCCGGCGCTACATGCACATTTTAGGAGTCCGGGATGCCAATACCTGGCAGCTTCTTCAGGCACCTTACCCGAGATATTCTCCGGTGATGGTTCCTACACTTTGGGTGCACACCTCCCGCGGCTCAGTAGCCGGGGCTCGACGTCTTCGCTGAGCTAGATAGATGTGTAATAGGGTTGTATTGTTGTTTAATTGGTACTTTATTGTTGTACTAGCTAGATTATTCGGGATGTATTGTTGTTTAACTGGTACTTTATCTTTCTTTATCGCATTGTTTAAGCTGGATTACTTTATCTTCCTTTATTTTATCGCATTAAGCAAAATGGTTTTATCTTTCTTCTCTATTAGTTAAGTTATGGACGGTAGAGACAACGAAGAGTATATCATGTATAACATGATAGATGAGGGTACATGAGGTTACAATTATGATGGAGCAGACGATGATGGAGATGATGATGGCTCCCAATACCTCAACTTGGATGAAGCCGACAGAAGAGACGACTATGACGAATTCTTTGGTGGAGACGACGGTGGAACTGATGGTGGAAACACCACCATAGCAAAGACCGGCGAGGTATATAAAGCCTCTGCTGATCACGAGCTAGTAGATGCATTAGTTTATTTATATATATATATATATGTACTAACGACTGTTTCTTCTCTTAGACCTTCGCATCGGGGCAAATCTTCTTCAAGGAAACGAGGCCCGACCAAAAAGTTGGCCGATGGTATGCGTTTCACCATTGATCTAGTGTCTCAGTTCGGCGAACCTTTGGAGCCGAAAGAGGCCACAAGTGTATTTGTATACCAATACGGAGCGATAGTCAGGGACGCCATCCCGATCACTACTCAGAAGTGGAATAAGCCAGGAAAGAAAAGTGATCGAGTTGGAGAAACTTTTGTCGATGACAGAGCCAAAGACGGTCTTTGGAATTCACTCATGGCACACTTCTCTCTGTCTGAATTGGACACTCCTGAACTCACTGAGGCATTGAGGTTGCAAGTCAGAAAGTGGGCCCTTAAGAAGATGGGCGGACAGTTCAAGGACTGGAAGAAAAGAGTGTACAACAACTTTGCCAAGAAGGGGCTGACTCCGCCATTCACAGGCCCGCTAGAGAAGCAGCGGGATAACTGGACCCCATTTGTGAAATACAAGGAATCAGAAGCAGCTACGGCCAAGTCAGAAAAGAATAAGATAAATGCGGCCAAAAAGAAATATCACCATACTATGGGGACAGGTGGCTACAAGACGGCCGCGCCGAAGTGGGAAAAAACCGAGGAAAAAATGCGTAAAAAAGGGGTCACGCCAGCTACAAATCAGTGGCCCGTGAGGTCAAAAAATTGGCTCCTTGGGAATGGGGGATCGTATGACACTGAAACCGGGGAGATTATTGTTACAAAAGAGGCCATTACTAAACCCAAAGATGAACTTGTTAAAGTGATACAACTGAGAAAATATGGAAAGTTCATTCCCGACAGAGAGAACGATGAGCTGACATATGCCCTCGGGAATCCTGAAAAAGTCGGACGAACACGAGGCTTTGGTCCATCTGTTCCATGGAAGACAGGGTTTCCCGCTGCATCGACACTTACAGAAGCCGATCTAGAAAAACGAACCGGCAGAAGGCGGAAGAGGCAGCGCGGTTGGAGGCGGTTGAAAAAAGGAACGAGGAATTTCAAGCCATATTCAAACTGCAGCAGGAGCAGATTAATGAACTTAGAGTACTGGCCCGACAGCAAGATCCTGCGTTAGACAGTCCGGTGAGCCCATTTCAGCGGAGAAGCAGCCTGGCTTCCATGGAGGTACAAGCTAATAATCCAATGCTGATGGACAATAATGCACCTGTGATAGATGATACGGCCGGTGCAATGATGGTTCGCTACCCCGTGGATGAAGTCGAGGCAAGGACAGCTTGTGAGCTACATGTCATAGTGAAGAACATTTCTATGAAGGTGGCACTCGGCTTTGCTTTACCTTGTCCACCGGAAGTGACCTACCATGGAAGTCAGATTCCAGCTGGCTATGCTCGTGTCGGTGTGGATGAAGTTGAACTGACATGTCGATCACTTGAGCTTGACATCCCTGCAGGCGAAGGGGAGAAAACACTTAGAGAAGTGGAGGGTGGGATCATTTTTTGGAAAAAACAACACATCGTGTTTCCAGGCTGGGCGCCAAGGAAATCTTCTCCTCCGAGAAGCAATCCATCACCTCCAAGGCCACCATCACCTCCGAGTCCACTGTCTCCACCAAGAAACAATAGTCCACCCCTTCCTGAGAGGGATCGCAGCGCGACTGCATCTCCATCTCCGGCGCCTCCGCCTCCGCCCACTGAATCAAAGGGAAGTAAGCGGAAGAATAACACCGCTACGTCGAGGGAGATCCGACGCCGAAAATGACAAGATCCCCTCCCAAGAGTACCGCCGTCTCCTCCCAAGTTAGCTTATCATCGGACTGATGAGGAAAGCGCGGTGATCTCCCAGGCCGAAGTGAAGGCCCATTTTGCACCAAAACAACCCGAGCCACGGGTGCTAGTTGATCCAAAAGTCAAGAAGCACTTCAAGGCATTCCTTGAGCAACCACCCCAACATGTGTTAAATAGGAAAGATGACTATACACGCTGTCTTACGAAGACACTAAAAGAGAAGTCATCAAGCAGTACTGCAAGTGGAAGAAAATCAAAAGAAGTTGCCCAGCTCGACAAACAGGCAAAAAATCCATTGCCCCGCTCAAGGTGTTACCCCAGCCCACACAAGGTGGAATAGATATGGAATTAGCTATTAAATTAGCCAATCAGTGTAACGTGCCGGTCGAAGCACTTCTAGCCAGCGGAGATAATGTCGCCAAGGGACCAATAGCACGAAAATTTCTCTACGGGGAGCCTCTGGTCAGCGATGAGGTATTCGATGATCTGCCAACACATATGCGACTGTTGCATATCTGGTACTTGAAAGTCACAAAGAAAGGGAGACAATTTCTCCTATGTAAAGTTGGAGAGGAGTACTTCCGTCCAGACGAGATCTCCATTGAACTTTGTGAACTATTTCAGTTATTCAACCTAGACGCCCTCGACAAGTCCCTCGTCAGCATATATTGTCTATAAGTAATTAAGTCACTAACTCAGCTCGTTTAATTCATTTCCTGTCGTTATCCTCACTATAGCTCCTTCTGTATGCTATTATATATACAGAATGAAGATTCAAGAATATAGAAGAAAGTCAATCTACGGCATTAGGTTCATTGACCCAAACAGAGTAAATGGACATACGCTAATAAATAACCTCGAGAAAACGGAGGATAATTTGCTAATGTTTTTAATGGAGCAACATTACAAGACACAAATACTATTTCCTTACAACTATGGGTAAGAGTCTTATTGTCTTGTATACATTCAATTTTTGTTTACTCGATGTTAAGTGTATATAAACGTGCGCAGCTTCCACTGGATTCTTCTAAACATTGACGTTGACCGTGCAAAAGTTGAAATCTCGGACTCGTTAAAGAAGCCGATGGAAGACTACCACAACATAATTGATTGCCTCCAAAAGTAATTTCAATCACTATATCTGTCTCTTTTGTTCATTCTCTAAGATGTAAACTAATTAATAACTCATTCATTTCTTTTTTGCCGGACAGGGTTTGGAAAAGGTTCACGAAGGAGGTTCAGGGTGAATGGCGTGAGGAGCTCACTTTTCGTACGGTCCCGATAAGTAGTACGAGAGCTAGGGGACTAATTTATGTGGATATTACAATTATCATTCTTATAATTATCATGCTTGATTATTATCTGATTGAATTATATCCTCGATCGAAAAGTGTGCGACGCAGCCACAGGGGATTAATTTATGTGGATATTACGTATGTGAGTTCATTTGTGGGTGTATGGCGCAGGGCACAGACTTTCTTCAAGTACGTAAAAAATATATTCGCAATTTATTCTATACCATAGTTTTTATTGAGTTCCATTCATAATGATCTACTTCTTTATATATAATTGGATGCGATGCAGGATAAGCTCCTACCACATGAACGCCTACTAGCAATTCAAGAGGAGTTGTCGGGATTTTTGCTCAGGGACGTCATAAACTCAAAAGAAGAGTACAACGTAGATAGACCTTCGTGTAATCGTGGATAGACACAAAAGACCAGTATCTGTTGTAATGATGATCTTGGTGTAAATCAATTAGACAAGCTCTAGTCTCGGTTGTGTATATATTTATATTATCGTGAGTGAGATTATATTATATATGCATCAATGTATACAACATGTAGTAGCGTAGAATAATATGTATATAAAAACACAAAATGAAAAATAATCAAACACAAAAAAAGAAAACCCTAAATCCCTAAAACCCCACCTCCTGCCGCGGCAGCAGTTTGGTGCAAAACGCTGCCGCGGCAGAAGAACTTTAGTCCTCCAGCCCAGCGCGCATAGAGCGGCCACGTGGAGACAATCTAGTTCCGGTTCGTAACAGAATCGGGACTAAAGGCCTAACCTTTAGTCCCGATACGTTAGTTCCAGATTGCAATCTGGGACTAAAGCCTCTTACAAATCGGGACTTGTGTCCTGTTTTCTACTAGTGACGGTATGCTAAAGCCCACCTATGCTTCATCTATCTATATATTTTGCTGACCATCTCCTTATCTCTTTCAAGGAACACAGGACGTACGTGGTGCGTTTCTGAAGTCGCCTCTCCCTCGGTCTTCATGGTATGCTTGCGACTCACCTACGCTTCATCTCTCTATATCTGTCCTGACCATATACATCTCTCTTTCAAGGAGTCCATGAAATTCGACGTCTATAGCTTCAAAGGCCTCAGATGATGGCCGTCGTGAGCATGCAGCCAAAAACTCGTTCGCCTGTATCTGGCTACAGCAGCTTCAAGGGGATGAGATAAATGTCGACACTTTTTTGCTTGATTTTCTTTTTCAGCGAGTAATCTTCCTCTGTGTGCCTTTATTCACAATGCAGGGGTCGGATGGAAAGCGGTGGACTGAGAGAAGGGAGGCGAGACATAGCGTTTCGAGCGAGGCATCTCTGAACTCTCCGGTGGCGGCCTCTGCCTTGCCACATCTCTTTAGCATGTAAAGTACCACACGTTCTATTCGATTTTCCCCCGCTCCTCCTGTTTCTTCTCTCTTTTAGAAAAAGTAGCTACCACGGGCATTTTTTTCGATTTCAGGAGGTCTTCGTTTTTAGAGCAGCAGCGCAGGAGCCGAAAATATGCGCAAGTATGCCTCTCGATTCTCTCATATTTCGCCGTCATAGATGCTTGGAGCTGCAGCTAACCCGTTTGACTTCATCAGTTTTCTTGCAAACGGGTTCAGATACGGTGTCGTATACGAAACTCAGGGAGCGACGTTAGAACATTGGTGACGGCCAGTAGTCCTCAGGTGCGTCACCTTTTCAGTTAATATTTTTTATATCGGCTGCTGCATGGTCACGACAAATGCTTGGTCATATACATGCAGATTCCTTTGTTCTATTTGAGGTCTTGGCGTATCAAGAACATGTGTGTGTTCCTCGACTCTGCCGACGACTATTGTATCTTCTCATATGCCACCGAGCTGCAGTACCAGCTCCTCTCCTACATGCCAATGGTGATGAGCTCCACTGTTGGCCATCGTCTAAAGATGTCCTTTACATTGTATTACAGAGATCAGGTCCTCGACTTGCATCACCTTCTTAGCTAGGTCTCAAATGAATATTGTTTGCCCTTGTAAGATTTTGATTGTAACCAAAGTGTGTGATATAAGCTATTCTCTGTAAAGTGTTCAGTTAAATAAAAAGTTGTGGCATCTAATGTTCCTTTTCTTCTATGATGAATATTAATTCTACGATCTAAATTAATATGCCACCTTATAATAAAAAAGGTCTCATTACATCTTTTCTTGCTTGCTCGGGTGTTTCATTTTTATTTAAAATGCATGCAATGTGTAAAGCACTAAAATAGTACAACAATGAAGTTCATATAACTGAAAAAAAATTGTGCAATAAGTACGCTAAATCCTGTGCGACGTGCCTATGGACATATTAACTTATTACGGTTGTAGCTGAATGATGAATAAGTTTAAGTTTAGCCTTGTGCGACTTGGGTGTGTACGTGTGTTTGGACGTCATGAGTCCGGTCTTGATGGCCATATGCTATGGTGTGCATATCAGATCTTGATAGCTAAAGTTCTGAGAGTGTCCAGCGAGGCTCTAGGTGTCAGGCTCGGAATTTCTCACGTTAGGTGCCAATACTAAGATTCTTCTTAAGTCCGAAAACCAGCCAAGACATGAAGAACATATTGACCATATCGACATGCAAATTGCATTACCTGTTAGAAATCTATCAATATGACTGCTATTTTCAACAACCTACTACTATGAATGGGAAAACCAAAAACATGGAGAAAAATAATTAGGTCATGCGGGACCCCCTTTGTTCTCGTCATGGCCATCACCATAAGCATGCAGTTCATAGGCGTAATCCTTGTCGATGTTCATGTTGGCGGCTGCAACAATACTCTTCAAAAACGACACCACGACATCGACATGAATATATGTCCAGATCATCGCGTCGTATCACTCTGGCAGCGCATGTTTGCCGCGGTCGACGCTACGCCAGGCCGAGCCGTGTGCTGTTAGACTTTGTATAATGGACACGGCTAGCAAGCCCCCGGGGGCTGGATAGTCTGATCCAGCACTCGCCTACAACGGAAAGGCTCGTCATGTGATTCTATTTTTGGAAGTCAAGCAATACCCGCTTCAGGCTCTAGCACCACTGCATGACTGTACCACAAAGAGTACATTCCTCGTCTGATTTCCATCGGGTGCTTCCGTGCTTGGCTCCTTGCACCATAAAAAACTTGGTTCCCTAAAACGATAATGTGTGTCATCATCATCTTATAATCTTTTAAAAATTGAACAAAAGATAGTACTTCCTCCGACCCATATTAGTTGACTTGGATTTGTCTAAATTTGATGAATCTAGACACTATACCCATATTAGTTGACTTGGATTTGTCTAAATTTGATGAATCTAGGCAGATTCATCAAATTTAGACAAATCCAAGTCAACTAATATGGGTCAGAGAAGTAGCAGCATTTGAACTCAGCCAAATAAGACAACCAAAAACTGGTATCTGGAGGACAATAGTAGTACAACCAAAAATGCAACTTACTGTCACCCGAGATGCAAACCGGGATCTAACAACTACAACTTAGTTAAACCCACAAATCGGAAAACCTTCAAACACACAAAGAAACAACTCATATGTTCTTGGATCACTCTAAAAATAGTTGGGTGATCTTAAAACCTGCACCAATTTTCAGCAACAACACAATCTAAGGACACACTTCCTGAGGGCATGCTTCCCGAAGATGCACGAGACCAATCTGAAGTCCATGAGGGCACGCTTCCTACTCCTGACCGGTTCCGGCGGCCTCAAATAACCACTCGTCGCTTCTGATGGTTACAAGAAGGCATAGTAGAGCAAATACACACAATCTGTGTTCAAATTTTTTGTACACAAGCAATGTTAGTAATGTTTGTCATCTTGCCATACCCCGACTTGCCTGGAAACAAATGCACACAAAAAGCACACTCAGTGGGTAGAAACCATGCAGCTTACTTATATGGTTGTATGGTACGTATAACAAGAGCACAAATATGATAAATCATTTTTTTTAGATATAGAATCCTAGGTTCATTTTAAGTAGGGCATGAATACTACTACTACAACAACTTAGTTTATAAAAAACAACATAGTGAGAATCCTGGGACAAGCTAGATTGCATACATAGGTAACACCATGTTTTTTGCTAACTAGAACATAATTATATCAAATGCAACAGCTTAGTTGTATGAGAAAAAAAACACAAGACTAATCATGGGGACAACTTAATTGCATAGTTAGGGAATTCTAGATTCATGTTAAGTACAACATGAGTAATATCAGTGCAGCAACTTAGTTGTATGACAACAACACAAGGTGAATCATGGGACAACTAAAATGCATAGTTACGGTATCCTATGTGCTTCTTAAGTAGAACATGTGGATAACACCGGATGTATGCAAGCCAAAAATATGAAACCCCCCTTGCACAAATCAGTATGCATATACCCAATCACTACATCCAACTTGGTTTATGTTCTAAGAGATGTGGGTGCAAAGCAGAGGGAGAACAACCCTGATACAACTTAGGGTGTTGTACATATATATATACATATAGGATGGTGGCGAATTGATTCTGTTCAACAATCATCTATCAGTGCAAATATTCCTTGTAAAACAACTTGGTTAGGTGATAAGAACAACTTAGGTAGTTACTATGAAAACACAGAATATTGCTTGCAAAATAACTTGGTTAGATGATAAGAACAACTTAGTTAGATGGTGGAAAGAAGTTAAGCATGTTGATAGAAGCAACTTGATTAAAATAGGTATGCAACTTAGGACATTTTTTGAAAAACAACTTTGTTAGGCGATAAAAACAACTTAGTTAAGTGATAGAAACAACTTAGTTCTATGCTGAAAACAATTTAACTATGGTAACGAGACAACTTAATTTGAAAAGGGGGTAGTGGATCAAAGCAAAACAATCCCCCCCCCCCCTCGCCCGCAAAGCATCAGAAATGCAAAGTTAGGCTAATCTAGCTAACCAGCTTAGTTATATGCTAATCAACTTAAATATGGTGACAATATAACTTAATCGGGAAAGGGACAATGAATCAAAGCAAAACAATTCCCCTTGCATAAATATCAGATAACAACTTAGGCTAATCTGGTTAATCAAGATCTAGTACAATTGCTAGTTGCATCCTCCCTGAGCCGATGTTGACATGCAAGGAAGATGAGTGGGTGGCAGTGAGACATCCATCAGCACGAAGGCATGCCTAATTCTGCCGGGTAACTCAATCTACATGTTTTGCTTAACAATTTACTATTCAAACTCATGACATTGCTTGGAAATAAACTTAGTTAGATGATAAAACAACTTAGTTAGATGGTAAAACAACTTAAGCATGTTGATAAAATCAACTTAATTAAATAAATAGGCAAACTCAGTACATTGCTTTTAAGACAACTTAGTTATGTGATAAAAATAAGTCGGATAGATGAGACAACTTAATCATGTTTATAGAAGCAAGTTAATTGATTCACTATGCAACTTAAGACATTGCTTGTACAAAACTTTGGTTAGATGATAAAATAGAACTTAATTAGATGGTGAAAACAAGTTAAGAATGCTGATGAAAGCAACTTAATTAAACTACTATTCAACTTAGGACATTGTTGTAAAAAAACTTGGCTAGGTGATAAAACCAACTTAGTGAAATGATGGAAACAAATTAAGCACGTTGATTAAAGCAACTTGATTAAATCACTATGCAACTTATGCCATTGCTGGTAAACAATTTGGTTAAGTGATAGAATCAACTTAGTGAGATGATGGAAACAACTTAAGTGTGTAGATGAAAGCAACTTAGGACGTTGCTTGTAAAACAACTAGGTCAGGTGATTAAACCAACTTAGTGAGATGATGGAAACAACTTAAGTGTGTAGGTGAAAGCAACTTAGGATGTTGCTTGTAAAACAACTAGGTCAGGTGATTAAACCAACTTAGTGAGATGATGAAAACAACTTAAGTGTGTTAATTGGTAAAAGGTGACAGCACACCAAAGCGGAAAAAACCCACAAAAAAATCAGAATGCAACTTCGGCTAATATGGCTAATCAACACAACTATATGCTAAAAGCAACTTAACAATGGTGACAAGACAACTTAATTGGGAAAAGGGATAGTGAGTCCGAGGAAAACAACTGGCCCCCAAAAAATAGAATGCAAGCTAGACAAATATGGCTATCAACTTTGTTCCATGCTGAATGCAACTTAACTATGGTGATAATGAAACTTAATTTGAAAAAAAGGACAGTGACTCAAAGAAAAACAATTCTTCCAAAAATACAAGTTTGGCTAATCTAGTTAATCAAGTTAGTTTCATGTTGAAGAAACTTAACCTACCGTGATGAGACAACTTAAACGTGTATGAACAAAACTCTGAAAGTCAACTAAAATGTCACGGCGAACTTACTTAGTCGAACCAAGCAACTAATTCATTTGCATGATTGTCTACATAGAAAAGCAAAAGCCCTAGCACATGCAAATATAGAAAAATTATGATGAAAACCAACTTTATTAAGGAGCAGCAACTAACTTAATACAAGTGGTCACACAACTTAATAGAAGTGCCCAAGCAACTTTGGCATATTCAGTAAACAATTTAGTTAAGTTAAAACAAACAAATCGGTTAAATCGGTATGTAACTTAATACTACACAACTACTTTAAAGGGATACAATGTCTACGCTCCTCATGTTTCAAGAGTTTTACAATATTTTAAGAGTTCTACAATACAAATCAGTTACTATATTCATTGATCACTAATTAACCAATATCACAATTCTAGGATGACAAAACTACACAATTAGAGAAGAGAATGAGACATGAATCAAACACCCGCCACTAGCAGTCTAGCACGTGACGCACATGATAGAAGTTGGAAACAGAAAAATTCAGATTTTTCCTTCTATGAGAATGCTCTTCCTGATTTATCAGTGAATGTCTCGATCTTGATTAGCAACTAATGTGCTTTGTTCTATCTACAGATAGCTGGAAACGTGATACTTGTGACGTACTCACTCACCTGCTGACCTGCAGACTGCAGTACCGTGTTGGGCTCGTGCGATCCGCGGGTACCTCGCCTAGTTTTCTAGGATAGGTCAATCGGATCAGCTATCAGGCTGTCAGGGACGTGTACCATCAGGCAATTGAGATGCTGAGATCATCAGGATAAACTGAACTAGAAACTTCATCTCGGCCTTTGTTAGGAGTACTTCTCCTATACCTGATAAACGCAGCAACACATCAAGAATCATCCATGTGAGTTAACCTAGATTGCTTCGGCAGATATATAGTTATACACAGGTCAATCAACCACGGAGACCGAGAGCAGGAACAGAGCGAAAAATACCTAGCAGTCGCCACGGATTCTCTAGCGAGAAGACTTCTCTGGGGACAGATGCCACATCCCCAAGCCGGGAAGCACCCATGCGCGGCGGGGTGCGGGACCACGGATTCGGATTTGCGCCTCGGCGTGGACGGCTCACCTGGAGGCCCCGCCCCATTGGAGACGGACGTGGGAACTGAGTCTGAGCGGCGGGGGAGCAGCCGAGCTTCAGCCTCAATTTGTGTTGGTCTGGATGCGGCAGGGACAAGCTCATGGGGAGATTCCTGGGCGGCTGGCCGGCCAACACCCCGGCGGGCAGCGGCGGTGGGATACAGGGTCGGGAATCCATACCTGCTTGGCGTGGTCCCTGTTGTCGTTGAGGTCAGAACCGATGCGCGGTGGCAGGCGCGAGGCCATTGCTATACACCCTGATCTGCCGTCTTGCCAGTGGTTAGGGTTCAGGACGGGAATGGCAGGGATTTTGAAGGGTGAAGCCGTAGATGGAGGGGAGGTGGGCGAGGTCCCCTATGGCGGAGAGGGCGAGCGTGGCGGCCGCCGCACTGGAATGGCCTCGACGAACCTGGAGATTGAGAGAGACGAATAGAGAGACTTGGTATGTGAGCCGAAGTAGCTGTCCGCCGCTGGCGGAACGGAGCGGGTCGCGGGGCTTCATCGTGCGCATCCGACGGCTTAGGAGAGAGGGCTCGTTTTGTCCAAATAGCATCCAAGCACTTTTTAGCAATTGGGTTGTATAATAGCCTAACTGTGTAATTCATATCGTATTGGTATAGGACTTCTATTGTATCATTGTACATTATTATTATTATTATATATATATGTGATAGGCCACCCTATAGAGGGTCGAGCCAGTTTCCCCAAAACATTACATTTTACATGGTATCAGCCTAACCTAGGTCCTCCTCCATCTCACCCGCCACCGCCGTCGCGCCCAACCCTAGGGTCGCCGCCTCCGTCGCCATGTCCGCTTCCGCCTCAAGCGCCGCCAGCTCCGGGTCTATCCCCGCGTCGCTTGCCACCCTCCTCAACCTTCCGCCTCGTGATCTCGCTTCATCGGTGCCCTAATTCTTCGGCACCACCGCCATGGGATCCATGTTCTCGGCTTCGATCCCGCCGTCTCCCGTGCATGCGCTCTCCATTGCCACGATGACGATCCAGCCTGTGGCGCCACCCGTAGCCTCCACCAGCTCGTCCCCGACACTCGCCATCTTCCCGGCGGCCTCGGGGGCCCTCGACGCCCCGCCGTCGCTGCGCCGCCACCACCCCAGTTGCCGACCCCGTCGCGCCCTCCGGGTCGTTCCACTTCGACAACCTAATCACCATGACTCACGTCGGACAATTACTTGTTCTGGCAAGAGAAGATACTATCGCTGCTCCACAACCGCTCCCTCCTTGGGTATGTCGATGGTTCCCTGCCGTGTCCTCCACAGGTCATCGCCACCATCCACGGTCTAGCTATCAACTCGGAACATCGTGTGTGGGTGTAGTAGAACCAGGCGATCCTCTCCGTCATCCAGGGTTCCCTAGGCAACGGGGTCGCCGGCCTCTGCCTCTTCGCTTCCACCTCCATGGACGCCTGGACAACCCTGGAGCATGCCTTTGCCCAGGTCTCCACCTCCCGATCGATGGCTCTTCGCAGCGATCTCGCCGACATCAAGAAGCTAGACTCCTCCGTCACGACCTACTTCAACAATACCAAGGTACTAGCGGACATGTTGACCTCTATTGGTCAGCCGCTTCGCGACGAGGAGTTCGCCGACTTCGTCATCAAGGGCCTCGACGCCATGTATGACAATCTCGTGGAGGCCGTCCACAACGCCAAGCCGCCGATGCCTCCTCAGAGCTCTGCTCACGCCTCCTCTTTGCCGAGCAACGCGTCGAGGCTTGCCGCTCCTTCGCCACCATCACCGAGCAGTCGGCAGCCTACTGGGCCTCTCACGGCCAGCACTCGCCGACGCCCCCGTCCGCTGGCAAGGCCGCCCCACCCCTTGCACCGACCTCGGGTGGGGGACACAACGCTCGGGTGTGCCAACTGTGTGGCCGTGAAAAACATGTCGCCTCCAAGTGCCACCAACATTTTCAGAAAAGCTTCCTCGACATCGGTAACGACGGCAGGGCAACGAACGCCGGTTTTGCCATGGCCGCCCGACTGCCCATGTCGCCGCCAAGGGTAAGGACCCGCGCGTCGAGCAGGTTACACGCCATCCTACCCCCATTGATCCAACGTGGTACATGGACACCGGCGCCACGGATCACACGATGAATGAGCTCAACAAGCTTGCCACCTACCAGCCCTATACGGGCACGACAAGGTTCACACCGCCAATGGTGTAAGTATGCCCATCTCTCACATTGGCCAGGCATCTCTTTTAACTAGTCATCCCTCTAGGCAGCTCCACCTTCATAACATTCTGCGGGTACCCTTGGTTTCTCGTAATCTTTTATCCGTTCCTAAGCTCACCTTTGATAATAATGTCATATATGAATTTCATCCTTTTGATCTTTTTGTTAAGGACCGAGCAACCCAGGAGTTCTGCTTAGTGGCCACTTGAGCCAAGGCTTGTACATCTTGGAGGATCCATTCGCCTCACGTGTCTTCAGCAGTGTCCGTGTGTCACCATCACAGTGGCACTCTCGCCTTGGTCACCCTGCCACCCCCATCATTCGCCACATACTCCACCGCCATGAGCTGCCATTAGAGTATAGCAATAAAGAGATGTTCGTGTGTGATGCCTGTCAACAAGGAAAAAGTCATCAACTACCATTTGTTTCTTCTACTAGAGAAGTCAAGAGTCCTCTTGAACTTGTTTTTTCCGATGTGTGGGGTCCAGCACAAACATCTGTTAGTGGTCGCAACTACTATGTTAGTTTTATGGATGCCTATAGTCGATTTACATGGCTTTATCTTATTAAGCGCAAGTCTGATGTGTTTTATATATTCATTCAGTATACTTAAACATAAAATTATTCATGTTCACTAAGATTGGGGGGCGAATATCGCAACCTCAACACTTTCTTTAATAAGCTTGGGATATCTCATCGTTTATCATGCCCACATACACATCAGCAAAATGGCGCCATTGAGCGCAAACATCGCCATGCCTCACACTTCTTGCTCATGCTTCTGTACCCTTTTGCTTTTGGAGTAATGCATTTTCCACCGCATGTTTTCTTATTAACAGATTACCTACGCGTGTTCTTAATATGAAAACTCCTATTGAGATTCTCTTGCATGAAACCCCTGACTATACCTTTCTCAAGGTATTTGGGTGTGCCTATTGGCCCCATTTTCGTCCATATAATAATCAAAAACTTGGGTTTCGGTCCAAAAATGTGTGTTCTTGGGGTATAGTTCTCTCCATAAAGGCTACAAATGCCTCCATGTGCCAACAAATCGTGTCTACATATCTCGTGATGTTGTCTTTGATGAGAATGGCTTCCCCTTTTCCGCCATGCCACATCTATTATAGCCCCATCTATGCATTAATATCCTATTATGCCTGGCCAATTGAAGATGCTACATATTCGTCTATGTTGTTACCTAATCATGGTGCAGGAACTGGACCGGTGCTCGCCTGGAACTCCTACCCAATGCACCACATGTGTCTCATGTGGCGCACGTCTATCGGCCGATGCATGTGCATGCACCGCCTTCCGCCTTCAAACACTCCATGTCTGCCCCTGCGCCTAGGCCAGCGTCAGAGACGGCCTCCCCCGAGCGTCCCACCGCCTCCTTGACCGGACTCGCCTCTGTCATTGCTCATGTTGTCTGCGCGAGCCTCCCTACTGCCCACCTCGCCTGGGTCGGCAGTGCACAACTCAGGGTCGCACACAACACCTAGGACCTCGTCGAAAGGCCCTCCATCACTCGGCCCCTTGTCGCCGGAGTCCTCTAGGCCAACCTCGCCTGCTCCAAAAGTTCTGCCTGCCCCTGTGCTTGCTGCTCCGCGGCATCCGCACAGACGCAGTCGTAGTGGCATCGCTCGTCCCAAGGAGCGCATCGACGGAACAGTCAGATACTTGGTTGCTTGCCTGGCTCATGTTGTGGAAGATCCAACCGCTAAACCACGCAGTTATCAAGCCACTATGAGTATCCCACACTGGAGTGCTGATATGGAACAAGAGTATCATGCTCTTATGAAGAATGAGACCTAGACATTTGTTCCCCCTCTGCCTCGCGTCAAGATCATTGATTCTAAGTGGGTTTTCAAGGTGAAGAAACATGATGATGGTTCTATTGAGCGCTACAGAGTGCTTCTTGTGGCTAAGGGCTTTAAACAGCGCCATGGACTAGATTATGAGGATACATTCATCCCACTTGTCAATCCTACCACTATTCGGCTTCTCCTATCTCTGGTAGTTTCTCACAGATGGTCTCTCTGCCAACTTGATGTGCAGAATGATTTTCTTCATGGGTTGCTTGAAGAAGAGGTTTACATGTGGCAGTCACCTGGATTTGTTGATCACACTTAGCCTCATCATCTCTGTCGACTGACGATGGCTCTCTATGGACTAAAGCAGGCGCCTTGTTCCTGGCATGCTCGCCTGGCTTTTAGCTCTACGTGCTCATGGCTTCATTCCTTCGACGGCTGACACTTCACTATTCTTGTTTTAGCGTCGGAGTGTGACCATGTACTTGCTTGTGTACGTGGATGACATTATCCTGGCAAGCTCTTCTCCGACGGCTACCGATGCTCTTGTGACTGCGCTTGGCAGAGACTTTGCAATTAAGAATTTGGACAACTCCACTTCTTCCTAGGTATTGAGGTCGCTCATCAGTCTCGTGGTAGCTTAGCTCTCACCCATAAGAAGTACTCTCCTGATATATTTCACCGTGTCGGTATGATCAAGTAAAAGACATCTCCTATGCCCATGTCCTACACCGACAAGTTTTCCGCTACTGATGGTGCTCTTCTGTCTCCTAAGGATGCGACTGAGTATCGGAGTATTGTTGGTGGCATGTAGTATCTGATCAACACTCGTCCTGATATCTCCTTTGCGGTTAATAGGGTGTGCCCGTACCTTCATGCGCCTACTGATGTGTACTGGTCTGTTGTGAAACGCATCCTGTGTTATGTGCATCTCACTGTCTCCTATGGTCTCCACATGCGCCCCAGTCCATCCGGAGTTCTTTCTGCATTCTCAGATGCTGATTGGGCTGGGTGTCTAGATGAGAGGCGATCTATGGGGGGATATGATGTGTTCTTGGGTCCTAATTTGATCGCCTGGAGTGCATGCAAGCAAGCCACTGTTTCCCGCAACAGCATAGAGGCCGAGTACAAGGCGGTTGCCAATGCGACTGTCGAGCTTATATGGATTGAGTCCCTACTTCGAGAACTAGGAGTTTCCCAACCACATCCACCGGTGCTTTGGTGCGAAAATATCGGTGCTACATTTCTATCGTCAAACCCGGTGTTCCATGCATGGACCAAACACATTGAGATTGACTATCATTTTGTGAGGGAACGTGTTGCACAAAAGCTACTACATATCAGGTTTATCTCTTCAAAAGACGAACTTGCAGACATCTTCACCAAGCCTCTACCTTCACCCATGTTTGACGTCTGTAGGCGCAATCTCAACCTTCTAGACACTTTAGGAGTGAGTTGTGACATGGTTATACCCTACGGGTACACGACCTTAGCATACCTGGTCCAGCCCAAGGAAGGCCCATGAAAAATATACGCCGGCCCATGAAGACTTTCGGGTGGCCAGGGCCCATGACGCCTTCGGATCCTTGGAGAGCAAGACTAGGGTAGATAGAAAATTCAAAGGGTCAAACCCTAAAATCTATAACCGACTCGATCTGTGCACGGGATCTACCTGCCTCTATATAAAGGCCAGGAGGGCACGACGAGGAGGCTCTCTTACAATCGTTTGCATACCACCGCATACACACCTCCACGCCAGATTGCATCTGCGCACCCCTGTAACCTTCGGTTCCACCATAATCAGAGCAGACAAGCAGGAGTAGGGTTTTCCCTCCGGGGGCCTGAACCTGGGTAAACCTCGTGTCCATGTGTTACTTGTTTGCTAACCGTTCCGCGATCTCCAGCATCCCCATCTTCTCCAAAACCCAAGTCCATAATAATGGGCATTGACGAGATTAAACCTCGTCAATTGGTGCCATATGTGGGAACTGGGGGCGCTGATTGTGCGATCGTGACGGTCCCAACCAAAGCGATCTACAATTCTGTAGCGACGAAGAGTCATCTCCTCTTCGGCGCCTTCGACTTCACCGCCCACTCGCCGGCCACCCTGAAGGACTTCGAGCCTGTTGGCGACGGACTCGAGATTCTGTTTGGGAGCTTCTGCTTCCAGGTGGGGCAGATCGGCACTCTGCGCCTCCCGGAGCGGGTGCCCCCGCCATCGATCAGGCATGCTTCGTGGGCTCCACACCCCGTTCTACGCACATCGCCATCAACAGATGAGTCCTATGACAGCAACAGCTGCAACTCAGATATGTGCGATCCACCATCGGATGAAGGGACCTACGGTTCCGGATCCGAAAGCTGCGGCAGCAGCGATCCGATCTACAAGCTCTACCAGTGCGCCGCGGTCATCCAGAGTGACGTGGATCAGGAGCACAACCCACCACCCAACCTGTAGGGTAGAAACGGTGGAAACAGAAGAATCCAGTCCCCCCACCCAACAGGGAAAACAACAATCGGGTCATCCACCTCAACGAGGAGGGATGGGATCAAGCACGCGAAGCCGTAGCAGGCAACAAGATCCTGCCAGCAGATGCCTCACGGGACCTGCTGATGGCATACCACATGCTCCTCGTCGAGGAGCACAATAAGCAACTAAGGATGCAAGAGGTGCTCGACAAGCGCAAGCAAGCAGCATCAGAGTCCAGTGCACGGCGAGCTGCGCTCTCCGCCATGGGCATCGGCTCCAGCTCACATGGAAACCATGGCAACAAGCACCGTTCTCGTACAGAGAACATGGATCCCAAAGCACGCCGCGAGGTGACTAGAGCCCTCAACGCGTCCTTCATGGAGATGGATGCCGATGACAACGTCATCCCGAAGACGCCGCAAGCTGCGATCATGGCAGCCACCGCGTACCTCGCGTCCCATCCACCTCCGGAAGGGGACCCGAAGAGGGCCATGCACAAGTCCGCACTCACCGGACTCGGACTCGTTGGAGCCGCGCTCCATGGAGAAGCTCCTACGGAGCCAAAGAAGAAGGCTGCGGTCAGGTTCAACCGCAGCCCCACAACCTCATCCGAGGACGAAGAGCACGACCTTCCTCGAAGGCATAAGAGCTCGCGCCGTCGCAGCCGCGACTACGACGCTCGAAACGAATTAACGCAGCGCAAGATCGACAAGGCGCGCGCCAAGCGCGTATGCATGCTCATCCGAATCCGAAGAGGACGACGATGAAGGAGAACTCTGCGGAGCCCGATGCTTCAGCAGATCCGTCCGGCGGACGCAGATGCCGTGAAACTTCAAGCTTCCTTCGGACACTCCAAAGTTCGACGGCACACAGGACCCCAAGGCGTGGCTCAGCGACCACCTGTCGTTCGTCAAGCTACACGGCGGGAATAAGGAAACCGCCATGCAATGCCTTCGGCTGCAGCTGACGGGCGCAGCCCGAATCTGGCTCAGCAGCCTATCATCGGGATCCATCCAAAGATGGGAGGAGCTGGCGTACAGTTTCGTCCGAAACTTCAAGGGCACCAGCAAGAGGCCTGCCTCGATCGAGGAGCTGCGGGCCTGCACCCAACGAACGAGCGAATCCATTCGCTCGTACATACTACGCTGGTCCAACACCAAGAACTCCGCGGCGCATATCTCCGAGGAGAGAGCTATCGAGCCTTCAAGGACGGCGTCAAACGCCAGGACTTCAAAGAAGAACTTGGGAGCGTCAAGCCAAAGACACTCAACCACCTAATGGACATCGCCAATAGGTGGGCTAATGGCAAGGACACTATCCACCGAGCGCACTCGGAGGAGGAAGATGACTACGGCCGGAGACGTGAGCACCGTAGCAAGAGAAGCTCGCGCGTCTATGACGATCGCGACGGACCCGACATGGTCGCGGCTGGCTACGTCGACCGCCGCAGCGACGGTAACCGCAGCAATGGCGGATACCGCGGAAGCAACTTCCGCGATAGAGGACGCCCAACGCAGTCATGGCAACGTCGTGGCCGTGATGATGGACCCTCAACATTCGATAAACTGTCGGGTCCATGCACCATCCACTTTTACATCAACAAGCAGGATGGCAAGAAGAAGGCAAGCCACATGCTCAAAGACTGCCGCGAGTTCCAGAAGCTCAGCGAGAGCATGGCTCAGATGAGGCAGCAAGCCCCGAACCCTGCATACGGGAACACACCCGCACCAGGCGAGATCGCACATGGAGCTCCTCCACCACCACCTACGGGAGGCCCGAACCACCCAATCGCACCCGCACAGAATAACGGTGGGCACGGATATCCCCCGCCGAAAGGAGCGCTGATGATCCAAAAAGGGCGCCCAACGAATAGGGTGCAGAAGAAAATCACCCTCAGATCAACCTGGCTATGATAGCCCCACCCGCCATCCCTGAGTACCTCAGCGGATCAGAGTCCTGCATCACATTCAGCCGTTCGGATCACCCTTGCCAGGTCCCTCGCCCAGGTCATGCTGCCCTGGTGCTTGAGGCGCAGATCGGAGGGTTCGAGATGAGCCGCGTCTTCATGGACGACGGCAGCGGCATCAACCCGATGTTCGCCAGCACCCTAGCAGCAATGTGTATCCCGCTATGCAGCCTGGAACAGTCAGACACAACGTTCCATGGCATCGTCCCAGGAAAGGGAATATTCCCCCTCGGAAAGTTATGGCTCGACGTCATCTTCGGCAAGCCGGATAACTTCCGATGCGAGCGGCTTGAGTTCTAAGTGGTGGACTGGCCATCACAATACCACGTCATCCTCGGGCGTGTAGCATTCGCAAGGTTCCTGGCGGTACCGCACTACGCGTACCTGCTACTCAAGATGCCAGGACCCAGGGGCGTCATCACGGTCCACGGGAGCTTCACCCGATCGGAACACTGCGACATGGACTTCAACAGAAAATCCTAGTCATTCGACATGCAAGAGGAGCTCGCAAGGCTCCACGAGGTGATGGACAACGGGGCACCCCCAGTCGCACGGCAAAACGCACCAGATATGTCCTTCGACTCCACCGTCAACACAAAGAAGGTGCAGGTCCACCCGACGGATGCCTCCAAGACGGCGCTGATCGCCAACGATCTCAGCTCCGCATAGGAAAGCGCGCTCGTCGAATTCCTCCGTGAGCGCTGGGAAATCTTCGCCTGGTGTCCTGCGGACATGCCAGGAGTTCCCAGGGAATTCGCCGAGCACGTACCCAACGTCTTTCTAGACGCCAATCCCGTCAAGCAGTCCATCCGACGACTGTCCGAACCACGGGCCGAAGCAATCGGAGTCGATGTCAACAGACTACTCGACGCAAACTTCATCAGGGAGATCAAGGAGAGCGAGTGGCTCGCCAACACCGTAATGGTCCCCAAAAAGGATACGAACATCCTGCGGATGTGCGTGGACTTCACATCGCTGAACAACCACTGCCCAAAGAATCATTTCCCTCTCCCTCGGATCGACCAAATCATTGATTCGACGGCAGGATGCGAGAAGCTCTCCTTCCTCGACGCCTACTCAGGCTATAACCAGATTCGACTAAAGGTCGAAGATCAGGAAAAAACGACGTTCATCACGCCGTTCGGAGTGTTCTGCTACAACACAATGCCCTTCGGGCTAAAGAACGCAGGTGCCACGTACCAACGGTGCATGCAGGCATGCCTAAAGGACCAGATCGGTTGCAATATCCAAGTCTATGTCGACGACATAGTCATCAAAACCAAGGAGGCAAGAACACTCATCGACGATCTCCGCGAGACGTTCGATAATCTTGACAGCTACAGGATCAAGCTTAATCCTGAAAAGTGCGCCTTCGGCGTCCCGTCTGGCCAGCTGCTTGGTTACTTCATCTCCCAGCGAGGGATCGAGGCGAACTCGAAGAAAATCCCGGCCATAATGGCCATGGAGAAGCCGAAGAACCTCAAGGGTGTCCAGCAGCTTGCAGGACGCATCGCGGCATTGAGAAGGTTCATCAGCCGCATGGGCGAGAAAGCCCTACCATTCTATCAGCTGCTGCGCAAGGCAGACAAATTCGAGTGGACTCTTGAGGTGGATGATGCATTCGAAGATCTAAAGCGGCTGCTCTCTACCTCGCCCGTCTTGGTTACGCCAAAGGAGCGCAAGCCTCTACTACTATACATAGCAGGTACACACTAGGTGGTGAGCACCATACTGGTGGTCGAGCGACCCGAAGAGGGCAAGACCCATGGGGTCCAACGCCCAATCTACTACCTCAGCGAGGTATTGACGCCGACAAAGCAGAGGTACCCTCACTACCAGAAACTTGCCTATGGCGTGTTGATGACGGCTCGTCGGCTGAGCCACTACTTCCAGGAGCACCAGGTGATGGTCGTCAACGAGGCACCATTAAACAGCATCCTGAACAACCCGGAGGCCACAGGACGCGTGGCCCTATGGGGCATTCAGCTGTCACCTCTAGACATCGTCTACGAGAAGCGACTCGCGATCAAGTCTCAGGTCCTCCCGGACTTCCTCGTCCACTGGATGGAGCTGCAGCTGCCAGACACACCGGACATGACACAGTCATGGACGATGCACTTCGACGGCTCCAAATGCGAGGCTGGAGCAGGAGCCGGGGTCATACTGACCTCCCCGCAGGGCGACAAGATGAAGTACGTCCTTCGGATGAAATTTTGAGCCTCCAACAACGAGGCTGAATACGAAGCCCTCATCCACGGCATGAGGATGGCAAAGATCTGCGGCGCAACGCGCCTGGTCATCTACGGAGACTCGAACCTCGTCGTCTAGCAGACGATGAATGAGTGCGACGCACACGCCGAAAACATGATCGCATACCGTGCACTCTACAACTCACTCGAGGGAGAATTCGACGGCTACGAACTTCGGCACGTTGGGAGAGAAAGCAACGAGGAGGCCGACAGACTTGCCAACATCGGCTCCACCTGTGCACGGGTGCCACCAGGCGTGTTCCTCGAACAGATCTGCGTGCCATCCATCAAGCGGAAATTCCCCAAGGGATCACCCGAAGAAGCAGAGCACTCGGGGGCTATGCTACCCGAAGGGCAGGAAGGACCCGAAAATCTCGACACGGAGGTCGTTCTGGTCAACCTGATGCAGGTCATGGCAGTCGAAGAAACTTGGACGCAACCATAACTCAAGTACCTGATAGACGGCGAATTGCCTGATAGCCCGACAGATGCCCGGCGCATATCTCGCCGGTCAAAGGCCTTCACCATCATCAATGGCGAGTTGTACAAGCACAGCATTTCGGGTGTACTCCAAAGGTGCGTCACCATCGGTGACGGAAAAACCATCCTCCAAGACATCCACGAGGGCATCTGCGGCCATCACGCGAGCAGTCGCGCCCTTGCCGCCAAAGCTCTACGAGCCGGATTCTACTGGCCAACGGCCATGAACGACGCCAAGGACATCGTCCGAAGATGCAACGGGTGCCAAAGGTTCGCTGATAAACCGCACGCACCCGGATCAGAGCTTAGGCCCATACCTTTGGCCTGGCCCTTCGCCCAGTGGGGCCTCGACATGATCGACAAGCTACCAAGGTCCTCGAAAGGAGGTCACGTCTACCTCCTGGTCGCAGTCGACAAATTCACCAAGTGGATTGAGGCCATGCCAGTCACTAACCAAAAGGGCAAAACTGCCGTCAAGTTCTTTGAATCCATTGTCTACAGGTTTGGCGTGCCGCACAGCATCATCACCGACAATGGGTCGAACTTCATCTCCAAAGAATTTCAGGACTTCTGCGAAGACCTCGGAATCAACATCACATACGCCTTCGTGGCGCACCCGCAAACAAACGGGCAGGTCGAGAAGGCCAATGGCCTTGTCGGTGCTGGCATCAAGAAGCGCCTAATGAGCCCACTCGAGCGACTTGCAGGTGCCTGGACACAAGAGCTACCTTCGGTCCTGTGGAGCCTGCGCACAATGCCAAACAGCTCAACCGGCTACACGCCTTTCTTCATGGTGCACGGAGCCGAAGCCGTGCTGCCAGCAGAAGTACGCCACAAGGCCCCACGGGTTGTCGCTTACAGCGAAGCCGAATCTACGGTCGCACTCGAAGACGCCGCGACACACTCGACGAGGCGCGTGACATAGCAGCAGCTCGATCAGTGGTGTACCAACAGAGTCTCCGCAACTACCATAGCCGACGGCTACACCCAAGGTCCTTCGTCGAAGGAGACCTGGTCCTACGACTCAAGCAAGAGCGACCGAAGAAATTCGAGTCACCATGGGAAGGACCCTATCGTCACTTAAGTCATCCCAGGTGGCGCCTATCGCCTCAAGCACGTGGAGTCTGGAGTCGCATACTCCAACCCATGGAACGTCGCACCGCTGCGACGCTTCTACCCCTAGCTACCCCCCCTCTTTTACTTTCAATAAGGCTATTCAGCCAAGGCTACTCAGCCGAACAATATACCTCCTCCATTATGATATGAATAAAGCTAAGTGTCTCGCCCCAAAATTTTGTTTACTATTTCGCATTTTACTCCATGCTACAAACGCACTCGGGGGCTCCCCCCACCTTACGACTTCTTCGACTGAGGATACCACATGTACACCTGAGTAGCTGACCACGTCAGGCTAACGAAAAGGACACGTATACAAACAGAGCACCACGTGCTACACAATAATAAACCTTTACAATAATAAAGGGCACAACACGCCCCAGTTGAATATATACAGATTTCACATCTACCTTTTTTATAGGTTCTACCTATTCTGCACAATAGCCTGCGTACGCTGCTCAAACAGGTCTACAATCTGTTCGGCATACTGCCTTACAGCCGCATAATGTGGACGCATATCCCACTCACCACCATCCGGACGAAGAGGCGGCCCATCCGATACAGCAGAAAGATCTACATCAGGACGATGCAACCGCACAAGGGAAAGTGCGGCCTTCACCCCCGCAACAAGCTGATGCCGCACTAGTTCCTTGACATGGCGAACGTTCTGAAACTTCGTCAGTAGGCCAGAGAGAGTCGACGGCGCCCCATCCAGCGGAAACATCACATGCAAAACTGACGCCAACGAAGACTGCACCTGACGAAGCACCTGCGATACCTGGTGGACACGATCCTGCATTGTCGCGAGGACCATGGCATGATCACGGTCCAGCCAGAAGAACCCGCCGGCCTCCATGTCCTGCTAGGTCAAGCAGTTAATCCGAACAGCGACACGCTCCTTTTCCTCCTTCTGAGAAAGGTTAGCACCTACAATACTTGCAAAAGTAAGATGCAAGGCCAACAGGCGCATCCGAAACAATGAGCAGCAGCTCAAAAAACTCACATTCAAGCTGTTCGGCCAGACGACACAACTCCCCCATCAAAATTCCTCGGGCAGCGCCTGGCTCCGCCTTCGACTTCCAAACATCAGCATGGCCACGCACTACAAGCAATTCCCTCTCAAGACTACGGATGCGGTCTCGAAGAAACACAAGCTGCGACGCACCATCCAAGGATGGCCATAGCTGTGGTGCAGATGAAGTGTCAGCGGGATCATCACCCGAAGGATCCTAGAGTAAAAGAAGACAAGGATATGAACAAGTAGACAAATGAACTCAGAACTCAGAAATTCATTATGTACAGCAAAAAGCCACTACGTGGCGCAGGGATTGTTCATAAACATAGTTACAAAAGCTGCAAACAAAATCTATCCTACGACTAGAAGATCTAAGAGGCTGCATCCTGAGTAGCCTCGGATCCGGACTGTCTCCCCTTGGCCTCTCCCTGCTGCTTCAACGCGTACTCAGCCAGCAAGTCAATCAACTTCGGCCCATAACGCTTACAGCGAGCAGCATAGATGGCAAAGGCTACCTTGGATCCATCAGCAGCCGTCGGCATCCGGGAGGTGATATGAGGAAGATCCAGCTTAGCTCCAGACACCAAGGCCATGGCCAGCCTGACGAAAGCACCAATGCCCTTATACTTGCGCTTGTACGTCGTAGGTGCTTCGGCTGACAATGCCTCCGCCAAGGCATCGACATCTTCAAGGGCGACGCACTTGGGGACAAGTCCTTGTAGAAGCGCCCAAGTACCTCCTTAGCCTTGGCAAGCGAGCCGACCACGGTACCACAACGCTCTTCGACCGCTGCAGCAGCATCATCCAGAGCACTCCCGTGCTCCAGAGCACCGCGATCAAACTCGATGCCCGCGGCATCTAGAGAAACAAAGGAAGCAACATAAATAAAAGCACTACAAGGAAAGGCAAGGAAACCGAAAAGAGAAGACAGAGAAACCCATCCGAAATAGCCTTGGCAGCCGCCATCAGCCTGCCGGCTACCTCTCTCTCACGTGAAGCCGTGGCGGTGGCGAGCTGCTCCTCGTGGTCCGTAGCCTCCTGCTGCAGGCGCTCCTTGGCCTTGGCCGCGTTGGCCAGCTCCAGCTCGAGGCGCTCCTTCGCACCAACGGCGACCTCGTCTTTCTTCTCCGCTTGCCCAAGGCTCTTTTTGAGAGCATCAACCTCACGGAGAGAGGTATTGTGGTCCTCTGCAGTCAGCAACACACCTATCAGATCGAAGGACAAAAACACAAGAAGAAGCAAAACGACCAAGTCGTAAACATACCTTGAAGTTGTTTGAAGCTGGCCTCCAATGCCAGGTGCTGCTGCACCAGCTGGTTGGCACCTTGCACAAAAGGCTGCAAAAAGAACTACTGGTCAAAAGAACGGCTCGGGGGCTACACCCAAAAGAATGCGCAAAAACAAGGTACACATACGAAAAATGCTCGGGGGCTCTCCCCGAGACTCGAAGGAAAAACGAACAACAAAATACCCTACAGATGCTCGGGGGCTCCCCCCGAGGCGGGAAGAAAACAATGATCAACAGATCATCCGAAAAGGCTCGGGGCTCCCCCCGTGGAAGAAAAACAGAATTACTTACATGGATAGACGGCGACTCCGAAGGTTCGCCTGCAGTCTTCTGAGGGAACACCACCAAAGCCTCCTGCGGAGAAGACCTCGGAGCAGCGTCCTCAGAGGTGGCCACCGTCTGAGGAGGAGGAGAAGGAATCTTCGACTCCCCCACCATCTCTCGAGCGCCATCGCTGGAGGATCTGTCAGAGGAGTGTCTTCAAAAGGAAAAACGTCAGCCAAGAACAATCGAGCGAAATCAAGAGACAGCAAAAAGGAACTGAGGAAGCTTACGAGTCAAGGTCGCTAAGGTCAAAAACAGGAGGGGTCTTCTTGCCCTTCTTCTCTTCCTTCTTTTCTTCCTTCTTCTCTTCCTTCTTCCGCTTCGCCGGCGGGTGCGGTGCCACAGCCCGCACGGGAACGGCAGGAATCGAAGAAGAAGAGCCCCCATGCCCATCACTGTGACGCTCAAGGCACAACGTGTTCCTAGGCGTCGGCGGAGTCAAGACATCCGATGATTCGCTGGAGCTCCTCATCCGCTTGCGAGTGTGATCCTCGCTCGACTCGTTCGCCTCTTCAGCTGGAGACCGCGCCGACGGCAGCTCGGACATGGAGTCCACCACCTCATTGTCCGGAGCATCCGGGAATACTTCGGGAAAAGGAGGCGACATGCCTGGCACCTTGAATTCCTGCACAAAAAGATAGCAAAAATTTCAGCACAAAGGTGGAAAACCAAACGCAGTCGAAAAATAGCGCTACGCGCACATCACAGTTCTACACCTGCGGAACCGGACGGGAAGCAGAGAACGAAGAAGTCAATGACTTCCCCGGAAGATCCTCTCCAACCTTGAACTTCAGCAGCGGACGAAGGATTCCGTCGATATCCCCCTTGGAGAATTCCTCAGCCGAAACCCTAGTCAGATCACGGCGACCCGAATAAAGAAACACCGGGTGCGCCCTAGCCTGGAGCGGCTGCACCCGATGTTTGAGAAAAGTGCGGATGATATCCACACCATTCACCTCCTTATCCGGAATCAGCTGGAGATCCTCCACCCGATGATAGAGCCCCTCTATCTCCGCCACCTCGCCATCCAAGATCTGGTTCTTCCAGGACCTCTTCGGCTTGATCTTTTGGGAGGGGTCGAAAGGAGCTAGACCAAAATCCTGCCCAGCTACCGTGGATTCGCGGATGTAAAACCATCGCCTCCGCCAATACTAGAAAGATTCGGACATAGAAAAGGAGAAGAAAAGAAGATTGGATCGAAGGACAATGATGCAACCCCCAATGGGATAGACACCATCAGAACCAGATTGCCTCTTCACGGAATAGAGTTTCCGGAAGAGGCCAAAGTGCGGCTCGATACCGAGCCAGCACTCGTAGAAAGTGACGAAAACAAGCAATATGAAGAAGAGAGTTGGGGGAAAGATGATGCAGCTGGATGCCGTAAAGAAAAAGCAGTCCACGAAGGAAATTGTGGAATGGGAAGGAAAAGCCCCGAAGAACAAAAGCGAGGAACATAACCCGAAACCCAGTGGGGGGACGGGGAATTACCTCGTTGCCAGGGAGTTTGACGGCCTCCCTATCCTGCGGGATCAAGCCCCGCTCACGGAGCTTGCGGAGATCACTCTCACGCGTCTCCGATCGCTGCCAGCCACTGTCGGTGACACGGGCAGCGGTAGAACCTTTCTTGCCACCAGCAGCGCTGGTGCCAACCGTAGAAGAGGACTAGGCTTACCCATCGCGGTGCGGCGGCGCCGGCGGAGAGAAAGTAGGATCATAGAAGGGAATGCTCGAGGATATTCCAGCACAGCAAGAAAGCTCAGAGCAGATTGGAGCAGTGAAACAAGAATGGTTGCGGTGAAAACAAACTAACTTTTCCCCAATGATTATAAGGACGAAGACGACGCACGATGACCGTCCATCGGGAAGACCTAGAGCCAACAACAAGATCTAGTCGTCCACGTGTAAGCACAGCAGCGAACCGTCGCTCACACGCCGTCCACTACGCACGGAAATCGAGGCGACACCGTAATTATCTCCACGCCGTGCGTGACCAGTCAATTCAAGGTCAGAAAGTGGGACCCATGTTCGTCCAGTCAAGTCACCTCTGGCGCCGCAGACGCGTACGGTCACCGATCGTCAGCACTGATGTCATCAAAAGCTATACTAGCAATGGTTACAATTCTTCGGCTACACAGCTAAGAGTACTCACTCGAATCTACGATTCGATTAATTACACGGGGGCTACTCCTATCAGGAGCGCTGGCCGCGCACCCGAAGCATAACCAAGATATCACACTACAAAACTATTCTTCGAGTCCTAAGTCGAGTCTACGACTCCACTATGGACTCGGGGGCTACTCCCATAGGGAGGATGGATTCAAGCATCCGAAAAATTTGTGTCCTATGGACCTAGAGTCAAACAACGGCTAAGTTAAAGTCTCTGCTCGAGTCTACGACTCGAACAGACACTCGGGGGCTACTCCCATAGGGAGCGCTGGTCGCGCACCCTATGAATTCTTCGACTGCGATCCTTCGGATCAGAATGCAAAAACTTTTCGGCAACTCTGCCCCGATTAACGCTAAGTGAGAAGCATCCTCCTTGGCCACCTGAAACGCCTCCGCGGCGATAAAAATTCGCATGTTGTGTCCGCGACACAAAGATAAGACCTACAGATATCATCTGATGGCCTCGCAACGCACACGACTGCGCTCTGCTAGTGGAAACCCGTGCGAGCAGGCGCGATGAAAATCCCGACGGACGCGTTGGGTACATCATTTAAATTTACTGGAATTCTACTCCTATAAGTCCTCTGCGGCCTGAGTCGAATTACGCCAGCATATGTTCCGGATTCGAGTCGAGGGACTCGAATCTGAAGAAGATCGTGTTGTTTTGTCCTAAGACAGTTAACTGACCCTAATCCATCGGGAGAGTCAGGCACACGCATCAACAATCCCTACACACTCAAATCATTCTCTAGCAAACAGAGATAGCCGCACCCGAAATAATGAAGAGTCCTCAGCCGAATCTACGATTCGACTGAACACTCGGGGGCTACTGACATGGTTATACCCTACGGGTACACGACCTTAGCATACCTGGTCCAGCCCAAGGAAGGCCCATGAAAAATATACGCCGGTCCATGAAGACTTTCGGATGGCCAGGGCCCATGACGCCTTTGGATCCTTGGAGAGCAAGACTAGAGTAGATAGAAAATTCAAAGGGTCAAACCCTAAAATCTGTAACCGACTCGATCTATGCCTGGGACCTGTCTGCCTCTATATAAAGGCCAGGAGGGCACGACGAGGAGGCTCTCTTACAATTGTTCGCATACCACCGCATACACACCTCCACGCCAGATTGCATATGCGCACTCCTATAACCTTCGGTTCCACCATAATCAGAGCAGACAAGCAGGAGTAGGGTTTTCCCTCCGGGGGCCTGAACCTGGGTAAACCTCATGTCCCCGTGTTGCTTGTTTGCTAACCGTTCCGTGATCTCAAGCATCCCCATCTTCTCCAAAACCCAAGTCCATAACAATGGACATTGACGAGATTAAACCTCATCAAGTTGAGATTGAGGGAGGGTGTTAGACTCTGTATAGTAGCCCAACTGTGTAATCCATACCGTATTGGTATAGGACTTGTATTGTACCATTGTACATCATTATATATATGTGATAGGCCACCCCATAGAGCGTTGAGCCAGTTCCCCCAAAACATTAAGTTTTACATCTGCCATTGTGAGTGCCACCGCTTGCTCACAATATGTGCGGTTGTCATGCAATGCCATTTGGAGCCGAACGCGTTAGTTATTCTCGGTCTGGTGCGTGTACCCATCGTGCCATGCATAGGTAGGCTTGTTCGAGACGACCTCAACCCAGATGACGTTGTTCGTCGATGCGGCTGATAAATCTTCCTTTGAGGACTGCGCCAATGCGCTCCAGAAGAGGTGGCCTCTATCCACGCAAGGTCACATGAGAGCATCTCTAGCAGATATCGCATCCCACAGTACCGCAAAATACGGATGTGGTAAACCTGATACCTGGTTTGTGGTGCGAGATAGTGCGGGGCGGATCATATGCCGCATATTTAATCGCAAAACAGAATATTCTGTTTTACGGTTCAGATATGCTGCATCTGTTCCGCCCCGTCTGTCGTACTGCAAAAAAATGTATACTGCAAATTAGATTCTACATACCAGTAGTTCAAACCAGTACAGAAATTTCAAATTTATTACAACACCACGTAGTTAAACTGCACGAACAAACAGGAAATAAACATGCTAGGCTTGCTGATGATTGGCTTCACCATTCGTAGAAGAACTTGCAGCAGCTCTGCGAGCTTTACGCACCTCGAGGATCTCCCTCCTTCGATCTTCCCACCACTCTTTTGTGATCAGATCCATCTTCTCAGGGTCCATGGTCATAACTCGAGTTTCGTTGGCGATCGCAGCTTCCCTAGCTTCTTCCTTTTCGAGATGGATCCTCCTCTCGATCCGCTGCCAATATTTCTTCTGGGTAGTGACAGCATCAAGTGCCTCCTCGCCCACCTCCTCTAGTGCATCGTTGTCCCACTCATTGGTCTCAGGCATTCCTTGCTTCCCTCCACCCTTCCCTGCACCAGACACATCAGGCAGGTGTGCACCTCCGTTGAGGTTCACCGCCGCGTTGTTCATCATGTCAACAAATGAACATGGAACCGACATAAGATCCTCACTACGGAAAATTAGCGATTTTGACGAAATCAAATTCTACGCGAGGTGTGCGACAAATTAGGGGGGAATTCGACTGCAATCAAATCAGCACGAGATCATACCTTCCAGGAACAGGGGCGAATTGGGTGGGCAGACGCGGGGGAGCCGTCGCGATCGAATGTGCCACTGGCATAGATTCCAATGTGGAATCGGTCGGCTGAGGCTGGGGAGTCTCCATGATGGCGGTGATGGGCGGTGGCATGGCAGGGAGAGGTACAAGCCTGAGGACGACGAGATCGGAAAATGGCGGCGGCGGGAGCGGAAATGTCCCTCACGCCAAGCGAAAGTAAGGATGCGAGGTACCACATCTGGAACCCTCGGTACGGGGAATATGCGGCACCGAAGCGACGATATGCGGGAAACCGTAAAATATTTGGATACGGTATGGTTTAGGGTATCTGGAATTGCCACTTTTTTCGCCTTGTACAGCAAACTGGCGGTTATTTTGCGATACGGGGGGTATGCGGTATCTGCTAGAGATGCTCTGATGTTGTTGCGGGTTTGCTGCGGTCAATCAAGACGAAGAAGCTAGTGGACGGCTTCCTTCTAGGGCCATGTCGGCATGGTCTAGAAAGATTGTCATGTATCTATGCGAGATCGCTCGGCAGGAGCGCGGGTTAGTCATGATAGGGCCAAAGCCCGACAACATCATCAGTAGATGCAATCGTTGCGTCCTATGCCCATGCATATGCGCTTGGTAAGTGACATCCGGCCGGCGCTCACACCTGACATTGGGAGGTGACACATCTAGAAATGACTGTGCAGGCACGATGAATTTTGCATCACTGTGGGATGACAAATTTAACAGAGCTAGGAGTGCCTGCGCAACCACCGTGAATCCTTATGCATCTACATGGACTTGACCACATCTATCCAAACCGCATCATATCGGAGCCGTGCGGTCCATGGTGCAAAACTCTAAAGAGATTTCACTGGCGAGTAGTGAGGAGAGGCAAAATAGGTTAAATGACAACCGAATAAATAACAAATATTGGTATAGTAGAACGACACCACGGGAACGACGTACATGCAGTGGCGAGCAATGCGGCACGCGAGAGAAGATGGTTGATTTGCATGTCATTTACACACAAAACAAAAGCGGCAACACGTCTGACGCGAGCGTCGTCTGGAAGACCCGTTTCCGCACGTCTGCTAATTGGTAGGGGAATTAAACATGGACATGAAACATGAAAGTCAAGTTCTTATCTAGACTGCAAGTTGTGGCACGCTTCGGGCAGACATGTCATGCATACATTCTAAGAGTATAAAGTATACACACAACAGGAGAAAGTAGCAACCGCGCGTCCGTGAAGTTCTACTACATGTAGTAGCAGCGACACGGCCTGTGAGATAATATAGTTAGTTTGCATGTAATTTACTTTCAAAACAGAAGTGGCTACACGCCTGACACGAGCGGTGTTTGGAAGACCTATCTCTGCGCGTCTGCTAACTAGTACGGGCATTAAACATGGACATGAAACACAAATGTCAGGTTCTCATCTAGATTGCGAGTTGTGGCGTGCCGCGAGCAAACATACATGCAGACGATAGAAGTCCACACACAGAAGAAAGCATGTCTGGTAACCTCTATGGGCATTAAACATAAACATGAAACACGAAAAGCACCCAAAATCTATACCATCAGACTTGATGCACGCCATGAGTAGCTATGACTCGTAGACATGTAGGGGATAAACACAAAATAGTTACCATTAATAGCGACTTCCGAAACCACCCTAACATTGTTGACGACGTGTGTTTTGTTGAAAGATCATGGATGTCTCCTAGAGGGGGGTGAATAGGTGGTTTAAAACTTTTCCAAGAGAGATTAACAAAGGCGGAATTAAACTAGCGTTTACTTTGTCAAGCACAAAACCTAGAACAACTAGAGTTCACCTATGTGCACCAATAACTTATGCCAAGCAAGACAATGAACTATGTTATAGAAAAATATATATTTCAAGCACAAAGTCTATCACAAAGTAAGGTTCATAAGTAAGATCTCGGATATAGAGATAACCGAGGCACGTAGATACGACGATATTTTACCGAGTTCCTCCCAACATGGAGTATGTCTCGTTTAGAGAGAGGGTGCTATCAAACCACCAATGCCACAAGAGGCCTCCCTTTTCCCCCAAGCACCCGCCGCAAGGAAAGCACCCGATCCACTATGTGACACTTGAGGGCGGTCATCAAACCCGTACAAAGATTGGGGCAATCTCCACAACTTAATTGGAGGCTCCCAGTAAAGGCCACCAAGGCCACAAACTTGAGGAGAGCTCCACAACTTAATTGGAGGCCTCAAGAACACATCACCAAGGACACACAACCGTCTAGGGTTCCAAGAACCCAAGAGGGACAAGCTTCAATGAATTTCACCAACCAAATCCTCCGAGGAGAACTCAAACCGATGAACCGAATGCAAAAGGCAAGAACACCACAAAGATGATCCAATCCCTCACTCTCAAGTTCCAACAAAGCTACTAAAGCTGTTGGGGGAACAAGAGAGGAGGAATCAAAGAGGAACACAAAATGCCCCAAGATCTAGATCCCAAAGAATCACTCACAAAGAGATGATTTGGTTAGGTCAAATTGTAGACCTAGATCCCCTTGATTTTCCTCTCAAATGTGTGCAAGAATCATTGGATGGGGAGGAAGAAATCAAGGTAGAGATGAGTCAAAGCAATGGGGCAAAGCTTGAAGAAAAAGGGAAGAAGAAGCTCACATAAAAGAGGAGAAATGGGGATATTTAAAGAGGGCTAAAAAACTGCCCGTTGGGGCTGTTTTGCCTGGGTAGGCCGGTACTATCGGTTCCCGATCCAACGAAGCGAAGCAACAGGGTGCAGCGAATCAGGTAGCCAGCGACAAGGGGATCGGGCGATGCAAGCAGCGCTAGCAGGGTCAACGCGAGCTAGCGGCGTGCGCAAGGGAGCGGGTCAACACGGCAGCACTCGCGAGCAAGCGGGGCCAGCTGCGGCTGCATGCGGGAGTGGGCCGGCGCGCGGGAGAGAGAGCGCAAGCGAGCGGCAGCGGTGGCATAGAGCAGCTGGGCTAAGAAGCAAAGGGGCAGCCCGATAGTACCGTCGGTCCTGGGCGGTGCTACCTCCTAGGCCCCGACCGGTATTACTGCCCAGCACTACCGGGCAGGCCAGAAGGGCTGCGCAGCGCACTAGGCCAGGCGATACCGCGAGCGGTGTCATCAGATTGTCAACAAGTACGCCATAGGGGGTCCTGATGGCATTGAGAAGATGGGGTGTGAGACGTCGGATGTTCCGAAAACGGTGAACACAAGTTTACCCAGGATCAGATCCGACTGCGGTGATCGGATCCTACTCCTGCTAGCAACCGAGTAATATATCGGCGAGAGCTGGATGTTGTAGCGGATTACAAGAGAGG
Organism: Avena sativa; assembly: GCA_916181665.1. Taxonomy (NCBI): domain Eukaryota; kingdom Viridiplantae; phylum Streptophyta; class Magnoliopsida; order Poales; family Poaceae; genus Avena; species Avena sativa. Next base: position 52,657,810 of record OV702298.1, on the reverse strand, counting down.
TTCGCTTGTGCGAGTTGTGATTATGGTTATGCCCTAAAGGATCCCATAGGGCTGGTTTATATAGTCACCAGGACCTAGGGTTACAGGAGAGACCTATACGGCTACGTTACAGAGTCGGTAGCTAGATACAGCTTGGACTACAAGTAATACTATATGCCTAAGTCGGTAACTCTTCTGGGCCTTATCGTAGCCGGAAGTCGCTCCTCCTCTTTCTCTGACTGGGTCGCCCGTGAAGAAAAGCTCTAACCCGTTGGTGGGCCACCCTGGTCAGTTAGTCCTATGGGTACACCCGGAAAGTATATCCCCAACAGTAGCCCCCGGAAGTCTCCAAGATCCAAAGTCGGATAAACTGTCCAGCTTGATGGTTTCTTCGTCTTGAGAATCTTGAAGGGTTCCTGAAAACTTCTTTCAATAATGTAGGATTCCGAGTCATCTAAGTTGGATATATTTTGTTCTGACCTTTAGTCTTTTGCTTTGCTCAGTTTGAAACATGAGCGGGATTTTAAACAGCGGTGTGATGTCTAACAACTTTTTAGACCAGGTCCTGTCACTGACAGGAGTCCCGTCAACACGACCGTTGGTGGGTCAGCTCCCTACGGAACAGAGCACCATTTTAATGCTCACGAGAGAATCGAGCGGGCGGAGGAGTCGCGAGAAAGCCACCTTCCTCTCTCCTATACGTGTGGCATAAATCACGCGCCATGAGCGTGAATCTTGGTGTAGAGGCAAATAAAAGAGAGAGGAAAACCCTTATTTCCCAGATTCATCTCTCCACCATTTCACTTATTGCCTCCTCGTACTCCACGATATTTCCGCACCCATTCTCATCTACACGCCGCGAGAAAACCCCAACCACCACCAATTTTTCATCTTCTCCAAGCGCGATGGCATCATCATCTAGATCTGCAGCGGCGGCGGCGGGTACGGCGGCGACAGACAGAAGGAAGATGTGGGGCCTCTCTATCCCGAGCGTCATGGACGACGCTGAGCTCTAGGTCATGGAGGACGAGGGCTACCTTGTCGCTGGCGCATGGCGGAGCACCGCTGGACACGCCACTCCTACACCGCGCAACAGCGAGCGAGTGCTGTTTGGAACGCATGTCTACCGTGGCCTCAGCCTGCTTCTGTCGGACTTCTTTATCGAGGTCCTCAAAAACTACAGTGTGCACTCCATAATCTTCCTCTCAACACCCTGCTAGAGCTTAGTGCTCATGCAGATTTGAGCAAGGGGTTTCTTGGCATTAGGCCAAGTATCACTCTTTTCTGGTACTACTATGGTACCCGAAAGAATTCCATCAGTGCCGGTGTTCCTTACACCACTGGCACTCTTAGCTTAGTCCTTAGGAGAAACCGAGTTTATCCTAGGATTAACGCTAGTGAATCTGTTAAACGTTGGGCCAGAACCTTCTTCTACAACAAGGATATTCTGGCTCCTGATAAGGCGGAAGGTCTTTTGGCCTTCGTTGATGGTGCCGCCCCCACCAAGAATCATGGGACACGGAGGCTATAGAACTGTCAGATATCTATCCTCGCCAAGAGGTGGATTGAGTTTCTGATGAAGCACAAGGGCCTCCATGGATCCGACTTGAGCCACTGCTGGCTGGATTGCCGGATCCAGCCACTGCAGCATCACGGAGATCGCCTCATGCATACATTCACCAGCGACAAGAAAGACAGCCTACGGGTCAGCCCACATCATATTCCGACGAAGGATTACAAGACCCGCATGCAATTTTTGATCAAGGAGAGAGTGGAAATAAAAGTTCTGGATGTCTCCTTGAAGATGTTTACGTCTACTCGTCCTCTGACTCAGGTAAGTATTTCTACTCTGTATTTGCATTTTGTTGTTTTTTACTGTCTTTTCCTCCGACTCTATTTTCATCGACGCTTTTCAAATTTATCAGCTCGAGAAACTCCCTGGGTCTGAGATAGCTCCACTAGAGGGCTATCTTTCAGACAATCCAGAGGCGACGGAGGATGATGAGGTCCAAGAAGTTCCTGCCTCCGCTTTGAAGAAGCGCAAGGCCAAGGAGGTTTTTGTCACTGCTGGCAGCCAAGTGTTGCCAGTAGTTAAAAGGTAAGCACCTTGTCAGTATTGCAGTGACGTGCACATTTCTTTCTTTCTGAGCACACCTGATATTTGGATTTATGTGTTTCAGAGCAAAAGCAGTTTTGAAGAGCAAAGTGAAGCCAGATAGCAAGCCGGGCAAGCAGCTGCGCCAGCAGAAGCTTGTCATATCCCCAGTTATGCCACCGCCAACTCCAAGCAGTGCCCCATAATCAGCACTAGAGGTTTCTTCCTCTCCATATACCGACTCTGCCGTCCCCGATGCCAGCACCACCTCAAAAGTCTTGGTTACCATTGGTAGCCAGGCAACTAACAAGGGTGAACTCGTCAAGGGTAATGATCCCATGGTAATGTCTACAGGACAAATGGATAAAGTGGTCGGCTCTTCTGTCTCCGGCTTGAAGCAGAAGAAAAAGGAGGAGATCCTCAAGCTGGCTCAGTCCAGTCTCGAGAAACAGATCCTCACTCCGGAGGCAGCGAGCCAGGAAACCGATGACGTGAAGCTGGTCAGCCTTATAGACCAAATTTTGGTCCGGGATGCGAAGATTGAGTTTGGAGAACTCCCAGCGACGAACGTTCCCTCCCTCTCCCTTGCCGAGAAAGTGTTTCACAACACTAAACTCAGATTTGAGAAGCTGCATTTGGAAAATATTGTAAGTTTTCCGATTCTTATTTGAAGTGTTTTATTCTCATATTCTCTAGCCCCAAGCATAAAGTCGGATAAACATCATAGCATTGAATCTGAGTTGATGCTTATAGGATGCAAAAGAACGATGTAGTGTCGCCCCCAAGGCTCGTGATGTAATTTTACTTAGTTAAATTTGCATCCCGAGTCTTAGTAGCCGTCTAACGGTATTCCATCTTTTATACTTACAGAAAATTGCATCTTCCAACCAGGAATTGCTCAAGAATATATGCAATAAGCGCAAGGAGATTAAGGCTCTACGCCTTGATAATTCAAAGTTGAAGATTGAGAAAGATGAAGCAGAAGGTAAACTTTTCTGACTCCCTCTTTTTCATTTAGTAATTTTCCATAGTCAAGCTGTTATGTTCGACTGATATTTTTCCCTTTGTAGAATTACTTGGTGAATCAGCAAGATGGTAGAGCAAGCCGAGAACTTCAAGGTCTTGGAGATGGAGAATGCTGAGCTCCAAGACAAGCTCGAGAAGCTAAAGGCTAAATCGGAGAAATCCATAAATGTCGTCCTGGAGTCAAGCAACATGGAGACCGAGAGGCTGCTAGCCCTCCAAGATAAACAGATTGATGATCTCATGAAGGACTTTAATAACCAGAGGGATCTAGCCCAGGCCACAGAGAGGGAACCGAATAGCCTCCGAGAGGAGCATGCTTAGTGGAATCACTCCGTGCTAGGTAAGATTTCTGACTTTCTTTCTTTGATTGATTTTTAAACTTTCTTTTAGTCAGTTTTGATTTTTGGTTCTTTCCCAGATCCTCTGAACCTTTCCGACTCTTCTACCTCTGAACCCGGCCTTGAGCGCATAAAGCTTGTCGGAGACATTCTTTTCGACTTCCGCCAGACTCTTGAAGAGGCTGGCGAGTCGGTCAGACTTTCCGACTTGCACAAAATGCCAGTGCACAAGGTGAGGGACAAAGCCAAGGATATTCCGAAGCTTATCGAATACTGGAAGATCTCCTATGCTCGTACCCCTCCGCAGACCACCCTTACCATGGTGATGAGCCACCATAGCGATATGGAGATCTGGCACATCACCAAGGGTATCGCCGATGAGGACGATGAGGGTAACCCACAGAACATCAAGGCTATCCAAGAATCCTGTGCAGGTTATGCTTGTCGTGTGGCGGAGATTACCAATTATATGACTCCATTCTTTGAATCGTCGTTGTGCCTCCCTCGCCTCAAGAGCCGGAAGATAGTCTCGCTGAAGGAGCTTCCGAGTCCCAGGTCCAGGGCGACGACGATGTCGACTCCAGTGTTCCACGTTCTTCATCACCACCACTTGAGTATGCAGCATAAACATTTATAATGCATTATTCTAAACTTTGGCATGTAATGATAGAAACAATATCTTTGCTTTTGAGTATGTGTTGGTCTGTGAAAACTTAATGCTTTACTATCGTAGCACTTGTTTGTATATATCTTTATGTGTGTGCCTGAAAATTTCTTAAGCCCTTTTTAAGTTTACACTTATCATTTTATCTGGCTTTCTGCCTCGTCCCTTTCATGAGCCGGCCAACCTTTAGCATGGAAACTTTGCCGAGCAACGGAGCTTAATTGCTAAACCAGTTTAAACTCGGAAACAAAGTCGGCTTCTAGTACCAACAATTCATTACTCGGAAGATACCCGCTTCTGAGAAATCAGATAAAAACTAAAGTATAAACAATAAATTGATTTTTTACCCTAAGGTAACATTTTTTAGATATTCAAAAATCATAACTAGAACGAACATGAGCATAAAGTACTTTCAAGCATTCTGGGATTTTTGAAAATGACATGCTCTTTTGGAAATAAGATGGTAAAAAATATATGAGGGAACCAATACTTTATTTTACTTTGAACATGTAAACATATGATTACAAGGAAATATAACTAAGAATAGAAGGGGCGTAGTTGTGCAATATTCCATGGACGGTCTATCTCATCCGGGTCTGTACTACCGCCAGCTTTATTTCTCTTCCGAGTATCTGGTCTTTCCTTGACTGGTCTCATATCGGTTAAATAATATGACTCATTATACAGAACTCTGCTTATCATAAAATACCCTTCCCAAATCGGGGAAAGTTTGTGCTTTCTTTTTTGCACAAGTCAGGGAACCAAATCGCCCTTCCTGAAAGAACGGTTCTGCACTCTCTGACTATGATACTTGTGTAACTTCTGCTGATAGGCTGTAGATCTCTACTTAGCAACGACGCGAACTTCTTCGATTATATTGAGATCATCTTGTCAAGAAACTTCTGCATCTTCTTCGATATACGCTTTGACTCGAGGAGACTGATGAATTAAATCACTTGGAAGAACTACCTCTGCACCGTAGACCAAGAAGAAAGAAGTGTATCTGGTTGACCTGTTAGGAGTTGTTCGTAAGCTCCATATCACAGACGGTAATTCTTCCGCCCAAGCCTCCGTGGCACAACGAAGTGGTGCCTCGAGATGAGGTCGGAGTCCTTGTAAAATAAGACTATTAGCTCTTTCGACTTGTCCATTAGCATGTGGATGCGCAACTTATGCAATATCGAGTCTGATCCCTTGCTCCTCACAGAATTCGGCAAGTTCCCCCATGGAAATTTTGCTCCCGTTGTCAGTAATTATACTGTGCGGATATCTGAATCTGATGATTACGTCCTCGACGAACTTTCTGGCTGTGGCTCCATCGTAACTTGTTACGGGTTTAGCCTGAATCCATTTTGTAAATTTATCCACCATCACTAGTAGGTGGGTAAACCCACATTTGGTCGTGTGAAACGTCCCTACCATATCAAGCCCCCAGACCACAAATGGCCATGTAATAGGAATTTTTCGCAACTGATCAGCCGGAACGTGTGCCCGACGGGCGTACTTTTGGCATCCTTTACATGACTTGACCAGTTTGTCGGCATCTGCCTTAGCTACAAGCCAAAAGAATATGTGTCTAAAAGCTTTTGCCACTAAAGATTTGGCTGCAGCATGGTGACCACACTCGCCTTCGTGGATTTCTCGCAAGATTTCCACTCCTTCTTGAGAAATACATCGCTGAAAAACCCCAGAAACACTCCGCTTATAGAGCTCACCATTTATTATTGTGTAGGTTTTGCTCATCGGACGATCTGCCGGCTCAGGACTTCGTCTTCGGGTAATTTTCCATCTATCAGGAAATCCAGATAGGGTTTTGTCCAACTGGGAATTACAGCTAGAACTGCTATTAAAGGTGAGTCGAATTTCTTTGGATAGTCCTCATCAACTCCAGTGATGGAGGGGACCTTTAAATGCTCTAAAAGGCGCCATCCGGAACTTGTTTCCGCGCAGAGCCTATCCTTGATAAAGCATTTGTTTCCTCATATTCTGCTCGAGGGATGTGTTAAACCTCAAAACCCTCAAACAATTTAGATAATTCATCCACGAAAGCTTTATAAGTTTCCATGTGTTTGTTTGCATTGCAGATATCGGATACTTGCTGAGCAACTAAATCCGAGTCTCCGTAACACATGAGTCTTGTTACGCCAATGTTTTTGGCCATGCGTATTCCATACAACAATGCTTCATACTCGGCAATATTATTGGTTGTCGTGAAGTGTATTTTTAACACACAGAACAACTTGTCTCCTTGGGGTGACTTGAGCACCACGCCAGCCCCCGAGCCTCCTCGTGCTTTTGATCCGTCAAAGTGAAGGGTACAAAATTCCGAGTCTGGAGGACTTGTATTTTCTGCCGTCTCCGTCCAATCAATGACGAAATCGGCCAGTATTTGGGACTTGATTGCTGTATGTGGTTTGTACTCAATATCGAAAGCTGCAAGCTCTATTCCCCACTTTGCGACACGTCCTGTGGCATCGTGATTGTTGATTGTATCTCGCAGTGGAGCAGTACTTACCACTATGATCTTATGCTCTTGAAAGTAGTGTCGTAGCTTTCTGGATGCAAAGAACATTCCATAGGCTAGATTTTGATGATGTGGATACCGTTGTTTTGACTCTGTTAGAACTTCACTCAGGTAGTAAGTTGGACACTGCACCTTATGCTCATAGCCTTCCTCCTCGCGCTCCACTACTATTACCACACTTATAACTTTGTTAGTCGCTGCAATGTAAAGTAACATAGGCTCCTGAGGCTCTGGCGCTGCGAGAACTGATGGATTTGAAAGTAGGTCTTTCAAACTTTGTAGGGCAGTGTCAGCTTCCTATGTCTAGACAAATTTGTCGGTTTTCTTTAAGAGTTTGTATAAAGATGCGGCTCTTTCTCCGAGCCAGCTAACGAACCGACTCACTGCTGCAATGCAACCAGCGACACATTGTACGTCCTTCAGGCGAGTCGGCCTGGTAATATTGAGTATAGCCTTAATTTTGTCTCGGTTCACCTCTATGCCTCTTTCAGACGCGATGAAACCTAACAATTTTTCAGATGGAATTCCGAAGAAACACTTTTTCGGATTTAGCATCATATTGAATTTTCATAGGCTAGCAAATGTTCCTCCAATTCGGAAATTAAAGTTTTATTCTTTTTGGACATAACTGCTATGTCATCTATGTATACCGATTTCGGAAATTAGGTTTCGGAAATTCCGATGAAACCTAACATTGCATCCGATTTTATCGTTTGAGACAATGTTGTATAGTACGTTGATATGTTGCTCCTGTGTTCTTTAAGCCAAAAGGCATAGTTTTGGAGCAGAAGGTTCCGAAAGGAGTGACGAAAGACGTCTTTATTTGATCCGATTTTTTCATCGGTATTTGGTGATATCCGGAATATGCGTCGAGAAAATAGAGTAATTTCGACCATGCCGTTGATTCAATAACTTGATCAATTCTTGGCAAAGGGAACGGGTCTTTTGGACAGGCTTTGTTCAGAGCGGTATAATCAACACACATTCTTAAATCAATAGTGTCCTTTTTAGGGACGAGTACAGGATTTGACACCCAATCTATATGGATAACCTCTATTATGAATCCGGCTAATTCTAGCCGGGCTAATTCCTTAGCTATTGTTTTGCGCTTTTCATCACCAAACCGTCGTAGGGACTGTTTGATGGGTTTATCGTCAGGGTACACATGAAGAGAGTGCTCGGCAAGTTCCCTAGGTACTCCGATCATGTCAGAAGGCTACCATGTGAAGATATCACTATTAGCTTTGAGGAACTAGACGAGCGCGCTTTCCTATGGCGGTCTAAGCATACCCCTATATTCGTCGTCTTGGTGGGATCGTCTTTCTTCAGTGATGTTTTCTTCGTCTCTTTCGACGCCTTGAACTGCATGCTTGGCTTCAGCACCTCGTTCTTCGTAGTGGGAATCTAGGACGGATCGATGGTCTTCTTGATCTCCAGGTACTCCTAGGCGTGTAGCACGGCTTCGGCAAAGGTAGCAGATCCTTCGTCGCACTCTCGCGCTTTCCTCGGATTTCCCCAGATGGTGATGACGCCCTTTGGACCTGGAAGCTTTATCATATTGTAAATGTAACAGGGACGAGCCATGAACACCCAGTAAGCTAGACACCCGAAGATAGCATGGTAAGCACTTTTGAACGGTACCACCTCAAAAGAGAGTGGTTCAGTCCGGTAATTATCTCGGATTTCGAATGTCACGTCTAGAGTGATCTCATCCAGAGAATCCGCGTGTCTCCCTGGTACAATGCCATGGAAAGTTACACTATTGTAACTTAACTTTCTCTCGTGGATCTTCATGTGGTGGAGCGTTTTGATGTAGAGGATGTTAATGCTACTACCACCATCCATGAGGGTCTTAGAAAACTCATATCCATCAATAAGAGGATTGACGACCAGAGGGTATTTTCCCCGATGATTGTTTTCCTCGGATGATCTGAGCGGTCAAAGGTGATGGTTACATCTGACCAATCCAGAAATTGGGGAACAGCCGGAACCGTGGCATTGAGCTCATGGAGAACCGCCTTCTTGGCCTTAGCCGGCTGAGACCCAAGGAAGCAGATGTATGCATCTTTCTTTATGGGATAATCCTTCTTTCCATCCGACTTGGGCTGTGTGGCGTCCGCTTCTTCCATGTCAGAATCTTCCTTGGGCTCCTTGCCTTTCTCGGAATTTTTCTTTCCTTTTCGTCGCTTGGCTCTGTAGCCAACAGATTCATATTTTTTTATGTTGTCATTGAAACGACACTCGACATTTGTGTGGGTAGATCCTCCGTTACTATCCAAGTGTTGGACACAGCTATTGTTGGCAATGTCGGCCCAGGTATAGGTTCTTCCGGGTTGTTGCTCTCCTCTGCCCTGGATTCGGGAAGTTCCGCGGCCTCGACCCCGGACGCCTCCGCACCCTCCTCGTCCTCCGGATCAGAATTTTGCGTTAACAACTGCATTGTCCAGAGTTGGTTTGTCTTTCGAGGTGTTCTTGCGCTTCTGAGTTTGTTGTTTTGGTTGTTTGGCTGCATTAGGATTGGCCAGAATATTTAGCAGCCCTTCTGAATCTTCATCGGCGTCTGCATATTTGCTCGCCGTTTCTATCATCTCTCCCAGATCAGTTACATGGTCACGCTTCAGTTTGTGATGCAAAAGTCTGATTGGAAGTCCTGTAATGAAAGCCTCGATCGCAGTTTGCTTGTTTACTCCCTCACAGGAGTTTTTCGTGTCAATCCAGTGTCCGAGGTAATCCCGACAAATTTCTCCGGGCCTTTGAGTGCAACGCTGCAAGTCTCTGACTATGCAGGGCCTCCTGTATGTTCCCTCGAAGTTTGAAAAGAACGCACTTTGCATATCATACCAGTTATGAATTGAATTTTCTGGCAGTTCATTGAGCCATGATCGAGCCGTCTTCTTCCTTTGGCGATGCAGCAAGCCTGAAAAAATCTTGGAGCCAAGTATCTGGCCGAGCCACGCCGTCGTAGGGTTGGATGTGTTTGGCAATACCAAAGTCAATCGGAAATTTGGTTTGACGGATCCGTGGACCAAAGCATTTGGGTCCCACATATACGTCTTCTTCCTCGTACCACCGCGCTTCTATATTTTACTCAATGCAGTGGCGAGCGTCGTTTCGCGAGAGAGATATGTGCCTTGGAGGCTCGTGTCTGCGCGGCGGAGTCGGATTTCTGCTTCTCCTCTCACCATTGTCGCCTCTGCCCCTGCGGCTTCCATGGCTACGATGAGATCCTTCATGGTCGCTTCCTAGAGGCGATGGGGGCCCTGGTGGATTATTTCCGGCTGGGTTACACGATGGTGGTGGAGCCTCATTATGCTGACTCCGAGGTTGGTTTTTCGGGCTCCATCCCTACTTGATTCAGGACGATCCAGATCATTTCTTCGTCCGGCGTTACCAGCCGGACAGCTCGGTGGTGGCATTCTTAGCCGATCATGTTCTCGTTGGCGACGTGTTTCCGGGTCTTCTCTGTAGCGATTGTTTTGCCGACGATGGCCCTGATGAGGTACCATTGCCCTGATGGCATCTTCGGACATAGCCGGAATAACCCTTGCCTAGTCTCGTGCGGGCATGCGATGGTGACCGTTTGATCCGGTCCATGAATTTTCTTCTTCTCCCTAGAGACGATAGCGTTGATCCGTATCCCTATGGGGTCTCTCTTCAGCGCTTTGGTCAACGCCAGTGTGGCCAAATTCCGACTTTGAGGCCAGCTTGCCACTGAATGACGCGAACGTTTTCTGTTGTTTCAATCCTTTGTCTAGCAACACGACGCATTGCCGGACCTGCTCAGGAGACGGATTATTGGCGAGGATAGCTCGAGTTGTTGCAGCCTTCTCCAATGGCGTGTTGTAGACTCGGATTTCCTCTCTAGATTTTCCGTCGAATAGATCTCTGTGGATATTCGGGTTCCTGTTAGCAAGAACCGGACCTCCCCTTGTCTTGTTTGGTAGTCGCTTAAAATCTGACTGATATTTGGAAGGATCGCTGTCTAACTGTTGTTTAAGCTCGACGATGCATGCAGCCTCTTCGAGTAAAAACAAGTGGTGCTTTTCCAGGTCCCCAGCCCTTTTGTCCAGCGCATCTGGAGTAAGATCTAAAGCCATTGGGATTGGTATTGTGAGAGAATCTTCGTAGATTTCTCATGCACCCTTGGTGATAACGTGTCCAACTACAGGAGGGTCGATTGGCGTGGGTTTAATCGGATCTCCTTCCTGATTCTCCATCTCGATCTCTTCATCAACTTTTTCTTTGTTGGTTTTCTCAACATCCGGCTCCGCTGGTGTCAGATTTTTATTCTTCTTCTTCTTTGACCGCCCAGTAGCCTTAATATGCGTACCGGTGGCAAATACGGCTTTTGGTCCGATACCGGGAGATAAACTTCCGTCGGTACTTTCCGTAGTAGTTGGCTTCTAGACCTCGGACGAGTCTCCGGTGTCCATGTCATCTTGCGAGGTGTAGCCTTCGTCCATGCTATCGTACGGACTCGGAGGTGTCTCTGGCTCACCTTGCACTGGTTTGGAGGTGTAACCTTCTTCATGCTCCTCCATCTCCTTCTCGAAGTCTCGAAGTTCCTGTGAAGTTAATGACTCCTTGTAACACCCTCGGAATCGGCCCTATGCAAGTTTTAGCGATCCCCGCCAAACTCGCATAGAAACGATTCAAAGGTGCCCACCAGGCACTTTCGTGCGGGTGGAAAACGAAGTAATATCATTACACAATAGTCCACGATGGAACCCATAGAACAGATATATACAACAATGACTCCATGAGTCAAGAATACGGATACACAATACAAAGATCCAAATCAACTTGAAAATGATACAGCGTCCGACTACGGACAAGATGCAAATGGGGCTAAGAGCCCTGAAGAATAACCAATGGCGTCCATAACCCTGCCCAGGCCAAGCCGGAAGGGTAACCCTGCTAACGACGTCGATCTCAAAACCTGCTTAAACAAAAGGGGTGCCGACAAAGGGCAAAGGAAAAAGAGAGCGGTCAGTACTGAGGCCAGTACACGGCGAGACTAGAATTCGGCGGTCCTCGCCTACATAGGTATGGTGGACTGAGCGGCAGCACAACAGGCACTAAACAACCTATAGAGACTCGATACAAATAGCGGCTATCAGAGAGGGGTAAGAAAGACCTATTCGGAACCAACCTGATACTACCACCAAACATACCCATCCTGGTGTTTCCCCCTCGAGACCAAACGAGGAAGTCAACCGAGGAACTCACACCGTTGGCAGTTTTATTTATTCAGTTATCGTTGCAACAATTACTAGTCAGGTATAGATAGTCATCCTGATATAATAAGCAGTGGGCACTTTTAGTTAACCATTCCGTTGTAGTTGCAACACTTACTAGTCAGATACAATTAGCATGAGATATCCCAAACCCAGCAGTTGTTGGTACATTTATTTAGCCATTCCGTTGCAGTGAAGCTGATTACTAGTCATACCGGATACAAGTCAAATTATAACAGTAAACTTTAGTTATAGTTGTCTATGATCGAGAACTGTGCTCCAAGTCGTCCATAATCGCGGACACGGCTTTTCGAAAAGATTTAACCCTGCAGGGGTGCACCAAAGTATCCACACGCACTTCGACCCTTTTTGCCAGATCAGTTAACATACACCCATCGGTATGTCGGCGGGGCCTAAGTCATGACGTTTCCCAGACCCAAAGCAAGTACATGGGGGCCACCCCACTAAGCTACCCGCAACGAAGTTGGCCGGCTCCGGAACGGACCCAGGGTTTGCGTCAGTGGCTGTAAACGACTGGGAACCCGAAAGTGTGACTGGGCTTGTCGATACCGCAAAAACACTCCGCAATCCTAAACAGTACAGGTGCTCCACGCACAATCTTAAATAAAGCAGTAAAGCATGGCATAAGTACAGGATAGTAATAAAGCCCCAAACTACTTGTGGCCCCCGGTACAATACTTTGAAATCAGGTAGTAAGCCTATGGGGGTGCCCACACACCCCACCTGTGGTTAGCGCGCTCGATCTCGGAACAGGTGTTAAGAACTCGGGGTCCTACGGGACACCAGTGAGCGGTTAAAAACCAAATATTGTCTATTACCCACCGGTGCCTCTGCATTTACCTACTTCAATTTTAGTTATTAAACAGTAATTAAAGCCATGATCATCTCCAACATTAAACATGCGGATTACTCCAACAACTGTGGTACTTGACGACACGCAACAGCACTTGAGCAAGCGACTACGACGTGCAAGTCCAACTATCTACAGGTAATAGGATGTGTCCAAGGCAATATAAGGCTGCAAGGGATATCACGGGCACGAAAACTAGAGCATCGCAACACAGGTAGCAATAGATCAACAGGAGGGAATAAATACTATAAAAGTAAGATAGGTAGAAAGGGGGAGATGCTCGCCTGAAAAACATTGTCGAAGGTTTATCCGAAGATCGGGTCGACACTCGCATCAACTCGTCGGCCTAATCCGTGAAGAAGCAAAGCACTAGAAGAAACACCAGATACACTATTTAATACTACGGCCGAAGATCGGGCATGATGCATGTATGATGCATGACATGGCAAAGATGCGATGCAATTAGGCAATGTTAAGCGAAACCGGGGTTCCGACATCTAATTAGATGGTTTAAGTTGTTTAGATACCCCGCAATTTAAATATTGTCTTAATAAGGGAAAATATTTCCTCGGTTCGCTACACAATTTTAGATGAGACCAATATAAGACTAGATTTGCCCGCATATGGTCTTTATATTTAATTTAGGTGAATCGGCCTAAGACCCCCAAACCACACAATATGTATGCAAGCATGACAATTTAATTATGCAACAAGATAGATGTTATATTACAAAATAGGGGCGGTTAAGATAGGGGTCACACATTAGAGGGGCTCGACGATCTTGGGGTCTCGAGGGATCGGGTTTGGGCTCTCCGGGATCGGTCTTCGGATCTAGGGTTGGATAACTTGATGTCCGTGTAGGCGATCTTGTTGGAACCATATCGAAGGCCCTGACGTCGGGAAGATCTTGGCGTTCCATGAAGGAGGTCTTGACGCTTCGGTTTGGTGTCGTCCTCCAGGTACCGCGGGTTCTCGGTGAGGTTCTCTTGGGTCTAAACGCCGATGGTTTCTGGGGTTTGGCAAACTTCGAGTTATTCTAGCCGTCTGCAATTGCACAGCCGTATCACCACCACATCCTCCCTGTTACCCAGGAAGTGCACCGATAAGAGTCAAACCACAGAACAACTTACTGAACATCACGAATCAGTAGTACTAAACACCTGACATACACCACTATCAACTAGTGATACTGTCGATGTTGGTTACTGCTGCTGCCAGGACCGTTGACAGAGGCCAGAGCCGCGATGGGGCGAGGAAGGTGCAGCCGGGGATCTTGCTGGCGTGACCGCAAGGCCCAGGTGGCGATGACGGCGCCTGCCTGCGGGAGGGCGGCGGGAGCTCAGCTTGGCCTGAGGGAGGTGCTCGAGGTGGCGGGACGGAGCTCTGTACGGGGGGGAGGTCGACGCCGACGATGGCTAGGTGGCCGCGGGAGGAGGACGCAGGTGACGGCAGGGCCTGCACCAGCGGCAGAGACGAGCAGGTGGACGGCGAGGACACGGACGGGGGCCAGCGAGGGGGCGCCCGAGAGGAGGAGATGCCCTGGCGGCGGGGATTGAAGGAGAGGGGGGCAGGCGGCGGCGACCAAGCAGAGAGGGAGCGCGGCTCGCGAGAGAGCAGAACGCGAGGTTGAGGGCGACGCCCGACGCGAGAGAGAGGGGGTTACAGGCGGGGTCGGCGCAGAACCGGGCGAGGCAGAGGGCGCCGTCGGGCGGCAGGGGGGCACGGCGCCGAGAGGAGAAGCGTGCGGTGGCGCGGGCTGCCGAAGGTGGAGGCGGCGGGGCTCCGGCGACGAGGACAGGCGAGGCGGAAGGAGCTCGCTCCTGGCGGCGGGGCGAGCGTCTAGGGCCAGCGGCGGCCGAAGCGAGAGGAGGATGGAAGCGACGGGTGAGGGAGAGGAGCACGGGTTGGTGGGGGAGGTACGATGCGGGGGAGGTGGGTTCGGGGTGGTTCGTACCGGGGACGCATGGGTCCAGCAGGTGGGACCAGGTGAGAGAGAGAGGCAGGGCTAGGGGCAGTGTACCGCGTGCGTGGTGTGCGTTTGTGTGTGCTGCGCCGATGGGGTGAGAGAGGGAGTGGCGGCAGGTGGGATTTGGGTGGTGGCGGCTGGGTGGAGGCCAGGTGGGCCAGGCGGGTTGGGGTGGGCGCCTGGCAGCGGCTGGCTGCGCGCGCGCGTGTGTGAGTGCGTGTGTGGGTGGGGTAGGTCCAGGAGAGAGAGAGGGGAGGTGGCGACCCAGGATTGGTGGAGGTGATGTGGAGGGTGTGAGGTGGCAAGAAACGATTGGTGCAGGCGAGGTGGAGGGCTGGGTATGATTAGGATAGGGTAGGAAAAGGTTTAGATAGTTTTGACTAGGGTTTGGAGGTGGCCGGTCAGGCTTTCGGGCCTGGCTGGCTGCCTCCTAAAAATAATTTAAAAGTTCTATTCTTTAAAATGGGACTTTTGAGATCAGTTGATAGACGAAACAAAATAATCCGGAGACCCGGGTTTTAATTTGAAATAAAGACGGGCGTTTAGAAAACAAAAACAGACTTTTCAAAAATAGTTTTATGCAAACAAATGCAAGATGACATGACGATACTCAAATGCAATGTGGCATGATGACATGAGCATGCAGTCATGATGATGCGCAACACAAAAACACAACGATTTCTAGTAGTGGTTTTTGCGGGGCGCCACAATTCGACACCACTAACAATGGATCTCGCCCTCGAGATCCGCCTCATGGTACCGGGAAGAAGGGCGGCGATCTGAATCTTCTCGCATCGTGTAGATCCTCGCGACACCACTAACAAGAGGTCGTTGTCCGTGATCGTCAAGAGAACACTCCGGGAATAAAGGGCGAAGGTAGAGGTATCAACAAATAAAGCCACCTCTAGCTTCGATAGAAAAAGGGAATCGATGCATTCTCATCCACTTCAATGTACAAAAGCGAATAGAAGGGGTAGTCGGCATGGGGGCCAATCCATCACGCACCCAAACTATTACTCCGCACAATCAGTAGAAAAGCGTGCAACCATTCTCGGAATCAGACTGAAGATCTCGACAATCGAGGTTCAGAAACAAAGGAGTGATGCAGACTCTGCATCGGATCTGGCATAGATGATGTCGTCGCGTCAGAAAACAACGAAAGGCACAAACAAGGAACAAAGAATGGTACCACAGAAGACGGATTCCTCAGATAGCATGAACACCAGATGGTAGAACACCGTTATCAAAGGAGGAAGCGAAACCCTGAAGGTACAACGGAACCCAACCACGAGAAATCCTGGACTTGAAGAAAGGTAAGAGAGTGGATTCAAAACACGCAGAGGTAAGAGGAGAATAGCAGAGGGGTAAGGAGTAAAAGCAGACCTAATCAGATCTATCCAACCGATTTTTGCAAAATAGTTTTGACACTCTACTGCGGCCGTTAGCTAGGTTATCCTACAGGCTGGACTTGTGGGGTATCGCAACTGCTGGGCTCTGATACCACTCTGTAACACCCTCGGAATCGGCCCTATGCAAGTTTTAGCGATCCCCGCCAAACTCGCATAGAAACGATTCAAAGGTGCCCACCAGGCACTTTCGTGCGGGTGGAAAACGAAGTAATATCATTACACAATAGTCCACGATGGAACCCACAGAACAGATATATACAACAATGACTCCATGAGTCAAGAATACGGATACACAATACAAAGATCCAAATCAACTTGAAAATGATACAGCGTCCGACTACGGACAAGATGCAAATGGGGCTAAGAGCCCTGAAGAATAACCAATGGCGTCCATAACCCTGCCCAGGCCAAGCCGGAAGGGTAACCCTGCTAACGACGTCGATCTCAAAACCTGCTTAAACAAAAGGGGTGCCGACAAAGGGCAAAGGAAAAAGAGAGCGGTCAGTACTGAGGCCAGTACACGGCGAGACTAGAATTCGGCGGTCCTCGCCTACATAGGTATGGTGGACTGAGCGGCAGCACAACAGGCACTAAACAACCTATAGAGACTCGATACAAATAGCGGCTATCAGAGAGGGGTAAGAAAGACCTATTCGGAACCAACCTGATACTACCACCAAACATACCCATCCTGGTGTTTCCCCCTCGAGACCAAACGAGGAAGTCAACCGAGGAACTCACACCGTTGGCAGTTTTATTTATTCAGTTATCGTTGCAACAATTACTAGTCAGGTATAGATAGTCATCCTGATATAATAAGCAGTGGACACTTTTAGTTAACCATTCCGTTGTAGTTGCAACACTTACTAGTCAGATACAATTAGCATGAGATATCCCAAACCCAGCAGTTGTTGGTACATTTATTTAGCCATTCCGTTGCAGTGAAGCTGATTACTAGTCATACCGGATACAAGTCAAATTATAACAGTAAAATTTATTTATAGTTGTCTATGATCGAGAACTGTGCTCCAAGTCGTCCATAACCGCGGACACGGCTTTTCGAAAAGATTTAACCCTGCAGGGGTGCACCAAAGTATCCACACGCACTTCGACCCTTTTTGCCAGATCAGTTAACATACACCCATCGGTATGTCGGCGGGGCCTAAGTCATGACGTTTCCCAGACCCAAAGCAAGTACATGGGGGACACCCCACTAAGCTACCCGCAACGAAGTTGGCCGGCTCCGGAACGGACCCAGGGTTTGCGTCAGTGGCTGTAAACGACTGGGAACCCGAAAGTGTGACTGGGCTTGTCGATACCGCAAAAACACTCCGCAATCCTAAACAGTACAGGTGCTCCACGCACAATCTTAAATAAAGCAGTAAAGCATGGCATAAGTACAGGATAGTAATAAAGCCCCAAACTACTTGTGGCCCCCGGTACAATACTTTGAAATCAGGTAGTAAGCCTATGGGGGTGCCCACACACCCCACCTGTGGTTAGCGCGCTCGATCTCGGAACAGGTGTTAAGAACTCGGGGTCCTACGGGACACCAGTGAGCGGTTAAAAACCAAATATTCTCTATTACCCACCGGTGCCTCTGCATTTACCTACTTCAATTTTAGTTATTAAACAGTAATTAAAGCCATGATCATCTCCAACATTAAACATGCGGATTACTCCAACAACTGTGGTACTTGACGACACGCAACAGCACTTGAGCAAGCGACTACGACGTGCAAGTCCAACTATCTACAGGTAATAGGATGTGTCCAAGGCAATATAAGGCTGCAAGGGATATCACGGGCACGAAAACTAGAGCATCGCAACACAGGTAGCAATAGATCAACAGGAGGGAATAAATACTATAAAAGTAAGATAGGTAGAAAGGGGGAGATGCTCGCCTGAAAAACATTGTCGAAGGTTTATCCGAAGATCGGGTCGACACTCGCATCAACTCGTCGGCCTAATCCGTGAAGAAGCAAAGCACTAGAAGAAACACCAGATACACTATTTAATACTACGGCCGAAGATCGGGCATGATGCATGTATGATGCATGACATGGCAAAGATGCGATGCAATTAGGCAATGTTAAGCGAAACCGGGGTTCCGACATCTAATTAGATGGTTTAAGTTGTTTAGATACCCCGCAATTTAAATATTGTCTTAATAAGGGAAAATATTTCCTCGGTTCGCTACACAATTTTAGATGAGACCAATATAAGACTAGATTTGCCCGCATATGGTCTTTATATTTAATTTAGGTGAATCGGCCTAAGACCCCCAAACCACACAATATGTATGCAAGCATGACAATTTAATTATGCAACAAGATAGATGTTATATTACAAAATAGGGGCGGTTAAGATAGGGGTCACACATTAGAGGGGCTCGACGATCTTGGGGTCTCGAGGGATCGGGTTTGGGCTCTCCGGGATCGGTCTTCGGATCTAGGGTTGGATAACTTGATGTCCGTGTAGGCGATCTTGTTGGAACCATATCGAAGGCCCTGACGTCGGGAAGATCTTGGCGTTCCATGAAGGAGGTCTTGACGCTTCGGTTTGGTGTCGTCCTCCAGGTACCGCGGGTTCTCGGTGAGGTTCTCTTGGGTCTAAACGCCGATGGTTTCTGGGGTTTGGCAAACTTCGAGTTATTCTAGCCGTCTGCAATTGCACAGCCGTATCACCACCACATCCTCCCTGTTACCCAGGAAGTGCACCGATAAGAGTCAAACCACAGAACAACTTACTGAACATCACGAATCAGTAGTACTAAACACCTGACATACACCACTATCAACTAGTGATACTGTCGATGTTGGTTACTGCTGCTGCCAGGACCGTTGACAGAGGCCAGAGCCGCGATGGGGCGAGGAAGGTGCAGCCGGGGATCTTGCTGGCGTGACCGCAAGGCCCAGGTGGCGATGACGGCGCCTGCCTGCGGGAGGGCGGCGGGAGCTCAGCTTGGCCTGAGGGAGGTGCTCGAGGTGGCGGGACGGAGCTCTGTACGGGGGGAGGTCGACGCCGACGATGGCCAGGTGGCCGCGGGAGGAGGACGCAGGCGACGGCAGGGCCTGCACCAGCGGCAGAGACGAGCAGGTGGACGGCGAGGACACGGACGGGGGCCAGCGAGGGGACGCCCGAGAGGAGGAGATGCCCTGGCGGCGGGGATTGAAGGAGAGGGGGGCAGGCGGCGGCGACCAAGCAGAGAGGGAGCGCGGCTCGCGAGAGAGCAGAACGCGAGGTTGAGGGCGACGCCCGACGCGAGAGAGAGGGGGTTACAGGCGGGGTCGGCGCAGAACCGGGCGAGGCAGAGGGCGCCGTCGGGCGGCAGGGGGGCACGGCGCCGAGAGGAGAAGCGTGCGGTGGCGCGGGCTGCCGAAGGTGGAGGCGGCGGGGCTCCGGCGACGAGGACAGGCGAGGCGGAAGGAGCTCGCTCCTGGCGGCGGGGCGAGCGTCTGGGGCCAGCGGCGGCCGAAGCGAGAGGAGGATGGAAGCGACGGGTGAGGGAGAGGAGCACGGGTTGGTGGGGGAGGTTCGATGCAGGGGAGGTGGGTTCGGGGTGGTTCGTACCGGGGACGCATGGGTCCAGCAGGTGGGACCAGGTGAGAGAGAGAGGCAGGGCTAGGGGCGGTGTACCGCGTGCGTGGTGTGCGTTTGTGTGTGCTGCGCCGATGGGGTGAGAGAGGGAGTGGCGGCAGGTGGGATTTGGGTGGTGGTGGCTGGGTGGAGGCCAGGTGGGCCAGGCGGGTTGGGGTGGGCGCCTGGGAGCGGTTGGCTGCGCGCGCGCGTGTGTGAGTGCGTGTGTGGGTGGGGTAGGTCCAGGAGAGAGAGAGGGGAGGTGGCGACCCAGGATTGGTGGAGGTGATGTGGAGGGTGTGAGGTGGCAAGAACCGATTGGTGCAGGCGAGGTGGAGGGCTGGGTATGATTAGGATAGGGTAGGAAAAGGTTTAGATAGTTTTGACTAGGGTTTGGAGGTGGCCGGTCAGGCTTTCGGGCCTGGCTGGCTGCCTCCTAAAAATAATTTAAAAGTTCTATTCTTTAAAATGGGACTTTTGAAATCAGTTGATAGACGAAACAAAATAATCCGGAGACCCGGGTTTTAATTTGAAATAAAGACGGGCGTTTAGAAAACAAAAACAGACTTTTCGAAAATAGTTTTATGCAAACAAATGCAAGATGACATGACGATACTCAAATGCAATGTGGCATGATGACATGAGCATGCAGTCATGATGATGCGCAACGCAAAAACACAACGATTTCTAGTAGTGGTTTTTGCGGGGCGCCACACTCCTGAAGGGAACCAGGTAAGTCGGCGTTTTCTTTGATTGCATCGAGAACTGAATCGTTTCCGGCTCCAGCATCGGCAAAGTCGGATCCAGAGCTTACGTGGTGTACGAAGCAGTGCTTCTTATTGTTCATGTTCTTAAGGTAGCGGCACAGCTGGGTTTCCGCCTCCTCCATCTCAAAGCTTTTCTTTATGTCAGTGATCGCTTTGTAATTGATGTAGGGGGGTTTCATCATCTTCTTTATCATGTGCCTCATGAGTGTTTTTTCTGCTACGGCATCGGTAGGACCGGATCCGAAGTGGATGTATTCCTCATCCGTGTATCTGATCTCAACGGGGAGATCAAATCCGGATTTTTCATCCACCACTTCTTCCACTGCAGGAGCGGGCTAGGTGGGTTTGATTTTTTTCGGGATCTTGAACTCTTTCGCCTCTGCGGACAGAGCAGATCCGGATTGTTATTCTGCCATGGTCATCACCTCTAGGGTGGGTTGGCATGTTCGGCAAAACCGAGATAGATATCGATCTTGCTGATAGACATGATCGTGTAGGTTGTCACGGGTTTACTAGCTGGAATCCAAGTCTCGTCGAGAAGAATGAGGGGGACATCGCTGGCATAGACCACGCGACCCATGTCGATTGTTTTGCTGATTCCTGCACACGCAGATTCCGCCTGGAACGAAGCTCCAAAAGTCACTTGCCCCACGGTGGGCGCCAACTGTTGTCGGGTTGTCGACAAGTACGCCATAGGGGGTCCTGACGGCGTTGAGAAGATGGGGTGTGAGACGTCGGATGTTCCGGGAACGGTCAACACAAGTTTACCCAGGTTCAGATCCGACTGCGGTGATCGGATCCTACTCCTGCTAGCAACCCAGTAATATATCGGCAAGAGCCGGAAGTTATAGCGGATAACGAGAGAGGTTCGGTTGTGCGAGTTGTGATTGTGATTATGCCCTAAAAGGCTCCCATAGGGTTGATTTATATAGTCACTAGGACCTAGGGTTACAGGAGAGACCTATCCGGCTACGTTACAGAGTCGGTAACTAGATACAGCTTGGACTATAAGTAATACTACAAGCCTAAGTCGGTAACTCTTCTGGGCCTTATCGTAGTCGGAAGTGGCTCCTCCTCTTACTCTGACTAGGCCACCCGTGAAGCAAAGCTCTAACCCGTTGGTGGGCCACCCTGGTCAGTGAGTCCTGTGGGTACACCCGGAAAGTATATTTCCAACAAGCGGTATTACCGCCGGCCCACCAGAAAACTGTTTTGCCTATTTTCTTTTTCAAATCAAATCGGCAAAATACAAACGGCGATAACTTTAGATTGGTAACTCCGATTGACCTGATTCCAATTGCGTTGGAAAGAGGGTGACAAGAGCTACCCAATAAAAGGTGAAAATATTGGATATCACCAAGTGAGAATACTTCATATATTTTATAGTGAGATACCTCCCTTGATGAGAATTCAGAAGCCGTCAAGATCAAAATCGCAACAAGATATAAAAGGGAGATCCGATTTTGATGAACAATAGATTGTTATGAAGATTACCACAAGATCTGTATCCTCACATGGATAAGACCAAATAACAACCAAATATGATGATGCAAGTATGCAAAGTTTTAAGCTCTCTCTGAATGATATGATCGGGATACTCACTCGAGAGCCCCTCTTGATAGAACGGCTATCTATCTTAAACCCGGTCTCCCAACAAACAACAGGAGACCGGCAAAAGGGAAAACCTATCAAGAATACTTTTGCCTTAAACATTTCACTTGAGCGCGATGTAGACGAACTTGACCTTCTCAAGATGGAACGCCTTTCTCGATGGCTCTTCGTTATTATCCGATGTAAAATATTTTTTTCCAGCAAAATCGCCTACATTCCACTTGAGCCATCATGAAGTACTTTTTGGCGATTTTGGTGGTCACGTAA
The DNA here is from genome assembly GCA_916181665.1 of Avena sativa. Lineage (NCBI taxonomy): Eukaryota > Viridiplantae > Streptophyta > Magnoliopsida > Poales > Poaceae > Avena > Avena sativa. Next base: position 52,635,477 of record OV702298.1, on the reverse strand, counting down.
AATATTTTACATCGGTTCTAAGATCACAAACCCTTCTTTTTTTTTTTGAACGGAACAAACCCTTCTTGAGAACATCTTTAAGGCCTACTTATGATGAACTCACTGATCGTCAAGCCTACGAGAGTATTCAGAAACAAAGACAACAGGCTCGTGAAGCACTACAGAAGAAGCAAGAAGAAGATCTGGAGCTGTACTTACCAACTTTTTAAAAACACCGGCAAGGCTCCATCGAGCCGGTGGGAGAGTTTAAACCGGCTCCGATCATCAACATCAAGCCTAGTGTAAGTGGCGAATCTTTCTCTCCTAACCAAATAGCATTACTTCAACATTTCTCACCAAGTAGCACGCAAGTACTTCATTCGTTCCAAAATATAAGATGTTTAGCCTTTTTTTCTTCTTCTAAAATACATGTATTTAGATGCTTTTATTGTATAAATTCACTCATTATGTTTTAAAGTATACACTAAAAGATGTATGTTTAGGACAAGGCTAAAATATCTTATAATTTTGAAACGGAGGGAGTAGTAAGGCTACTATGAATCAATGAAATCTATATAGTAAACGGAGGGAGTAGTAAGGCTAAAACATCTTCACAGTAAACATCTTTTACTCCCACCAGATTTGATTGAGCTCTTCATAGTAAAGCAGCAGAGGATGAGTTCCAAGATTCAGTTCTTCAAACACCTAACGGAGCGTGTCCGTGCAAATCGGCAGCATATCACAGCAAGTCAGCAAGCTACTTTTACTTCCATCAGAATAATATAATAGCCAGACCATAGCAAGGAGCAACAGATCTAAACAAAGGTACAGTTTGACTTGAGATGAGAATCCAACTGATATAATATACTGCATGCAGGTTGAGGTTTTACCATTTTTTTTCCAAATACAAACACAAGCACATATCCTCCTCTAATACACCTTATTTTGACCAATGCCTTATCTACAAAATGCAATAAAAATAACGAATAAGTCCATAATAACCCTCCACCTCTTCATAATAATAACAAACTCAAATTGACAGTAATAGTACAGTGTGTGTAATCTCCCCGCCATGCCATGCCACCATGATGAACTCGGAAGATTCACCACCTTGCATTTCATCCCCATTTCCCCGTTACTGACACCCAAATACAAGGCTATTGCCAAGGATTAGCAGAAGACCAGGCCATCATCTTCGCTCAGGCAGCGGCTATGGGCTCAGCTGCCGGTGCTTGGGCTGCTGCTGCGGGGGTGGCAGCGGGTGGGGGGTTAGGCAGCTTCATGTGTGGGGGTGGTGTCTGCTTCAGCTTCAGCAGTATCTGGCGCATACGTGCCATGTCCGTGGCCTTCCCAGGCTTGGGGCCCTGGACCACGATGATTCCAGGCTTCTTGTCCTTGTCCTTCTTGCCTGTTCTCTTCTCGATGTTGGCGATCTCGTGTGGGATGAGCTCCGATATCGCCTTCCAGTACTGCTTGTCTGCGCCCTTGTGGAACTTCTCCTGGTTGGACAGGAAAAGCTGACAGCAAGCAGTAACATGGGGGAGAAAATCAGGTATCTATGCTGTTGACAAAGAGCCAGAGTCATGATCGTAGGAAATAGCATACCTTCTCCCTTTCACGGTTTTGATCCTTGCTCGTCTCAAGGTTCAGCTTGCGCTTCTCGACTAAACTCTTCTTCAACTCTTCAGCTTCAAGGATGATATGGCTCCTCAGCTCCTTCTCGTTCTTCTCCTTTTCCTCCAAAAGGATTGCGTTTTGACTGTTCATAGTTGTTGGAGTTAGCATCTACTATCTACTTTGTACAGGACAGAAGAGATCAAGCAGCAAAAATAGCAGTATCTATTCCATAAAAGATAACTCTGAGCAAGACCTTTAACGTAACAGCAACTCATATTTCCATCCTAGTCATAGAGGCTAGATCAAACTACAAATCATGGTATAAGGAACCTACCTACAGTTCTAGAAAAAATAATTAACAGAACAGGAAAATATGAGAAAAACAGTAAGAGCAAACGGGGCCTTTTAAGAAAAGAACTAACAGCATCGCTTGTAGTGGCGATAAAAATACAGCATTACAAAGTAACGATCAAATGCTTAATTTTATATATTAAATGTTCTTTCAGTTCTCCTAGGTGAACACAGATACTATGCCCACCACAGAAATAAAATAGGAACCAAAAAACTTCATAAGACAAATAACAGTCATATGGCCATGATAACGTGTGCAAACCCTCATATCTAACTCAAATGCTTGAACATGAATTAGTATTTGCCACTAGGCTTGCCTTGCTGTGGAGGAACAAGCAATGCCAAATCCATTTCCCTAGGGTAAAAATTACGACCACTTATAACAATAGTTCAAGACTAATCTGATTTGGCCTTGATGTTGTTTGTACAAAAAGATCCCCAGTGCCCACTGACTACTCAAACCTAGATTTCAATTGATTACTTTGGCATACCTCAAGGTACAAAATAGTTAGCAGATGTTGAAGCAAGCAAAAACATGTTATCACATTTACACGTCCTAATGCAAAATGCTGCACCGGTTGCTCCCAATGCCCCTATTTACATATAAGCAATGCTACATTCACTGCTTCTGTAAGAATACCATGAATAATTTTTACTTGACAAACTGCAACGTCGTTATAAGATGAGCTAATTGTAGGCATCGTTGGTGTAGTAGTAAGTAAAAAAGCAAGAGCGTAGCTTACACTAAGCAATATATGGCAACATAAGATTCTGAATACCATTTATTTTTTTGTGGCCTTCGGTGATCATCTGATCCTATTAAGCTAGAGTCCTAGTGTAAAGAAGCTGCAAAGGCATTGGATCACATGATCGCAAGGCACATGCACTGAATTTTGAGGAGACAGACCGAATCTACACTGCAGAGAAGCTCAGCAGCTCGGAGATGGCAATCGACAGGCCGGATCACCGACCAGCTCCACAGATCTATGCCCCCAACAAACCACCGCGCCAAGATACCAGATCTGGCCAATAAGGGAAGCGAACGGAGAAAGGGACGTACCGGCGCCACTCGCGGAGCAGAAAGCCCTCCTCGTTACCCATCTGGGCGGGGGGCGGGAGGACGGGGGAGCCGTAGAGGCCGCCATCATCGTCGTGGTGCAGGCCGCCGAGGCCGTTGGAGTCCGGCATGCCGAAGGGGTGCGCGTTGGCGTCGGAGTCGTGGCGGAAGGCGTACGGGTCGGGGGAGGCCGGGAACCCTCCGTCGTCCCTGGCGGGGACGGGAGCCCCGCCATCGAAGCTGAGGAAGGGGTCGTCGCGGTGGGGCGCGGCGGCTGGAGAGGAGGTCGGGGAGTCGAAGGCGGTAGCCATGGCCATAGGCTCGGGACAGCTGCGCTGGTGATAGACTGAACTATACCCCTCGCATCTCCACCATTTCATATGTTTTTTTTTAAATTGCACATAACATCATTTGTTGGTGCTGTTTTTCACAGAACACAATCTAAGTTTTTTTTTAATAAAACACCAGATTTTGCCGTGAACCGTTGCGCAAAACACTAACCTAGCTGTTAATAGGGTAGACATCGAGTTAATCACATAGGGCCCAGTAGCGGTGCTTAGCTGGAGCCTCCAAAGTGAGTTTGCTTGGACCAAACTCGACGGCAGCACTGATGCAGTGAGATGAACCGCCAATAGCGACGCTTCTCAATGTTTTAGGTCAATTCCTCCCATGATCATGACAATGAGACATGGCCGAGCTAACCGAGGAATTATAAGGAGATAGGCATTGCACAAATTGAAATTTGAGAGCAAGAGTCAGACACGCGGAAGACATTAGGGCATCTTCACCAGGTCGACCCAACCCATTCGAGCGCGTCCGAACTTGTCCGTGCAGACGCGTGAGACGTGTGCGGTCCTCTAGCAGCACGACCCATCTGAAGAAACGCGTCCGGTTCAACCCATTCGTGCAGCAAATCTGGACAACGGTTGCGTCGGCTTAGAGACGCGCGGACAGAAGGCGTGTCCGGCCTGCTGGTGCCGCTGGCCCACCCGTCAGTCACGGCGTTGATTCAGACGCGCATCGGCACGATTCAGACGCAACCGCGGCACCGATTCAGAGGCGCTGCGGAAGGCTGGCCGATGACCTGCGCCATTAATGGTGACAAGACGTCACACTGACTGACTTGGACGTCACGCTCCCCACCGCCGCTGCTGGCGCCACCCGACACCTGCCCTCCTGACTGGACACTTCAATGCCTTCTCTTTAGCCTCTGCGCCGGCATTGCCACGCACTTCTCTGAGCGCTAGACGCCGACGGTGCTCCGACAGAAAGACGCGGTTCATCACCTCCAACGAAAAACACTCGCCGGTGGTCCTGTTGTAGTCGTAGTGAGAGCGTCGCGACCGCAGTGGCATATTGAATATCTGCGGGCGCCCTGGAATCGGAGGCAGCAACACATCCAGTGCCACCGGCCGGTTCGGCCACCACGACGGCAGCGGCCGCTCGGGCACCTCTTCTCTGCCGGCGTCGGGGTTGCCATGGAGCTCGTCGGGTCGACGCCGGTGGCCAGGCATGGTGGTTTTGTATTCTGAGTGGTGCGGATCTGGTCGAAGATATCTCGGCGACCTCCTCTTTTTATAGTTGTGTCTGGACACGACGGGAAACATCCAGAACTGGAGGGAAACGGCGAAAAAGAAAGACAGGAGACGGCGTGGCGACAGGTAAGACACGGGAAATACGCTGGCGTTGGCCATAGCCAATCGCCGACAAGTGGGTCGCACCGCTGAGCGCGGTTGGCTGGACATGCCGGACCCCGATACAAAAACGATCGCGACTCGACCCAAACTGACAGAAACAAACCGTTTGAGACGACCGGATAATCGGTGGAGATAGCCTTATACATCAAATTTCACGAACTGGCAAAAATCATGGAGCTAGATGATTGGATGAGTTCTGCTTATCCCATGCGGTTCCGACCAGCGCGTGGCCCTACTGCCTTTCTTTTCCTTGTAGAGGAATCAGAAGAGACCAACAACCACGTTGGACGCACTGGTATTGGGTCCTATGTGCTTAATTCAGTATTTATCTTGTTAACGACAATATTAGTGTTTTGTGCAACCGTTTACGGCAAAACCTGATGTTTTGTGCAAAAGAAATCTGAGATTGTGTTTTGCGCAAAAATAGCACCAACAAGTAGTGTTATGTGCAATCTCCTCTTTTTTTTAACAGGGGCAAGGCCCCAAAGGGCCTAGTGCTGCTTATCATTTCATCGACGGTGGGTTACAATATGCATACAGAATCGCGAAAGAAAGAACGCTTACAAAACAGTCTTAAAAATTAACATAAAGGACCCTGAAAGATAAATCTAAAAAGCAATCGAGCCCTTCTTCTCCACCGCCACAAGAGGGGCTCCACCGCCGGCCGTCCTTCATCTCACCGGGGACAAAACTACTTGGGAGACAAAGTCCAAAGATCGCCGCCGGTAATGCCACGAAGGGCCTCCGCATTGGAGGTTGATTAGATGCCATCTCAGCCAAAAATCATGGCGGCAAACAAAGGCCGCCATGTGGTGATCTCCAACCTGCAGGAAGAACTCCCCATGGAGCTCGCAACGTGGTCGCCCATTTCCATCTTCCGCCACCGCGAGGACGAGATCGAGATCAGGCCTCCATACACCAAGCTCCACCAGAACAGCCTCTTTATTCATGGAGATTTCCAGCACTTCCCTCCTCGTCACCTCCGGCTATGACCATGGGAGCTCCTCAAGAAGGATCAGCAGCTCCGTGCAGCACCAGATCCGGGCCCTCAAACTCGACGCCTCTCTCCCGGCATAACGCAGACGACTGGCATGAAGCCGAAAACCGAAGGAAATCCTACCCCTACTGCTACTATGTACAGGAGGGGACCGACCACCTATACCATCCTCCTGCCGGCCACCAGAGCCACCGAAAGGAAAGAAGGTGAGGGGCGGCGACGAAAACAGGAAGACGACTCTCAACGGGACAGTGGGAGCGAGAGGATAAGGTCTCACCATTTCCTATGTAACCGCTCTCGATCCCAAACAGAATGACAAAGTCCTGTTTGGAAGTAGGCTTGGAATTAATCCAGTGGAAATTCAAATTTAAAATAAAAAGAAAATGGCTTCCAATTTTAATTTTGTTGTCTATGTGCTTGGAATTCTTATGTTCATGATATATAATTCTAATTCCTGGTTGGGCGTATGAACCATTCAATTATATGATTTGTTGAGTTTGTACAATACAAAGTTGCATACACGTATGAAAACTAGCATGGGCTTATTAAAATATTTTTATAATATTTTCATACATAAAAATATGAAAATATTATTTGTAGACTTAAGCGTGAGCTGCAGCAAGCCTTCCCAGGCCTTCTGAGGCGCGCCGTGTGATATTTGTCTCTGCCTGTGGGCCTTATTTTGGTCTCGCTGGATGTGGGCCTCTAAACGCGTCGCTGCTATGTTGCCTCTCGTTGATGTCTCGAGGGATGGAGAGAGAGACCGACGAAGCTAGGGTTCCAGCGCCGCCCCCTTACTGAAAATCTGACCTCATGAAAGGGTAATTGCCCCTATGTGTGGTTTTGGTGATTAATGACAATCCCTATGAACTAATGTTTTAACTGAGTTTTATGAAGGAATATTCCATAGGTCATGCTTGTAGTCTATGTGTTGGATTCAAGTATGGATGCCATGAAGATAAAAATATACCTTTAGTATTGGCATCAAGATCATCGAATTGAAGAGAAGAATATGATATGATCAAGATATTGAGAGTGTGCTCTCAATAGAAGAATTTAAGATATGGCTCTAAGTTGGTGTCATGATAGCCTTATTAGTTGAGCTATGATTGACTTAGATTTAGACCATGTAATAAAATTAAGAGTTCTTTATGTAACTCAAGATATTGAGATGGAGCATGAGAAGATAGATGGTTGACCTATACAAAGAGTGAAGAGTGATTTCAAGTTGGTCAACACATGAAGCATAAAGAATGTACCACATGGATCTTGTGGTATGGTAAGCCTTGTCAATTATGCATCATGAACTAACCCATTATATATGTGCCTTTGTGTTTTCTATATGGTATAGGTATCTTTCCATGGGCATGCTTCAAAAGTGAAGATCTTATATAGCTCATGAGAGGATGACATCAAGTGGTGATCGTCATCAAGGTTGAGAAGGGCAAGTTCAAGATAAGCATCTCGAGAAGATCATTTGCTTGAAGCTTGTCATCCATATTGGTGATAATGGACATGTGAAGACATGTATTAATGAAGCTATCCAATAGTGGTGTATGGGGGAGCAAATTAGGAGTCTTCACGAAGCAACAATGATAAAGTGATGCATTCTGGCTTGGATGGAGATTGAAGTGTTGTCATCGAGATCAAGCGGAATGCGCAAGGCAAAGGTATGGCCTTGCTAGGTTTTCCTTTTACCGGTCTCAAGTTGGTTGTTGGGAGACCGGGTTATAGGATACATAGCCGCACTATTAAGAGGGGCTTTTGGTTGGGTAACTTGATCACATCGTCATAGGGAGCTCAATCATTTGCATTATTTTCATCTTCCTATTTTGTTGCTTGTTGGTGTTTCTCCATGTGAGGTTCTTGAGCTTGTTGCTAGATCTTTAACAAGCCCAAGTTCATTGAAAACGGAATTCGTATGCATCTTCCATGGCGTTTTCGAGTTTGAAGGTTTTATCGGTTCTTCTTATAGGGAGGCTGCTTACCTTTCTTCATTTGGTTCTATCATCCTCTATTGGGCTATGATGTTTCTCTGCACCATCTTGTAGGGCTTGTTGTCTTCGTCAAAACAAGCCTAAGATCATCAAAATCAGGGTCCGGACGCAAAAGTTATTGCCGTTTTCGTGTGCCCTATTTGGTTCAAGCGGAATTCCGTCAGGAATTTCGGCGGACCGAGTCTGTGGCCGGAATTTCCGGCGACCGCCGGAAATTTCCGGCAAACCGCCAAAAAACTGTTCTGTATGATGTTTCGGTTTGTACCGGAACTTTCGGTTTTGACCGGAAATTCCGCCGGCTGATCCGACGGCGCTGGTTTTGTCGCCGGAACGTGTTCGCCCAGTGCATCTTGCTTCCAACGGTCATCCCCCTTGAAGGGGTATAAAAGAGGGGCTTCTTCCTCAAAGTTTTAAGGTTCTTGAGCATGTTTTTGACCTCCATTGTTGACCCCTTTGAGCTTTCTTGATTCTTGCATCTTTTTGAGGGCTTTGGAAGAGGAGATCTAGATCTATAATCCCCACCAATCAATTTCTCCTCTAAGTGAGGGGAACCCATTGGATCTAGATCTTGGAGTCATTTGTTGGTTTCCACCATTGTTCTTCCTCTCTAATTCCTCCCTAGAACTTGTTGCTTTGGTGGGATTTGAGAGTGAAGGATTTGAGCACCCTTGGTGTTCTTGCTTTGCATTTTTGCATAAGTGTTGAGCTCTCCATTACGATTTGTTCGAGTGAGAGACCGTGAGCTTGTTACTCTTGAAGGGTGACCTCCTAGTTGGCTTGGCAGTTGGTACCGCGGTGTCCTCTTCGTGGAAGATTGTGAAGAGACCCGGACTTCTCCTTCGTGGAGCTTGTGAAGTGGTTGTGGAGCTTGCCATCTCCGGAGTGGAGGAAAAGCTAGCCATAAGGAAAGGGCATATTCCTTCGTGGGATAGACTCAGAGAAGAAGGTGAGCCTTTGTGACGCGTGAGGAATCTTTCGTGGAACCTCACACCTCTCCAACATGACGTAGCCCCCTTCACAAAGTTGGTGAACACGGGAATACATCTTCGTCTCCGCGTGCCTCGGTTATCTCTATATCTGAGCTTACTTTCCTTGTGATACCCATCGAGCTTGAAGTACTTATATCTTGCTTATCACTTTTGGTATATTTATCTTGTGCTATCTTGCTTAGCTTAATTTGTTGTTGGTGCACTTAGTTGAGCCTAGTGTATTTAGGTTTTGTGCTTATAAAATAAACGTTATTTTAATTCCGCATTCTATCAAGCCAAAAACGTAATAGTTTTGAAATTGCCTATTCACCCCCCCCCCCCCTCTAGGTGATATCTCTATCCTTTCAATTGGTATCAGAGCAAGGTCTCTCCTTGTTTAGGCTTCACCGCCTAGAGTGTAAAGATGTCGGCTAGGAGTATAGTGCACAATGACACAATTATCTTTGATGGCACAAATTATGCTTTGTGGAGAAATTGCTTGATTTGTAATCTTAGGACCTTGTGTCCAAATATTGAGCGATTTCTAGGTGTAGGTTTTTCTCCTCCAATGGATCCTCAAAATCTATCTTTAGCGGATGAGAAAAATTTACATCTCGAAGCTCACGTATCTAATGAGATTATTTTCTCTTTGAGCCCCACAATTAATTTGTTCTTGAAGATTGTAAAGCGCAAGTCGTCTCATGAGAAGTGGACCAAGCTTAAAGAAAGATTTGGTGGTTCCATCTCTAATATTGTCGGTGGGTTCTCCGAGGAGATCTCTTTTCCTTCACATCATGAAGAGCTCCAAGTTGCTTCCACCTTCGGCCGCGATGAGTTTTCATCCTCACCCACTTCACCAACGTGTGGCAAGACACAAGGTAAATATACGGTGAGTGGTGTTGGGAATTGCAATGTTCATATTGTGCTCGCTAATGATGATCCTTCATGTCTATCCCATTGCAATGTTTCTTCTTTGGACTTAAGAACTTCTTGCAACAATAATGCTATATCCCCTTTTGTTGCTAGTCCTTGTATATCATCTAGAAATTATTTGAATACTAGTGTAGATGATATGCTTTATTTGCCTTGTTCCCATGAACAAAATGCTTCAATTTTCTCTAGTTGTTTATCTAACAATGTAGAGGAAATCAAACATTCTATGGAGCAAGACATGATCATGAATGAAGATTCAATAATATCCTCATCTTCTTCCTCTCGTGCTCACATGTGCCTTATGGCAAGAGGAACAAAGGTATCTCCTACTTTGGATCCCAATATATCTTCTAAAGATAATAGCAATGATAATGATGATAGTGATGATGACATTGATGAGGATACTAGTGCTCTCTTGCTTGAGTTGACTTTTTTGTGTACCTCTCTTCGTGGTAATAATAAGGCCGTTATTTGTCTCAAACACGTTATGGACACCATAACTAAACAAATGGGAACCATAGAGGAGTTGGATTTCCAACTTGATGATGGGAGTCGGAGATTTAATCTCCTTAAGCAAGAGCTTGCCGAGGAGAAGCACACTAATTGTCTCCTCACACAAAAAATTGAATCTTATGAGCTTGAAAAGGAAAATTCCATTAATGATGCTTGTGCTAATAACTCTACTTCTTGTGAAGCATCTACCCTAAAGGAGAACGTTGAACTAAGGGCTCAACTTGAGTTGCTAACTAGCAAGTATAGGAAATTGGAAGAAAGTCATGAAAAGCTCCCGGGCTCTAATAATGATCTTCTAATCTCCCATGATGGGATAATGTTAGCTCGTGAGGCAAGTATTAAAAAGGTAACATCTTATGAGCCTCTTTTGGACATTAGCATAAGTTCTACTCAAAATGCTATTTTGCCATGTGCTAGTCCTAGTAATCCATCTAGCCATACTATTGATAAACCTTATGTTGGATCACTTGCTTTGCCTTGTTGCTCTAACAATGAAGCTTCTACTTCCTCTAGTACTTGTATTTCTACTAACCATGTATAGGAAATCAAAGAGCTCAAGGCCCAAGTCACTTCCTTGAGGAATGACTTGGAAAAGAGTCATGAAGGGAAATCCACACTCGATAATATTTTGAGTGTGCAAAAATCCCCTAATGATAAATGTGGACTTGGATTCAAATCCAGTAACAAGAACAAGTCCAAGAGAAACAATAAGAAGGGCCAAAACCAAGTCAAGAATTCGGCCAAGATTATTTGCTTCAAGTGCAAGGTTGAAGGACATCATGTAAGATCTTGTCCATTGAAGAAAAAGCACTTGAGTGAGAAGCAACAAGGGAAGCGGCCACAAGTAAAAGGTCAAGGCCAAGTTGAAGTTAGGCCACTTCCGAAGAAGAATCAAGATAATGCTCCCCAAGCCAAGAAATCAAGAAAGAAGAGAAAGGGGAGCACTTGTTGCTACATATGTCGTGTGAAGGGGCACTTTGCCTCTTCATGTTCAAACGGTACCTTATCTAACCCTATCATTATTGATGATGATTATTCTCTTAGGAAGGATAAGGATGGCAATATGTTTGCCAAGTTTGTTGGAACTCAAAGTGGTGTCAAGAAAAGAACCATTTGGGTTGCCAAGCCTATTATGACTAACCTCTTAGGACCCAACTTGGTTTGGGACCAACAAGCTCAAACTTGATCAATAGGTGTTTATGGAGGGCATTGGAGACTTGGCTAACTCATGAAGAATTAAGGGATCTTCATATATTATATTTGATCAAGACAAGTCATAAGGATTATCATTTCCCTATCTTATATCCAATGTGCCTCTTCGCGGTAACTTGTACTTAACTCATTTATTTTGTAAGTTACTTGCCCCCTTTACATGTTTTGGTTTTGTACCAAGTATGTGTTTGTATTTGGTGTGCCTCATGCTTGATTATTTTGTGTATTCAAGTATGTATAGGTGTTTGGCACGTCATTTACTCGTGTGTTTTGCTTGGAGCATCTAATGCATCTTGATGATATCTTATTTGGCTCTTTTCGAGTGGTTAATGGAACATACCATTTTGGGGGAGTGAAATTGAAAGGATCGTATGGGCACCTAGAGGGGGGTGAATAGGTGCTACTTCAAATTTTATTCTTTTTCAAATTAGGGTTTGACAAGAAAGGTAAATTCTCTAGATTATGCAACTATGGTGAATTTACCTATATGTCAACCAAGCAATGACTATTACACCACTAAGCAAGAACAATTAGGTAAAGTGCGGTAAAGGATAGAAGTAACCAAAGGAGTGGACGCGGAGACACAAGGATTTGTTTCCCGTAGTTCCTTCCTTTTGAGGGGAAGTACGTCTACGTTTGGAGAGGGGGTGGTTTCAAACCACCAACGCCACGAGAGGCCTCCCTTGTTCTCCGATGAACCTCACCCCAACGGGCTCGATCCACCTTCCACTATATCGACAACCTTCGAGGTGGAAGCCGGCACCTTTACAACAAGTTCGGGGCACACATTCACAACTTAATTGGAGGCTCCCAAATGCAAGCAAGCTGTCAAGACAAATCAAAGACAATCTTGTAAGAACCAAATCAAAGTTAGGGTTTCCAATGAAACGCTAGAGCTTGGGGGCCCTCAAGTGAATGAGGGGGAAATGGAGATCTCTCTTGGTGAATATGTAGATCAAGTCCTCCTCCTTCGATTCTCCAAAGATCAATGACTTTGGATGGTTGGATGAAGAGATCTTGTAGATATGGTGGCTCTAATGGGGTTGGTGTTCTTGAGCAGCTCGAGCAACTGGAGGAAGAAGATAAGGGTCCCTTTTTATAGGCAGCCCCCTCCACTAATCGTTTTCTGACCGTTGTAGAAAAGTCAGACCGGAGACTCCGGTCTACATCGGAGACTCCGGCCAATCTCCGGACCAGCCTCCAGACCGCCCATCTGAATGACCCAGAACAATCCTCACCCAGCAACACCGGAGACTCCGGTCTTCCAACACCGGAGACTTCGGACTGAACAAGGTCCGGAGACTCCTAAGTATCCTCCGGTGCAAGCTCCGGACCCCTAGTCAGAATGTCCCAGCCCAGATCCTGAAGACCCCACCGGAGTCAAGTCCGGAAACTCCGGACCACATCGGAGACGCCGGTCCTGGCAGACCGGAGACTCCGGTCTGGAGTTTCCAGAAATGTGTCAAATGAATGTGGACTTTTCCCAAGTGTGAGGGTGCTTTTCACTTATCATAATATCAACTTGTGGACAGTGACAAACTGTAAAATGATCTACTTGTTGTTACCGAACACCAAAAGTGATTATGACAATAAATGCCCTTTCAATCTCCCCCTTTTTGGTGTTCGATGACAACAAGTGATTTGCATGGAATAAAGTATATATGGGACTCCTCCTGACTATGTGCAACAAGATAATTAAGTAAATCATGCAAGATACATTGTATCACACATAAATCTCACATGAGTTGTAATAGATGGTGCACACAAGCACATAGTCATAGTCACACACATGAACAGCAAATAACACACATAAAGTTCAAGTTCGAATATGGAAGATAAAAGGCAAATAAAGGCAGATAGTCGCAAATCCCAAATCCCTAGCCCATGCAAACCGATGAGAATGTCTTCTCCCCCTTTGGCATCGAAATGCCAAAAAAGGAAAAAGACCTACACTAGCGCCCCAATAGCTTAGTAGTCATCGTCATCCTCGCCATACTCATCATCCTCCTGGTCATCATCATCCTGATCATAGTCATCATCATCGTCTTCAGGGACAGCAGGCCCTTTGCCGTGAGGGCGAGAAGAGGAAGTACCCTGGTACCCAAACCCAGAGGTGACATCAGCAAACGTCTTCCAATCCACCAGACTATCCTGTTGGGCATTCCATGCCCCAAATGAGAGTGTATGATCAGACTCTGTGGACTGCTGAGCCCCATGCTCATCATTGTATTCATCCTCACCTTCCTCATTATCCTTAGCACCCTATTCCTTGATCTCTTTGAGAAGCTTCTCAATGCGGCGGTTGCTTTGGTAGGATGCATGATGCTGCCTATGGATGTCGACGTTCATGCAACAAAGGGTCCTCTCCCAAAAGCTGGCCTTCTTGACCCACTCATGCACATAGTCTCGAGTCATAGTAGGCATAGGGGCATTGGAGGCATTCTTCCTCCGAACTCTAGGTGGGGAGGGAGCCCTCTCCGTCTCAATCTCCTCATCATCATCCCCATAGCGACGCCTTGGAGCAGGTCCCATACGCCCCTTCTGCTGCAATGTGACCAGAGTGTGCTTAGTGAGGTGTGGTGGTATGCCAAGTGGAGAATCATGCTCCTGAGAGTTGATGAGCCTCATAACCAAGGGTGCATAGGGAGGGGATTTCTTGTAAAGAATGGCATGGAACATCTCCTCGAAAATAAAGTCCATCACATCAATAGGTGCAGCATCAGCATCAGGTCTAGCATTGAAGGTCCGGTGAGTATGGTACAAGAGGTTGACAAGCCCACCCATCATCATTTCCAGCACTTGGTGCAATAGTGTGATGGAAGATCCTCAGCATAAGGTTGTAGAGGGTCTTGAATCCCTTGGAACTCCCCACAACGCCATCATCATACAGAGGTGCCAGCTTCAACTTGTTCTCACCCAAAGCTGTAGAGTGCATGCGCAACCCCACATGAGTGGATACACCCTGAAAGGTCTCAAAGATGATGTTGGCAAAGTCATGAAATGTAGATGTGCAGCGAGTGGTACCAGACATCCACACCATGGTCCTGTCAAGATCAGACCCAAACACAACGGTGGCATAAAACTGTTGTACAAGGTGAATATTGTAGTCTTCACGCAGCTCCATCAAGTTGTACAGTCCCAGCTTCTCACAGATCCACAAAGCATCATTGAAGTAGGGGCTGAGGCGCATTTTCTCAACACTCATGAACTTCTGAGGGCAGACAGGTGATTTGGTGAGTACACCATACACATCCTTCATGAACACAGCATGTTCTTTCCTCCAGTAACGAGGGTCCTCACTGGTACGAGGCATCGCATAGAAATCTGTCTTTCTCAGCTCACGGTAGTCCTCTTTAGACATTTTGGCTAAGGACTGAAGGTTGTCATACTTGGCCCTCTTGGCACGGTCCTCCCGTTCAGCCCTCTCCTGATCCCTCTTCAAGTAAGCTGCATCATTTTGGCCCTCTTGGATGGAGGCACGATGAATTGACCCCGAGCTTCATCATAGCGAGGATTGCCCCTTTAGGACTTGGCCTTGGTACGACGATGACGACTAGAACCATCACCTGTGAACAATAGTGAGGGAGATAGCATGGAGATGAGTATATATGCCCCAGAAATGTGGTACAAGAGCTTTGATGCATTTCTGGTCTGTTTTGATTCGCCCAACACCGGAGTCTCCGCAGCTCATACCGGAGTCTCCGACTCAGACCGGAGTCTCCGGTCCTGGGGACCGGAGTCTCCGGACTTGGGTCCGGAATCTCCGGTCAGGAGGCTCGGGCATGAGATAGGGAGATGCCTGTGGTGGTGAATCTAGCAGATCAGGCAATGCAACAAGGCTAAAGTACTGAAGTGCACGCAATCAAGTGATTCCAATGGACAAATCAGCACCAATCCTCAAAAACACATCTAGGGATGAACCCTAGGAGAAAAAATAGAGGGGAGGTACCAGATCTGTCCATGGGATCAATTCCTCCGGTGGGAATGACCCAATGGAGGAGGGAAGATTGGTCGGCGGCACGGCGGATCCCGGGGGCTTCTTGACCTCTGGGGAGGATTTTTGGAAGAGGAGGCGACGGGTTTGGAGGTAGGGGACGGGGTGTAGAATGAGGAACTATTGTACCAGTTCACCCCACCCCCCCTCCTTCTTTAAGTGATAGAAATCGTCTGGACATACACCGGTCTACACCGGAGACTCAGGTACATACACCGGAGACTCCGGTCCTCCTTGACCAAAAGTTCCAGGAAAGGTGTTTTAGGGACATAT
This sequence comes from Avena sativa, assembly GCA_916181665.1. Classification (NCBI taxonomy): domain Eukaryota; kingdom Viridiplantae; phylum Streptophyta; class Magnoliopsida; order Poales; family Poaceae; genus Avena; species Avena sativa. The sequence goes on along the minus strand of OV702298.1, from coordinate 52,619,889 downwards.
ATGAGAGATAGACAGTTTTTAAAATAGGGATAGAGCTTGGGTTGAGACATCAAACTGTGAAGAACCAACAAGAGCCATAGGAATTCACAAAAATATTTAGAAAAGCTCCAAGAGACTAGAATCAAGCAAATGACAAACATGAGTAAATACCAACCTCTCGAATGAGAGAGGGCGGTGGCCTAGGCCACCATATTTGAGTATACTTGGCTTGGCACCACGAAGATATATCTTGGGTCCATTACCAAAACTCATCATTAAGCTCACATATCACTAAATGATATTAAGAGGAATGATTTTGATTGCTTTGGGCATAATGGGGGGAGGGATGGTCCAATCAATTAGGACTGCACTCCCCCTATATCCATGCCTACACCTAAACCAAATATGAGTTGAAACATAGGTGAGAGTGCAAGAAAATCAAGTCAAGCTCCTTGAATCTACGACATTTAGTTCATTCCTCAAGTAGCAAAACCTTGCTTCATCAAGTGGCTTTGTGAAGATATCGGCAAGTTGATCTTTGGTTGATACATATGATAGATCAATATCACCTCGAGCAACATGATCTCTAATTAAGTGATGGAGAATCTCAATATGCTTTGTCCTTGTGTGATCTACCGGGTTGTAAGCAATCTTGATGGCACTTTCATTGTCACATAGAAGAGGCACTTTGTCACAATGGACAATGTATTCCTTTAAAGTTTGCCTCATCCATATAAATTGGGTGCAAGCACTAGCAGCTGCCACATACTCGGCTTCGGCGGTGGAGAGAGATATACAATTTTTCTTCTTGGAAGACCAACATACCAAGGACCTACCAAGGAATTGGCAATCCCCGGATGTTGATTTTATATCATCCTTGTCCCCCGCCCAATCCGAGTCCGTGTATCCACAAAGAGCAAATGTTGAGCCTCGAGGATACCAAAGACCATAAAATGGGGTATGAACTAAATATCGAAAGATTCTCTTGACTGCCATTAAATGGCTTTCCTTAGGAGCCGCTTGATATCTTGCACACACACCTACACTCAACACAATATCGGGTCTAGATGCACAAAGGTAAAGCAAAGAACCAATCATGGACTGGTATACCTTTTGATCCACATCTTTACCATTTGAATTTTGTTCTAGATGGGTCTTTGTAGCCATGGGAGTAGGTGCTCCATTTAAATCTTGCATTTTGAATCTCTTGAGCATATCATGAGTATACTTGGCTTGATTGAAGAATGTCCCTCCTCTAACTTGCTTGATCTCAAAGCCAATAAATACTCTCAACTCTCCCATCAAAGACATTCGGAACCTACTAGTCATAAGCTTTGAGAATTCATCATTAAAAGCTTTGTTAGATGAGCCAAAGATAATATCATCAACATATATTTGGCATACAAAAAGCTCCCCATTGACTTTCTTAGTAAAAAGAGTGGGATCGATTTTCCCAACCTCAAATCCACGGTCAAATAATAACTCTCTAAGGTGCTCATACCACGTGCGTGGGGCTTGCTTGAGCCCATAGAGCGCCTTATCAAGTTTGTAGACATGGTTTGGGAAGTTGGGGTCCTCAAATCCGGGGGGTTGCTTAACATATACCAATTCATTTAATGGGCCATAAAGAAATGCACTTTCTACATCCATTTGTTGTAACTTGAAGTTATGATGTGCCGCATAAGCAAGAAGGATACAGATGGACTCAAGGCGAGCCATGGGTAAATAAGTTTCTCCATAGTCAATGCCTTCAATTTGAGAAAACCCTTGTGCAACCAATCTAGCCTTGTTTCTTACTATGATTCCATGCTCATCTTGCTTGTTCTTAAATATCCACTTTGTTCCAATAACATTGCGGCAATCCTTTGGCTTTTCCACTAACTTCCATTCTTTGTTTCTCTCAAAGTTGTTGAGTTCTTTGTGCATAGCTTCTAACCAATCCGAATCTTCAAGAGCTTCCCACACTTTCTTTGGTTCAATCATGGATATGTGTGCTTGGTGTTCACTGAACCTCTTCAATTGTGCTCTTGTGGAAATACCTTTCCTTAGATCACCAACTACATTTTGTAGAGAGTGATCTCTTAATTCCAACATTCTTTCCTTTCTAGCTCCGCGACAAGCGTGGATCTCCGTGTTGTTTCTTGGGGGACCCTCTTCATCATTTTGATCCTCGTCTTGACCATTAACTTGACCTTGATCATCATTGGAATCATCCTATTCATCTAGAGGCAAAGATTGACCTTGGTCATGATCAAGTGCTCTTCTAGCATCAATTTGAGCTTGTTTCAAAGAAGTTTGTATGGATCTTCCTTGAGCAATTGCCTTGGAACCACTTGACACCCGGGCGAAAGAATCAAGCTCCCCTTGACTAGAGTTGTCACTATGATCATCGTGTTGAGGGTCTACATCTTGTCTTTGGCTTGAGTCATTGTCCTCCTCGATGGATGGAGCTTGTTGATGTTGTGAAGATGAGGGCTCCACTTGTGTGGAGCATAGTTCTTCTAGATCCTCCATAAGGCGTTCCTCAATGGGGCAGATATATCCCACACCCATTCTTCCTATGGCATCCTGAGGCATTTCATCATCTGCATCACAAGCATCAACACGCGCCCCTTGGGGACCATCATATTCTTCGAAGCTCACACTACAAGATTCTATGACGGCTCCGGAGAGCTTATCATAGATTCTATAAGTGTGAGATTCGAGACCATAGCCAACAAAAATACCCTCTAATGCTTTATACTCGAATTTGGACAAACGAACACCTTTTATGAGATAGAAGCACTTACAACCAAACACCCGGAAGTAAGATATGTTGGGCTTGTTACCGGTAAGTATTTCATATGGAGTCTTGTTTATTTCTTTGCGGAGGGAGAGTCGGTTTGAAGCATGACATGCAGTGGAGATGGCTTCGGCCCAAAAGTTATATGGAGATTTAAACTCTGCCAACATGGTCCTAGCCATCTCAATAAGAGTGCGGTTCTTCCTTTCGGCCACACCATTTTGTTGAGGGGTGTATGCAGCGGAATATTGATGTTTAATCCCCTCATCACTAAGAAAATCATTCAAGGTGTAGTTCTTGAACTCGGTGCCGTTGTCACTTCTTATGATCAATACGGGAAGATTGTATTGACGTTGAACCATGTTGATGAAGTCGATGAACGTCTTTTGGGTCTCACTCTTAAACTTGAAGAAATATACCCATGAGTATCTTGAAAAGTCATCAACGATCACCAAGCAATATTTCTTCCCTCCAAGACTTGCATGAGATGGAGGACCAAAGAGGTCCACATGGAGAAGCTCCAAAATCTTGGTGGACTTGATGCGGTTCTTAGGCTTGTGAGGAGCATCATGCATCTTCCCTAGAACACATGACCTGCAAACACGATCTTTGGCAAAGGAAACATTTTCTTTTAGTCCAAATATGGCCCTCCTTGTGGAGACCTTGCAAAGTTCTCATATTGACATGGGCTAGTCGGCGATGCCATAGCCAACCCACATCGGACCTGTAGTGGCTTGCCCCGAAAAGTCCACCACATACAAGTTGAAAGAACATTTTATAATCCCTAGTGTTTTGTGTGTTAGATAACAATATCAAGGATTATTTAATGTGTGTTGAAGTGTTGCAGCTCTCTTTGAGAAAAAGGGAATAGGATTCTGCCTTTGGGGGGCGGATAATCCGCCCCTCCCTCTTCCCAAGCAGGCGCAAGCCCCAGAAGGGGGGCGGAGTTTTTGCCGGATTTTCTGGCCCCGCCGGATAATCCGCCCCTCAGGGGGGCCGGATAGTCCGCCCCCCCTGCTCTTTGCCAAGGCGCAAGCCCCAGAGAGGGCCGGAGTGTTGGCAGGACTTTCTAGTCGGACCGGATAATCCGCCCCTGGAGGGGGCCGGATTATCCGCCCCCCAAGATCTTCACCAAGTTTCGCAGGCGCCAGCCCCAGAGAGGGGGCGGAGTTTCCCCCGGAGAATCCGCCCTTGGGGCGGAGTTTTCCCAGGGGGCGGATAATCCGCCCCCAAAGTTGTGCAACGGCCAGATCTGGGGAGGGGGTATTTAAGCCAGCCTTCCCCCTCCTGCCAGAATGCTTGATTCATTCGAAAAAGACCAGATCAGATCTGAAAGCTTCATCCAAGAGAGCTCCACCTAGATCCACCCAAAGGCCCCATCCCTTGGGGAATCGAAGGAGGAGAACTCGATCTTCATCATCAGCAATCAAGCGCTTCATCTCCTCTCCATTCATTTGGAGAACCACCGATCTAGTATTTCTTGCGAATACCTAGATCCTTGTTTTTGTTTATATTGATAAACCTTGTTCTTGTGGCAGCTTGTTGTCATCTCGGGAGCCCCCAATTCGGTTGTGGGTGTGTGCCCCGATAGTGTTGTAAAAGGCACCGGTTCCCGCCTCGAAGGGATCCAATAGTGGAGAAGGTGGATCAGGCCTCTCGTGGCGAGATCCATCGGAGAATAGGGTGAGGCCTATTGTGGCGTGGTGGTCTTATAACCGCCCACCCCTCCAACGCAGATGTACTTCCCTTAACAAGGAAGGAACTGCGGTAAAACAAATCCTTGTGTCTCCGCGTGCTCCACTACGGTTTCCTCGCTCCTTTTTTTACGTGCTTAGTAGTTAGGGTTGCATATAGGGAAATTCTCGTAGTTGCATATCTAGAGAATTTACTTTGTGTCAAGCCTAAAATTGAAAAAGTATTAATAATTGGTTAGCACCTATTCACCCCCCCTCTAGGTGCCCAAACGATCCATTTCAATTGGTATCAGAGCCTCGGCTCTTATTTCGGGCTTAACCGCCTAAGAGAAGTATGGGTTCCAAGGTAGATGGGAGTGATGCTCCAGAGGTAGTCACCATGAATGATCTCAAGACGTTGGAAACAACCTTGGTGAGTTCAATGGAGGATAAGATGGAAGAGATGTGTCAATTGATAATGCGTCTCTCCACATCCGCAACATCACCTCCATCTAACTCTGAGGATACCACTCCGCAATCCAAGGAAACGGGTAAAACTGTTTCTAAAGATAACGAAGTGGTTGGTGATGACACTAGCAAGAGCTCCTCGTCGAAAAAGGATAGCGGTAAGGATGGATACAATGAGGTTTCTCATGTGTATTCCCCTGATCCACCTATTCCTCACCCACATATACATAATAGGGGTGATCCACCCAAACTTTGTGCATCTACTTTTACTCAATGGCAATTTTTGATGAAATCTCATGTGTGTAGTTCCTCCATAGAGTTGTGGAAGATCATCGAAAATGGTCTTCATGTTGGAAACCCCAACAATCTCACAAGAAGAGAAGTGGTCGATAGCCAACTCAACGCTACAGCTCTACACATGATACAGCTTGGTGTGGGTGACAAAGATATGCCACACATTCATCATCTTAGTACAGCGAAGGAAGCTTGGGATGCTCTCACCGAGCTCTTCATCGGAAATGAAAGTATGAAGAGGAATAGATATGATGCATTGAGCAACGAAGCTGAAGGATTCTATATATTGGATGGAGAAGACCATGAAGACATGTATAGGAGGCTTAAGGCTATAGCCACAAACTTCAGAAATCATGGTGCCGCTCATGTTGATGATGCATGGATCAAGCGCAAATATGTCAGTGCACTTATGCCGTTTGAGCCCACAGATTTGAAAAGTCTCCAAGGTAGGCATAACTATCACCTCATGACATCCAATGAGGTAATGCAAGAAATGGCCGCCTTCAAAGTGGCTGCCAAGAATTCCGAAGATGCTCGTGCTCGAGCTATGGGGATGCAAAAAGGGGTCAACGTGGCCTTGAAGACTAGTGTGATTGATCATGATGAATATGCCCTAGAAGGTCTGGACTGTCCTGAGGATATAAAAAGGATTCATGGACAATACTTGGCTCTTTATGCTAGAAACTTCTAGAAAGATCTAGCCAAGGCTAAAGCTGAACTTGAACGCAAGAGTGGAGCATATGGAAGAAAAGAAAATGGTCCCAAGCTGAGAACTTGTTTCAACTGTGGTGACCGGCTGCACTTCGTAGATGAGTGTCCATATAAAAGTAGGGAGGATAATGGAGGAAGACTCATTTTCAAGGACAAATCAAAAGCTCCACGTAAGAAACAGTTTGTAAAGAAGAATGCTCCTTTCAAGAAGTAACCAAAGATTGTTCTAGTGGCTCAAGAAGAATATTCATCGGGGAGTGAAGATGAGGACAAGGACGATAGCTCTCAAGAGGTGGCTGCTATAGCCACCACATCTACATCAACAACTCTCTTCGACTCTCCTAACGAAAACATCATCAACAAGAATGCTACTTGCCTCATGGCAAGAAGCTCCAAGGTAACTTCTTCTAACTCTTCTTTTCCTAAGGCTATGATTGACATGGATGATCCTACTAGTCTTAAGGTTAAAGAAGAGATTATTGCTTTGGATTATTTCTACACTAACTTGCAAGGTGAGCACAAAGTTCGTTTTGAAGCTCTTATGGATCAGCTGGCCCAAAACAAAGCTCTCCTTGAGGAAAAGGGCAGAATTGAAAGGGAGGATGCAATGGAAATTGCATCCTTAAAAAATGCACTTGAAGAGGAGGAAGAGGCTCAGGTCTCTCTTGAAGAGAGGCTTGAGTCTATTGAAGAGTCACATGATGAAATTGTGACTGAACTTGTTAAGGAACGTGACAATGCTGTCACCAAAGCAAAGAAGTTAAAGAAGGAAAGGATTGACTTTGGGGCTGCTCATGATAGACTCTCCGAGGAATTGGAGAAACTTGACAATGCTCACAAGGCGTTGAAAAACGATTTCTCTATTCTCAATGAGTCACATGATCAGCTTCAAAGTCGATTGGCCAAATATGATACTCCTAGCTTGTCCAACTCAACATATAGTAACAAGGAAAATGCTAGTGTGGAAAAAGAAGTGATCAAGGACATCACTACCAAGGACAAAGGTGTGCTTGATGAAGTCCTTGGAAAGCAAAGGTCAAATCATGGTAAAGAGGGACTTGGGGGTATGTCACCAAGTCCAAGAAGAAGAAAACCAAGAAGAACAAGACCAAGAATGTGCAATCAAAGATAAGCACCGCTGAGAAGAATTTAACAAAAGACAAGACTAATAATATTGGTTTTGCAGGGTCTCACAATCCGAATTATGAACTCTTTTGTGATGACTATGGTGATGTTTATGCTTATTATGTCGGTCCCTTTGATGAATATATTGCTTGGTCTATTTGGGTCCCAAAGACCCTTGTTACTAACATGAAAGGACCCATTGAAAAATGGGTACCTAAAACCAAGAAGTAATTTTCTTGCAGGGCTATGCTTCCGGTGGGTCGAAATGGGTGCTGGATAGTGGCTACACTAGTCATATGACCGGAAGCAAGGAGATCATCACGGAGATGCGTCCAAATCATGATAATATCACAGTCTCCTATGGTGATAAGTCTAAATCTCAGGTATTGGGTCTTGGCAAGGTTGTGGTTGCCCACGATATCTCTCTCGTGGACGTCATGCTTGTTGAGACCCTCGGTTACAACCTTCTTTCTATTCGTGCCCTTGGCAAGATGGGTTTTGCTGTTTTTATCGATGATGATTTGGTGGTACTCTTGTGGAGCAAGTCTCTAAAGGTCGCTTTCATTGGATACGTCGAAAATGACCTATATGTGGTGGACTTCTCGAGGAAAACCACTTCGGGTCCGATGTGTCTATTCGGAAAGGCCGACGTGGGATGGCTATGGCATCGTCGTTTAGCTCATGTCAACATGAGAACTTTGCAAAGTCTCCAGAAGGGTGGCCACATCCTTGGACTAAAAGACAATGTCTCTTTTGCCAAAGATCGTGTTTGCAGGGCTTGTGTAGAAGGAAAAATGCATGACTCTCCCCACAAGAGGAAGACTATTGTGTCATCAAAGAGGATCTTGGAATTACTTCATGTGGATTTATTTGGTCCTCCTTCTCATGCAAGTCTTGGTGGGAAGAAATATTGCTTGGTCATTGTCGATGATTACTCAAGATATACATGGGTATATTTCTTCAAGCTGAAAAGTGAGACTCAACAAACCATCATTGACTTTGCCAATGAAGTTCAACGTCAACACAATGTTCCTATCTTGGAAATTAGAAGTGACAATGGCTCCGAATTCAAGAACTACACTTTGAATGAGTTTCTAAGTGAAGAGGGGATTAGACATCAATATTACGTTGCGTACACCCCTCAACAAAATGGTGTAGCCGAGAGGAAGAACCAGACTTTGATGGATATGGCAAGATCTATGTTGGCTGAATTCAAGTCTCCTTATAATTTTTGGGCTGAAGCCATATCCACTGCTTGTCACTCATCAAACCGGCTCTACCTTCGAAAGATTTTGGACAAGACTCCATATGAAATACTTACCGGTAACAAGCCCAACATCTCCTACTTCAGGGTATTCGGGTGTAAGTGTTTCTTTCTTATTAAAGGTGTCCGTTTGTCAAAATTTGAGTCTAAGGCTTTAGAAGGTATTTTTGTTGGTTACGGTGCCGAATCCCACACTTATAGAGTCTACAACAAGCTCACTGGGATTGTTGTAGAATCTTGTAGTGTGGAGTTCGATGAAAATAACGGCTCCTTTGTAGGGCAAGTTGATGTTTGTGATGCAGATGTTGAAATACCCCAAGATGCCATAAGAAGAATGGGCGTGGGATTTTTCCGCCCCATTGAGGAACCCCTTGTGGCGGATCGGGAAGGACAATGCTCCACACATGTGGAGCCCTCATCTACACAAGATCAACAAGCTCCTACTATTGGAGAAATTCCTGCACCAACACCATAATCTGCTGAAGATCATCTGTCCCCTGGACAAGTTGGTAGTCCCAGGCCGGACTATCCGCCCCCTACAAGGGGCAAACAATCCGCCCCTGGCACTCCAACTCGTTCCAGAGGATCCGGAGGAGAAGCCAACAACTCTGAATCTCCCAGGCCGGATTCTCCGGCCCTCGAGGGCAGATTATCCGGCCCTGGGTCTCCAACTCCTGTCAGACTCTCTCAGGAAGAAGGCTCTGGTGCTTCACCTCCCAGGCCGGATAGTCCGTCCCCTCCAAGGGGCGGATTATCCGGCCCTGAAGAACAAACTCAGCAGCAATCTTCTGGTGTTAACGCAGACCAAGATCAAGGGCAGGGCAATAATCAAGACAAGGATACAAATACTGAATCAACTCCTTCTACAAACAGTAAGGACATTGAGGCTCGTCGCAAGGCTCGTGCTGATCGAAACCTTGAACTAAGAGGTCACACTCTTGACAAGGTTGTTGGTGATCTACGACGAAGGGTATCCACTAGAAGAGAACTTGCAAGATTCTGTGATCATCAAGCTCACATTTCCATGGTTGAACCGAAGAAGGTTTTTGATGCTCTTGAATACCCTGATTGGGTTGTTGCAATGCATGAAGAATTAAATAACTTCGAACGCAACAAAGTTTGGAAGCTCGTAGAGAAACCAAAGGATTGCCGCAATGTTATCGACACCAAGTGGATCTTCAAGAACAAACAAGATGAAAATGGCATTGTTGTGAGGAATAAAGCACGACTCGTGGCTCAAGGATTCTCTCAAGTGGAAGGAATTGATTTTGGCGAGACTTATGCTCCTGTGGCTCGTCTTGAGTCCATCCGTATCCTTCTTGCATATGCAGCCCATCATAATTTCAAATTACAACAAATGGATGTTAAGAGCGCTTTCCTTAATGGTCCTCTACATGAGTTAGTATACGTCAAGTAGCCCCCGGGGTTTGAGGACCCCAAATTTCCGAACCATGTCTACAAACTCGATAAGGCGCTCTATGGCCTTAAACAAGCCCCACGTGCGTGGTATGAGCACCTTAAAGAGCTTTTGCTAGACTGTGGATTCGAAGTTGGGCAAATCGATCCCACTCTTTTTACTAAGAAGGTTAATGGGGAGCTTTTTGTATGCCAACTTTATGTAGATGACATTATTTTTGGCTCTACTAACCAAGCTTTTAACGATGAATTTTCAAAGCTTATGACTGACAGGTTTGAGATGTCCATGATGGATGAGCTAAGGTTCTTTCTTGGATTTGAGATCAAATAACTTAGAGAGGGAACCTTTATTAATCAAGCTAAGTACATATAAGACATGCTCAAAAGGTTCAAGATGACGGATCTCAATGGCGTTGCTACCCCAATGCAAACAAAGTGTCATCTTGAGCTCAATCCCAAGGGTAAAGACGTGGATCAAAAGGTATACCGATCCATGATCGGATCTCTCCTTTACCTCTGCGCATCTAGGCCCGATATCGTGTTAAGTGTAGGAGTGTGTGCAAGGTACCAAGCTGCTCCTAAAGAAAGCCACTTAGTGGCGGTCAAGCGAATCTTCCGATATTTGGTTCATTCCCCAAATTTTGGGTTATGGTATCCCAAGGGTTCAAGTTTCTCTCTATGTGGTTACACTGATTCAGATTGGGCTGGTGACAAAGATGATCGAAAATCAACCTCTGGTGCATGTCAATTCTTGGGCAGGTCTCTAGTGTGTTGGTCATCAAAGAAACAGAATTGTATTTCACTTTCAACCGCCGAAGCTGAATATGTTGCTGCTGCAAGTGCTTCTACACAATTGTTATGGATGAGGAAAACTTTAAAGGAATATGGTGTCAATCGTGACAAAGTGCCTCTCTTATGCGACAATGAAAGTGCTATCAAAATTGCTTACAATCCCATGCAGCATACAAGAACAAAACATATAGAGATTCGCAACCACTTTATTCGGGATCATGTTGCTCGTGGTGATATTGCCCTATCCTTTGTGAGCACGAAGAACCAACTTGCTGATATTTTCACGAAGCCTCTTGATGAAGCAAGATTTTGTTATTTGAGGAATGAGCTAAATATCATAGATTCAAGGAGCTTGGCTTGACTACCCTTGCACACTCACTTGCTCTTATTCATGTATTTGGTTTAGATGCGGGCATAGACATAGGGGGAGTGTGGTCCTAATTGATTGGGCCAACCCTCCCCCCATAATGCCGAAAGCAAGTAAAATAATTTCCCTTAATATCATTTTGCGATATGTGGGTCATCGATGAGCATTGGTTTTGAACTCAAGATACATCTTCGTGGTGTCATGCCATGCGCTCCAACATGGTGGCTTCGGCCACCGCCCTCTTCCTCGAGAAGAGTTGGTTTCTCATGGGTCTCATTGGATTTTCTTGCATATCTCATGTTCTTATGGAAACACACTCAAATTTGGCTTTTGATTGATTTGATTCTTGCAAATTTGGGTGTGTAGTACCATCTCAGTTTGATGCTCTCAACCCAAGCCTTTCTCTCCCTCCTTGAACCATATATTCTTGCACACAAGTCCTCTAAAACACCATCGAGAGGTTTGCTAGGTTGCTCTGGCCTGAATCTGTAATTTACAGAATTTCAGGGGGGATTATCCGCCTTAAGTGGGGGGCGGATTATCCGCCCTGGGCGAAATCGGCCCCTTATAGGCTGGGTCGGGGAGGGCAGGCTCAAACAGAGCAGCCAGTCCTCCCCCAACCCTACCTCTGCCCCCAGCCGCCGTTGGAGCATCCGCCTCTCCCGGAGTCGATTCGACCACCGGATTCTCCGGGCTCTCCCCGGATCTTCTTCACCTCGCCTCCGGGTATATTCTCCTCCGCGATTTTCCTCCAATGAGTGAGGGTAACTCCCTCATCTCTCTCCTTTTGTATGGGATGCATTTTATTTGGTGGAAATCTCGTTGTAGAAGGTCCTTGGTGTTGTTCCTTACATGCTAGAATCAGTAGAATTGCAACCCTAGTACCCGATCTGTTTTGCCATAGTAGATCTGAGCCAATCCAGAAAATTTCTGCGGGGGGCGGATTATCCGCCCCTGCCAGGGCCGGATAATCGGCCTGGAGATTAAAATCCGGTCTGTTTTGGTCCTGCTTCTGCAAATACACATCATTGGTTATGGGTTGCATTGCTACTCTTTATCCATGTTTTTCTCCTGGACTTGTGTGTATGCTTATCTCCATGCTATCCCTCTAATGCTTTTCACAGGTGGTTCCAAGCCGACCAAGACCTTCGCCCGTCGTTCCCGTGCCCGTTATCTCAAGCCTACTGCAGAAGGGAAGTTCATTGACGAGACCGAGGTCAGCAGAGCAGCAAGAGAGGCTGAACGGATGGCAGAGTCAAGTAAGAAAACTAAGAGGACCGCATCTCGCAAGGGCAAACAGTCTCAGCCCAATTACAAGGCTATGGATAGTCTTCAGTATGCCACCATTCGCCAGACTGATTATTATGATGAGGCTGACAGTGATGGTCCCCCCGAGGACTCTATGTTTTGGAATTCCCACTTTCGGGCTATTCATGATGATGTCTATGCTAGTCTCAAGCTTCGCCCCATGCGTCCCATCAATTTGACTGAGGCTCAATCCAAGACAAGGCTCATTGAGGCACTAGATGTGACCAACAAGATGGGGCTGCACCACCTCATGACTATCCAATGCAACTATGATTCCTCTGTGGTGTGGCGGTTCTTCTCAACTCTGGTGATTTGCGGTGATGAGCGCCGTATTATGAAGTGGATGACAGGGACCACCATGATTCAGTCGGACTTTAGCACCTTTGGGCAGGTTCTTGGTTATGCATTCCATGGCCGTGCCACTCCTTCGGGCCACCGTATCATTTCTCCTCTGAAGCCATCCAAGGATACTGCACTTGCTCCTTGCCTTTCCTCTGATGGTGTTGCTGGTACTTTCGCTGGTCTCTCTCCCTTGTATGCATCCCTTGTTGGCATATTTAGGGACTGCATCGCTCCTAGTGGTGGCAACAATGACAGGATCCGTGGCCACCTGGTTCCACTTCTTGCTTTTGCTCACGAGTGTGCCACTAACTCTGGATCAGCCACAGGTTACAAACTGGATGTCATGGACTATATTTATTATGAGATGACGGATGCTATGATCAACAAGCTCTCTATTCCTTATGCTCCTTTCATAATGATGCTTGTCAAGCATATGTTGCCACATGAGGATTTTGGCACTCCTTTGGATGGAATTCACAAGCCCAAGAAAATCTACAACAAGGCTCAGAAGACACATCACCCTTCCACTGCCCCGGAGTCCTTCATGCGTGATGCTCGGGCTAGTGGTCGTCATTCCACGGTGTCCCCAATGGCACGTGAGGTTAAGCAGCTCACTTGGTTCCAGCGGCACATTCTTTGCATGGGCATTGACACTCACAAGGGCCAATATGAGGCTTACCGCCGGGATCATGAGAGGAATCACACGCAGCAGCTTATTCTCCACCATGTCTCAGGTGCCACTTGCCATCCACCTCCTCCCACTGCTCCGGATCCGTATGCTCAGTGGAACACCTCAGGGATAAACTATGGCGAGCTTGAGAGTTGCCTCTTTCCTCCTCCACCGAGGGCACCCACTCCTCCAGCTGATGACGATGATGATGAGTATGATGAAGAGGAAGGGGACGGGAATGACTACGACGAGGATGAGGAGGAGTGATCTTCAGGGGCGTTAGCATCGCTCTTCTTCCTTTTTGGCATTTCGATGCCAAAGGGGGAGAAGTAGTTCTATTAGGTCTCGTGGATTTGCAAGGGTCGGGCGCAAGCATCTTTCTTTCAGTCATTTTTATTTGCTTGCTTGTGCCTTTTTAGCGTGAACTCATTTGCTATTTGTGTTTGATTATGTAAGACTTTGTCGTGTTTCACTAAGTTTGGTACGCTGTGTGGTATTCATGGATTTCTGGATCTATCTATTGTGGATCTCATGGAATTCTGGATTTATCTATGGAGGCACATTTGATGGCATATGGAATCATGGGCCTATCTAATGTATGCATCAATATTGCTGCTATGGTTGGGATGTGCTTGGAGGCTATCAAACAAACAACATTCTTTGGCTATATTCTCATCCCGGTGGTATGACCTTGTTTCCCAAACCACCTTGTTTTAATTATCTTTGTTATGGAAGTTGTGTTCTCTCTAGTGTGTGTATTTGTATTCAAATGCAAATTTTAAATATGCACACATCTAGGGGGAGCGTCTTTCATTATTTAAGGTGGCATTAGCCGGTTTCATTGCAAATCCTAATATTGTCAACTAACACCAAAAAGGGGGAGATTGAAAGAACATTTTATAATCCCTAGTGTTTTGTGTGTTAGATAACAATATCAAGGATTATTTAATGTGTGTTGAAGTGTAGCAGCTCTCTTTGAGAAAAAGGGAATAGGATTTTGCCTTTGCGGATAATCCGCCCCTCCCTCTTCCCAAGCAGGCGCAAGCCCCAGAAGGGGGGCAGAGTTTTTGCCGGATTTTCCGGCCCCGCCGGATAATCCGCCCCTCAGGGGGGCTGGATAGTCCGCCCTCCCTGCTCTTCGCCAAGGCGCAAGCCCCAGAGAGGGGGCGGAGTGTTGGACGGACTTTCCGGTCGGGCCGGATAATCCGCCCCTAGAGGGGGCCGGATTATCCGCCCCCCAAGATCTTCACCAAGTTTCGCAGGCGCCAGCCCCAGAGAGGGGGCGGAGTTTCCCCCGGAGAATCCGCCCTTGGGGCGGAGTTTTCCCAGGGGCGGATAATCCGCCCCAAGTGGGGGCAGATAATCCGCCCCCAAAGTTGTGCAACAGCCAGATCTGGGGAGGGGGTATTTAAGACAGCCTTCCCCCTCCTGCCAGAACGCTTGATTCATTCGAAAAAGACCAGATCAGATCTGAAAGCTTCATCCAAGAGAGCTCCACCTAGATCCACTCAAAGGCCCCATCCCTTGGGGAATCGAAGGAGGAGAACTCGATCTTCATCATCAGCAATCAAGCGCTTCATATCCTTTCCATTCATTTGGAGAACCACCGATCTAGTATTTTTTGCGAATACCTAGATCCTTGTTTTTGTTTATATTGATAAACCTTGTTCTTGTGGCAGCTTGTTGTCATCTCGGGAGCCCCCAATTCGGTTGTGGGTGTGTGCCCCGATAGTGTTGTAAAAGGCACCGGTTCCTGCCTCGAAGGGATCCAATAGTGGAGAAGGTGGATCAGGCCTCTCGTGGCGAGATCCATCGGAGAATAGGGTGAGGCCTATTGTGGCGTGGTGGTCTTAGAACCGCCCACCCCTCCAACGCAGATGTACTTCCCTTAACAAGGAAGGAACTGCGGTAAAACAAATCCCTGTGTCTCCGCGTGCTCCACTACGGTTTCCTCGCTCCTTTTTTTACGTGCTTAGTAGTTAGGGTTGCATATAGGGAAATTCTCGTAGTTGCATATCTAGAGAATTTACTTTGTGTCAAGCCTAAAATTGAAAAAGTATTAAAAATTGGTTAGCACCTATTCACCCCCCCTCTAGGTGCCCATACGATCCATTTCACAAGTCATGTTTGACGTACCCAACGAAAGCGACCTTGAGAGACTTGCTCCACATGAGGACCACAATATCATCATCAACAAAGACGGCAAAACCCATCTTTCCAAGAGCACGGACTGAAAGTAAATTGTATCCAAGGGTCTCAACAAGCATGACGTTCGCGAGTGTAATGTCGTGAGCAACCACAACCTTGCCGAAACCCATTACCTTAGACTTTGACTTGTCGGCATATGTCACGGTGATTTGATCATCATTTGGCTTTAAGTCGTTGACAATAGACGAGCTTCCGGTCATATGACTTGTGCAAACACTATCAAGCACCCACTTTGAATCCCCGGAAGCATATGTCTACAAAAGATTAAGCTAAAATTTTAGGTACCCATTTTTCAATGGGTCCTCTTTTGTTAGCAACAAGGGTCTTGGGAACCCAAATAGACCAAGCAATATAACCATCATATGGGCCAACATATTGTGCATACACATCACCATAATAATCATGCATTAGAACATAGTGAGGGTTAGCACTTCCTGCAAAGTCATCATGAGACATAGTTTTACCAGTTGTGGACTTACTATCCACAATGGCCTTGTTAGTCTCTCGTGTGAGCTTGGCCTTCTTTTTCTTGTTGTTCTTCTTCTTCTTAGTATGAGAGACAAAACCAATGCCTCCTTTATAACCACTAGGCCTTTTCTTGCTCAAAATATCATCAATGGACTTGTTGCCTTGTGGAAATGTGGCCTTAGCAAGCTCCCCCTTCAACCTAGCATTATCTTCAAGAATAGTTGTACTACTAGATGGAATGAAGTTACTAGGTGAAGGAATATTGGCCAATTGAGTTTGAAGCGTTTCATGGGACTTTGTGAGTGACAATAATTCACTCTCCAAGGCCTTGTGGGCCTTGTTAAGCAAACTAAAGTCCTCGGCAAGTTTTTCATGAACCACACCAAACTCAATCTTGTCCCTTTTAGCCCTTTTGTATTTAGCAATAGCATGATCACGCTCTTTGATGAGTTTGTTAACAATAGTGTCATTGGCCTCATCAAGCCCTTCAAGTTTTAATTCAAGTGACAACCTAGTTTCTTGTTCTTCTTCTAGAGCATTGTGTCAACACCCGGTTTTTTAATCCCAGATGCCTGTTATGCCATACATCGCAATCTCAGGATTACCATTTTTGCGAGACATAACAGAATTGGATACCACGGTACATCATCCATTACAAACCGTACACAAGTTCTTACACAAATAGGGATCTCATGATCCAGTTCTTAATACAACATCAAGCAGCGGAATACGTAATAATAACGGTAGCGTAGGCGAAGCTCCATCTTCGGGGTCACAGGCAATGTTGACGATGGGAGATGATCCTAGTTGTCGTAACCTTCCTGGGGTCCATCCTCCAGGTACTCCTCTTCATAGTCTGGCCACGGGAATAGCCAGGGACAAAGCCATGAGTACTCTTTAAGTACTCGCAAACTAATACTAACAAGTAAAAGGGTTTTTGGATAATAGGACACTAGGCTCTAGGGTTGTTTTGCAAAAACCAGATTTATTTCTACTAAGTTGAGAAGCAACTAATGCTAGTTAAGGTTGTATAACACCTAAGTGGGAACTTGTATCTCATGCCACAACCCTGTTGTGGTCAAGTCAAAGTCTCAGTTCATTTCACAAGTCATTTTTAAAAAAATCTGACGGGGGAACAGTATGGCCACTCCAACTGTCCATAACCGCGGACGCGGCTATTCGATAGTTTGACACTCTACAGAGATTGTACACTTTCACCACAACATTCGATACATCCGTCAGGAACAAATCCTGAATTCACCATACTCAGTATGCGGATACTCAATCCTAACCTTTCAATTACACTCCCTAGTATAAGCACCTCTCCTATGAGTTTGGCCTCCCAACCATGACCAACTGTCATCTTGGGTACTGCACAGGTGGACAATATTCACAAGGTAGCCTCAGCTCAGACCTTGGCCGTGAGGGAACTAATACTAAGGTATATAAGTTCCCAGTCAAGCCCTACCCAATCTTCGGGTATTGTGGTTGTACGATAAAGTTGGAATGGTATCGCATCCAGACAACCATCAGTTTTAAAAGGGATAAGGCTCATGCCTCATCATTTTCATCACCAAAATCATCAAATGTTCGGAAACACATGTCCAAAACATTTTAAGTAGAATGATCCATCATTCCAAGGTTTTCATCACCATTTTTCCACCAAGTATTCCCATCTAAAGTTGATCAAGTTTTATGCTTAGCAGTAGCATCTACAATTGGGGGTAAGCACTAATGAGGGGTGGTAAACTAGTGGAGTTTCACTAAGTTTAATCTTATGCCTTAGGATGACATCAAGATTATCTAGCTTAGGCCAAATTTTATGCTCTTTATGCAACCTTCAATTATCCTTCTAGTATCTACCGTTTATTCCAGTAACTCTAAGTAAGAGCTTTAATAAAGAAATAAAGTAATAAACTGGCAAATAAAACTAGGATTGGTTTATCAAGTGGTTATGATCACATATGCTTAAGGCATATAGTGGTCATGGTAACAAGCAAGTATTAGCTTGCATAAGTATCAGTATAAGCTTGCATTAGTAGGGTATCTTGCAAGTGTTATCTTGCACATTCAACTAGTAGCATTAGGCTTGCCTTGTGCAGAGCAGTGGTTGAAGTTCTCCTTGGCTTCTTCTTCGTATATCCTCCTTCCTCCTTGTATCCTTGGTTGGTACTAGCATCTATAAATAAATACGATGTACACAATCACCAAACAATACTTAACTACTTGCAATCATCACACAAAAGGGTCCTATAGATGATCTAGCATCATCACTAACATTACAAGATTAAAGTTTGGTTTAATTCCTTTTATTTTTAGAAAAGTAATTTCTACTCATTGAAAAACTATTTAAGATTTAATATTATCCAAACCAAATATGGGATCATGTTGACACATGTCATCACCACACATTTTAGTCCAAGGGAATGTGATTTAAAGTGGTGTCACAATTTAATAAGGTTTTAACCTTTTCTTTTAATTAATTAAAGTGGTTAGAAATGCCTATGGGGCATTCTTTTATTACTTGAACATTATTTCTGTAAATAAACCTATATATTTTTATATATTCTGAAAGGTATGGTTAAATGTGATTTTTGAGAGTTGGAATCAACTCAAAAGCTATTATGGTTTAAATTTGAAAAAAATTTGAATGCAGAAAAGCTTCTGCCTTGTTATTTTTACCATGGGTGATCTATAGATCAAAATGACTTGAATCCAACGGGCTTGGATTCAGCACTTCCAGACCTTTCTAACAAAATTGGTTTCATTCGATTTGGTGCACTGAATCGACCTGGGTTGATTTTTGAAACTGGATACAGAAGTGTGTTTGAAATAAAATGGAAAAGGTTTAATTCAAATAATTGGGCTGCGCGGGAAAGGTTAACGGGCCGGCCCAGTGACACTCCGCGGCGCGGGGCTCAGCTGATAGGGGGGTTCCACCAGTCAGTGGCTCTTTAAACGCGAAGCGGTACGGGGCAATATCGGCCACACGATCTAAGTCTAATCCAATGGCTGAGGGTCGTCGTCCACGTCGGGCAACTCCGGTGAGACTGAAACCTAACGCGGCAGGTGAGGGTCGTTGGGGGCTCACCGGGGCTTAGGCGAGGGTCGGCGAGGCGGGCGAATGACGAAGTCGACGACGGCGAACTCAGGGGTGGTCGCGGCAGCTCCTGGGATGGACGAAATCGACGGCGCCCTTCTTCTCCAGAGGCGGCCTGCTCCGGCGCAATTCCAGCGATGCGCTGCTCGCCTTGATCTGGGAACGGGGTGGAATGGTCAGTGAGGAGAGGGGAGTGAGATGGTGTGAAGAGTTTGAGCGGGGGAGGCCTCTATTTATAGTCTCGACGACGAGACCGAACGACATGGGCAGGCGACGGTGGCGACATGGCTACGGGCTGCTAGAGGCATGGCTGGCGGTGGCGATCGCTTGATGGTCTCCTGTCGATGCTCTACGGCTTTAATGCGCATGTAGGGGCGGTGGCAAATGGTCTGGAATGTGCGATGCTCTGCGCGGCCGAGGCGGCGTCTTCGACGATGAGCGGTGGCTGTGAGGCATGGGGCGGCAAACGGGGATGTCTGGCGGTCTCCTGGGATGGTGGTAATCGTGTATGCACGCGGCGAGGGCGGCGCGCGGTCTGTGGGCTTCGGTCGAGGGTGGTGCTCTGGCGCACGCTCGGCATGGTTGCTGGCGAGCTGGGCGCGGTCCGTGCGTGTGGTCCAGTGGCTGGCAATGTTCAAGCGCTGGACATGGAGTGGCGGTGGACGGTGGGCTGCCTCCTAGACAAGGTTGGCACGACTAAATCTCCTCCTAGCTTGCTGTCTACACTGGGGTGGCATGGTGTGCTTCGGCTGTTCACCATTGATGGCATTGGCAAGCTCACAGTGGTGCTAGTGATTAGTTAAGATTGTTAGATGATCTACTAAGGCCAGTGGTGCCCAGAGAGGGAACAAGTTAGGCTTCAATCACTGCTCACAATAGTGTTTAAGATTTTGATGATTTGTGTCTGCAATGTGTTTGATGAAATGGCCGCAAGAATTCAAGTTTTGAATTTTGAAAAGATTTTTGGTGAGTGTGCTAGGTTGGTGCTGGTGAGTCTGCAGATGCTTGGGTTTTGAAAGTTGAGCTTGTTTGAGTGGTTTTTGAAAAAGTGGGATCTTCCCATATGATTAAGATTCAATTTTGAATTGCCATTTAAACTATGCATTTGAAAGTTTCTGGATGATCACAAAGTGGGCCTGATACCTTGTTATGAGTACAATCAAGGGGTGGAAAGGTCCAGAAAAGTTTCTGTTAGGTTCTGAAAGTTTGAGACAGCCAAAGTAGGCATGGGAGTTAAATTGGTCAAAATGACCATTCACTCATTTAGCTTTGTTTTGATTTATTTGTCTTTGGGAAAAGTTTGGGAAAAGTTTAGATGATGTTTATTTCACCTAAGCAACATTTTACAAGCAAAGAAACACACAAACAAGGTGGTTCAAAAGAATTCAAAATGAAATGCATACTCACATGCATGCTTCCATAATTTTATTTAGAAAAGTTTTTGTTAACCCTAAATTTGATGATTAGAGTTTGATGATCTAAGTTTAGTATTTTTGGGATGTTACACATTGTTTAAAGCCTCTAGCTCAATCATGTGTTCATGCCCAAGTTTACATCTTACATCTAGAAGCTCTTGTGTATGGGAAAGTTGATCTAAGATGTTTCCAAAATGTATCTTAGCATCTCCTTGTAGGTTAGTCATAAACTCATCAAAGGCAACTAATTCCTTTTTAACATCAAGAGACATCTCATCATCAATTTCAACATTGTCTAAGGGAGTAGAGTGAGATGATGAGGATACCTCCGTTCCTCTTGCCATAAGGCAAGTGACGTTCTTGATGGGAGAGTTCTCATTTGGAGAATCGAAGAGTGAGAATGTCGGAGTAGAAGTAGTGGCTAGAGCTACCACACCATTAGAAGTTTCCTCTTCCTCATCTTCATTGTCGGAGGAGTATTCTTCATGAGTGATCAATACAATTTCTCCGGACTTTTTGTTGATGGGATTCTTCTTGATGAAGGGTTTCTTGTAAGGTGCTTTGAGAGTCTTCTTCAACACAAGCTTACCCCCATGATCTTCTCTCTTCTCATAGGGACAACTTGCCACAAAGTGATAGCGGTCACCACAATTGAAGCAAGTTCTCAATCTAGTAGTATTTTCTCTTTTCCCATTTGAGTTGCTTTTTCGTTGCATTTCCATCTTGGCCTTGTCGGTGTTATTCCAAAAGTTCTTTGCATAGAAGGCCATGTATTGACTATGAGCAATCTTGACTTCATCGGGATGGTCCATGGACAGTCCTTCATCACTATCATCTTCATCCCCATGATCCGCAACTTTGGCCTTCAAAGCAACATTAACAACATTGCTCATACCAAGGGAACGACCACAGGCATCTTTGGCATTCTTGGCGGCAACCTTGAAAGCGGCCATCTCTTGCATAACTTCATTGGAGGTCATGAGATGGTAGTTGTGTCTTCCTTGTAAGCTCTTCAAGTCCGTGGGCTCAAAGGGCATGGGTGCACTCACATATTTCCTTTTTATCCATGCATCATCCACATGTGAGGCACCCACATTTCTAAAAGCGGTAGCGGTGGTCTTTAGCATTCGGTACATGTCTCCATGATCTTATCCTTCCAACATGTAGAAGCCTTCGGCTTCATTGCTTAGAGCATCATACTGATTCCTCCTCATACTCTCATTTCCAACAAACAATACCGTGAGGGCATCCCAAGCTTCTTTGGCAATGCTAAAGTGCTCAATGTGTGGATAATTCTTTGTACCCAATCCTTGTTGAATCATGTGCAAGGCAGTGGCATTGAGTTGACTGTTTACAATCTCTCTTCTTGTCAAGTTGGTTGGATCCCCAATAAAGAGTCCATGCTCGATGATGTTCCATAGTTCAATGCAAGAGTTGCGCAGATGAGTTCTCATTAGTGATTGCCATTGAGCAAAAGTAGCAGAATCTTCAAGCTTAGGTGGGTCACCTCTATTGTACACATGAGGGTGAGGGATGGGAGGATCGGGAGAGTACCAAGAATCACGGTGTTCACCCTTCCCCCCATCAAGTTGTGTGGAGGAATTAGCGTTGTCTTGTTTACCCCCCACCAACATACCCTTGGGGGATACCGACGTATTCCCTTTAGGTAAAACAGATGGTGGAACCTCTTGAGGAGACGGGGTGATGAGCCTTCTTTGTATTTAAGAAGTTGCTCAAGCATCTTCTTGACTTCGTTGACCAAGGAAGAGCTCAATCTTGTTTCCAAGTTCTTGAGATATTCCATGGTCACCGTGGTCGGCTCACCACCATCCCCATCGTGGCTACCCATATTCTCTTAGGCGGTAAAGCCCAAATAAAGAGCCTAGGCTCTGATACCAATTGAAAGGATCGTATGGGCACCTAGAAGGGGAGGGTGAATAGGTGCTACTTCAAATTTTATTCTTTTTCAAATTAGGGTTTGACAAGAAAGGTAAATTCTCTAGATTATGCAACTATGGTGAATTTACCTATATGTCAACCAAGCAATGACTATTACACCACTAAGCAAGAACAATTAGGTAAAGTGCGGTAAAGGATAGAAGTAACCAAAGGAGTGGACGTGGAGACACAAGGATTTGTTTCCCGTAGTTCCTTCCTTTTGAGGGGAAGTACGTCTACGTTTGGAGAGGGGGTGGTTTCAAACCACCAACGCCACGAGAGGCCTCCCTTGTTCTCTGATGAACCTCACCCCAACGGGCTCGATCCACCTTCCACTATATCGGCAACCTTCGAGGTGGAAGCCGACACCTTTACAACAAGTTCGGGGCACACATTCACAACTTAATTGGAGGCTCCCAAATGCAAGCGAGCTGTCAAGACAAATCAAAGACAAGCTTGTAAGAACCAAATCAAAGTTAGGGTTTCCAATGAAACGCTAGAGCTTGGGGGCCCTCAAGTGAATGAGGGGGAAATGGAGATCTCTCTTGGTGAATATCTAGATCAAGGCCTCCTCCTTCGATTCTCCAAAGATCAATGACTTTGGATGGTTGGATGAAGAGATCTTGTAGATATGGTGGCTCTAATGGGGTTGGTGTTCTTGAGCAGCTCGAGCAACTGGAGGAAGAAGATAAGGGTCCCTTTTTATAGGCAGCCCCCTCCACGAATCGTTTTCTGACCGTTGTAGAAAAGTCAGACCGGAGACTCCGGTCTACATCGGAGACTCCGGCCAATCTCTAGACCAGCCTCCAGACCGCCCATCTGAATGACCCAGAACAATCCTGACCCAGCAACACCGGAGACTCCGGTCTTCCAACACCGGAGACTCCGGACTGAACAAGGTCCGGAGACTCCTAAGTATCCTCCGGTGCAAGCTCCGGACCCCTAGTCAGAATGTCCCAGCCCAGATCCTGAAGACCCCACCGGAGACAAGTCCGAAAACTCCGGACCACATCGGAGACTCCGGTCCTGGCAGACCGGAGACTCCGGTCTGGAGTTTCCAGAAATGTGTCAAATGAATGTGGACTTTTCCCAAGTGTGAGGGTGCTTTTCACTTATCATAATATTAACCTGTGGACAGTGACAAACTGTAAAATGATCTACTTGTTGTTACCGAACACCAAAAGTGATTATGACAATAAATGCCCTTTCAGAAATGCCTCGCATCTCTCAAACCTTAAAATGTGTTAACATGAGTACTACCACTTAGTATTGATATTGCAAGCTTATCTAGTCACTATGTGGTGTGTCATACTCATGAGAAATTCAAATTCTAAATGTCCATTAATTCTCTCTAGTTGAGGTTGCTTTGCCTCTTATTAAGAAACATTGAATATCACATTATGGGGGAGTAATATGCTTCTTTTGCATATCACAATCCTAGGAAATGTGAACACATGAGGTAGTGCCACTTAGAGTTGATATTGTTGATTATCTTGTTTCTAGGTGGCATGTTGGCTCAAACAAGGTCCTATTTTTGTTATAAGCTTTTATTGCTCGTCTTTTTGGTCTTTGTTTGAGCAAGAAATTCTTAATGCGGTCTTCCTCAAATACATATCTCTATATCTTTTTGGGAGACCATTTGCTTCAAGTTATTCTAATCATTGCTTTGCATGATTGTGTGACTAGATTGAAGCTATCAAGAATCTCTATGTTTGCATAGTGCTTAATCTTTTTATTCCTATCCTATGCTTTTTTTGTGAAGATTTATCTTTAATATCCGTGCAATATACCATCAGAAATCAATCCAATACACTCATTGTCTTCGACAATTGATATACTTATGTGTGGTAGAATTTATGGATCATCTTCACCTTGGATTTCACCTCTTATTGCCTTATTTTCTTTTCCAAAAAATTGTTGTGCCTCCCATTGTCTTCCTTGGTTTTTTTAACATCTCTTTGATGATGTTTTTGATTATTATAAATTGTGTTTTAGTGGAAGACAAACCTTTTCTTCTCGAAACCTTGTGCCATTGTGAAAAGTGTTAAGGGTTTGGTTTATTTGTTGAAACCTTGCTCTTTTGGGAGTTTGTTATCTCATTCTTTCTTCTCTATTTTATTTGCTTGAATGAGATAAATCGTTGAGTATTTTTGTTTTTTATTTCATCTTTTTGCTCAATAGTTTTTTGCTTAGTTCATTGGTTGAACTTCATTGAACAAATCTTGTGTTGATTTGATTCTTTGATATAGTTTGGGCAACAAATGTGTTTTGTCACACCTTGTATGCCTTCTTGAATATTTTGGTGTTTTTCCAAATTATAACTTATTTGGATATTGAAAGTCTCCATGTGTTTGCTTTCTTTGATCTAATATATAGGGTATACTCCATCAAATACTTAAACGTCTAAGATGTGCATGAAATTCAAATTTCATCTCTAAATATGTACATATTTTTATGGAGTGTGTCCTATGTGTTGTGGTTAGTCTAACCACTTTGAACCCAATAAGTTTGGGTACCAAGATGTACTTGAATGTTGTTTTAGGTACATTGGAGATGTAGTGGATGCTTGTCTCGTCTATAAGGAAACCGTTGTCACCACATGATAGTTGGAGCC
Organism: Avena sativa; assembly: GCA_916181665.1. Taxonomy (NCBI): domain Eukaryota; kingdom Viridiplantae; phylum Streptophyta; class Magnoliopsida; order Poales; family Poaceae; genus Avena; species Avena sativa. Next base: position 52,594,955 of record OV702298.1, on the reverse strand, counting down.
AAGCTAGGATGATCGAAAAATTCTTATCTACTATATCATACCATTGCTATCTCGGTAATAAGTATTTTATTCATGCATACTATTATTTCATCCAATCTCTTGTAGGTTGCATCTTGGCATGAATTTATCCGTTTGTAAATGTTGCGGTTCTTGCAAGGATCTTTGAAATACTTCTTTATCCTTATTGTTTATGTGAGTAATTTGAGATGATGCATATAATGGGGAGTATATAAAATCATGTTCATGATTCACCAATTCCAAATATGCCTTCTAGCAATTTATTGCATATCAATTCCTCAAGGTACTCTCATGTGCAATATTGTTGAAATTGCTTTGAATCCTTCCTTTTGCTACTTGTTGCCTTTCTCAAAGTATCCCAACTAGCATTTGTTCCCTTAGTGTTAGTTGTGATGTTTTTGAGGTTTTTATTTTTTCTTTGATGAAGTTCACTGATATACCATAAGATAAAATAGAGCCATGGGCTATATATGCACTTAAGCAAAAAAATATCATGTTTCGTATATCTTATGACTTCCTGTTGGATATCATGTTTTCTTATTTTTTAACCTCTTATGTATGGTTGTTTATTTGTGGATTATTCTCATGTTTTGTCCACTTATAAACTTATATACACGAGAGTGTTAATCTCTCGCCTTGATATCATCGCTCTTTTCCGACCATATCTCTTATCCTCTTGGTTTTTAATGGTATTGGTAAGGTCTTGATTTATGAGTGCTTGGTTTACTTTTATTGCATCTTCACGCACTCATATCTCATATTTGGTTTCTTTTGGACTTAAGCTTGTCTTGACAAGTGTATTTATTTATATCTACTCCTTGTATCTTGGTTGTGTTCTAAATAATATAGAGGGAGTGAGGATTCCATGTTTGTGTATTGTATTCAAATACAATAATTAAAATTTATGCACGAACCTTGGGGAACTTCCTTATTTCATTTAGAGTACTATTTGTCCATTTGATTTTTGGATCATTGGATTGCTTGCTTCATCTGTTGAAGTTTCTTCACCGTTTTATCCTTGTAGCAATCTTTGATCCTCAATATAGCTTGATTTCCTCCAAATATTCATCATTGGATACGAGCATTTGATTTCACTCAAATTATGAGAAATGCACACCTTGGGGATGAACTCATACTATATTGGCCTTCTAACTTTGTCATCCATTTTGGCACTTGTTGTCAATGGGGGAGAAGTTTAGAGGGTTTAAAGGAAATGGTTTTATACTTAATATTGGTTTGTTCTTAAGTGTTTGCCTTTCATGCATTTCCTCTTTGTTATGTTTTGCGTGGTCGTATATATAGTGTAAACTCTTCCAAAGTTTATTCTTGACAATGTATGCAATGAAATTCAAGTTCATCACACATGCATATATTGTGGGGGAGTTTGCTCTATATATGTTGGTTCTACTCACATCTCTTGCATTAGTTGTAGTTTGTGTAAGTAGAATCGGTTTTGATATGTGCTAGTAGCTTTGTGTTACTTGACCATATCAAATGCAACCTCTTGTATACAACTTCTTCTTGGATAAGATGCGTACTTGTTTCTAATATTCATTATATAAACCCTCTTGTTGTGATTGTCATCAATTATCAAAATGGGGGAGATTGAAAGGGTAATTTCCCCTATGTGTGGTTTTGGTGATTAATGGCAATCCCTATGGACTAATGTTTTCACTGAGTTTTATATGAAGGAATATTCCATAGGTCATGCTTGTAGTCTATGTGTTGGATTCAAGTATGGACGCCATGAAGATAAAGTTATACCTTGAGTATTGGCATCAAGATCATCGAGTTGAAGAGAAGAATATGATATGATCAAGATCTTGAGAGTGTTATCTCAATAGAAGAATTCAAGATATGGCTCTAAGACGGTGTCATGATAGCCTCATTAGTTGAGATATGATTGACTTAGATTTAGAGCATCTGATCAAATTAAGAGTTCTTTATGTACCTCAAGATATTGAGATGGAGCATGAGAAGATAGATGGTTGACCTATACAAATAGTGAAGAGTGATTTCAAGTTGGTCAACACATGAAGCATAAAGAATGTACCACATGGATCTTGTGGTATGGTAAGCCTTGTCAATTATGCATCATGAACTAACCCATTATATATGTGCCTTTGCGTTTTCTATATGGGATAGGTATCAAGTGGTGATCATCATCAAGGTTGAGAAGGGCAAGTTCAAGATAAGCATCTCGAGAAGATCATTTGCTTAAAGCTTGTCGTCCATATTGGTGATAATGGACATGTGAATACATGTATTAATGAAGCTATCCAATACTGGTGTATGGGGGAGCAAATTAGGAGTCTTCACGAAGCAACAATGATAAAGTGATGCATTTCGTCTTGGATGGAGATTGAAGTGTTGTCATCAAGATTAAGCGGGGTGCGCAAGGCAAAGGTATGGCCTTGCTAGGTTTTCCTTTTACCGGTCTCAAGTTGGTTGTTGGGAGACCGGGTTATAGGATACATAGCCGCACTATTAAGAGGGGCTTTTGGTTGGATAACGTGATCATATCGTCATAGGGAGCTCAATCCTTTGCATTATTTGCATATTCCTATTTTGTTGCTTCTTGGTGTTTCTCCATGTGAGGTTCTTGAGCTTGTTTCTAGCTCTTCAACAAGCCCAAATTCATCGAAAACGGAATTCGTATGCATCTTCCATGGCGTTTTCGAGTTTGAAGGTTTTATCGGTTCTTCTTATAGGGAGGCTTCTTACCTTTCTTCATTTGGTTCTATCATTCTCTATTGGACTATGATGTTTCTCTGAACCATCTTGTAGGGCTTGTCGTCCTCATCAAAACAAGACCAAAATTATCGAAATCGGAGTCCGGGCGCAAAAGTTATCGCCGTTATCGTGTGCCCTATTTGGTTCGAGCGGAATTTCGGCGGACCGAGTCTATGGCCGGAATTTCCGGCGACCGCCGGAAATTTCCGGCAAACCGCCAAAAAACTGTTCTGTATGCTGTTTCGGTTTGTACCGGAACTTTCGGTTTTGACCGAAAATTCCGGTGGCTGATCCGGCGGCGCCTGTTTCGTCGCCGGAACTTGTTCGCCCAGCGCATCTTGCTTCCAACGGTCATCCCCCTTGAAGGGGTATAAAAGGGGGCTTCTTCCCCAAAGTTCTAAGGCTCTTAAGCACGTTTTTAACCTCCATTGTTGACCCATTTGAGCTTTCTTCCTCTCCCTTCTCTCCTATGATTCTTGCATCTTTTTTAGGGCTTTAGAAGAGGAGATCTAGATCTAAAATCCCCACCAATCAATTCCTCCTCTAAGTGAGGGGAACCCATTGGATCTAGATCTTGGAGTCATTTGTTGGTTTTCACCATTGTTCTTCCTCTCTAATTCCTCCCTAGAATTTGTTGGTTTGGTGGGATTTGAGAGTGAAGGATTTGAGCACCCTTGGTGTTCTTGCTTTGCATTCTTGCATAAGTGTTGAGCTCTCCATTACGATTTGTTCGAGTGAGAGACCGTGAGCTTGTTACTCTTGGAGGGTGACCTCCTAGTTATCTTGGCGGTTGGTACCACGGTGTCCTCTTCGTGGAAGATTGTGAAGAGACTCGGGCTTCTCCTTCATGGAGCTTGTGAAGTGGTTGTGGAGCTTGCCATCTCCGGAGTGGAGGAAAAGCTAGCCATAGGGAAAGGGTCTATTCCTTCGTAGGATAGACTCGAAGAAGAAGGTGAGCCTTTGTAGCGTGTGAGGAATCCTTCGTGGAACCTCACACCTCTCCAACGTGACGTAGCCCCCTTCCCAAAGGTGGTGAACACGGGAATACATCTTCGTCTTCACGTGCCTCGGTTATCTCTGTATCCGAGCTTACTTTCCTTGTGATACCCATCGAGCTTGAAGTACTTATATCTTGCTTATCACTTGTGGTATATTTATCTCGTGCTATCTTGCTTAGCTTAATTTGTTGTTAGTGCACTTAGTTGAGCCTAGTGTATTTAGGGTTTGTGCTTATAAAATAAACGTTAGTTTAATTCCGTATTCTATCAAGCCAAAACCGTAGTAGTTTTGAAATTGCCTATTCACCCCCCTCTAGACGACATCTCTATCCTTTCACCTCAGCGCCACCACCAGCCATGCATCAGACCGTCGATGCTCCCATTACCTTCCTCCACGGCGTTGTGCTCCCCCACTCACCAATCTTACTCTTGCATAGACCACCGCCGTCCTCTTCCCCTACTCACCAATCGTCGCTAGATTGCTGCCCTCCGTCGGACCGGCTTCTGCGCGCCACAGAGGCACGCCGCCACACCATTGTAGGAGGTTGTCGTCATGGACTCAACCCGCCTCAACCCCATTGAAGCTCGCCGTCCACCTGTCCTTCAAGGTCGCTTTTGAGTTTGAGGTTGCTGCCCAGTGACGAGCTCGACGCCGACGCGCCCCCTAGGTCTGCCCTGTTCTTCTCCCTACTCCACTCCAGTCCCGGCGAGCACATCTTATAGCCCCAGCAATTCGGGAGACATCTCGTGTTTTACTGTGTTCGATATGCATGCCTTGACAGTAACGCTGCCAATGGGTACCCAATCCCCATATCCAAATCCATACCCAGGTGGTTTGGGTATTCTAATTAAGATCATATGATACCAAGAACCATTGGCTCGAATTGCAGATAATCTCAGCACTTCACACATAAGTTCACCAGCTTCATCTTTTTTTAACATGTGGTTGAATGTAGGACGATGGCAGGGACGGAACGCTGGACCGAGACGTGCTCGCGATTGGCTTCCGCCTCCCAAGGATGAAGGCAGGGACGGGCACAGAAGCTAAACTGAGGACGCGCGGGGACGGGCAGATCACGCGGGGATCGCAGGCACCCGGATCACGGGTTGATGTCGGGGATCACAGGAGGATTGTCAAATTTGAATTTTTAATCTTAGCAAATTTTGAACGATTTGAATCAACGTGGGTTTATTTGTAAATGTTAATTTGAACTACCGCTGCAGCCAATAATCTACGCCAGCGAGAAATAATAAATTTTCAAACACAAAACCTTGGTTCACCACAACTTTTCGGACGTAATTTACATACATCGGTTATCCTAGTAATTCCTCGTCAGTAATATTTTGGTATAAGCACGACGAACACGCCGTGCCAACTTCCCTGGTACTCTAATAAAAGATGCTGACGTCGACGGACAACGTTCGTTTCATAGCAAAATGAGCACACAAGTCTTATAGACAACTAGTAAGTGTGCACGTGTAACACACGTCTTATAATTTATAATTAAAATATTTCTTTTAAATTTTATTTATCTTTTATTTAGCATTTTCATCCATTTTGTAATTAAAAATTGGATGAATATTTTAACTGCAGTGATATAAGAGTAAATTTTTAGAATGGAAAATGAAATGAAAAAACGTTTCTTACTCCGGTGAAGAGATATCATCAACCATGCTAATTCCGAATGAACTAAAATGATAGCTAATTTGCTTCTAAACCATATCATATGATCCTACACAGAATAATCAGAATGGTACACAATATAGTAAGTACCAAAATTCATAGCGAATATACATGTTCAGCAGTGTCGGATAAACGATCTCCCATGAAGTAGTCCATAAAATTTAATAACCACATACCCCGAGATGACATGATTAGAGATTTTGTTTTGTGAAAAATGATTAAATAATTTTGATTATACAGATTTTAATATTTAATAAAAGCAATTTCCAAAATTATTTGAAATAGTCGAATGATAATGACAGAAACTTTTGTTAGCCTCATTTGAGTTTGAGTTGTAACATGCTTCTAACTTACAGTATAAAATAATTAGGACACACCCGACCGAACCAGCCATGCCTGAAGAAAGTAAAAAAAATAGAACGATGTCCACTCTATACTCACTCACAGTCTCTCTAGACCCATCACCTAACTCCCATCGTCACCTACCTCCCACCGCCCTGTGAGGACCGATTTTCCCCAGCTCAGCTACCTCCCGTCTCCCTCTGCCAATTTTGTGAGGCCGGCCCTCCCCTTCATCCCCACCGCTGCCGTTAGGATTGGACAGGCCGCCCCTCCCCTTCAGACTCACCCCTGCTCTTCTCCGCCCTAGAGCTAGGCGCCGACAGAGTCGCACGTGGATGCTCGGACCTCGTATCCAACAGATCGGCATCCGCGACCATCGCGTGTTGTAGGGATTCACACTATCGGCCTCCCTCTCCCACAGTACAAGCCAATGAATTGGAGCAATCACAGAGGGACGCACTGCTCCGGCGGGCTGGCCATGTGGCGAGCGTTCTTGGCATCAAAATTGTGTGCAGGTAAGAAACTTAGTGCTTGCGCTAAACTGGATTCAAATGAAGATGTCATTAGGTGTAGTTTGCATATAAATATTACTCAATAGTTGAGGCACGCGTGCGTGAGCGAGAGCCGGACACAACAGTTTTCCATTGCAATTCTTTCTCTGGTTATCTACGCATCGGCCTCACACCATAACACCGTCGTGTAGTAGTTGTTTGTCTATAAGATTATATTATTAGGGGAAGAATTGATGAGGATGATTGTACAACAATATTAAGAATTAAACCAGTACATTATTTGTGGCTGTGTCAAGTGTCGGATAGGGGATGATTCACATCAGTGTGCTCTCAGTAATACATGTTCAGTAAGTTGGATATGCAAATGTTCCTCTATGGACAAGCGATTCAATCTAACAGGATTAACATAATCAACCAATCAGGAATATGATGTGGTTCATACACCTCATATTTCTCTGTTTTGTTTGTTTAGTAGACTGATGAAGTGAGTATAATGCCTCTATTCGTGTTTTTGGTCTATCGCTGTTACCACATAGTCATGTTTTACTATTTACTTCTCCCATACTTTTGGTAATGTAGATTTTAGTACAGTTTTCTAGTTTTCTGTACAACGTCTTTAAGCCTATATTTCTAGGCAGAATATTTGTACGTTGTGTGGTGCTCTGAAACAAATATACCAATACCAAGTTTTCACTATTGCAGCTACTATTGAAAGTAGATAGTATCTACGGGAACACAGATGTCTTGTTAGTTGATGCGTGTTCTTATGGTCTAACTGGCCATGTCAGGGTTAGCATCAAGGTACTTCATACACCTCACAAAAGCATGCTACTTGATTTTATTATTTTAACAGATAACCTGAAGTAGAGAAGATACTATTTTCTGAATATCTAAACTGAATCAATTTTCAATCCAGTTTCTCCACATTAGTGTACAATAAGAGACCCTTATCATCATCGAGTGATGTGCATGAATTTTGATCTTTTGCCACTATTAGACTATTAGACAAGCCTTGTATAGATTAGTAGATTAGCAATAGAAAGTCACTTGATGAGGCATGCAATCAAGCATCGACCTCTAACCTTCGTGTGGTAGAAGAAATCCAATAATGGCTTACCAATACATTGACTTTACACCACGGTGGAGGATTGTGTTATTGTGGTAGAAGAAACACTATGCAGTCTAACATATGCAAACAAATCAGCCAAGGTGTGATAAGCTAATAGCAGCTTTAAATTACCCCCGAAATAGTGAAATTCAAGCTGTTGAGTTTATTCTTGCCGTTTGGATTATTTGATAAATATAAACTTTACCAATTATTGGTAATAATATTACACTGTATTTTAGAAATTAACATCTATGCAAAATGACACCAATTATTGGAATAATATTACACTATATTTAAGAAAATGATATAAGTTCACAGAACATGAAATGAAAAACAGTGCTGAAGTGTGATACATTAAAAGACTTCACTTTTTCATTTTTGGACAGTTGATAAATAAATCACACTATAAACCACATTTATATACAGTGTCAAGCTCATAGTGAGATCATTCTTCTTTCATGCTTACTATATATCCTGAGCCTGAACAAAACCTGCAAATAAAAAAGAATGATGTTATGGCCAGGAGTAGTTATATAGATACATAAAAAAGGTGCAAAGAAAACACTGAAGTACACACCTGCCTCACCCCTCCAAAACATCTCTATAGACAATGTTTTTGATGCTTTTCCCAGATTTTTCGACATCCTTGTTTGGCTTGGCCAAAATCCATGTCGTCTTCCTTGACACACCCCTTGACAATGCAACATATAGTTGACCTTGTGAGAATACAGGCTCGGGAAGGTAAATACCGACGTTTGATATGGTCTGACCCTGTGCCTTGTTAATGGTCATCGCAAAACTCAAGCGGATTGGAAACTGTTTTCTCTTGAGTTTGAAGGAAAGTGAGATGTCCTCTGAGGGAGACATAGGGATCCTAGGTATGAACACCCTCTTTCCAGCATGCTGGCCACCAACAATCTCTGCGTCGATTGCATTATCCTGGAAGGCTCGGATCATGAGACGTGTTCCATTGCATAGGCCATTATGAGGGTCTAGGTTCCGGAGCAGAATGACTGAGCAATTGGCCTTTACTCGCAAGACATGCGGGGGCAAACCATTTGGCGTGATCATGTTTAAAAAGTCAATGGTGTAATTATCCTGCAAGTCATTCTCGATTGAGTCGAAGCTATGGTATACCTTTTCCTCGCCTGGAAACCTGGATATCAGTTTTTCATTGAGGTCATCCACATGCTCGTTCTTGGTTGAAAGAATTGCACGTGCTCTCATGTACTCTTCGACCTTGCATTTGCGTGCATCGATGGGAAGACATCTTCGATGAGTTTGTTAATTGCATTCTCATCATCGGTATATCCGATCACAATATCATCAGGGAGACGCACATAGTCGTCGCCTATTGTCTCTTCTGTTCCATTGCCGATTCTTAGGAGGTATTCGGAGAATGAAGGATCAGCCTGTGCACGCATATTGCGCGTGAGGGGAATCTTGCGGATATTATCCCATAGATAGGATCTCCGCAGTATAGCATCTGTGATTTGTGCTCTTGTCCCTCGTGGCACAACAGGAAGGACCTGCCTGAAATCCCCACAAAAGACGACAACCTTCCCACCAAACGGCAAAGGACATCCCATTATATCCTGGAGTGATCTGTCAAGCGTCTCAACAGCTTGACGCTTTGTCATAGCGACTTCGTCCCAAATTATCAATGAAGCTTGTTTAAGCAACTCCGATGTACCACTCTGTTTTGTGAAACCACACATGCTATAGTCGCTGAGCTTAATTGGAATTTTGAACCTGGAGTGTGCAGTTCGGCCTCCAGGCATTATCGACGCTGCTATACCCGATGTAGCAGTTGCAATTGCTATTAGACCAATGTCACGCACCTTCGCAAGCAATGCCTTATATAAGTACGTTTTCCCAATGCCTCCTGGACCATCAACAAATAATATCTGGCTTCTTTTGTTCCTGACATGATCCATTATTTCATTGTAACCAGCTAGTTGCTCATTGTTCAAATGGTCAATTAGATCTAAATGTTCTTGGTCCACGGCGACTTGTCTCTCCTCGGTTACCTCTCTATACTCGGTGTTAGAAGATCCATCTGTCTCAACCAAATTCGGGAGTCCATAACTTTTAATATCCTTTCCCATGGATTGCACCAGATCTCTGATGTCTCTAAGGACCATCTGCTCAAGTGTCGCCTTGTTGGATTAGATGTTTGTCCCACAACTGTCGGATTTCTGTTGCCTCACAGAATACCAGTATAGTTGCAAACAACCGTCTAAGAGCACAATGCATCTGAAATGTGGCTGCCTCTATCATGCAATCATCAAGGGACCTGCCATGCTCAACGAGGCCTAAGTTCTCACATGTCTCTCTGAAGGAACCGCATAGATTGCCATTTACTGTTTTTAAGTCATCAAACGAAGTGGCACCTTGTACATGACTTAGGAGCACCCGCAAGTAGTACCTCTCTCCTTCAACAGGGTGTGCATACACAAGTCGTCCAATCTGTGATCTCTTATTTTTTCTTGTCTGCCACTTCTTATCTCCTGTGATCCACCTATATTATTCTGGGAACTCTCTGTATAACCATTTTCGTGCCTCCGGAAACTTCCGGTTCATATCAAAGTACTCTGTAAGCATGGATTTCGATGAAGATGGCCGAGCGACAACATCTTCTAGATTATCACCTGATTTAAACGCAACTGTGTGCATATTGGGCAAATGAAGCTGGAGCTGCAGTACAGACGGACTGACACCAAACATGTGGAAACCAAAAATCCTATAAATAGCCTCGGGAGGAGATATATAACGTGCATCCCTGTACTGACGAATTTCATTGATGATTCTCCCGTCATTGATGACATCCTTCTCGAAGGCAAATGATGTTTTATCATGACCTTTGTATATGAACTTGAACAAATACTTGACCGCCTTTATGCTTGAGCAAGCTTCGATATTAATGTGGCAATTGTATCGCATGAGTAGAAAGGGGTTGTAAGGTACCACCCATCTATTGTCTAAATCTGCTCTTCTGATCTTAACTACACACCCATCGTCCCTCCTATATATGGGGTATGAATTCTTTCCTTGTTGGGTATGACAGCAAAACTGTCGAGGATAGTGGAAACGACACTGTCCATCAATCATGCAAGGACAATTTTTCTTCAACTCACCACAGGGTCCGTGCAACATGTGTTTGACGACCAGATCATGTAGAACTGGATACTTCTCTTTGTCAGGTATCACACGATCATAATCATCTGGGGTCTTTAACTTGCTATCCGATTTCATAATTAGAAGGATATGCTCATGGGGGAGACCTCTTTTCTGAAACTCGGTAACATGTACATAAGCCGCGACTTCTCCAAAATGCTTACCCTTGGTCAATAAGTTCATCATATCTCGCTGCTTTGCCCTGTAAACTCTTGCCACCAGATCCGGACGATCTTGTGGCAATTGACCTGGCAATAGTTTCTCTGTTATCTCCTCCCAGTATGGGTTGCAAGTCATCGTTATAAAATAGTTTGGTTTACCCCAACGTTAGACTATAGCCATTGCATCAAGGAACCTCCTCTGTATGTCTATCACCGCCAGGAAAACTCCGTGGGAGAACAATTCTCTTGCCAATGCGATCACCACGTGCCTCGCCAGCAACAATGGTGTCCACCAGACCCTACGGAATAAACAAGGCAAATATGAGGACATTTTCACTATGGTTCTGAAACAGTACATCTACATTGTAATATGATCTTACCTGATAAAGGTCAGCTCGTGTAATCTTTTGATTACTTGGCTTCGAGTACCAGTCTAGCCTCATAGTTTCTATCTTGATGTACATATCAACAGTCCATTGTTGGAAGAGGCGATCCCCAAACAAGATGATGTTAAAGAGATTCTTCCGGACTTGCAACTTGAAGCAGTAGCACTCCCTTGCGCTAACAAATCTATTGGACTGTGCAAAGTTGAGTATATCATCCAATTGGTTGTTGTCGGGGTGATCTATAAATTATAAAATGGGTTAGAACCACAATGTTTTGGGGTACTGTTTGTTTAATATTATCAGTGATGATCATGCCTGTTGAGAATTCAGTAGCATGGTATTCATCTGGTCCAGGTAAATCGTCAGTGGCACGGTGTTCATCTCGTCCAGGTAAATCTGTGGCATGGGCTTCATCTCGTGTAGACGTAGTATCTTGATCTGAAATAATTGATACAAAAATGAAAATTTGTTCATAAGTACAATAAACTAATAATAAGTAAAACTAGGGTGTTATAAATACCTGTCATTAAATAGGGTTTGTCCATTAAATCTTGAGGTGTGTGATCAGGGGGCGCAAGATATGGCATCCGACGATTCCAGCCGGTCTCCCCGCCCGGGAAAAACAATGGATATGCCAATGGATCATAGCAACCATAGTATGCTCTAATATATATGGGACGACCTCCTTTTCCATGCACGACAACACTCCTATCAAAGCAGTTAGTTGGGTTGTTCCCTTCAACCCATATCGCAGCCACCTCAGATGCTGTGGGGGCATTGTACCGACGTTGATCCAGGGTAATATCTGTGTTGAGTTCAATCTTGTACTCATCTAGATTTGAGAAAGACCCGACAGTCTTGAAAGTCTGTACATAAGGGTTGTGCTGAAGTATTTTTAGAATTTTTCGAATGAGATCTACATTAAGACCAGGAGACCTTTGCACCCTATGAGATAAGGACCGATCATTATCATAAATGTAAAGCTGCAAATGTCTTGGCCCATTACCGCTAGGCACCAGATCGTCCATTTTGTAGTACAACATTCCATGTGCACGAAATGTATAGTTGTCGGTTCCTGCCGCGGTGCTTACTCGGCGGTCAAGTGAGTTGAAGTAGGGGATATTGTCTTTGAAATATTTAGCATCCTCGTCTTCCTGACTTGTCCACAACCATTTCAATTCTTCAGGAACCTCTGGAATGAATACACCGACCTTTCCTTTTCTACAACAAAATGCAGGCCCCTCGAACTAAAACCGCATTGCTCCACAGTAGTCGCAGTCTCTAACCTTTTGGAGGACATGGTGTTTCTTGGGTAGGTTTTGGTAGATGTTTTCAAAAATATTATTTACAGTTGCTCCTTCAGTAGTACGCCGTTCTTCTCGGTGCGATTCATAATCAACACCTACAACAATTCAATAAGATGATCAAGAGAATAACAAAGTCGGAGAATGATGGTGTTATAGCTGAAATTCAAGATTTTGTAAATATATATAAATACGTTGTGTCCTAAATATCCTTGCTTCCTCATCAAGATCACAGTCTGAAATTGTGTCGTTTGTATCTGCTGTTTCCAAGCATTCTAGCACAGAATAAATTATTTCAGCTGAAATGAGCGTAAGTAATAGATATACAAAATATAAACTGGAGTACATGTACCTTCGGCCCGTGATGGTTTCTGATTGGGCTCAAATATTCCATATGCATCATCTGGTTGATCATTTCCCCCTATATAGTTTGTAGAAAACATTATTTAGAAAATCTCGAAACGAGGCAAATCTCATATGAAGGAGAGCAAACTAAATTTTTTGTACTAACAAAGAAACGAAGGTTATCCCAAAAAGTTTTGTTGCATATATTGAATTACCAGGAAAGTAAGGATGGTTATCAGATGGATCAAATAATCCTTGAGTTGTGACCAGTGTGTGAGACCGAATATCAGGACAACTATTCGCAGTACATGTTCCAAAGGTTTGTTTGGTAGAATCTCCTCCTGTATGTATATACCATCAGTACTCCAAACTGCATTTTGGTACTTGACTATGTATATAATAAGTTTAAGTATACCATTGATTTCCTGAAATATTTTGTTGCTGTCACACCCCAAATGGCTTGGAGTAGATACTGATTCGGAAGTACCCATTTGTGTACCAAAGGTTTCAAGATTGGTGGTGCTAGTGGCACCCACGTCCTTCCTTTTTAGGTAGTAATTTCTTTTATTCTGACGAAGAGTCTCCACTTGTTCTGGACTCATTGAAATGTATAGAGCCCTATGGCGCATTTTTTCTGCTTCTGCTACATTTTATGGGAAAGGATGGGCGAAGGACATGAAAGACATAGTATGAACTGATTATATATATAGTATGAACTGATTATATGAATTTTCTAACCTCATAACATAGTATGAACTGATTATATATAACAAAAATCCATCATGAGTGCTTACCAGGGCTGGCCATTACATTCTAGAAACTTTTAAGCAAATTTCGTCCACAATATGAAATCTGAGAAGCTTCCATAGGAGACTGCAACAATTGCTTACTACCTTGTTGAGACACAACCATAGGAGACAGAATCAACGGGATACTGGCTTTTTGAGACACACCGATAGGCGGGCGAGCTAATTGGAAACTAACATTTGTATTCTGAGGTGTGACCGGAGAAGAATCCACGGGCAAAATTGCTGGCACAATATTCTGAACAACAGATCCAGTGGCAGATGACGTCATAAGAGCCTTTCGTTTATGATAGTTCTCGCGTCTCTTTTTCAGATATGCCTCTTTCTTTTTAGGATCCATACTTGCGTATCGCTCTCTGGCACGCTTATTTAAATTTGACTGGTCTTTCAGGTTTGATGTAGATGATTGAATGTCGCTCGGAGAAGTAAGAAATGGCATGGCTTCATATAGCAGGGGAACAAAAGAAAGTTTGAGAGTAGTAATATGGAATTGGCAATATGAATGAGAAATAAAAAATCGACAATACCTTGATGACCGTTGGCTGTTGTAGTTGGTGATACATCTGTCCTAGTCGAAGAAGGAATTCGCTTTTCGTAGGCAAGCCTATTACTACCTTGTGTGGAATCTGAACGCTTTAATCATCCATTTGTAACATCGCTTAATGCGGGTCGCACCAGTGCTTCTGATGAAATAAGGTATGCAATTAGGAATGTAGCTTAAAGCGACCCACATTGTTTTAAGGGATAATAAATTATTAAAATTTCATTTTTTCATACGATAGTAGCATAGCTGTGATTGAACTATCTGCTTAGAAATTTAGTTAATGTTTGGGAATGCAATTACTTAGAAAATTTAGATCAAGCAGTATTCAGTTGTTTAACATCATTGTTAGTTACATACCGTTATACATAGAGATATATATTTCTTGTACTCAGTCATACGTCAGTTTGAAAGAAAAATCAGAGATAACCAAACTGCAAGCGTTAAATCTCAGATCTAACGCAACATGCACTGCGAACAATATGAAGTTGTAAAGTACCTTGAGTTAAACTGGACAATTGAGTATTTATGTTTGTAATATCTCCAAGAGCAGCACGTAGATGAGTAGTGTCTCCAAGATCTCCCTGTACAGGTTTTACTGAATAGACAATTTGTGTTGAGAACTTTAAATTCGTAATTCAGGAGTTCAAATATGCATCTGATTTATAGTGTTCTAACCTGAATTTGCACTATGCATAACGGATGTAGGAGGATGCTGCCATGGTGGATTGGACATGATGATCAGCCGCACCTAACCTGGTGCGTCCTTGTCGTGGATGTGTAGTCCAGTCCAAGAACGCTGGGAATGGCAATCGTGGCCGAGGCAATGATCCAAGAGAGGGATGGTTATCCCGCTCGTGGACGGCGTGTAGTTCTCCTTCTGGGCGACGTCGTGGGCAGGATATAGACTCAGATCGAATGTTGAAGAGACGATGGAATCGTTTTTTATTAGTAGTAGAGATTAGATGACGGTGTGGGGGAGATAACGGGGGCGGAAATCATGGGTGGGGTGGTAATTGTGACGATGTGGGGGAGATAACGGGGGCGGAAATCATGGGTGGGGCGGTAATTGTGGGGTGAGGAAATTTGGCGTGGGGGTGGGGAGATCAAAGAAATAATATGGTTTGTTAGATCTTGACGAATAGACGGCTGAGATCTTATTTTCCCACAGAAGTTGGTGCTTTTATAAGTAGTGGAGATGGAGATGGAGATGCGAAGAAACGTGTGAAGTGTGTGCGTTCCAGGAGGTTGAGCTGCTTTGTGGAACTATTTCCTGCTCTTCACGAGAAAATTGGACTGTCTACTTTCACAATCTATACTTGTACAAATGCATGAATGTTAAGGCAATTACCACAGATGTTTAGAAGCAGTAGGGACAACTATCCTTGTTAAAATCGACAGGTACTGTGATATGATTCCAGCACAAATGAAAACTGCAACTAACAGATGCCTCCACAGCTACACTGTTGACTGCTCATCTTCCTTTCAACTTTTTTTACTCCCTCAGAGTTAAAATAGATGCCTCAAGTTTGTTAAAATTTGGATGAATCTATATACTAAATAATATCTAGATTCATCAAATTTTGACAAATCTGCTGACATCTACTCCCTCCGTTTAGAAATATAAGATGTTTTAGGTTTGTGAAGGAGATGTATCTAGACACATTTCAGTGTCTAGATTCATTTGAACCGATATACTAAAAGATGTCTAGATACATCTCTTCACAAACCTAAAACATTTCTAAACGGAGGGAGTATTTTGAGATCGGAGGGAGTACTTAAAAAAATTACATTTCACCTTCAAAGAAAGCACCCATGATTTTCTTTACCAGCTATAATTTCTTCACTCATGCCCCGCATAGTCGCAGAGGTTGTTCTACATGGAAATAGTGCACAACCTTCTGACAGACACGTTAGATTTGCAGCCTCTCGGAATAACAAAAATCACAAAGGCACTACTGTGAAAAATGGATAGAAGTGATGTATATGGAGCACAGTCACTTCTGACTGAAATTTGGCACATTAGCTTTTACTCCTACCAAAATGGGCAGGGCATCTCGTCTTCCAGTAGGGTTGGAACCCGAGATACTCGGGTAGCCACCTAGGAAAAGATATAATAAAGATAAGGAGGCAAGCGATTCTTGGTTGGCAAACATATCAAAGGACTCACTGTAGCACATCTCATTAACGCTTAGGGGTACAGCAAACAAACTAATTATATTGCTGCCTTAATATTGTTCACTACTTATCCGGAAGAAAAATGAAGAACTGCAGACAAGCTTATTTGGACCTTTTAGGACTATTTAATCACTTATAGAAAAAAAAATAGCCCCTTAGCAAGCATATCTGCAGACCTGTCCCTTTAGCCACCCACAATGGTCTGATGTTGCAAAAGAAACCCTATCACACCATGGGTTTACATCTGGGCCAATTCATAAAATAGATATCAAGCTTTTTAGCCAGTGTCGTTTGCCACACCAAGCCAAGACGGTTTGTCCATCATACTTTGGTAATAATAGTTAAATAATAAGGATAGTGAGGATGATCTAATCAAGATTTCGAGCACTAGTCAACTACAAGATAGTTACCTACCACAACTGACTTCTTACGCTCATATGATGTGTCAAGCTTCATACACTAGCCAACACAACCAAAAGTCCGAACTGATGAAAAGGACAATGCAACCCACTTATACACTTCAACACCCCCTCTCACGTGTGACGGGGAGAAGTCAGCACGTGCAACCGAAAAAGAGCGACGGCGCGCGAAACTCACATATGACTCAAGAGGCCTATACGTGGACACAGAGGGGTCAACAACAATTTTAGGATAAATTATGAAAGCCAGTACTCGAACTCGAGACCTTAGACTTTGATACCATGTCAAGCTTCATGCACTAGCCAACGCAACCAAAAGTTCGAACTGATGGAAATAACAGTACAATCCATTTATACACTTCAACAAGATGGAACAACTGTCAAGCCCGGACCAACATTACAGAGATAGGATAGGACACATGGAAGGACGGAAGCTACATAAATGGTATAGCCGTATAGAAGAACTAAAATCATGAAGGACACAATGTGATGAATAAGTATCTGTACTGTTGGTCTTTGTGGGGCTGTAACACACATGGTCCTTGTAGCAAGGACGGGCAGTTAGGAGCAGCAAGAACCAAGCATCTTTGACTGCTTTAGCAGCATCAGTTAGGAGCAGCAAGGACCAAGCATCCTTGACTGCTTTTAGGCAGCATCTTAGACTAGCATTTAGCATATTTTTCGCTGGTTAGCAGCCTATAAATATGTATACCCAACCCCTGTGGTTAGCATGGCATTTGTGTGTGAGTTTGTGCGAGAAATAAAACCAGAAAATTGCCCCAACTCCTAGTGTCATCCCCTCTCTTTAATGAGAGTAAATCTAGAGATCCTATCAAATGATATCAGAGCGAGGTTGTCTTGTAGGCTGAGTGTTTCCTGCTCATCCCCTTCACCGGGTGTGGAGCAGCCCCAGCGGGCAAGTGCAGCAGCTCAAGCTGTCCTTGGTGGCCTCTCCCCTTCCGCGCAGTCGAGCAGCAGCTCTCCCTCCACGCAACAGCCCCCCAGCGGCCAGCCATGTCCCAAGGTCGCTCTCAGCACTCGGCTACCTCGAGCGTGCGGCGTCGGCAGGAGGCCGAGCTCGCCGCGGCAGAGGAGCGTGAGCAGGCGGCAGCAGCAGCTGTTGTGGCGACAGCCAGGGCTTCAAGGCTGGCAGCGACGGAACTGGCAGCAGCCAAAGCGGAGGCAGAAGCAGCAGCGGTGGAGGCATCACGTACAGCAGCGGCAGAGGCCCAGGCTCTGCGCGGCAGCATCAGCGGCTCCATTTCAGGCGGAAGCAGCGTCGACACAGCCCACGAGCGGACGGCGCGGTGGGCAGCCGAGCATGCCCAAGCACACGGCAGTGGAGGAGGCGCGCACTGCGGTGGCGCTCCAGGAGGAGGCGCGCACGGCGGTGACGCTCCAGGAGGAGGCGCGCATGGCGGTGGCGCTCCAGGAGGAGGCGCGCACGGCGGCGGCGGCCGAAACGACCAAGACCGTGGCCTCTACGAGGTCCGGGCTGTGGTCAGGGACGTTGGTCCCGATGCTGGGTGGCCTACCCTCACCAAAACCAACTACGTCGAGTGGGTCGCGGTCATGAAGGTCCGGCTCCAGGTGCGACACATGTGGGAGGCAGTCCAGGATGCCAACGTCGACCACCATGACGATCGACGGGCGCTGGACGCCCTCCTCGCCGCAGTCCCGCCCGAGATGCAGTTCTCGCTTTCCAACAAGCGGACTGCCAAGGAGGCCTGGGAGGCCATCGCTGCGTCGCGCATCGGCAGCGACCGTGCTCGCAAGGCCGCTCTGCAGGCACTCCGCAAGGAGTGGGATGACCTGGCTTTCAAGCCAGGTGAGGACATCGACGACTTTGCTCTCCATCTCAACACTTTGCTGCAGAAGATGGAGCGGTTCGGCGACGCCACCTACAACGAGGAAAAAGCTGTCGAGAAGCTCTTTCGCTGCGTCCCCACGAAGTACAGGCAGATAGCTCGATCGATCGAATCCCTGCTGGACCTCAGCACGATGTCGATCGAGGAGGCAATCGGTCGCCTCAAGGTCGTCGACTTCGACGAGCCACAGCTTCCCTCGGGGTCCATCACCACTTCTGGGAAGCTGCTCCTCACTCGGGAGCGGTGGGATGCCGGCCACGGTGACAGGAAGAAGGGGGAGTCCTCTTCCGCATCAGGTGGCTGCAGGCGCGGCAAACCGCGCAAGGGGCGCAAAGACGGCCAGATCAGGGTGCAAGGTGGCGCCCGCGAAGGCGCCCGGGGAGGCGCCGCCGGCGGGCCCAAGTTGGCCCAAGATGACGCCTGCCACAACTGTGGCCGGCTTGGCCACTGGGCCAAGGAGTGTCGACAGCCACGACGCGGCCAGGCCCACGTCGCATAGGCAGGGGAGGAGGAGCCGGCTTTGTTCATGGCTCATGCGAGCATCGAGCTACGCCCTGCGGCACCGACTGCAGCGGCTCCCCTCCACCTCGACGAGCCAAAGGCACACGCCCTTCTCGGCGATGGCTCCGGCACTGACAAGACTGGCGGGTGGTGCCTTGACACCGGCGCCACCCACCACATGACTGGTCGACGGGAGTTCTTCGCCGAGCTCGACTCCGACGTGCGAGGCTCCGTCAAGTTTGGAGATGCCTCCGCCGTGGAGATTCAGGGTGTCGGCTCCGTCATCTTCGCCGCCAAGACCGGAGAGCACCGGATGCTCACCGGTGTCTACTACATCCCTGCGCTGAGGAACTCCATCATCAGCTTGGGACAGCTGGATGAGAGCAGCTCGCGCGTGCTGATCGAGCACGGGATCCTGCGCATCTGGGATCGCCATCGTCGCCTTCTTGCCAAGGTACCTAGAGGCGCAAATCGGCTCTATGTCCTTGATGTGCAGGTGGCACAACCCCTCTGCCTCGCCGCTCGTCCAGACGACGAGGCGTGGCAGTGGCACGAGCGCTTCGAGCACCTTCACTTCCAGGCCCTGAAGCGGCTCAGCAGCAAGGAGATGGTGCGAGGCCTGCCGTGCCTCGAACACGTGGAGCAGTTCTGCGACGTCTGCGTGGTGACGAAGCAGAGGCGACTCCCCTTCCCCCAGCAGGCGAGCTTCAGAGCTAAGGAGAAGCTCGAGCTCGTGCACGGGGACTTGTGTGGACCGGTGACTCCGGCCACACCGGGAGGACGACGCTACTTCCTGCTGCTCGTCGATGACTTCTCCTGCTACATGCGGGTGGTGCTTCTCAGCAGCAAGGGAGAAGCAGCGGACGCCATCAGGCGTACGCAGGTTGCTGCAGAGGCGGAGTGCAGCTGCAAGCTGCGCGTGCTGCGCACCGACAACGACGACAAATTCACAGCAACTGAATTCGCATCGTACTGCGCTGATGAGGGCATTCAGCGCCACTACTCCGCCCCTTACAACCCGCAGCAGAACGGCGTCGTCGAGCGGCGCAACCAGACGGTTGTGGAGATGGCCCAGGCCCTCCTCAAGCAGAGAGGGATGCCGGCTGTCTTCTGGGGGGGGGCGGTGCTGACAGCCGTCTACATCCTCAACCGCTCACCTACGAAGGCACTTGACGACAAGACGTCGTACGAGGCTTGGCATGGGCGCAAGCCGGCGGTCTCCCACTTACAGGTCTTCGGCTGCCTCGCGTTCGCCAAGGAGCTCGGCCACATCGGCAAGCTCGACGACAGGAGCACTCCGGGAGTGTTCATCGGCTACGCGGAGGGCTCGAAGGCCTACCGCATCCTCGACCCGAAGACACAGCGTGTGCGCACGGCGCGAGATGTTGTGTTCAACGAAGGGCGAGGGTGGGCGTGGGACAAGGCGGTGGATGACGGCTCGACTCCGACATATGACGACTTCATTGTCGAGTATGTCCACTTCGAGGGAGCCGGGGGAGCAGGCAGCTCCTCCTCGCCGAGCGCGTCTACCTCAGTTCCCAAGTCTCCATCTGTCCCGGTGGCTGTCACACCAACGGCACCACAGGTGCCGACGCCACCGACGCCACGTGCTCCAGCACCAGCAGTCACACCTCCGGGCACGTCTACTCCGGCACCAGCAGTCACACCTCCGGGCACGTCTACACCAGCACCAGCTCGCGTCGAGCGCAACCCGGTGGAGTTCGCTTCCCCGCTCGCTCACGACGAGGAGCGCATCGACGCGTATTACGACGGCGAGCCGTTGTGGTACCGTACGATGGAGGGTCTTCTCGGCGACCAGCCGGTGCCGGGACCGGTGCCACGCAACCTGGAGGCGCAACTGCAACTTGCATGTGACGACGGTGAGCCTCGGTCTTTTGCAGAAGCGGAGCAAGACGCGGCATGGCGAGCCGCGATGCAGTTGGAGATGGATACGGTCGAGAAGAACCGCACCTGGGAGCTCGCTGACCTCCCTCGAGGTCATCGGGCGATCACCCTTAAGTGGGTGTTCAAGCTGAAGAGGGATGAAGCCGGCGCCATCGTCAAGCACAAGGCTCGCTTGGTGGCCCGAGGTTTCTTGCAGCAGGAGGGGGTCGACTTCGACGACGCCTTCGCTCCTGTGGCACGGATGGAGTCCGTGCGACTCCTCCTTGCGCTAGCCGCTCAGGAGGGCTGGCGCGTCCATCACATGGATGTCAAGTCTGCCTTCCTCAACGGCGACTTGAAGGAGGAGGTCTACGTGCAACAGCCGCCGGGATTTGCGAATCCTGGCCAGGAGGGCAAGGTACTTCGTCTACGCAAGGCTCTCTATGGTTTGCGGCAGGCATCAAGGGCATGGAACGCCAAGCTGGACTCCACGCTCAAGACGATGGGCTTCGGGCAAAGCCCGCACGAGGCGGCCGTCTACCGACGGGGCAATGGAGGAAATGCCCTGTTGGTAGGTGTCTACGTCGGCGACTTGGTCATCACCGGCACCAAGGATGCAGAGGTGGCGGCGTTCAAGGAAGAAATGAAGGCCGCCTTCCAGATGAGTGATCTGGGGCTCCTCTCCTTCGACCTGGGGATCGAGGTGCACCAGGACCACTCCGGGATCACGCTTCGACAAACCGCCTACGCCAAGCGCGTCGTTGAGCTAGCCGGGCTCACCGATTGCAACCCAGCTCTCACTCCGATGGAGGAGAGGCTGAAACTGAGCCGCGACAGCACGGCGGAGGAGGTGGACGCTACACAGTACCGGCGTCTTGTGGGGAGCCTTCGCTACCTCGCCCACACACGGCCGGACTTGGTATTCTCCGTCGGCTACGTTAGTCGGTTCATGCAGCGACCGACGACGGAACACCAGCAGGCTGTGAAGAGGATCGTCCGCTACGTTGCGGGGACTCTCGACCACGGCCTCTGCTACCCTAGGTGCCCTGGGACGGCACACTTCGTCGGGTACAGCGACAGCGACCACGCCAGCGACATCGACACCAGCAAGAGCACAAGCGGGATCCTCTTCTTCCTCGGCAAGTGCCTCGTGAGCTGGCAGTCAGTCAAGCAGCAGGTGGTGGCCATGTCCAGCTGCGAGGCCGAGTACATAGCGGCCTCCACTGCCTGCACTCAGGCCCTCTGGCTTGCTCGACTGCTTGGTGATCTCCTCGGTCAAGACACCAGCGCAGTGCAGCTCATGGTGGACAGCAAGTCCGCTCTGGCCCTGGCGAAGAACCCCGTATTCCACGAACGGAGCAAGCACATCCGAGTGAGGTACCATTTCATCCGACGCTGTTTGGATGAAGGGAGCATCGCGGCGAGCTACATCAACACCAAGGATCAACTTGCAGACCTGCTCACCAAGCCCCTTGGGCGGATCACGTTCCTTGGACTCTGCTCCAGGATTGGGATGGTCCAGCCTTCCCACAAGACAACGCACAAGACTTAGGGGGAGAATGATGAATAAGTCTCTGTACTGTTGGTCTTTGTGGGGCTGTAACACACATTGTCCTTGTAGCAAGGACGGGCAGTTAGGAGCAGCAAGGACCAAGCATCTTTGACTGCTTTAGCAGCATCAGTTAGGAGCAGCAAGGACCAAGCATCCTTGACTGCTTTTAGGCAGCATCTTAGACTAGCATCTTGGACTAGCATTTAGCATATTCTTGGCTGGCTAGCAGCCTATAAATATGTATCCCCAACCCCTGTGGTTGGCATGGCATTTGTGTGTGAGTTTGTGCGAGAAATAAAACCAGAAAATTGCCCCAACTCCTAGTGTCATCCCCTCTCTTCAATGAGAGTAAATCTAGAGATCCTATCACAATGCGCCTAAAGCTTCAACCATATATAGCAGTCCAAACCGAGTATGTGCGCAAGTATGTAGCAGTCATAGTTAAAGAGACTCCATTCTTAAATTGTACTAACTTGTAAACTTTAGGACATACTGACATAGTAGTCGCCATTCCAAAAAACAAGCTACTGAATTTTATATAAGACCTGAATGAATCAAAGTTGTCAAAGAAACACCAGACACAAGGGTTCCTAAAAGATAGTCTGATCAAATGCTTATCTGGTCATATGCTTACCTTCTAATGCCAGAATGCTAGGACCACAGCAACGATGAAAAGTATGAAGAGAGCAGCATTTCCGCCAGGCAAAATATCTTCATGCAGATCAGGTGACCTGGAAGCAGCATAACAAATATTAAGATGAACACAGTGAAATAATGATGATATGTTAAAACATAATGAAAAGTCTAAAGTTCAGAAACTCGAAGCATTGATGCTAGCCTACTGTATCTATATTAAAAATTATAACAAAAATAAGAATTTCTTGCACATAAAAGTCACCTATCACATAAATTACTCCCTACGCTCCATAATTGTTGTCGTGGTTTTAGTTAGAACTAAAACCACGACAAGAATTATGGAACGGAGGGAGTAGTATATTTCATGATTCTACTAACACACTTAATGACAAAAGAGGCTATCATGAGCTCTAAAAAGCAAGAGAAAAAAGTTCTGCAGTTTGACTAGAGAACAAGGAAAGGCAGATGATTGCATAAAGTGAAATTGATGAACCTAGGTTAGTGGTTACAGTACACAAACTAAACCTGTAGACAGCGTTTGCTTAGAAGAATAACATGCTCATATCCAGGAAAGAGGTAGATGAAAGGGCTGGAGAAGTATGTGATTGCATTGTTTGCAAGAAACTGAGATGTCCTAATTTCAGGCTAATTTGAGCAGTAGTTTTTTGTTGGTAGAAAAATCTAAAAGAAATGGACATCATGGTTTCAGATAAAAAGCGCAGAAGTATCAAATCCTTAGCTTGTTGGGCATGTTAGAGGGTGTAGGAACAAACAATTTCCCTATTTAAAGCCTTATACTCTTATTATCTCCATAGTAAATAAGAACACAGACAATATAGCCAGAAAGTTTCTAGGTTAAAACTAAATTTTGTTGATTCTGTTGCCACTGGGAAGAGCTGCTTGACCTATTTACTTCTATGTTAAGTTGAACATATATTGCTAGACTATAGGAAGTAACTGTACCCGTGTGTAAACTCAAAGTATTCATGATTTCTTTGCAAAATATAGAAACCAGGCATTCTCCAGCCTTATATGCAGATGTTACTTGAAGACTTGCAGAATTTATCTAACTAATGCAGAATGCACAGTGCAGTCATCAGGATTTTTCTGTAGAAACCAGGTAGGGACAAAGTAGATTCTTGAAATTGGAGCATGAAAGGAGATTAGCACCAATAAACATTTCATCTTACTGATAAGCACTAGAGCATTTGGGCCAGTTACAAAAACACTTGACAGTTGAATATCAGACAATTGTTGAGCCAATTTAGAGTTACTTACACAGCCAAGAACACTTAATCTAGCTAGTTAGTCACTATTTACCAATGCTGACAATATTAGCCAAGGCACTAATCATAAGTCGGTGCTCCTGAATCCTAATTATGTATTCAACAACTGCGCAAAATGTTTTCCATCATTTCAGCATATACATATGGCCATTAGTGGTTGATTTGGACTTGATATTTTTACCTGTGCTGATAACTATATACAGTATTCTTTAGAAGAGATATGGCCTAATGGACATTACCTCTTTCTCTTACGTGACCGATAAATCCAGGCCATCACAGGAGGAAGGATCCCAAACAGGAAGCAGTTTGCATAAACCCCAGCAAAATCTAGCGCCTTGGCAAACGCTGTTGAGAAGAATGATACAATAAATATTGGAATGATCAGCACCGTCCATGTCAGAATGACCCCATTTCTGCCAAGAGCACCACCAGGATCAGAAGATTGCACACTTGCCCTCTTGGGATTGGGAGAAAATCTCTTCAGAATCAACTCCAAAGTGTCTGCCAACTGCTTTGGGAAGCTGACCGCATATCCTATCAAGCTCGTCGCCAATGCAGCAAAGGCGAAGCCTCGAACAGCGGCCAGTGCCGCTGGATTCACCGAGAGAAGAAGCTTAATAGGGTCATCAAACCTTGCGCTGCCAGTCACACCTGCCAATCCGAGAATGACCGCATTCCATGAGAGAACCATGAGCAACGGTACAGCACCTCCGATGAGTATTGCCCTGCGTGCATCATACACCGAGTCCCCTACAATCTTGCAGATGAAGGGCGTGATGACGTGGAACCCAAGCGTGAGCACAGTGACCGGAATGGCCGGCAAGATGGCACTAGGGCTCCAGCACGCGTGGCCAAGAGAACTGAGCATGCTGCTCCGGCCGACAGAGATGCCTGTGACCACAAGAGCCGTGATGGAGACGAGCATGAGGCCACAGAGGAGACGGTTGACGCCATCGACAGCCTTGAACGGGAAGAAGGCAATGAGCACGGCAGCGAAGCACGGGAAGAGCGCATTCCCCAGGATCGGATTCAACGCCGGGAAGAGCTGGGAGACCAAAGAGCCTATGCCGGCGACGCACGCGACGATGAGGGAGAAGCTCAGCGCGGCGTAGACGACGGCGACGAGACCGCCGAAGGTCGCCCCCAAGGTGCTCGACGCAAGTCCCGTGAAGCTGACCTCGTCGACGCCCCTGCCTTCCATGGCGGCGAAGCTGAGCTCGGCGACGAGGACGATGGAGGAGACGACGTAGGCCCAGGAGATGAGGATGGCGACGGTGGAGGGGAGCGGGCCGGAGCGGATGGTGGCCGACGGCAGCGCCAGCATGCCCGGCCCGACTGCCGTGCCGATGATGAGGCTAACCGCCGCCCAGAAGCTCTTCTTGTCGGTGCCGGCGCCGGGTACGCCGGACTCGACGAGGGGTGGGTCTTGGACGGCATCGCCGCTGCTGCGCCGCCACCGCCATTGCCGCCTTGGCTCCGGCCATGCGCGCTGTAGGGGGTTGTTGGATGCTTGGATTGAAGCTCTGGGCGTTCTGGTCTTGAGAAGGCGGAGTAGTCCATTGGGATGGAGAGGGGATGGGCGGTGAGAAAGTGAGGTTGCGGCGGCCGCAGTGTAACATGGCTGCTGCTGTAACCAATCTGGGAGGTCAATGGTAAGTTTCGCAACCGCGAGGTGAAAGACGGTCGGTGATTAGGGGCACGGCCGCAGTGTAATGGAAGATGTGGCATTAGTGAGGTCGCCCCCAAGGATATATTCCATTAGTGAGGTTGCGGCGGCCGCAGTGTAACATTTTCCATTGAAGGGGTCCAGTCGGATTTGGCATTTCTCTTAATTAAAAATAAGATTAGTTTATTTATATCTTTATAAAACTTTATCAAGATTGTGTAAACAATTATCAAAAAAAGTTTTATAGACAGAGAAATCATCCATAAATACTTTCACAATTTCTTCACAAAAACTATGAAATATGGTTCCATAAGGACAAGTAATCAAAAGGCGTCTATAAGCATAAGTTCCATAAGGACACGTAAAAGTGGTTTTCTCTTGATCTTGCTTTCTAACAGCAATTTAAGAGAACTCAGAATAAACATCAAGGAAACAAAAATGAGTCTTCTTAGATAATATTTCTAACATTTAATCAATAAAAGGTAAAGGATAATAAACTTTCTTAGTAATTCAGTTAACCTTTCTAAAATCAATGCACATCCTATAACCTGTAACATCCCAAAAAAAATTCCTATTTTGGAATGTTATAAATAAAATCAATAGCTTGTTTGATTGTTTGACTTTGTTGAAAATTCTCAAAGAGAAGAAACTTTTTGAATAGAAAATCCTCTCAACCTTGAATTCAAAATCTTATATTCTTTTGTTATGACCTAGGTAGCCATATAAGCAAAAGGGCATGGATTGATTATGGATTGTAGAATTGGAGTGCAAGATTTCAAAAATTCAAAATCATTAAGCATGCATGACCATCATTGCATATAAACCCTAAGAAGGAAATAGTATTGTCCAAAAAAGATTATCCACTACCCTACATGACCTATTGTTTGGGTACATATTAAAATTGATGAAAAGTATTCCCTGTATGTCCTGAAATAAATTGGGATATTTTCCTAAAAATTCTAAACCCAAATTCCTTATTAATGCAACTAGCCATGTAATGCATTGTAAGCAAATGGCATTATGGATATTTTCAACTTTGGTAAAACCATATTCTATACATCCTTAAAGGTGTGTTTTGAATTTATAAATTTCTAGAAATTGATTTGGTTCAATTTGGAGGCCTAAAACAAATACTAAGAAAGAAATACTAAATGGAAAAAAAATGAACTAACCTAACCAGCGGACCACCCTGGCCCAACCCACTCCCTCCTCTCCTCTATTTGCTGCCGCTCCCCAGCACGCATCGCGCAGCGCAGCGCCAATGGGCCGGCCTAGAGCAGCCCAGCTGCCAGCCCGCTCGGCCTCCCTCCTCTCTGCCTCGCTGACGGGTGGACCCCGCCCTCATCCCCAACCTCCGGCGCGAGACCGGCAAGAACACGACCTGCTCCCGAACCAAATTCCGCGAGGAATCCGTCCGATTCACGCCCGATTTGTTGCCCCCTTGTACAAGGCTGGACCCCCATATAATCCCCCGTCCTTGCAAGCTTTTTTCCCCTTTCAAAAAACCCTAGAAGCCCTAGCACCGAGCCGATTGGATCTTGAGCCGCCGTCGCCATTACAGGAGCTTCGGGAGGTCAAGTCTGCTGTTGATTTCGAGCACCCCGAGCCCTATTATTTACCCCATCGTCTTCCCCTTGTTTCGCCGCGTCTCCTCACCCTGTTTTCCCCCTCGCAGGCGCAGCATAGCGAGCACGCGAGCTCGCCGGAGCTCCCCCGACCCGCTGCCACTCCATCCGCACACCATGGCTGTTCCCGGAAGCAAACAACGCACATAAGCGTGCCATAGGGTTCGCCGAGACGATCTGCACCCCGTCGCCTACTCCGTCGTCGCCGGAGGCCACCAGAACCGCCTCCACCACCGGCAACCGAGCGCCGCCGCCGAAGCCACTTTTCCCGTCGCCGTTGACCGCCACCTAAGCCAGATCACCAGCAGCCGTTGGATCCTTATCTGACGCGCGAGAATAGAACCAGCCTGAACCGGTATCCTCCAATCAGGGTGTGCCGTGTGTCGCCCAGTCAGCAAGTTCCGCCACCGCCCCGTCATCGCTGCGTCAGCCCAGGTCAGCGCCCAGTCAGCGCGAGTTATTTGATTTTAATATTTAAAATAGCCAGAATATTGTCCAATCTTGTAAAATTCATATAAAATTGAATACATGTCCAAAAATTATATAATATATGGTTGGATTCATAAAATTGTGTAGAACAACAATACAAGATTAGATATAACTTTTACAGCACATATTTACTGTAATAAATTAAATGGTTTAATGAGCCTTTTAGACATAATAAATCATAGTAAATTATCTGTAGATCCTAAAAATACAAATAAAGTGTCTATGGATTCATAATTTCATATAAAACATTAATATGCTGTTAGATCCAAATTTTTACAGTGTAAAATTGCTGTAGTGATTTAAATAATTTTAATGGACTTTTAGAGTATTAAATTCACAGTAAATAATTTATAACTCAGAAAAATAGGAATAATATGTCTCTAGAATCACATTATCGTGTAGATTACAGATATGTATTTAGTTTGAATTTTTAGACAACAGAAATTGTTTAAATGATTTAAACTCCATTAAACACTATTTAAATCATAAGAAAAGATTTATAACTCCGATTAAGTTGAATCCAATTGCTACTGGTTCGTATTAATGCTCTCTATCCAGTACACTTTAGATACAAATTTAATACGGCAATTAGTACAGGAGTTTCAACAGAACTATTAAAACCCCTAGTTTGGCAATCAAGTATTAATCATGGATATCCTATTGCATTAAATGATCTCCTGCGTGCATCATGTGTTGTAGTATTGTTCAGAGAACTAATTACAACCATTATGACTTATTAAACCATCATGCATGTTTTTGATCGTCCTTGTTGTGTTTTTGCTAAGTTTGCAATTGTTTTGATTGGAACTACCTTGTCCTCGTATTAGATTGTTCGGAGAGAGCGATTGCTGCGGAGAAATACAATCTAACACTCATATTATCAACATAAGGCAAGTTACACCACTTGTTCATAATTTTGTCCCAGTTTTGATTCTATGCATGTGATCTTCAAAATTCTGTAGTATGCATGTGTAGGATGATCTAGTAGAATTTTCCCTTAGTATTATTTTGCAAGTGCGATGATTTTGTAGTATGCCATGAGTAGCTCTATACTTAGGATTTCCCATCCCAATAGGTTACCCCTGTTTTTACTAAGTATTGCTTGCTATGCTAGATATATACAAAGTACCGTTGGGGGGTTCGAAAGACAAAGAATTTTTCTAAGTATAAAGGCTCTCTAGAGCAAACTTTTCTTCTCAAATCCACTTCAAAATAAAACTAAGTTTTCTTCCGGGCGGAATGGTTGTCGGGTCAACGAGTGTGATTTTGGTGGAGGACGGCCGCCCAGGAATCAAAGAAGTCTGCCATGTTTCAGAATTCAGAAGCTTCCAGTGCAACCACAATACGTTATGGGCTCTGTCTTGGCCTAGTACTTAGTGGGAAACCTCACCTGGGTACCAACATTTGGAGGTTCTTGGCACGGTTGGATCCAGAAGGTAGAGGGGCTACTAAGGGAAAGCCTCGCCATGGTCTTGTCTGTAAAAGGACTTGATCGTGGATTATGGGTAAAGTGCACAAACTCTCGAGAGTATTGCAATCTGATCGATCAGCCGTGTTCACGGTAACAGAACAACAATGAGCGTCTGAAGGATGGAGCCTCTGAAGGATCTTTCTCTCTCTTTTCTAAAACAAAGTTTTGAAACCCCATGGCGTGCGTAATATCGCTAATGGGTGGGAATTTGGGAACTTGGTGTGTAATATCCAAGTGATGCTTGGTGCGTAATATCCAAGTGTTTGGTTGATTGGACACTTGGTGCGTAATATCCTCGTGTGCCACTCGACCTTACTTTATCCAAGCAAATGTTTACAAAGTAGGACAATCCTCTCTTCCTCTCTCTACTTAAGAAAACTAGCTTTGAGCAAATGAACTCTACAGCCTATACCAGCCTTGCATGTAGAGATAGTCTTTTCTTTCCTTGGTGTAATTTGCCAATACATTCAAAGTATTGACCCAACTTGTTGGCTGCACGTTTCATGTGCAGAATTTCAGAGATCGTTGAAAGGTGCGCTAGGATCGCGGGTCTTCACTCAACCTGCCTATGGCATTGATGGGACTCCAAGTTGAATTTATATCGCTTATGTTGTAACAATGTAAACTCTGGATTATTCGATTCATGTAATAAAGACTTGTGTTTTATATGATATTCCATCGACTGTGAGTGCTAGCTATTGATCCAGGGACTAGCATGTTAATCACAGGGACTTAGGATCCTTACCGATCTGAGGTCACTACAGATGGTATCAGAGCATAAGTTGACTGTAGATCGTGACCCTAGACATGGAAAAACCTTAGGATAAATATTTTCTAAGTTATTTCAGAAAACTCCCATACTTCTCATCATCTACCTTGGGGTTTTAAAATTTCTTAAGTCTCTTCTTTTCAACATTAGAAAATGACCACTACACACTTCAAGAAGAAACTTTTCTCAAGATTACCCTTTTCAAAGAAGATCATCTCAATGTTCGGTTAAGTCAGGACTTGAAGACCTCCATGAAAGATGTTCCAATACTAAAGCTACGAGATTAAAGACTTCAAAGGCCTTAAGTCAATGTTATTAACTAAAGAACTCAAAAGATTAAAGATTATGAAGAACATGAAGACTATCAAGAGCACGAAGACTTTTGGAGACTCGAAGCCTTGAAGATTCCAAGTGACCTATTAGGAACCAAACCCGAATAAGATTTCGCTAAATATAGATGCGACGAATTGTTTGCTATCTTGTATGGTTTATTACCTTAGCTAATGAAACCTGTTTTCTAAATAAAATTTCTTGTATGGGTTATTCTTCTTCTTCCATACTCCATTCGTTCCTACTCTAAACCTTGGTCAACTCGACGGATGGACCATATCAATAAGGAGGACAAGGAACTCAACTCCACCAAGCGTAAGAGCCACGCCGATGCAAAGAAGTGGATGCTCCAGGTTGAAGAAAGAATGAAGGATGCCAACATTGAAGTCAACAGAATGGTTCTTTATGCCACCCAATTCCTAAAAGACGAGGCTGCAACCTAGTGGGAGATGCAACATGCCATTAATGATCATCAAGGGATGATATCTTGGGGAGAATTTAAAGAGGTTCTACTACAATCTCGCCTCGTCACTCGTATACCAAAAACCCAAGAAGTTGAAGTCCCGAAACATTTATCTTGCACGATCTGTGGAGAAATAGGACATATCACCAAGGAGCATCATGATCAGCGCCCCTACTGTGAAGGAAGGACACGAGTAAAGTCCTTTGATTCAACTGTCGCAAACCTGGACACTATGTCGTTGATTGCCTGGAACCGAAGAATGGTAATAGGAATGGAAATAAAAGAATTCATCCTCCTGTTAATGCCATTGTGCACCACGACTCTGCGGACGAAGCACACAAATCTCCACATCGAGACAGTTGACGATAAAACCTCAAATCATTCAATTGGGAGGATTCGACAAATACAATATTTTAAGGGTGGTAGTACCCTAGTGTGAACCAAACCTATTTCTTGCTAGCTTTCTCGAATCTCGAGGACGAGATTCCTTTTAAGGGTGGTAGTCTGTAACATCCCAAAAAAAATTCCTATTTTGGAATGTTATAAATAAAATCAATAGCTTGTTTGATTGTTTGACTTTGTTGAAAATTCTCAAAGAGAAGAAACTTTTTGAATAGAAAATCCTCTCAACCTTGAATTCAAAATCTTATATTCTTTTGTTATGACCTAGGTAGCCATATAAGCAAAAGGGCATGGATTGATTATGGATTGTAGAATTGGAGTGCAAGATTTCAAAAATTCAAAATCATTAAGCATGCATGACCATCATTGCATATAAACCCTAAGAAGGAAATAGTATTGTCCAAAAAGGATTATCCACTACCCTACATGACCTATTGTTTGGGTACATATTAAAATTGATGAAAAGTATTCCCTGTATGTCCTGAAATAAATTGGGATATTTTCCTAAAAATTCTAAACCCAAATTCCTTATTAATGCAACTAGCCATGTAATGCATTGTAAGCAAATGGCATTATGGATATTTTCAACTTTGGTAAAACCATATTCTATACATCCTTAAAGGTGTGTTTTGAATTTATAAATTTCTAGAAATTGATTTGGTTCAATTTGGAGGCCTAAAACAAATACTAAGAAAGAAATACTAAATGGAAAAAAAAAATGAACTAACCTAACCAGCGGACCACCCTGGCCCAACCCACTCCCTCCTCTCCTCTATTTGCTGCCGCTCCCCAGCACGCATCGCGCAGCGCAGCGCCAATGGGCCGGCCTAGAGCAGCCCAGCTGCCAGCCCGCTCGGCCTCCCTCCTCTCTGCCTCGCTGACGGGTGGACCCCGCCCTCATCCCCAACCTCCGGCGCGAGACCGGCAAGAACACGACCTGCTCCCGAACCAAATTCCGCGAGGAATCCGTCCGATTCACGCCCGATTTGTTGCCCCCTTGTACAAGGCTGGACCCCCATATAATCCCCCGTCCTTGCAAGCTTTTTTCCCCTTTCAAAAAACCCTAGAAGCCCTAGCACCGAGCCGATTGGATCTTGAGCCGTCGTCGCCATTACAGGAGCTTCGGGAGGTCAAGTCTGATGTTGATTTCGAGCACCCCGAGCCCTATTATTTACCCCATCGTCTTCCCCTTGTTTCGTCGCGTCTCCTCACCCTGTTTTCCCCCTCGCAGGCGCAGCACAGCGAGCACGCGAGCTCGCCGGAGCTCCCCCGACCCGCTGCCACTCCATCCGCACACCGTGGCTGTTCCCGGAAGCAAACAACGCACATAAGCGTGCCATAGGGTTCGCCGAGACGATCTGCACCCCGTCGCCTACTCCGCCGTCGCCGGAGGCCACCAGAACCGCCTCCACCACCGGCAACCGAGCGCCGCCGCCGCCGAAGCCACTTTTCCCGTCGCCGTTGACCGCCACCTAAGCCAGATCACCAGCAGCCGTTGGATCCTTATCTGACGCGCGAGAATAGATCCAGCCTGAACCGGTATCCTCCAATCAGGGTGTGCCGTGTGTCGTCCAGTCAGCAAGTTCCGCCACCGCCCCGTCATCGCTGCGTCAGCCCAGGTCAGCGCGAGTTATTTGATTTTAATATTTAAAATAGCCAGAAGATTGTCCAATCTTGTAAAATTCATATAAAATTGAATACATGTCCAAAAATTATAAATAATATATGGTTGGATTCATAAAATTGTGTAGAACAATAATACAAGATTAGATATAACTTTTAAGTACATATTTACTGTAATAAATTAAATGGTTTAATGAGCCTTTTAGACATAATAAATCATAGTAAATTATCTGTAGATCCTAAAAATACAAATAAAGTGTCTATGGATTCATAATTTCATATAAAACATTAATATACTGTTAGATCCAAATTTTTGCAGTGTAAAATTGCTGTAGTGATTTAAATAATTTTAATGGACTTTTAGAGTATTAAATTCACAGTAAATAACTTATAACTCAGAAAAATAGGAATAATATGTCTCTAGAATCACATTATCGTGTAGATTACAGATATGTATTTAGTTTGAATTTTTAGACAACAGAAATTGTTTAAATGATTTAAACTCCATTAAACACTATTTAAATCATAAGAAAAGATTTATAACTCCGATTAAGTTGAATCCAATTGCTACTGGTTCGTATTAATGCTCTCTATCCAGTACACTTTAGATACAAATTTAATACGGCAATTAGTACAGGAGTTTCAACAGAACTATTAAAACCCCTAGTTTGGCAATCAAGTATTAATCATGGATATCCTATTGCATTAAATGATCTCCTGCGTGCATCATGTGTTGTAGTATTGTTCAGAGAACTAATTACAACCATTATGACTTATTAAACCATCATGCATGTTTTTGATCGTCCTTGTTGTGTTTTTGCTAAGTTTGCAATTGTTTTGATTGGAACTACCTTGTCCTCGTATTAGATTGTTCGGAGAGAACGATTGCTGCGGAGAAATACAATCTAACACCCATATTATCAACATAAGGCAAGTTACACCACTTGTTCATAATTTTGTCCCAATTTTGATTCTATGCATGTGATCTTCAAAATTCTGTAGTATGCATGTGTAGGATGATCTAGTAGAATTTTCCCTTAGTATTATTTTGCAAGTGCGATGATTTTGTAGTATGCCATGAGTAGCTCTATACTTAGGATTTCCCATCCCAATAGGTTACCCCTGTTTTTACTAAGTATTGCTTGCTATGCTAGATATATACAAAGTACCGTTGGGGGGTTCGAAAGACAAAGAATTTTTCTAAGTATAAAGGCTCTCTAGAGCAAACTTTTCTTCTCAAATCCACTTCAAAATAAAACTAAGTTTTCTTCTGGGCGGAATGGTTGTCGGGTCAATGAGTGTGATTTTGGTGGAGGACGGCCGCCCAGGAATCAAAGAAGTCTGCCATGTTTCAGAATTCAGAAGCTTCCAGTGCAACCACAATACATTATGGGATCTGTCTTGGCCTAGTACTTAGTGGGAAACCTCACCTAGGTACCAACATTTGGAGGTTCTTGGCACGGTTGGATCCAGAAGGTAGAGGGGCTACTAAGGGAAAGCCTCGCCATGGTCTTGTCTGTAAAAGGACTTGATCATGGATTATGGGTAAAGTGCACAAACTCTCGAGAGTATTGCAATCTGATCGATCAGCCGTGTTCACGGTAACAGAACAACAATGAGCGTCTGAAGGATGGAGCCTCTGAAGGATCTTCCTCTCTCTTTTCTAAAACAAAGTTTTGAAACCCCATGGCGTGCGTAATATCGCTAATGGGTGGGAATTTGGGAACTTGGTGTGTAATATCCAAGTGACGCTTGGTGCGTAATATCCAAGTGTTTGGTTGATTGGACACTTGGTGCGTAATATCCTCGTGTGCCACTCGACCTTACTTTATCCAAGCAAATGTTTACAAAGTAGGACAATCCTCTCTTCCTCTCTCTACTTAAGAAAACTAGCTTTGAGCAAATGAACTCTACAGCCTATACCAGCCTTGCATGTAGAGATAGTCTTTTCTTTCCTTGGTGTAATTTGCTAATACATTCAAAGTATTGACCCAACTTGTTGGCTGCACGTTTCATGTGCAGAATTTTAGAGATCGTTGAAAGGTGCGCTAGGATCGCGGGTCTTCACTCAACCTGCCTGTGGCATTGATGAGACTCCAAGTTGAATTTATATCGCTTCTGTTGTAATAATGTAAACTCTGGATTATTCGATTCATGTAATAAAGACTTGTGTTTTATATGATATTCCATCAACTGTGAGTGCTAGCTATTGATCCAGGGACTAGCATGTTAATCACAGGGACTTAGGATCCTTACCGATCCGAGGTCACTACATAACCAACTACTACTTTTTGAGGAATAAGCTTATTATTTTCATTAGGCATAACAGTAATTCCTTCTTTCTTAGGGACACAATGAACAAGACTAACCCATCTACTATTAGCAATAGGATAAATAATACCAGTATCAAAAAGTTTTAATACCTCATTTCTTAGCACTTCGTTCATCTTAGGAATTAAACGGTGTTGATGTTCAACAACTGGTTTTGCATCAGGTTTCATATTAATAGCATGCTGACATATAGTAGGAGAAATCTCTTTTAAATCATCAAGAGTATAACACATAGCTCCTCGGTGTTTCTTCAATAATTCCAATAATCTTTCCTCTTCCTTTCCTAAAAGTTTAGAACTAATAATAACAGGATATATTTTCTTATCATCAAGATAAGCATATTTAAGATCATCAGGTAGAGGTTTTAGATCGAAAACAGGATCCTATTTAGGTGGTAATGTGGTACCCAAATCTTCCATGGGTAGATTATACTTAAGCATCTCAGGTTGACGAAGAAGAATTTCGTCAATCTCATTTCTTTCTTCCATAAAGATCTCACTTTCATGATCTTCCATATATTGCTGCAAAGCATGGTTAAGAGCAAGAGCAATAGAAGCAAGTTGTTCAACTCTAAAATCCTCATTAGGCAATTCATTTTCATAAGAAGCTTTAGAAAATTTAGAAAAATTAAACTCGTAAGATTCTCCATCAAATTTAGTTAAAATTTTCTCCTTCTTACAATCTATAATAGCTCCACAAGTCTTTAAGAAAGGTCTACCAAAAATGATAGGACAAGTTTTACTAGCAGCTGAACCAAGTACTAGAAAATCAACAGGATATTTAGTCTTACCGCAAAGAACTTACACATCTCTTACAATACCAATTGGAGAGATGGTATCTCTCTATTAGCAAGCTGAATAACCACATCAATTTCTTCAAGTTCACAAGGACCAATTTCATGCATAATTTCTCTGTAAAACTCATAAGGAATAACACTTGAACTTAAACCAATATCACATAAACCATAATAGCAATGATCACCTATTCTGACGGAGAGCACGTGAACACTAGCTTTCCTAGTTCTACTAGGATGTGAAACAAAATTAGAAGCATCTTCACAAAAGATAATGTGTCCACCTTCTATGTTTTTAGTGACAAGGTCTTTCACTATTGCTACTTCAGGTTCAACATTTATTTGTTCATCAGGTTTTACAGCTTTCTTTGTACTTTTGTTAACCACACTAGTCATCATAGAATGTTCCTTTACCTTAGCAGGGAAAGGTATTTTCTCAATATAAGGTTCAGGCAAAATACAATCAACAGTACAAACTTAAATATTTCTAGCAGGAACACAATTAATAATATCTTTATATGGCGCATGATACTTGTTCCATTCCTTTTTTAGAATATCAAGATAAGAGGCAAAGGCCTTAAAACAATTTGCAAGAATTTGAGAATCAAGACCATAAATAGCACTAATATTATGAGAGTCATCTGTTCCCATAAAAGATTTAATGCATTCATAATCATAATTTATACCTGACTTTTTTCCTTTGTCATTCTCCCATGCTTCGGTATTTCCTGAATATGGTCAAGAAGATCTCATTTAGCTTCTTATTTCATACGCGCAAATAATCCAGCACAAGAAGCATCCAATAAATACTTATCATGAAGAGGAAGCCTTGCATAGAAGTTATTAATAATAATATTACTGGGGAGCTCATGAATGGGATATTTGAGCATTAGTAACTTCAATCTCCCCCAAGATTGGACAATACTCTCTCCATCATGAGGCTAAAAATTATATATTTGATTTCGATCTTTATGAATCTCACTAGGAGAATAGAATTTAGAATAAAAGAGAGGTACAATTTCCTTCCATTCAATAGATCGGCCATTCTTCAGCAGCTTATACCATTTCGCAGCTCTGCCTTTCAATGATATAGAGAATATCTTTCTCTTAACTTGATCCATTGTAATACCTTCACACTTGAACAACTCGCATAATTCATGTATAAAGAGCAAATGATCATCAGGATGGACGGTTCCATCTCCAAAATAGCAGTTGTTCATAACACGTTCAACAATTTTTGTAGGTATTTTAAAAGGATCCAATTCAGCAGGCGGTGGTTCATCTACTACCTTAGCAGTGATAGTAGTTTTCCTAAATAGGAAATCAAGTGTGTTATCCATGATAAAATAAAATAACAGACAGAAATAAAAACAATACTCACAGCAGAAATTTCCTTTACCAATTCCACTCTTCAATAGCGCTTCGCTCCCCGGCAACGGCGCCAGAAAATAGTGTTGATGACTCACAAGTATAGGGGGTATATCGTAGTACTTTCGATAAATAAGAGTGTCAAACCCAACGAGGAGCAGAAGGTATTGACAAGCGGTTTGGATCAAGGATTCACTATAAATACTAGCAAACGGATTTTTAGTTTTTTTTGGTAATGCAGATAAGTAAAGTGCAAGTAAATAAAAGACAAAAATAATAATTGCAGCGAGTGGCCCAATCATTTCTTCAGCAAAGTACAAGTCGATTGTATTACTTATGATGACCAAACGTTCTCGAGGACACATGGGAATACTTCCAAGTGCTTTCGCTTCATATAGTCGATTAATCTTCATTGTCTGGATAAGTATTATGAGGGTGAACCTATACTAATGTACTACCCTAACTTGGACTAATACACACTTGTGATTATACCCTCTGTAAGTATCCGCAACTACAAGAAAGTAATTAAAATAAAAAATCTAACAACAGCATTAAACTCTGAGATCCTACACTTCCTTATGCAATGGTTTCCTAACGGGGGTCTAGGTTTCTGTCACTCCAGCAATCCCACAATTAGTAGCCAAGTACATAATGCATTCTCCTAGGCCCATAAAGGTGAAGTATCTGTAGTCGATGTTCACATGACACCACTAGAAGAATAGCACCACAAAATAAATATCAAATCATTAAATATTACTCAACGTAATTCCACTACTAACAACATGACTTCTCCCATGTCCTCAAGAACTAAACAAACTACTCACAAGACATCATATGGATCAAGATCAGAGATGAAATAATGATAAGCAACAATCTGAACATGAACAATAATCCAATGGTTTCACTCAATAGCATCAACTACAAGAAGTAATCAACGCTAGGAAAGTTTCCCCTATGAACTACACAAGATTCAACCCAATTGTTATAGCGGTATGGCATGTTGGTGATGGTGCTGCTGGTGGTGGTGATGATGATCCCAATGAAGCCCAACTCGATGATGGTGTCGATGGTGATGATCTCCCCTCTCCGGAGAGGAATTTCCTCGGTAGATTTCTGCCTGCCGGAGAGCTTTTTTTCTCTCTCTAGTTTCGGTCCCGCAGAGGCGGCGGAATATTTCTGTGATGGCTCCCCGAGTCTTAGGGTTTTGGGAGGAAGATATACGTGAAAGGGTGATGCTAGAGGTGGGTCAGGGTGGCCACACCACCTGACAGCGTGACCCAGGGGGGCCCGCGCCTAGGGGTGGTGTGGGGCCCCTGTGGCCCATATCCACTCCCTCTTCTGGCTATCTTCGTCTTCTGAAAAAATAGGAATTTTCGTATATTTTCTGGAATTTTCTGATCTTCAAAAATATTGCATCTGGACAACACATTTTTCTGCAGAATTCTGATTCCGACAATTAATTATCCAAAAATCATCAAACATGCAAAATAGATGAAATAACATAAGTACCATCTCTAAATATGAAATATATCAATAAATAATACTAATTTATGATATAAAATAGTGATGCAAAATGGACGTATCAGCCGCATTAATCTTGAGAGGAAATCGGGGGAACGGGCAGTCTTCTGTTGGTCTTGAGCCAGCCCAACACCACTCTCACCAACAAGCAAGCAACAAGGCCACATAAGACAGGCAGGGACATGTGCGGACTACGGACATGTGCACGAGGGTACACGCACACCAGCGAGATGCGTGAGCACACTATAGCATGCCTAACACCGAGGCCCGCGGGGACATCGAGCCTGAGCTAGGCATGACGAGCATGGCGCTTGGCCACAGGCTCCTAGCGGCAAAAGGAGTGGGGTTGACAGCGGACGGTAGTCGGTGCTGAATGATAGAGGCGGGGCGCAGGCGACCGTGAGATCGAGGGAGGCGCGGAAAATCTCGTGGACGCGCGTAGCGCCAGGGCCGAAGGTCAAAGGACGAGGACAGCGTCGGCTTATAGGGTCCACAGCGGCATAAGAGGAGAAGCAGACCGAGCAGTGCTTGAGGATCCGGCAGCGCGAGGTGAAGAGGCGATGTCCCTGGCGGTGGCCGGTGGTCGCATGACGGGGCGAGGAGGGAGGAGGAGCTGGCGGTGCCTGCGTCTAGGAGGACGAGGAGATGGGGCGGGTGGCGGGGTTGCGGGCTCGGGGAAGAGCGGGAGACGCATGGAGCTGGTTGCTCAGGCCGATGGCGGCACCTTGCAGGACCGATGGGGGGAGATCAAGGGAGGCAGAGGAGCTCGAGGGTTGGTGGCGATAGGGAGCGACGAGCAGGGGTGGTTTAATCAGGGTAGGTGGAGGTGGGGATGGAGCGTGCGTTGGTTCAGGAACAAGGCGGGGTATGCATGGCCATGTCGAGCGGGGAGGGAGTGTATCGTGCATGCGTTGTACACGGGGTGGGGTCGGGGTGTGGAGCGGGGTAGGTGGGATCGACGCGGGGCGGGGTGGGCGTGCCATGCGCGTCAAGGGGCTGGGGTCGGGGTGAGGAGCGGGTCGCCTGGGTGTATGTTGCGGAATCTAGGTGCGATAGCGGGTGGGGTTGAGGTGCATTGCGCCGCGCGCGTGTACGGGTGGGTGGCTGGCGGTTGTGGGGTGCGCGTGTGCGTGTGTGTGCACCGTGTAGCGGTAGGCTGGGTTAGGTGGGTGGCGACTTGGGTAGGTGACATGGTTATACCCTACGGGTGCACGATATTTGTATACCTGGTCCAGCCCAAGAAAGGCCCATAAGAACATATGTGGCCTATGGAGATTTCTGGGTGGTCCAAGCCCATGACGCCTT
Organism: Avena sativa; assembly: GCA_916181665.1. Taxonomy (NCBI): domain Eukaryota; kingdom Viridiplantae; phylum Streptophyta; class Magnoliopsida; order Poales; family Poaceae; genus Avena; species Avena sativa. The sequence continues at coordinate 52,554,360 of OV702298.1, read as the reverse complement.
CGGATCCTTAAATAGCAAGACTAGAGTAGATAGAATATTCAAAGGGGCAAACCCTAATTTGTAACCGACTCGACCTAATGCCCGGGACCTGCCTATCTATATAAAGGGTAGGAGGGCACGGCGAGGAGGGCATCTCTCACCGCATACACACCTCCACGCTAGATTGCATCTACGCGCCCCTATACTTTTCGGTTCCGCCGTAATCAAGAGCAGACAAGCAGGAGTAGGATTTTCCCTCTAGGGGCCTGAACCTAGGTAAATCTCGTGTCCCCGTGTTGCTTGTCTGTTAACCGTTCCGCGATCTCCAGCATCCCCATCTTCTCCAAAACCCAAGCTCATAACAATGGGCATTAACGAGATCAAACCTCGTCAATTGGCGCCGTCTGTGGGAACTGGGGGCGCTAATTGTGCGATCACGATGATCCCAACCAAAGAGATCTACAACTCCTCGGCGACGGAGAGCCACCTCCTCTTCGGCGCTTTCGTCTTCACCGCCCACTCGCCAGCCACCATGAAGGATTTCGAGCCCGTACGCGACGGACTCGAAATTCTGTTTGGGAGCTTCTGCTTCCAGGTGGGACAAACCGGCACTCTCCGCCTCCCAGAGCGGGTGCCACCACCATCCATCAGGCCCGCCTCGTGGGCCCTGCATCCCAGCGTGCTATGCACGTCAACACTGACAAACGAGTCATACGACAGCAGCAACTGCAACTCAGATCTATGCGGCCCTCCATCGGACGAGGGAACCTATGGTTCCGGATCCGAAAATTGCGGCAGCAGCGATCCAGTCCGTGGGAGCTATCAGTGCGCTGTGGTCATCCAAAGCGACGTGGAACAACAACCAGGTTTAGGTGCCCACGTACCACCACACAACCCACAGGGTGGAAACGGGAGGCAACCGTCCCTCCCGCCGAACGAAGGCGACGCCAATGCCTATCAGAAGATCAACCTCAATGAGGAAGGATGGCGCCAGGCACGCGAAGCCGTGGCAGGCAATAAGATCCTGCCCGTGAATGCTTCACGGGATCTTCTAATGGCATATCACCTGCTCCTCATCGGCGAGCATAAACGGCAGGTGAAGATGCAGGAGGACCTCGATAAACGCAAGCAAGCGGCTTCAGAGTCCAACGCGTGGTGAGCTGCGCTCTCCGCCGCTGGCGGCTCCAGCTCGCACGGCAACAATACCAATAAGCATCTCTCTCGCACAGAACACATGGACCCCGCCGCACGCCGCGAGGTCACCAGAACCCTCAACGCGTCCTTCATGGAGATGGACGTTAATGGCAACGTCAGACCGAAGACGCTGCAGGCTGCGATCATGGCAGCCACCACGTACCTTGCGTCGCATCCACCTCCAGTAGGGGACCCGAAGAGGGCTATACACAAGTCTGTACTAGCCGGACTCGGACTCGTCGGACCTACACTCCACGATGAGGCTCCTACGGAGCCGAAAAAGAAAGCTGCGGTCAGATTCAACCGTAGCCCCACGCCCTCATCTGAAGAAGAGGAAGACGAGCACGATCTACCTCGATGACGCAAGATCTCGAGACGTCGCATCCGCGACTACGACGGTCGAAGCGACCTCGCTCAGCGCAAGGTCGACAAGGAACGCGCCAAACGCGCGTGCTCAACCGAATCCGAAGAGGATGACGACTGAGAACTTTGCGGAGCTCGATGGTTCAGCAGATCTGTTCGGCGAACACGGATGCCGAAAAATTTCAAGCTTCCTTCGAAAACCCTGAAGTTCGACGGGACGCAGGACCCGAAAGCCTGGCTCAGCGACCACCTATCATCTGTTAAGCTGCACGGCGGTAACAAGAACACCGCCCTACAATGCCTTCAGCTACAACTGACAGGCAGAACTCGAATCTGGCTCAGCAGCCTATCTCCAGGCTCAATCCGAAACTGGGAAGAGCTGGCATACAGTTTCATCCAAAACTTCAAGGGCACCAGCAAGAGGCCAGCCTCGATCGAGGATCTACGGGCCTGCACCCAACGAACGGGCGAATCCATTCGCTCGTACATACTACGCTGGTCCAACATCAAGAACTCCACGGCACATATCTCCGAGGAGAGAACGATCGACGCCTTCAAGGACGGTGTCAAGCGCCTGGACTTCAAAGAAGAACTTGGGCGTGTCAAGCCCAAGACACTCGACCACCTCATGGACATCGCCAACAGGTGGGCAGATGGAGAGGATTCCCTCCACCGAGCACATTCGGATGAGGAGGATGAATACGGCCGTAGACGCGAACGCCGTAGCAAGCGAAGATCACGCGTCTACGACGATCGCGATAGACCCGACATGGTTGCGGCTGGCTATGCCAAACGCCGCAACGACAACAACCGCAGCAGCGGAGGATACCGCTGAGGCAACTTCCGCGATGGAGGACGTCCAACACAAACATGGCAGCGTCGCGACCGTGACGACGAACCATCGACATACGGCAAGTTGTCGGGTCCCTGTACCATCCACTTCTGCATCGACAAGCATGGTGGCAAAAAAAGGCCAGCCACATGCTCAAGGACGACCACGAGTTCCAGAAACTCAGCGAGGGTCTCACCCAAATGCGATGCCAGATCATGAACCCTAGGTTCGGACCCGCACCTGCACCAGGGGACATCGCACATGGAGCTCCCCCACCACCACCCGTGGGACCGTCGAATCCAGTAGTCGCACCTGCGCCAAACCATGGCACAGTCGGATACCCACCGCCAAAAGGATCCCTCATGATCCAGAAGGGACGCCCTACCAATAGGGTGCAAAAGAAGATCACCCGCCAAGTCATCCTGGCTGTGACCGCACCGCCTGCCATCCCTGAGTACCTCAGCGGCTCGGAGTCGTGCATCACATTCAGTCGTTCGGATCACCCCCGCCAGATCCCTCGCCCAGGTCATGCTGCCCTGGTGCTTGAGGCGTAGATTGGAGGGTTCGAAATGAGCTGCGTCTTCACGGACGGCGGCAGTGGCACCAACCTGATGTTCGCTAGCACCCTAGGAGCAATGTGGATCCCGCTGTGCAGCCTGGACCAATCCGACACAACGTTCCACGACATCGTCCCAGGGAAGGTCATATACCCCCTACGAAAGATATGGCTCGACGTCATCTTCGGCAAGCCCGGCAATTTTCGATGCGAGCGGCTAGAGTTCGAAGTGGTGGACTGGCCATCGCAATACCACGCCATCCTTGGGCGTGTGGCATTCGCAAGGTTCCTGACAGTACCGCACTATGCGTACCTGCTACTCAAGATGCCAGGGCCTAGGGGCGTCATCACGGTCCAGGGCAGCTTCAGCCGATCCGACCACTGCGACAGAGACTTCAACAGAATCTCCCAGTCGTTCGGTATGCAGGAGGAGCTCACGATGCTTCGAGAGGTGACAGACAACGGGGCACCCCCAGTCTCCAGGAAAAACGCACCTGACATGTCGTTTGACTCTACAGTCAACACAAAAAAGGTGTAGGTCCATGCAATGGATGCCTCCAAGACGGTGCTAATCGCCAACGACCTCAGCCCCGCCTAGGAAAGCGCGCTCGTCGAATTCCTCCATGAGCACTGGGAAATCTTCGCTTGGTGTCATGCGGACATGCCAGGAGTTCCCAGGGAATTCGCTGAGCACGCACTCAATGTGTTCCCAGGCGCCAAGCCCATCAAACAGTCCATCCGGCGATTGTCCGAGCCACAGGCCGAAGTCGTCAGAGTCGAAGTCAGCAGACTGCTCGATGCCGAATTCATCCTGGAGATCAAGGAGAGCGAGTGGCTAGCCAACACTGTGTTGGTCCCTAAAAAGGATACGGACATCCTATGGATGTGCGTGGACTTCACGTCACTCAACAAGCACTGCCCCAAGGATCACTTCCCTCTACCACGGATCGATCATATCATTGATTCAACTGCAGGTTGCGAGAAACTCTCCTTCCTTGACGCCTACTCAGGCTACAACCAGATTCGACTAAAGGTCGAAGACTAGGAGAAAACGGCGTTCATCATGCCGTTCGGAGTATTCTGCTATAACACCATGCCCTTCAGGCTGAAGAACATAGGTGCCACGTACCAGTGGTGCATGCAGGCGTGTCTGAAAAACCAGATCGGTTAAAATATACAAGTCTATGTCGACGACATAGTCATCAAGACAAGGGAAGCCAAGACATTGATCGACGATCTCCGCGAGACGTTCGATAACCTTGATCACTACAAGATCAAGCTGAATCCAGAAAAGTGCGCCTTCAGTGTCCCATTTGGCCAATTACTTGGCTACTTCATCTCCTAGCGAGGGATCGAGGCGAACCCGAAGAAAATCTAGGCCATACTGACCATGGAAAAGCTGAAGAACATCAAAGGTGTCCAGTAGCTAGCTGGGCGCATCGCGGCACTGAGGAGATTCGTCAGCCGCATGGGTGAAAAGGCCCTGCCTTTCTACCAGCTGCTATGTAAAGCAGACAAATTCGAGTGGACACCCGAAGCAGATGACGCATTCGAAGATCTGAAGCGACTGCTCTCCACCTCGCCTGTACTGGTCACGCTAAAGGAACGCAAGCCTCTGCTGCTATATATAGCAGCCACTCACTAGGTGGTAAGCACCGTACTCGTGGTTGGACGACCCGAAGAAGGCAAGACCCATGGGGTCCAACGCCCAATTTACTACCTCAGCGAGGTACTGACACCAACAAAATAGAGGTACCCTCGCTACCAGAAGATCGCCTACGGCGTGTTCATGACGGCTCATCGGCTGAGCCACTACTTCCAGGAGCATCAGATAATGGTCGTCAACGAGGCGCCACTCTCCAACATCCTGAACAACCCCGAAGCCATAGGACGCGTAGCCCTGTGGGGCATCGAGCTATCCCCTCTAGACATAGTCTACAAGCGGTGCAAGGCGATCAAATCTCAGGTCCTCCCTGACTTCCTAGTTCACTGGATGGAGCTCTAGCTGCCGGACACCCCGGACATGACGCAGTCATGGACGATGCACTTCGATGGCTCCAAGCGCGAGGCTGGAGCTGGCGTCATACTGACGTCCCCGCAAGGTGACAAGATGAAATACGTCCTTCGGATGAAATTTCGCGTCTCCAACAACAAGGCCGAATACGAGGCCCTCATCCACGGCATGAGGATGGCCAAGATCTACAGTGCAACGCGCCTAGTCATCTACGGTGACTCGAACCTTGTCATCCAGCAGACGATGTATGAGTGCGACGCACACGCCGCCAACATGATCGCGTACCGTGCGCTCTATAACTCACTCGAAGGAGACTTTGACGGCTGCGAGCTTTGCCATGTTGGAAGGGAAAGCAACGAGGAGGCTGATAGACTCGCCAACATAGGCTCCACCTGCGCACGGGTACTACCAGGTGTGTTCCTCGAACAAATCTGCGTACCCTCTATCAAAAGGAAATTCCCCAAGGGATCACCCGAAGAAGCAGAGAACTCGGGGGCTGCGCTACCCGAAGGACAGGAAGGACCCGAAAAGCTCGACACGGAGGTCGAGTTGGTCAGCCTGATGCAGGTCATGGAAATTGAAGAAACATGGACGCAGTCGTACCTTCGGTACCTGATAGACAGAGAACTACCTGATGACCCGACAGATGCCCGGCGCATATCTCGCCGGTCCAAGGCTTTCACCATCATCAATGGCGAGCTATACAAGCGCAGCATTTCGGGTGTACTCCAACGGTGCGTCATCATCGGTGACGGCAAAACCATCCTCCAAGACATCCATGAGGGCATCTGCGGCCATCATGCGGGAAGCCGCACCCTCGTTGCCAAAGCTTTACGAGCTGGATTCTAATGGCCAACGGCCATGAACGATGCCAAGGACATTGCCCAGAGGTGCAATGGCTGCCAGAGGTTTGCGGACAAGCCACACGCACTAGGGTCAGAGCTTAGGCCCATACCCTTGGCCTGGACCTTCATCCAATGGGGCCTCGACATGATCGACAAACTGCCCAAATCTTCGAAAGGAGGCCACGTCTACCTCCTGGTCGCAGTCGACAAGTTCACCAAGTGGATCGAGGCTATGCATGTCACCAACCAAAAGGGCAAAACGACCGTCAAGTTCTTCGAGTCCATAGTCTATAGGTTCGGTGTGCCGCATAGCATCATCACGGACAACGGGTCGAACTTCATCTCCAAAGAATTCTAGGACTTCTACGAAGGCCTTGGCATCAACATATCATACGCCTCTGTGGCACACCCTCAGACCAACAGGCAGGTCAAAAAGGCCAAAGGTCTTGTAGGCGGTGGCATCAAGAAACGCCTAATCATCCCACTCGAACGACTTGTTGGAGCCTTGGCAGAAGAGGTACCCTCCGTCCTCTAGAGCCTGCATACAATGCCAAAAAGCTCAACTCGTTACACTCCATTCTTCATGGTGCACGGAGCTGAAGCCATACTACCTGCAGAAGTACGCCATAAGGCCCCACAAGTCGTCTCCTATAGCGAAGCCGAATCATCGGCCGCACTCGAAGACACCATCGACACACTCGACGAAGCACGCGACATCGCCGCAACTCGCTCAATGGTCTACCAGCAAAGCCTTCGCAACTACCATAACCGCCGACTGTGCCCAAGGTCCTTTGTCGAAGGAGACCTTGTCCTGTGACTCAAGCAAGAGCGGCCGAAGAAGCTCGAGTCGCCCTGGGAGGGACCATACATCGTCATCGAAGTCATCCCAGGTGGCGCCTACCGCCTCAAGGACATCAAGTCAGGAGTTGCATACTCCAACCCATGGAACGTCGCACAACTGCGACGCTTCTACCCCTAGCTATCTTTTTTACTTTCAATAAGGTTACTTAGCCAAGGCTACTCAGCCGAACAATGTACCTCCTCGTTATGATATGAATAAAAGCTAAGTCTCTAGTCCGAAAAATCTCTTTTACCTTGCATTTACTTTCTGTTACAACACACTCGGGGGCTCCGCATCACCTCACGACTTCGTCGTCTAAGAATAACGCATGTAAACTTGAGTAGCTGACCACGTCAGGATAACGAAAAGGACATGCATACAACTAAGCACCATGTGCTCACATAAATAATCTTTACAAAGGGCACAACAATCCCACTCGAAATATATACAAGTTTTACATCTATCTTTTTACAAGATCTACCTATTCTGAAGGCTCACACGCGCCCGATGCTCAAAAAGATCCACGATCTCTTCGGCATACTGCCTAACAGCCGCATAGTGCGGGCGCATATCTCAAAGGCTACCGTCTGGTCGAAGAGGCAGCCTAGTCGCCACTATCGCAAGGTCAACATCAGGGTGATGCATCCAAACAAGCGAAAGGGCAGCCTTCACGCCTGCAACCAACTGGTGCCGCACCAACTCCCTCACATCTCGAAACTTCGTGAGCAAACCCCAAAGAGTTGAGGGTGCCTCGTCTAGAGGGAACATGACGTACATAATCGACGACATGGAAGTCCTCGCCTGCTTCAGCACCCGTGAGACTTGATGCACACAATCCTGCACCGTCGCAAGGACGGTGGCTCGGTCATGATCCATCCAGAAGAAGCCGCCAGCTTCCAAGTCCTGTTGGGTCAGACAGTTGATCCGAACCGCAACGCGTTCCTTCTCCTCCATAGGGACAAGGTTGACACCTGCAAAACTTTCAGGATAAGGTGACATGCAAACAAGGCGCACCCGAAAACGAGCAGCGGCTCAAGAATACTTACATTGCAGTTGTTCGCTCAACTGTTGTAGCTCCCATATCAAATACTCCTCCCTGGCGGTATCTCGCTCAGTCTTTGACTTCCACACATCCGCGTGGCCCCGGACGCCAAGGATCTCCTTCTCCAAGCTACGGACGCGATCGCGAAGGAAAACAAGCTGCGACGCATCATCCAATGATGGTCGTGGATCTGGCGCAGTCGAAGTACCAACGGGTGCACCACCCGATGGACCCTAGAAGGCAAACAGGCAATGATAGGGCAAAGGTGTCCGATCTTTCGATGAGATGGCGATAATCGATTTGGTAGAGTTCGGGCTTGACGATCCGACTACACGTGCGAGCACGAGCACCAATGCAATCGCTAGGCCAATCTCCTGGAGGTTACCGATCCTGCGGGAACACGATCAGCCTGACCAGCGAGGGTCTTAATTCCTATCTGAAATCGAGAACAAGTAAGAACCAATATTGCAATCAAGATATTGCGGATTAAGAGGAAAGCTTTATTGAAAAGGTGGGATCCTATAAAGGTGCGAAGTACAAGAGGCCTCTACGACGCTCGAGCCTTGGCGAAGTTGCTACGATGGCTAACTTAATGTCTAAACAAAATCCGAGTCTAGGGTGACGGCTATGGGGAGTATTTAAGGAGTAAAAGGTGGGGTTTTGGCCAGCCATGGAAGTGGTGGTCTAATCCAACCCTAGAAGTTCTTTTCCCCTCAAATACGGACTCTAAAAAGTGGCTATTTAAAATCCTGCGAAAATTACATGGGCCTGGCCCAAAATAAAGGTGTCGTAGCACCATATTAAACTATGGACGAATTCGTGAAGTATTAATCTTGAATATTTCGTCCAAGCCTTCTTTTTTCATTATGGTGGCCTCAAAATTCTGAAATCTCCATCCGTGGCCTTCTCTTGGATCATCACATGCTTGCTGCCATCTCCATGCATGGCCATGCTCCAATGCTTGTCCCTCTCATCCATGCTTGGTCCATCATTCGTAAGAGTAAGAAATACATCTGATTTAGGTAGCAACATATTCTCATGTATGTGAGGAATAGTTCCAAGAAATGAAAGTACCTAATAGTTAAGTTGTTTGGCACGAGATCTTGTGATGGGTCCTTGTATGTGTGTAGCTGTACGTAAAACGGTTGTATCAATAGAAGGGATGTACACATCATGCTCCCCTTCTTGAATTGAAGTCGTCCTCGACGCAATCTCATCTTCCTCACCAAAGTAAGGCTTCAAATCTGCAATGTTAAACGTAGGACTAACCGTACCAAAGTCTGCAGGCAACTCAAGTTTATATGCATTATCATTTATTTTCTCTAACACCTAAAAGGGACCAGCAGCACGCGACATTAACTTAGACTTGCGTAAATTAGGAAAACGATCTTTACGCAAATGTAACCAAACAAGATCTCCAACATCAAACACAATATGCTTTCTCCCTTTATCCCCAGCAAGTTTATACTTAGCATTCATGTGTTCAATGTTATCTTTAGTAGTCTTATGCAAGTTTAATATCATTTCAGCGCATTGTGGAGCATCCAAATTATTTTGCACCGAAGAAGGTAAAGGCAATAAATCAATAGGTGCACGAGGAACAAAACCATACACAATCTCAAATGGGCACATCTTTGTGGTAGAATGCAGCGAACGATTATAAGCAAATTCTATATGAGGTAAACACTCTTCCCACAATTTTAAGTTCTTCTTTAAAACAGCCCGCAACGTAGTAGACAAAGTTCTATTTACTACTTCAGTTTGTCCATCAGTTTGGGGATGACATGTAGTACTAAACAGCAATTTAGCCCCAACTTATCCCATAAAAATCTCCAAAAGTGGCTAAGAAATTTAGTATCACGATCAGAGACAATAGTATTTGGCACACCATGCAAATGAACAATTTCACGAAAGAACAAATCAGCAATATGCGCAGCATCATCCGTTTTATGACAAGGAATAAAGTGTGCCATCTTAGAAAACCGATCCACAACAACAAAAATACTATCCCTCCCCTTCTGTGTTCGTGGCAATTCCAAAACAAAGTCCATAGAAATATCCTCCCAAGGAACACTAGGAACAGGAAGAGGCATATATAAACCATGTGGATTAAGGCGAGACTTAGCTTTTTGACAAGTAGTGCAGCGTGCCACAAATCTCTCAACATCTCGACGCATATGTGGCCAAAAGAAGTGTGCAGCAAGAACATCCTCCGTTTTCTTGACACCAAAGTGTCCCATCAATCCTCGTCCATGCGCCTCCTGTAACAACAAAAGACGAACAGAACTATCCGGAATGCATAGTTTGTTAGCACGGAACACAAATCCATCATTGAAGACAAACTTGTTCCATGTTCTACCATCTCTACAATTCTGCAACACATCTTTGAATTCAGCATCATGCACATATTGTTCCTTAATAGTTTCTAATCCAAATATTTTGAAGTCAAGTTGAGATAACAAAGTATAACGGCGCGACAAAGCATCGGCAATAATATTATCTTTACCCTTTTTGTGTTTGATAACATAAGGAAAAGACTCAATAAATTCAACCCACTTTGCATGGCGACGATTCAACTTAGCTTGACTACGAATATGCTTCAAAGATTCATGATCAGAATGAATAACAAATTCTTTAGGCCATAGATAATGTTGCCAGGTTTCTAATGTCCGAACCAACGCATATAATTCTTTATCATAAGTAGAATAGTTCAGACTAGCCCCACTCAATTTCTCACTAAAATATGCAACAGGTTTTCCCTCTTGTAATAACACCCCTCCCAAACCAATTCCACTAGCATCACATTCAAGCTCAAAAGTCTTAGTAAAATCAGGAAGTTGGAGTAAGGGAGCATTTGTTAGCTTATCTTTCAATATGACGAAGGCGTGTTGTTGTGCATCGCCCCAAACAAAGGGCACATCCTTCTTGGTAAGCTCATTCAGCGGCGCGGCAATTGATCCAAAGTCTTTGACAAAGCGCCTATAAAAACCAGCGAGGCCAAGAAAACTCCTCACTTGTGTGACCGTCTTGGGCTGCGGCCAATTCTCAATAGCTTCAATCTTGGTTGGATCCACTTCAATACCCTGTGATGTAACAACATAGCCAAGAAACGCAACTCGATTGGTGCAAAAGGTGCACTTCTCAAGGTTACCAAACAAACATGCATCACGTAAAGCATTGAAAACATCATGTAAATGGTCCAAATGATCCTCTAAAGATTTGCTATAAATCAGAATATCATCAAAGTAGACTACCACAAAACGTCCAATGAAAGCACGTAAAACTTCGTTCATTAATCTCATGAAAGTGCTAGGTGCATTAGTTAAACCAAACGGCATTACTAACCACTCATATAAACCGAACTTAGTTTTAAATGTTGTTTTCCATTCATCTCCTAATTTCATACGAATCTGGTGGTAACCACTACGCAAATCAATTTTAGAAAACATGGTAGAGCCACTCAATTCATCAAGCATGTCATCTAAACATGGAATAGGATGACGATATCGAATAGTAATATTATTGATAGCTCTACAATCAGTACACATGCGCGAAGAACCATCTTTCTTAGGTACCAAAATAATAGGAACAACACAGGGCTAAGGGACTCACGAATATGATCTCTGTCGAGTAGTTCCTGAATTTGGTGTTGTATCTCCTTTGTCTCCTATGGATTGGTTCTATATGGCGCGCGGTTGGGCAACGTAGCACCAGGAATTAGATCAATTTGGTGCTCAATTCCTCTAATAGGAGGTAGTCCTGGTGGCAGCTCAGCGGAAAAGACGTACTCATATTCCTGCAAAAGGTTAGCAATAGCGGGTGGCAAAGAAGGAGGCATATCCTCAAATGAAAACAAAACCTCTTTGCAGACAATTGCATAACATTGAGTATTGTTTACATCTAGTTCAGCAATATCAATTTTATTTGCAAGCATACATGGACTCTTCAAACGAATTTCAATAGCATGGGTAGAATCAGATTTAGTATTCTTTGGTGGTACAAAATCTGCAGCAACAATCTGATTCTCACTTTTATTTTTCTCCTCAGTTTTAGCTCTACTAGCTCTAGCAAGATCATCTTTTAAAATCTGTTCGGGAGTCATAGGTTTTAGACCAATTTTCTTTCCATCATGCATAAGAGAATAGTGATTAGTTTTGCCATTATGAACAGATTCTCTATCAAATTGCCATGGTCTACCAAGTAACAAAGAACAAGCTTGCATAGGTACAACATCACAATCAACAAAATCAGAATATGTACCAATAGTAAAATGCACGCGTACCGTTCTTGTTACCTTGATCTTGCGAGAACTCCCAAACCATTGGATGTAATATGAATGTGTGCATTGTCTTGTTGGAAGCGCGAGCTTCTCTACCATGTCAACACTAGCCAGATTGTTACAACTCCCTCCATCAATGATGATCCGTATAGCTCTTTCCTTGACAACACCACGTGTTTGGAACAGGTTGTGGCGTTGATCTTGCTCGGATTTGCTCAATTGCACACTCAACACACGTTGTGTAATTAAGCTCTTGTATTGATCAGCAGCTTCAGCTCCCATTACCTCTGTCTCTTCATCAGCATCAGAATTGTCTCCATCTCGAGCAGAAATAAGGGCTAATGTATCTTCATCAAAGTCACTCGCTGAATCGTATTGACCATCATCCTGCACCATCATCACACGTTGTGTTGTGCACTGTCTCTCAATATGACCAAAACCCCAGCACTTGCGGCATTGTATATCCTTTGTCTTACCCGTGGAAGCCATAGAAGATGCACTACGAGCAGGAGCATTGGATGACGGTGGAGGAACAACTGGAAATCTTGTGGTGGCCTTGGATGTGGTAGTGGCTGGGGGCGAATCACGAGAAGGAGGTGCTGATTGTCGGGATGTCCAAGTGGATGTGCGATCTGCAGAATTATTAGTCCTCCTCCATGGTGTTTGGTGATCCTGCACTTCACGTTCAGCTTTGCAAGCAAGATGAAACAAACGAGTGATAGAATTATATTCCTTATAATCTAAGATGTGCTGAATGTACTTGTTTAATCCACCAAAGAAACGTGCAAGCATTTGTTCAGTAGATTCAACAAGACCACACTGAACCATCCCAGTTTGCAATTCCTGATAATACTCTTCTACAGAATTTTTCCCTTGCTCTAAACGTGTCAGATTCTTTAGTAAATCACGTTGATAAGTGGGAGGTACAAATCGAACACGCATAGCAGTTTTTAAAGCAGTCCAAGTACTAGGAATAGTAGTAGGATTTAAACGACAATACTCAGACCATCAAAGGGAAACAAATTTAGTAAATTCACATGTAGCAGCACTAACACGCATATTCTTAGGATATTTTAAGCATGCAAAACGTTGTTCTACTTCCATCTCCCATGTAAGATATGCATCAGGATTATATTTACCCTCAAAAGATGGAATATTTAATTTAAGCTTTGCAACATGATCACCATCACGTACCGGTGGTCGAGCGTTGCGGTAGTAATGTCGGGGACGGCCAGCAGGTACCTGTGGAGGTTGCTCAACCTCCTCGTCAAACAGATCGTCGTCGTCGGGGTCGTAGTAGTACCCGTCGTCTGTGCCCAATGTCGTCGCAGCAGCCGCGGCGGAAGTCTGAGGTGCGTCAGCTGCAGCGGTAGCCGCCTGGGGTGCGGCGGCAGCCGAACCAGCAGTCCGACCCGTGATCGGAATGCGCCGTGCGTCAGGTGCGGGTGCGGGCAATCTGTTCAAAATCTCCTTGAACCGAGCGTCAAGCTTGGCGTTGAAGGATTTCTCGAGTCCATCGATCTTGTCCATGGTGTTGGTGAGCTTGGTGTCAAACTCCCCTAGGCGTGTATCCACGTCTTGAGCACGACTGACCAAGAGCTCGGAGAAGTGGGCATGTAGTTCTTCGTTCGTCATTGTGGCAGGGTTCCGCGAAGTATCTGTCATGGTTAGTCCTTTAAAAAGCACAGGTATATACTACGGAAATATGGTGGAGGTCACGCGTAATCCGTCAAGCAATATACGAAGCTCTTACAAGTTCTTACCAAACAGCAGGAAAAGGCGATGCGCAACCGCGAGGATCAGTGGGTCCAGAGATTGAACCAAGCGATTACCAGGAGTCGGACACGCACGTGGAGAATATCTGTGGAGCTCTGGGAAGGCTTAGCGAAGGGGGTTAGCAATTATCAAAACAGCAATGCAAAAGTTGAAAGAATGCTCAACGACGGTACTGTGCTGGTCCTAGGCTAGACCGTACTAGAGACGCGAGCCTAGATCACCAACGATGTCACGACGCGACACAACAAGCAATGTATGATGATATGGCACCCTGAAAAGCGAACCGAGATGCGGAAAATCACTATGATGGCGAGTGTCTAAAACTGATCTACAGGGTCTAAAAATAGTATAGCCCCCCAAAAAAATTCGAATTTTTTGTATTATGCTCCGGAAAGCGCGGAGGCGCCAAAAAAATGTCGCTATAACGGCCGATGGAGAAAAGTGATCCCCGGGGTCAAAAAATAGTATAGCCAGAAAAAAAAATTGGAGGCGGTTCCAGACTTTTTTTTTTGCTCTCCTTCTCGACTTACGGCCGGACTCTGAGCTCGACACGGACTTTAGCTGAACATGGAAACAACAAAGAAGGAAAGTAAAAATAAATAACTAGGGAACAATAACTCAACTCGGACTCGTGCCGCGGCAGGAAAACTGATCGGATCTGTGTCGCGGTAGGAAGGCGATGACGGAGTATTAGGGTTTATGGTGGCTGGGTGTATGGCGGCGGAATATGGTGGCGGTGATCGGCGAGTGTGGCGGTGACTACTATGATCAGAACTCGAAACTCTAAGGGACGAGATACTAAGACCAGCAACTCGACGCGACGATGTAGACACAAATTCAACAATGCAAAAACTGAAAAGATAATGCGAGGCGTAGATTGGTTATGGGATAGATCTAAACTCTAACTGTGTTTTTGGCTTTTTCGTGGGTTATAGATAAAAACATATCTAATCTACGAAAATAGTAAAATCTCATCGAGCAACCTGAAATCTGATACCACTTGATAGGGCAAAGATGTCCGATCTTTCGATGAGATGGCGATAATCGATTTGGTGGAGTTCGGGCTTGACGATCCGACTACACGTGCGAGCACGAGCGCCAATGCAATCGCTAGACCAATCTCCTGGAGGTTACCGATCCTGCGGGAACACGATCAGCCTGACCAGCGAGGGTCTTAATTCCTACCTGAAATCGAGAACAAGTAAGAACCAATATTGCAATCAAGATATTGTGGATTAAGAGGAAAGCTTTATTGAAAAGGTGGGATCCTGTAAAGGTGCGAAGTACAAGAGGCCTCTGCGATGCTCGAGCCTTGGCGAAGTTGCTGCGATGGCTAACTTAATTTCGAAACAAAATCCGAGTCTAGGGTGACGGCTATGGGGAGTATTTAAGGAGGAAAAGGTGGGGTTTCGGCCAGCCATGGAAGTGGTGGCCGAATCCAACCCTAGAAGTCCTTTCCCCCTCAAATACGGACTCTAAAAAGTGGCTATTTAAAATCCTGCGAAAATTACATGGGACTGGCCCAAAATAAAGGTGTCGCAGCACCATATTAAACTATGGACGAATTCGTGAAGTATTAATCTTGAATATTTCATCCAAGCCTTCTTTCTTCATTATGGTGGCCTCAAAGTTCTGAAATCTCCATATGTGGCCTTCTCTTGGATCATCACATGCTTGCTGCCATCTCCATGCATGGCCATGCTCCAATGCTTGTCCCTCTCATCCATGCTTGGTCCATCATTCCTAAGAGTAAGAAATACATCTGATTTAGGCAGCATTATATTCTCATGTATGTGAGGAATATTTCCAAGAAACGAAGTACCTGATAGTTAAGTTGTTTGGCACGAGATCTTGTGATGGGTCCTTGTATGTGTGTAGCTGTAGGTACAACGGTTGTATCAATAGAAGGGATGTCCACATCAGGCAAGGAGATGAACATCACAAACATCTATGGCAATAGCTCGAAAAAAACACTTTATATACATTAAAGGCCACTATGTGGCACAAGGAAGTACTATTCAACAGCAAAAGCATACATTACAAAAGAGGATACACTATCCTAAACTACAACAGCGGAGCCTAGGCACCCGCATCCGGAGTGGCCTTAGAGCCAGACTGTCTGCTCTTAACCTCCTCGTGCCGCTTCGCTGCATACTCTGCCAACAGGTCAGTAAGCTTCGGCCCATAGCGCTTACAGCGGGAGGCATAGAGAGCAAAGGCTACCTCTGAGCCGTCTTGAGCAGTTGGCATCTGGGAAGTGACGTGCGGCAAATCCAGCTCCGCTCCGGACGCCATGGCCATGGCCAACCCCATAGAGGCGCCGATGCCCTTCTGCTTGCGCTTGTAGGCCGTAGGGGCATCCTCTGACAGCGCACCCGCCAGAGAATCAACATCCTCAAGGGCAGCGCCCCTGGGAACGATCTCCTTGTAGAAACACCGAAGGACCTCCTTGGCCTTAGCAAGGGAGCCAGCAGTAGTGCCACAGCGATCTTCGACCGCTGCAGTGGCATCATCCAGAGCACTCCCGTGCTCCACAACACTGCGATCAAACGCAATGCCCGAGGCATCTGGTGCAAAGAAGAATAGGCAGGAGTCGAATAAGGACATGAAGAAAGAGCAGTCAAAATCCAAAAGACCAATTTGAATAGAAGACACTTACCAGAGAATGCCTTGGCCACAGCCATCAGCCTGTCGGCCATCTCCTTCTCCTAAACAGCAGCTACAGCAGCAAGCTCCTTCTCGCGATTTGTAGACTCCTTCCGAAGGCGCTCTTGCGCCTCAGCAGCAGCGGCCACCTCCTTCTCCAGACACTCCATTGCCTCAGCAGCATCCGCAGCCTTCTTCTCCGCTTGACCGCGGCTCTTGTCGAGAGCGTCCAGCTGACGAAGGGCAGTGTTGTTCTCTTCTGCAAACAAACCAACAAGCACATGAGCAACACAATCACTGTTCATATGACAGTCGAACAGAAATGAGCAAGATATAGAACCTTGCAGCTGCTTCATGCTGGCCTCCAGCGCCAGATGCTGCTGGATGAGAAGGTTCGCGCTGTGCACAAAGGGCTGCGAAAGGAAGTAGAAGAAAATAGTCAAGAAAGCATCAGAAAAAGGGCTCGGGGGCTACGCCCCGAAAAGAGCAGAACATTCAACAGAACAATCCGAAAAGGGCTCGGGGGCTCCCCCCAGGACGATAAAAAAAGCAACTTACATGCTCAGATGGAGACTCCGAAGGTCCACCAGGGGTCTTCTGAGTAACGACCACCCGAGCCTCTGGCGGAGAGGGATTCAGGGCATCATCCTCAGATCGGCCACCATCTGAGAGTAAGGAGCTCTCAGCTTCGACTCCCCTATGGCCTCCTGAGCGCCCTCACTAAGAGAACCCTCCGAGGAGTGGCTGCAAGAAATAGTATTGATCAAGACAACAAGAACAGTTGCGCATGCAAGATACAGAACAAAAGGCATCCGACGGTACTTACGAGTCAATGTCGCTCAAGTTGAAGATGGGCATTGCCTTCTCCTTCTTCTTCTTCTTAGCCGGCGGCCGCGGCACCACTGCCTGCAGAGGCACAATCGGGAATGGTGTGGAAGAAGCGTCGTCCTCCTCGCCGTGGCGCACAAGGAAGGATGGGTCCCTAGGCGTCGGCGGAGTCGAGGCATCCGAAGACTTGCTCGGACTCCGTGCTCGCTTTCGGGTCCGCCCCTCGCTCGCCTCGGGGGCTTCATGAGTCAGCGACTGCGCCGACAGAAGCTCAAACTCAGAGTCTACCTCCTCATTGTGTGGTGCCTCCCTATACTTCTCAGACAGAGGGGGCATAGACCCTGTAACCTTGAGGCGCTGCAAGCAAAGATAACAAATAGACATGAGAAACTACAGCAAGCAAAAACGCACAGCAAAGCGCAACATGCACGAACAATCTTCACCTTCGAGGCCCCTTTACTGGCGCTAAGAGGGTGGGTCAGTGACTCCCCCGGCAGGTGATACGTCGGAAATGTATCTATAATTTTTGATGCTCCATGCTTGTTTTGTATCTACTTTGCTTTACTTGTCTACACTTTGAGGTGATTTTTACATGTTTTCTGGTACTGACCTATTAACAAGTTGCAACAGTGCCAGATGCCTGTTTTCTATAGTTTTTGGTTTCAAAAAAGTTAGTAAAGAAATATTCTCGGAATTGGATGGGACGAAGGACAAAGTCAATAACTTTCCGTGGGGAACAAGAAGTCCAGAGGAGAGCCCGAGGGGCCGGCCAGAGGGGCCAAACCCCCCTAGGCGTGGGTGGGCCCTAGCTCGCGCCTGGCTAGGGTTTGGTCGCCCTGGCAGCCGCCTCGGTCTCCCCCTTCTCCTATAAGAAGTCCCCGACGCAGAAACCCTGAGTACCCGATCAGAAATCCATGAAACCATATGTAGCTGCCGCCACCATTGTCCCTAGATCGGGGGGATCTGAAGTTCTCCCCGGCACCCTGTCGGAGGGGAGATCATCCTGGAGGCCTTCTCTCCGATATGATCCGTGAGTAGTTCCACCTTGGACTATGGGTCCATGTAGTGGCTAGATGGTTGTATCTCCTCCTTTGTGCTTTCATGTATAGATCTTTTGATCTCCGTTCATCATCAAGATCTAATATATTTGTAATCATGCATGTTGTGTTTGCGGGGATCCGATGGATAGTGAGATTATTATGTTGGTTTGATTAATGGTTTTATATTTATGATTCTATCATGTCTGTGTTGTTTGTGATCTTGCATGCTCTCCGTTGCTATTGGTTATCTTGGCCAAGTAGTTGCTAGTGACTCCAAGAGGGGGTATTTATGCTCGATAGTGGGTTCATGCCTCTAGTTTCCAAGGGAAGTGACAATAATCTCTTCGGTTGTAGATGTGTTGTTGCTACTAGGGAGAAAACAATGGTCTCTTGTTCATGGAACATGTGGACTGTTTACCTTACACACTTTGCTTAAAGCAGTTGTCTGTTGCTTGCGACTTAATACTGGAGGGGGTTCGGATGATAACCTGAAGGTGGACTTCTAGTCATAGATGCAGTTGGATGACGGTCTATGTATATTGTTGTATTGCCCAATCAACCTCATAGGATCTTTCTGGCTAGTAATTGCATTGTTATGCCTTGCTCAGTTCCTGTCAATTGCCCTGCTGTAATTTGTTTACCCTTCATGCCATGTTGTTTATCTAAGGAGAGCAACTCTAGTGAACTATGGACCCCGATCCAATCTTTACCATTGATACATCTTCCACTGTTACTTGTTTACTTCCTGCAAACCATTAGCTTCCACACCATACGTTTAATCCTTTGTTACAGCAAACCGGTGAGCTTGACAACCTCACTGATTCGTTGGGGCAAAGTCTTGAGTTTGTGTTGTGCAGGTCTCCATGTTGCTTGCAACGAGTGATCCAATAAAGACATAGATATTTCTAATAACACCTTCTGGTTTTATATTAGTTCTATTAGACAATTTAATAATAGTGTCTACCGGTTCCACATATGGATTATTTAAATTGTAGCGAAGTTACTCATAAAGTGATGAAGGCATAATATTTATAGTGGAAATCGGCTCACAAATTTCGTATAAGAAAGTTTATCCACAATATATAGGAGTCATAGGCTTAGAAGTTTCATTACCTCGTACCTTACCTTCGATGAATTCTAAAGTTTCAAAGTCTAGCATAACCACTTCATTATCCATGGTTCATGCTTCCATAAGATCCTTCAATATAACAATATTTGCATTGGTAGCTTCGGGGTTCTTTTCTCGCTTCTTCAATGTTCTCCTTATGTGTTCTTCCTCCCTGCACTTTTTCTTGATATTTTCTTGAATAGGTTCAGAGGAAAACTCTACCATTGGTGCACTTTCTTTTGCACGCTTCTTTTCTTCGAGAGGTTTATAGGGTTTCCATTTTGTAGGTACCTATAGATGCTCCACATAATCACAATAATTTTCTTTACTAAATACAAATCAATACCGAGGGTTTTAATCATCGCACAAGTCCTTTCCTCTGCAAGAAAATTGTTAACACAAGCATATTCAGAAGAACAATTCATAATGTTCTCCTTATCTTTAAGATTTTTCGTTGTCTTCGACATTTCCATTATTAATTTCCAGGCTTCATCATAAGTATAAGATAGAAAACTACCATTAGAAACATTATCTAGGTTTATTATATTTTTATTATTAAGGCCTCCATAAAAAGTATGAGTGATTAACCAATCAGGTAAACGATGATGGGGAAATTATAGATAACTTTTATACCTTAGATAGCCTTCATATAAACTCTCATCGGGACTATTTTTAAAACTGACAATAATACCTCTCATCTTGTGAGCTTTACTTTCTGAGTAATAGTTTGATAGGAAATTGGTTGTCAATTCCGTCCAAGTCCTTGGTGCTTCTGCACAAAAAGATCTATACCAGTTGCAAACATTATTAGAAAGAGTTTGTCTAAACAACTGGATTTTAATCTTATCAAGATCATAGTCATCGAATATAAAGGAACCAAAAACATCTTCAAATAATTGTAAGTGTCCATATGGACTCTCTTCATCGGTTCCTGCAAATTTCTTAGAGTTGAGTAATTGAAATAATAAGGGATGTGTGATGTTTCCTTCCTCCTACTGGTTCGATAACCTCGGTTTCTTACTGAGGGAAACTTGCTGATGTGCTGCTTCATACCTTGCTCTTGGGGTTTCCAACGAAGCGTCCCACGACAAGTGGTGGGCACCATCAGCAGGTCCTCACCAGCCTTGTACTTCAGCAGAGGGAGGAGGGCCCTATCAAGATCACCCGAAGATAATTCTTCGGATGACACTCTGGTAGGATCACTAGGGCTGGCATAGAGAAACATTGGGTGCGCCCTGGCTTGGAGCGGCTGCACCCGACGCTTGAGTAAGGTGCGGATGATGTCGACTCCATTGACCTCCTTGCCTGGCACCAGTTGCAGAGCCTCCACTCGCTGGTAGAGCATATCCACCTCCGCCGCTTTGCCCTCCAAAATGTGTTTTTTTCACGATCTCTTCCGAACGATCTTCTGCTCGGAGTCAAAGGGGGCAAGACCAAATTGCTGACTGCCCAGCTTGACATCACAGATGTAAAACCACTTGCGACGCCAATACTGAACGGACTCGCAAATGGAGAAGGAGAAAAATTGGACAAAGGGACGAAGAGAAATGATGCAGCCGTCGAGCGGATAGACTCCGCTGGTACCGGACTGCCTCTTCACGGAATAGAGTTTCCGGAAGAGACCAAAGTGTGGCTCGATGCCAAGCTAGCACTCGCAAAGCATGATGAAACATGCAATGTTAAGAAGGGAATTGGAAGACAGATGATGAATCTAAATCCCATAGAGGAAAAGGAGCCCACGAAGGAACTCGTGGGCAGGAAGCAAAAAACCGCGAAGAATAAAGGCAACGAAGATCACCCAAAAACCCACGGGTGGGCGAGGGATTACCTCATCGGGGGGGATCTTGACGCCCTCCTTGTTTTGCGGGATTAACCCCGCATCACGCAACTTGCGCAGATCGGTGTCGCGCACTTCGGAGCGCCTCCACTTGCCATCAGTGTTGCACGCAGGGGCGGCAACCTTCTTGCCGCCGGCAGCAGCACTCGAGCCTGCTTCGGCGGAGGCCTTCTTCGACTGCACCATCGCGGAGCGTCGACCGCGGCGATGCGCGCGCAAGAACGAAGAGGGAAAAGATCGAAGAGCGTCCAGTGCGCACGAGGATGAGCTCGTGAAAATGGAGGCAGTGAAAGCAAATGGCAAAGGGTGAAAACAAACCACTGTTTTCCCCACGGTTATAAGGATGAAGACGACGAACAGGAACCGTTCATCCATAAGCCCTAACGTTAGGGTCATATCCAATCGTCCATGTGTCAACACAGCAACGAATCGTCGCCCGCACGCCGTCCACTATGCATGGAAATCGGATACGCCGTAATTCTTGCCACGACGCGCATGACTAGTCAACTTCAAGTCAGAAAGTGGGACCCATGTTCGTCCTATTACGTCACCTCTGGAGCTGCAGACGGTTGAGGTCATCGATCGTCAGCACTGACGTCATCAAGCAGTCTAGCAACGACTAGAATTTTTTGACTAATCGAACAAGTACTTCCTCGAATCTATGATTCGAACAACTACTCGGGGTCTACTCCTATCAGGAGCGTTTGTCGCGCACCCGAAGGACGAGTGGAGAAAAACAACTCGTAAGTTATCTTCGAGTCCTACGTTGAGTCTATGACTCCACTAAGGACTCGGGGGCTACTCTCATAGGGAGGACTGATCAAGCATCCGAAAAAATTGTGTACTACGGACCTGAAGCTCAATTAACTGAACTAAAGTCTCTGCTCGAGTCTACGACTCGAACAGACACTTGGGGCTACTCCCATAGGGAGCATTGACCGCGTACCCTATGAATTATTCGACTGCGATCCTTCGGATCAAACACGACAAAATCTTTCTGGCAACTTTGCTCAAACCAACGCTAAGTGAGAAGCATCCTCCTTGGCCACCCGAAACACCTCCGCGGTGATAACATTTCAGATGTTGTGTCCGCGGCGCAAAGATAAGACCTACATATATCATCTGATGGCCTGGTAACGCACCTGACTGCGCTCTGCCAGTAAAAAGCCGTGTCAACAGGCATGATGAAAATCCTGACGGACGCGTTGGGTACATCACTCGAAAACTACTGGGATTCGACTCCTGTAGGACCTCATCGGCCTGAGTCGAATTACGCCAGCATCCGTTCCAGATTCGAGTCTAGGGACTTGAGTCTGAAGAAGATCGTGTTGTTTTGTTCCGAGACAGTTAACTGACCCTGATCCGTCAGGAGAGTTAGGCACACGCATCAACAATCCCTACAAACTAAAATCATTCTTTCTCTAATGAATAGAAACAACTACACCCGAAAGATTAAAGAGTCCTCAGCCGAATCTATGATTCGACTGAGCACTCGGGGGCCACTGACATGGTTATACCCTACGGGTGCACGATATTAGTATACCTGGTCCAGCCGAAGGAAGGCCCACAAGAACATATGTGGCCTGTGGAGATTTCTGGGTGGCCCAAGCTCATGTCGCCTTCGGATCCTTGGAGAGTAAGACTAGAGTAGATCGAATATTCAAAGGGGCAAACCCTAATTTGTAACCGACTCGACCTGATGCCCGGGACCTGCCTATCTATATAAAGGCTAGGAGGGCACGGCGAGGAGGGCATCTCTCACCGCATACACACCTCCATGCCAGATTGCATCTGCGCTCCCCTGTACTTTTCGGTTCCGCCGTAATCAAGAGCAGACAAGCAGGAGTAGGGTTTTCCCTCCGGAGGCGTGAACCTGGGTAAATCTCGTGTCCCCGTGTTGCTTGTCTGTTAACCGTTTCGCGATCTCCAGCATCCCCATCTTTTCCAAAACCCAAGCTCATAACAATGAGCATTGACGAGATCAAACATCGTCAATAGGTAGTCTAGGGCTAGTGACATGGGTATGGCATATCAGGTCCCTATGTTTAGTTACCCTAGGCGCATAAAGGCCTATGGCCCACGAAGGCCCAGCGAAGTTCATGAAGTACCCGACGGAACAATTGAAGACAGTCAAGGAATATTTAGTAACCGACACGGAGTTTGTATTGTAACATTAACTTGGAACCTCTCTGGCTACGGATCCAGGACCCAGCCTCTCATATAAAGGCTGGGAGAACCTGACGGAGTAGTTTTCCTGTAATCTGCCATAAGCTAGACGCAACTAGCGAACCAGCGACTTTGTAACCGAGCTTTCTCAATAATCAGACTACATCGACTTTCTTGTTTGTCTGATTAGCCGACGAAATCTCCAACGCTCTCTTTTCCACTAAACCCTAAGTCCATAACAATAGACATTGCTGAGGTTACCCCTCGTCAATTGGCGTCGTCTATAGAAAATCTGAGCGTTGAATCATGGATTCGGTGGCCTCTCCTTCATCAAGCAACAACCCGATGATCATGGTTGGTGAGGTCCACTACGATCTTGCCGATTTGCGCCCACCTAGGTTTGGTTAGGGTTACAGTTAGTCCAGTTTAGTTGGGTCTAGGGTTACGGTTGGTCCGGTTTAGTTGGGCCTAGGGTTGTAGGTTGGCTGGCCGGGCCTTTTAGCCTGACCGGCCGCCTCCCCTAGGTTTGAAAAAAAATATTTTATTTACTTATTTTATTTCTTTTAAAACAAAACATTTTCAACTAGGTTTTTAGACAAACAAAATATTCTAAAGGACTCGGGTTTTATAATTTGAAATAAAGAAGATGATATTTAGAAAAAGAAGATAGGCTTTTAGGAAAAAATAGTTTTAGGTAAAAATATGCATGATGTCATGATGATGCATAAAGTAGTAAACAATCAAGTGATTTTCTGGTAGTGGTTTCATCGGGGTGCTACACCTACTAGGGCAAGGGTCTGTCTAAACTCATCGCACGAGTCCTACAAGATCCAAGTCATGCATATACTCAGCATACCAAGCTAGAAACAATGGAAGCAATCAAATAAAATAGGCCGCGGATCAACATGCTATAAGAAGAGATACAAACCAATCTAAGGACTAAGATCTAACAATCTAGCTCACAAATCTACAAGTATTGCCATATACTAGTCACGCATCTAAGACTCTAACTCAAAAGAGCATACATGGAGGTGATGGTAATTATAATCATCGCCGGTGGTGCGGGACGTAGCAGAGAGCTCGAATATATCGACCTTGTCCGTTGTTCGCCGTCGTAGTCGCCGGCATTATCACCGCCGCTGCCGCTTTACCTTTTCACCCATCGGAGGAAGAAAGCTCAAATGGGGAAATGGTGGTTATGATTTGAGCGGTGACGACGGAGTAGAAATAGTGGGAGGGTTTCGCCGGGAGGAGAACAAAATACTTCCGTCTCCCTTTTTGCTGCACCGCGGGAGCTCGCGTCATTTCCATGGTCGCAACAACCCTGCAGGCAAAGGGGAAATTGGCCCGGGGAGGCAGCAGCAAGGTTAGCTTTGGGAAATGGCCGAATCAAGCATTAGGCAGAGGGGAAATTGGCTCGAGGAGGCAACCGCAAGGGCTCGCTCTGGGAAACGGCCGAATCAGCCATTGTAGCTAGGCCTAGCTGCGGACTGTTTCTAGCCGCAACGTGAAGCTGACCTGTTTGCACCGCTGACCTGTTTGCATCCCAGGACCTGGCTGGCCCAGTCTACCAATCAGTCTAGATTTGCATCCCATGACAAAGTTTGCAGTGCATGCGGACTACCAATCACACCCCAAGATTCTACTTCTTCCTTTACTTCTCGCCTCTGCTATGTAAAAAAAAACATATATATACACGTCTCACCAAGTGTCAGTTAAATGGAGTTCGTACATAGGAATATTATGGAGTACTACTATACTTTGTAAGCAGAAAAACTTAAGGAAAGAAATAAACCCCTGCCAGTCAGACAGATCCTCCCGTTGGAGAATATAAGGAACAGCATGATCGAAGAAGCATCTAGATTCATGAACGTCAGGATTTCAACAGTAAGAATGAGCAGACGTTCAAATAACTACAGCCCTTGCACATGGTAAAAATGAAGACGGTAACTGCTGCAGGAATACGATTAACCGCCCGTGCTATTATTATTGCTTTTGGCAGAAGTAGGCTGAGACGTAACTACTAGCAACACACAGATGTTGAGACCAGGAGAAACATGTTGATAAAATAGCAAATAAAACGAAGACTACAACTTTTACAACAATTCCACCAACAAATGCCCAGTAAATACATCATCCACCGCCTAAATTAACGCATCTCCCAGTGTGCTGTTACCTCTTATGAAACAGTTGCCTGGTTAACGCTGTCCCCAGACGGATATACGGCTGCCTCCTATTGATGTCAACATGAATAATAATAATGTACAATTCACATTCTCCTGTTCCTCTCCCTATTCCAATCTCCCCCTGATCCTAGAGAAGACGCCAGTGTTGCTTTCCTCAGTTTCTGCTGGTTTTCGTATTCCTTCTCAAGTCGTGCCTGAGACGATACATGGGTCGGATGCCTCGCGGCATTGCCATGTGTTTGCCGTGTATCAAGTGCAAGGCCCTTCTCAGGTCTCACCGGAGATGCAGCATCTTCAATAGGAACAGGCCACCTAATAGACCCTTTCCCCGGGTTGCTCATGCATGCAGAATCATTCTTCCTATCTACTATTTTCTTGGTAGAGTGGCCGTTCCCGGTTCGAGCTGCATCACTATTCCGAGAGCCTGATGAGCTCTCGGCTGTGCCAAATGGGGATGACGGCTTGCGGGCTTTCACCTTTTCCGGAGGTGACTTTGGCCACTTTATTGTCCCGTTGCTATATCCTTGGGCACTCCAGCATTCAGTGCTTCTTCTCATATCACACAGGGTCTCAGCAGCACGCAATATCTTCCGCGATGCTGAGATGATGGGCAGCTCGTATCAGCGATTGATCACAATTTTAAAAATTGAAAATGGATAATAAAAAACATGCAACCCAAGAAAATTGTAACCATGGTCAACTAGAAACCTGCAGTATAGCCAGATCTACTGACATAGAATTCAAAAGGCTTTGATAGTGCATGTACTTGCATAATACTATTAAGCTATGACATAGGATGCATATAAATAGTATGACAAAAAAAGTGATGTAACATGAAAAATGCTATATGTAATCACTATAATAATGTAGGCACCAAAGTATTTTATACCTCTATATACAACAAAACTCTGAGTAAGGATTTTCAGTTTATTAAAGCAACTTTGAATTTATCATAGTTCTGACACCTTAATAAAACTATGCCATACCTTGAGGTGTTTTTAGGAGAGAATGTTCACTGTCATTCCTCTGGAAGTTATCTGAGGAGCCCCCATGCTCGCTTCCAATCTTTTTTGAATAAGTAGTTTGTCCGAAGGATCCAGAAGTTGATTCCGTGCAGCATAAATTTGATTGCCTGCCACATGAATCAATGATAGATGACTTCACCATATCCATTTCTTGAAGAAGGTCATCAATTTTATGGACAGTTGATTCTTCATAATCTAGAGCAGTGGGATACGATCCAACTTTCATCCACTGCCAATGGGAGTTACTCCTACTTGACCCATGTTTGCCGGAATCAACACTTGGTCGATAACCCCCAGCTTGTGAGTGTGACCAAGGAAATGGGGGCAAACTAGCTCCATGAACAGTCATGGAAGGCACTGCAGCTGAGCTCTCACTTCCAGCTGATAAAAGAGTGTCGAGGTCATGTCCTTGGGGAAGTGTTAAACGGCTTAGGATATCCTTTGGACAATGAAGAATAGTATTGCAGACCTCAGTTTGTAAAGGGTCCTGGGTAGTAGTTTAAAATAAGAATCAATCGAATTATGAGGTGCTTCAAGACATGCTAGTGATTCAAACATAATTAAATTCATTACATTTACCTTAACCAAAGAGGATGGTTTGTCACTACACTTTTCTTTAACATCACAGCTGGAGGTACTTGCTGAATGCAGCCTAGGACTTGGGGTGAAATTAGCATCCTTTCCGTGACTACAGTCCATGTCAGATAGCATAGAAAAAGCTTTTCTGACAGAGACAAGGAGTTCATCTTTTGTGTGCAATACCTTCTTTCCCTTCTCTCTTCCTAAGCAGGAATATTTGTAAGTGCCATCAAGAAGTTCGCTCACTGAGAGATTCTCAATGTGATTTGTGATATCACGGATATCAGATTTAAGGCCATGAGCTCCTGAAAGAACAGTTAAATCACCGTAAGGTGCCATACAAGAATATATGTGATCAACAGTAGGCATAGAAGTGGGGTAGCAATTATGCACACGCCTAGGCAAGCCTTTTTTAACCATGTTCCAGAATACGATTTTTTTTTATTTTAATCTTTTACTTACATAATCATACAAAATTAATGGCCAAAGATGCATTTCAACACCATGTGAGGTCCAATGTTTATCTATTTTGGAATGAATGTAGTATCATTTTTATGAATAGTAAAGGGCGGATGAAAGCAAAACAAAAATGGGGTTGGTGCAAAAATAGGCAGATCCATGTCACTGAGATTTTTATTTAAACTAAATCATACAATTAAGATTCAAAAATACCATGAAGTACCCTTTGAAGGTTTAACTTGAAATTTCCAACCATCCAAATACGACTGAAACTAAACTGGAATCACAGAACTAAACAAGTAAACAAAATTAAACGAAATTAGAACTAGGTTTCCCCCACATCATTTGGGAACAATTAAGGGCCCCTTTGGATCACAGGATAGAGAAATACAGGAATAGGAAAAACATAGGACAATTTTGCCAGTGCAAAACGGATTAACAGAGGATTTGCAAACATAGAACTGCAGGAATAAACGTGTGGATAGAACACAGGAAAAGTGTCTCGGTCCTCCAAGTCTTAAAAGAAGGTTGGAGTGGATTTTTAAAATTCCATACGAATATGGGTAGTAGCAACCATTCGGGTCCAAAGGCAATCCTTGGGGGGGGGGGGGGTTCTAAGGGTTAGAATCCTATAAAACTCCTTCAATCCAAAAGCTTTATACTGAGAAAATCAGTGGGAACATGAAACATAGAATAATAACTATCTTACAGAACTACATGTACAATCTGGCATATCCCCTTATTGATGAAGTGATAAAAGGTAAAATGACCTAACAGAGGATCTATATTTTTGGAGCAATACGAAAATAGCCAGTGTATTATGTAGAAACTGCATGCTGACAAAATTAAGAGCTAATGTTCATATATAAGGCCTAATATGTAACTGCGCTCCCATTTCCCCTCTCCCCAGCGACAGTTCAGAGCGGTGAAAAAGGAGGCGCCCTGTTTCCCACCTTCAACCGCCAGCGAGACCGCGGGTTCTCCTCCTCCCCGTGCGCCGCTCCGGCGCGGGAGGGTAGGGGAACCCCGGTTCTCTGCTTTAGGCATCTAGATAGGTTTAGGGCTAGTGTTTCTAACGGCGGCGCCTTGAGGGCTGCGCTGGCACCATGGCGAATAAGTTATCCCTGGCTCCAGCCTCCAGCACCCTCTTCGGTCAATGATGGTGTGATGATGTTCCTCCTGATCCAGGACCGTGGCTCCTCATCTCCTTTGGTCGATATCTCAGAGGCAATGTGAGTGGGTGACTAGCGATGGGGTGGATCGGCACAGAAGATCCCATGAGCTGTTTTGTAGTTTTCTTTTCTTCAGGGTGTTTTGTGGTGTTGTGTTGGTACAGCTGTCTCCTGGACGTTTCCAGATGGTTTTCTGCGTGTGTGCGTTGGGTTTGTACATGTGTAATCCATGACTAATGAAATGGACACAGTAAACTTTAAAAAAATGGCCTAATATGTCCAACTGTGGAGTTCTTCAAGTAAGAAAGTTCGCATTATGATAAAGCAGGAAAAGAATAGTAACTAATAGAACAAATAGATAAATAAATCATAGATGTAACCAGTTCCTACATACCAAGCATGCCGTTTCCCAAGAAACCGGAATCATAATTTCCATAACCAGACTTTGATGTGAAACAATCATATTTAGATCTGACACCAGACCTAGCATTCTTCTTGTCAATTCTCTTTGCATCAGAAATGCGCTTTTGCTTTAACAGCCTTGATTTTTCTGTGTAGAATTAAATGAAGGTAAGAGCAAAAGCAATTGTGGTTAGAATATCAAACTAACAGGAACCATTGACACTGCATAAACAAATGACTGCTTGCACAAGGTAGAGCTATATCAAATATGGACTATGAAAGCAGAGGATGAAACATTGTACAGCAAGTTGTGATCCAAAATGAATTATCAAATGGAGCAAAATCATGAATAAGAAAAACTCATGAACCACAAATAACATTTATATCCATCTCGCAATGTGTACACACATTAAAATATCTTATTGCCTTAGAGAATCAGGAACTGTACTGAGCTAAGTAATAAACACCACTGCCACAATATATTTCAACAGAAAAGAGTCAAAGACTAAGCGAAGAAAAGCCTGACAATCATATTAACAAATTATCAAGGACAGCGGTTTCTCTGAGATGAGATTGAAAAGCAGAAAGAGCGAGCTTTTGTGCCAACTCGCCCTACCAATAGTAGGGCACAATTAGTCATCCAGAAGAAGGCAGAGCACCAACACGCCGTTGATCACAGAAATATGCACCAAACGATAGCTTGGACCACAAGACCCTAACCATCAGGTTAGTTGGTAACAGGAGAAACCAGCCACATACTGGTCCATATCTAGGAGTATATTTTTTATGTGGAGTATATTGTCTGTTAGGAAACTGAATGTTGCAAGGGTTTTTTGACCACTTGAACACTATTGTGGGTTTCTGTGCAATGTGCATAGAAGAAAACTGAACTACTTATATCTACTACTCCCTCCGATCCAAATTAATTGACTCGGATTTGTCTAGATTCGGATGTATCTAGACATGTTTTAGTGGATATATCCGAATCTAGACAAATCCGAGTCAATTAATTTCGATTGGACGGAGTAAAAGATATGCATTACTAGTATAAATCACTTGTGAGTATATTAATTATAAAGATTAACAAGACTAGTTTACTCCAACCACGCGCAATTGACCACTACTATAGCCTATGAAAACATGGACGAATCAGAGAAACACCGGGAGAGAGGATCTCTAAAATCAGATATTCTTGCACTTTTCTCTAGTTTCTACCATACTTGCACCTTCCATTAGTTTCTGTTTGGGTTTCATATCTAGCCTACACCAACTTGATTGGGACAAAAGGCTTGGTTGTTGTTGTTGTAACACCACTTGTTGGGGCTATGTTTTCACAGAACCACAACCTTTGTACTTTGTTTCACAAAACACCAACATTTAGGGTTATGGTTTGCACAGAACACATAAAACGTTGTTAGCTGGTTTGACAACTAATTAGTATGCATGGCCCACCCACCAGGCTCGTTAGCTCGTTTCTAACCTAACATGGTTGTATTGGAACATATGGTCTAAATCTGATATTGGCAGGCTCCTTTTGTTCCGGAACATATTATCTAAATCTGATGTCCTGTGTGGTTATAATTTTATATATACTGTCTACTGGTCATTCATTTGTCGGTAGCAAATGCAATACTGCCAAGTGTGTTGGCGTGGACCATCTTGTCTAAATCTTATGTCCAGTGTGTAGCAAATTTTGCAGTAAATCATTACCCCAACGTCCTTCAGTGGGCCCAACGGGCTAATTACTCCCTCTGTTTCAAATATAAGATGTTTTAGCTTTGTGAAGCAAATGTATCTAGACTACTTTTAGTGTGTAGGTTCATTCCAAACCCGAGTGAATCTACACACTAAAAGAAGTCTAGATACATTTGTTTCACAAAACTAAAACATCTTATATTTTGAAACGGAGGGAGTACTAGTCAAACGGGACATACTCTGAACAAATCCATGAACGCATGCAGAGTCATTTGGTAAGTCGCCAACATAGAAGTTTTGCCATGTCAAATTAGATGCCCATAAATAAAGAAATGAGACTTCATAACTTACCAGATGTGCATTGTGTCATTTCAGGTACAATCTTATGTGGCCGTGATTCATGGCCCTTGGCTTCAGCAGCTCTAGTGGTTTGAGCTGACTCTAGCTTTGGCCTTTTTGAACAAGGTGGGCCATCCAGTAACTTTATGGTCTTTTTGATAGGTAGTATCTTGCTAGCTTGCTTATGCAACGATGGAGCAGGAACCGTACCAATTCCAGTGTAATCCCGCTTGCCGTTCTCAGACTTAATGCCAACAGCAAGAGATTTTTGCATAGGGACTTCCAAAGAAGTCCTCTTATTTTTATAAGATGAACTGCTTTCCGCGTTCTGATTGTGCTGCTTCACATCTGCCCATACACGATTTTGATGGATTAGTAAATAATTTGCCAGAAGTCAAACATACGAAAGAAAAAACCTTTTGGCAGATGAAACACACTAGGTAACACTTTGAAGGAAGGATATCAATAAATACTTGAAGGTTATAAGATATCATTGAATTTGCCATCAGAAAAAAGGAAAAAATAATGCAAAAGCCAGGCCTCAAATAGATACCAAGTTCCACACATATGTGGAATAATGAGTATATACATGGTAGGAACCTACTGCCAGGTGTAGATACTCCCACGTCTCATATACTACCGTGGGCCTACTTTAGAACTTTGAATATACTCATACTATATTTCTAAGATTTTAGAAAGCTAAACTACGTGAAAAATTCCAAATGTGTCCATAGTTTCTAGTATATTTTAGAAAAAACTTCATATATGCACATACAAGAGAGCATGTCCAAAAAATTATACTTCTCCGTTCACTAATGTAAGACCTTCTAATCTTTTCTCGAAATGCATGTATCTAGACATGTTTTATTGTTTAGGTTCATCCATTTTAGTCCGAATCTAGTCTACTTTAAAATATCTAGAAGGTCTTACATTAGTGAATGGAGGGAGTACCTAAAAAGTAGTATACATACTACCTAAATATTCCTATATACTACATACTACAAGCACATACTCCTCGGTATGAGAGATACAGCATAGATCATATGAAAACACCCACGGGTGTAGGCTTCACATAAATAAAAATGAAGACAATTAGACCCAGGGTAGATCAGCTGGATTGTTATAACTTATAACTTGTAACTTTGCAGAAGTGTGCATGTTCAAATTAGAAAAAAGGTAAACAGAATAAAATCCATAACCATAGAAAATGGAAACAAGAAGACCAAGTTGTCTAAAAGTATACAGAAAATAGAAGTATCAAGTTCCATTGTCATGAGAATTGGCATGATTCACAAGGTAAAAAGTAACTACAAATTTGCCACACGAGGAAAAATGGTGTAAGCTGCATTCCAGTACAAGCCCAAGAAAAATGTGCTCTACTTGAACAGATGAAGTTACATCTTTAGATTATGTGGATTACAAGTCTGTAAGTACTCAATCGAGTCCTAAGCATCAGCAGCAGAACAAAAACATCTATTACTGCACAAGTAAATAAGCTCCGTTGCATTTACTACAACTACTTCGTAAAAGCACTTGACCTTCAAGGATCAATTCCCCGAACAAGGGTGCCTCCCTCAATCAACAAGTGCCTCTATGGGCACTCAATTGCAGTAGCTCCTCACTCTAAGGACAGGGTTGCACCTTCATCAATTGTGTATCCCATCACTCTAAGGGCAGGGCTCCTCAGCATCTTGATTGCAGGCACCCTCCTTTCACGGACCAGACAATCATAAACCTTTGCATCCACCTCCTTACTCCAGTGAGGTGGAGCGCCTCCATGCGTGATCTTCTACCCAATTCCAAGGGTCAGGTTCTACTCGCTATTAGGGCATTGAGCGCCCAAAGGTATAGTTTTCAGTCTTCTTGCTCCACAGACACTCATGCCGCATGAGCATGAACACATTGTCATCATTGGATGATATCATCCAATCCTAGCACCCTCTGTTGCTGTTTGTGAGCCACAGTTGCCATCACAAAGATGGAAAAGGACAGTTGATTACAGGGATGATTTTACCACAACTTGTGCATAGCGCTGTAAAACCATTCGTAATCTCAAACACACTGAAATTTCTCCATACCAACTCTTACGCAAGTGTATCTTGCTCCCTTGCGTGCCTTATCTTGAGCCTCATGGAGCAGAGGGGGGGCTAGAGTGGGGTTAGCGCATGGCATGCAACCTTGACCAGGCATAAGACAACTCCCAAGTAACTGATTGGTGCAAGAAGCATCCCCGTTGTCATGTGATGGTATGCATAGCTCTTGCAATAACAAAGTGATATATATATAGAGAGAGAGAGATATCTCTTTCAGGGACAAATAGAAAGTAAATATAACCACTAGTCATATTAATGCATTCTTTTCCAGGGACCTTTAAACACACAACCTTTCACAAATTGCAAGGGGAGCTTTTGTTACAGGAAGTGGCACCCTCAGATGAACAGATCATATCCTCATTGCGCTGCTGCAGTCAATCGTGAGGTCTGCCTCTAAATCCTTCATCAAAGTCTACATATCACTTCCACAAAACAGTAGAATCTTCTGGTGTCAAGTGTATATACTAAGTTCTGAAGGCATCTACTAAACAAACATACTTTGCCAAAAAAATACTAAACCATCATAAGTCACACCACATGATGTTGTCATTTTTCAAGCCAACCCTCTGGCAATCCGAGTTTGTAGGACTAACAAACAACTAAGTTCTAAAAAAGGAAAGAAAATGCTTCCTTTAAAGCTACACGGAAACAATAGCAGTAACCTTATCGGCTATCACAGCATCAATCAGTTGATTCAGTTCACCGTTCGACAAAGAAGCCCACAAAAATATACCAACCAAACTTTAAGGCTAGAACAATTCAGTAATGAGAACTACGATAGCAGGGGTGAAAAAAACAGTAGTATCACTTTATGACACTACAATATAACCGCTGCAGCAATCTAAAGAAATAAGCACTACCTTACCCAATCTCAAACAAATACAGGTGCGAAAATTCGATCTCTGAGGCATATCAATCGAATACCACATAATCCTTCGGAAACAAGATACAAGCCAATCCAATGCAACCAAAAATCTCAATCACAAGATTCCGCAAGGAGAAAGCTAGCATCAAGCCAACTGGGATCATCTGAACCAAGAGAAAGGTATAGCAAAAGTCTTCTATAGCAAGTCAATCGTTATACCCACAGAAACAGCAGCACTAATCCTGCAGTGTTCTTTGCTGCAGAAGGCTCAGCCCGCCAGAAGCACAAAACATAAACCATAACCTCCAGCATGTCTTAGGCCGCAATACGCACATCTCTAGGAACAATGAAAATTACCCGCTAATCCAACAAACCACTCCAACAGAGTATCACGCAACAGTATACTAGAAACAAGATAAGGAGAACTCGAAATGATCTCCAGTTTTCCATCATATGAATAAAACCCCAACCAGCACACTGCACAGCCAAACAAAAGAAGAAGAAGAAGAAGAAAGAGATTATTACCGCCGTTCCGGCGATCCGCATCTGCACAGCGCCTCAGAACCTCCCCACCCCCGCCTCCACCTCCACCACCGCCGTCCACCCCCTCAACAGACGATGTAATCAGACTCTTCCCAAAATCGACCTTCGCTGGCAGTGGAATCTCCACAGCATCCATCCACCGCCTCTAAAAACGCCGCAAGAAACAAACAACTCACCGCTAAAACTCCCCCAAATCGGCGCCGATTATGGCCGCGCCAGCGCCGAATCGGGATGCGGGAGGCGCCTGGTGGGCGGATTGGCCCGAGATCTGGAGGGATCGGCGCGGGCAGGCGGCGGCGCGGTGGGAGGAGCGGGGGCGAGGGGAGGGGGACATCTAGGGCTTGGAGCGGAGGTGGGTGGGGGTGGGGGAGGAAAGGGAAAGGGAGAAGGGAAGGAGCGCGGAGGTATATATAGTTTTCGGGAAAATACAAGGCGCCAGTGGGGGCCAACGGCCGTCTCACGCACTCACTGCCCAGGCGGGCATCCCATTCCCCAATCCCCACTGCCACTTCCTACCCGGTGGCCGCGGCCGCTTTGGATTCCAGGATTTTATTTTTGGTTCTTTATTTTTGAATGTTTTTTCTTGTTCTCTGAAAAGTTCCGGATGAGTGGATGGTGGACATCTCGGCTGATATTTTTTTATTTATGTATTTCTTTTCTTCGGTCATGTGCGCTGAGTTTCTTTTAAAAAAATCTGATGCATGTGGAGGACAATCTCATTTTGGGCGCTTTTATTATGTTAGTTGTTTCAAATGTGAAATGAGTGGTTGCCACCATCATTGTTAAATACTCCCTCCTATCCGAATTAATGGAGGTGAACATAGTTTAATTTGAATTTTTTTAAAGCCCGTATATATTCAAATCATCCAAACTAGCCTAGATTCAAAATTCAAATTTGGTAATACCAAACATCCGTTCGCCACCCTTGATGTCCGCCTATGATTACTGGCGCCCGCGATCCCCATCCCGCATGTCGTCTTCGTGGGAGGCGGAGGCTGGTGAGGAGGTCAATTGCGAGCCCCGCTGCTCGTCCCCGTCGTCGCTCTCGGGAGGAGGCGGATGACATGGGCATAACTTATTGGTATCTGTTGCGGATCTAAACTAGGGTCCATCAGGCCCAAGGAAAATAAAGAGTCCCGGAAGCATCCAAGGCATGGGAACCAGACGTGGTGATCAAGGCAGAAACCCAAACCGACATAGCCATTGAGTTGTAATTTCAACTTGTAACTGATCTGTATTTAACTATGAGACCCAGTCTCTCATATAAAGGCTGAAAGGAGCCGACGGAGAGGGCACATACCTTTTGATTCACCACAATCTGATGTAAGCTAGATCGCATCTAGTAACCCGACGACTTTGTACTCATCCTCAATAATAACCAGACAAGCAGGAGTAGAATTTCCTCTACGAGGGCCTGAACCTGGGTAAATCGACTCCCTTGTTTGCCTGATAAAACGATGAAATCACCAGTGATCCCTTTTCCCTGAAACAAAAGTCCATAATATTGGACATTGCCGAGGTTACCCCTAGACAATTGGCGTCGTCCGTGGGAAGTCTAAGCGCTAGAGTCATGAGTTCGGCGGCTCCCTCTTCACTAAGCAACAACTCGATGTCTATTCAGGTCCAGAGGGAACTTTTTACCTTTTGGATCCAATCTATTCAGGTCCATCGGTAGGAACCGCAACACCGACATCCTCTGTCGGATCCACTAGAGGGACAATCTTGTCCCTAGAAGCAGTCATGAACAACCGCGACTATGTTGCGGAATGGGAGGATATCGTCGATCTAAGTGACGGCATATGAAATGGATCGTATGGGCACCTATAAGGGGGGTGAATAGGTGATACTCCAAATTTTTAATTTCTTTTCAATTTTAGGTTTGACACAAAGGTAAATTTTCTAGATATGCAACTACGGAGAATTTTTCTATATGCAAACGTATCTACTAAGCGAGTAACAAGGTAACCATAGTGGATCACGCGGAGACAGGGATTTGTTTGACTACAGTTCCTTCCTTGTTAAGGGAAGTACGTATGCGCTGGAGGGGTGGGCGGTACTAATACCACCACGCCACAATAGGCCTTGCCCTGTTCTCCGATGGATCTCGCCACCAAAGGCATGATCCACCTTTCAATATTGGTACCCTTTAAGGAGAGAACTGATTCCTTTACAACACTACCGGGGCACACATCCACAACTGAATTGGAGGATCTCGTGCTGACAACAAGCTACCACAAGAGCAAGTTTAATTAACAACCAAAATAGAGATCTAGATATTTGTAAGAAATACTAGATCAAGAAATCCTCCAAGTGAATGGAGGGTAATTAAAGAGCTTGATTGGTGTCAATGAAGATCAAAGCCTCCTCCTTCGATTCCCTAAAGATAGGAGCCTTCGGGTGGTTGAATGTGGAGATCTCGATTTGGGACTAGATGAACATCACATCACTTTTTCAAAATGAATCAAGAGTTCTGGCAGGAGGATCAATTGGGGTATTTATACCCCTGCCAAAACCAGCCATTGCAGAAATTTGGGGCCGGATTATCCGCCCCAAGTGGGGGCCAGATTATCCAGCCGAGGCAAACCTTCGGCCCGAAATCGGATTTTCCGGGCCAAAAATCCGCCAGATACTGCATGACGCGCCTTGGCTGCCTTTGTAAAAAATCCTTGGGGGCGGATTATCCGGCCCGAGAAAAAGCTCCAGCCCTGGCCGGAAAATCCATGGGAAAGTCCGCCCCTACCACGTGACGCTCATTGACCACCTTTGACAAACTTCCAGAGGCAGATGATGCGGCTCAAATCACTGTAGAGCTTCGTTGGGAAACCCCAAGAGAAAGGTATGATGAGCACAGTAGCAAGTTTTCCCTTAGTTATGAAACCAAGGTTATTGAACCAGTAGGAGCAAGGAAACAACTCCAAGGTGTTGCTAACAACTTGGAATCCTACACAACACAAACTCAAGACTTTTCCCCAGCTTATAGTGAGGTTGTCAATCTCACTGATTTGCTGAAAACAAAGGATTAAACGTATAGTATGGAAGGTAATGATTGCTTGCAGAAAGTAAACGGTAACAATAGATGATGAAATAATGGTAAAGATTGGACCGGGGTCTACAGTTCACTAGAGGTGTTCTCCTTAAGATAAATAACATAACATGCTGGGTAAACAAATTACAGCGGGACAATTGACAGGAACTGAGCAAGGCATAACAATGCAAATACTAGACATTCATGATTACTATGAGATTTGATTGGGCATTACAACAATATACATAGACCGCCATCCAACTACATCTATGACTAGTAATCCACATTTAGGTTATCATCCGAACCCCCTCTAGTATTAAGTTGCAAGCAACGGATAACTGCGTTAAGCAATGTGTGTAAAATAAACAATACAATTGTTTCATGAAGAAAAGATTGTTGTTTTCTCCCTAGTAGCAACAACACATCTACAGCCTTAGAGATTTCTATCACTTTCCCAGATTCAATAGGGGCATGAACCCACTATCGAGCATAAATACTCCCTCTTGGAGTCACTAGCATCTACTTGGCCAAGATAGCTACTAGAAACGGAGAGCATGCAAGATCACAAACAAAACAGACATGATAGAATCAATAATCAATCTGACATAGTATCTCAATATCCATCGGATCCCCACAAACATGACATGTATGATTACAAATAGATGATCTTGATCATGAACGAAGCTCACAAGATCTAAACATGATAGCACAAAGGAGGAGAAACGACCATCTAGCTACTTTATGGACACATAGTCCAAGGATGAACTACTCACACATCATACCGGAGGCTGGCATGGTGATGAAGAAGGCCTCCGGGATGATCTCTCCCCTCCGACAGGGTGCCGGGAAGAGCTTCAGATCCCCCACCCTGATCTAGGGACGATGGTGGCGGCGGCTATGGACTGTTTCGTGGAGATCTGATCGGGTACTTAGGGTTTTGGCATTGGGGGGCTTATATAGGCGAAGAGGCAAGGCAGGAGGGCGGCCAGGGGGGCACACCCTGCCCCAGGCGCGGCCTAGGGTGGGCTCGCGCCTGGGGGGTGCAGTCGCCCTGTGGCGCCCCTCCGTCTCTCCTCTGGACTCCTTGTTCTCCTCAGTGAAATATTGACTTTGGCTTTTGTCCCGTCCAATTCCGAGAATATTTCCTTACTAGCTTTTCTGAAACCAAAACAGCAGAAAACATGCAACTAGCGCTGTGGCATCTTGTTAATAGGTTAGTCCCGAAAAATATATAAAAATACCTCAAAGTGTAGATAAAGCATAACAAAGTTGATACTAAACAAGCATGGAACAACAAAAATTATAGATACATTTACGATGTATCAAGCACCCCCAACCTTAACTCCTGCTCGTCCTCGAGTAGGTAAGTGATAAAAAGAATAATTTTTGAGGTGACATGCACCATCACAATCTAGATCAAACCATTTGCAAAGCATTGAAAGATGGGATCAAAGTACTCTAAACATGAGCATGAAAGATGAAGTCTAACAATAAGACATAGTAACCATGTTGCAACATGAAAGGATACAAACAAAGGCTCATGAATAACAATGCATTGAGAGACGTTTTTTTGTTTCGCATATAGAAAACATAGCATAGTGGCATTCAACTTGTCCCTCATGGAGTAAAAAACATAAATGCATAGAACACCTTCAAAGTTCATAAGGGTGACTAGATACAAATAGTTCAAGAACAAGCAATATCAACATTATGAATCAATCAATAAGTTTTGGGACAATGCAAATAGAACTAAGAATGACAACTATGCTCTCCTAATTGGTGCATAAAGATAGAAGGTGGAGACTCAATATAAAAGTGGAAGAAAGACCCTTCAAAGGGAAGCAGGTATTTCAAGTTTCATAAGGAACTTCCAAAAATTATGGTACTTGTTAGCTTTCAGCTCTCATTGCCCCTATCATAAGCATATTGAAGTGATTAAGGTTAAAGTGAACAAAATATGGAGTATATGCGTGACAAAGTATAAGTTGGCAATCTCATGTCCCTTGAGTACGAGGGTCGTTCCTCATACTACTCAACTTTAGTTGCCGGTAAGTTCTTGTCATAGTAAGTATATG
The DNA here is from genome assembly GCA_916181665.1 of Avena sativa. Classification (NCBI taxonomy): domain Eukaryota; kingdom Viridiplantae; phylum Streptophyta; class Magnoliopsida; order Poales; family Poaceae; genus Avena; species Avena sativa. Next base: position 52,514,556 of record OV702298.1, on the reverse strand, counting down.
TGTATCATAAAGAACCGCCAACGGGGTACCCCTTGCCCCATGATACAAGAGCCTTAGAGATTTATGTCACTTCCCCAGATTCAATAGAGGCATGAACCCACTATCGAGCTTAAATACTTCCGCTTGGAGTCACTAGCATCTACTTGGCCAAGATAGCTACTAGAAATGAAGAGCATGCAAGATCACAAACAACACAGACATGATAGAATCAATAATCAATCTGACATAGTATCTCAATATCCATCGGATCCCCGCAAACACAACATGTATGATTACAAATAGATGATCTTGATCATGGACGGAGTTCAAAAGATCCAAACATGATAGCACAAAGGAGGAGAAACAACCATCTAGTTACTGTATGGACCTATAGTCCAAGGGTGAATGATACGTCCATAACGTGTCTATAATTTTTGATGGTTTTATGCTATTATTATGCTTTTGACACTTATTTTTATATAAAGTTTATGAGTTATTTGGACTAACCTATTAATAGTTGCAAAAATGCATAATGTTCTTATTTTACACTTTGATGTGAAGGAATTATCAAGAATACAAGTGGAACCTTTGTTGGAGTCAAATTGGGATTTTCCAGAAATCTATCTCAGAACTCTTTTTAAAGATGGTCATGTTTCAGGTTGAATACGGCGTCAAACGGAAAACTCTTTAACAAAAAAGTTGTAGAAAATTTTGCGACAAATGTTCTGGACATAAAATTTAGCTGATTCCGAGTCCGGACGGGCCCGCTAGGCCTGATTTACTGCAGCCCAAGATGGGGTGATGGGAATCCGAGAAGCTATATAAAGGGAGGAAACCTAATTCATGGGAGACACATCCACCCACAAATTTGCAGCCACCAAAACCATGTTTTTGCCTCCCCCATGGATCTCATCTCCATGGGGGAGGGTGATACGCCCAATTTGTATTACCATTCTATATCATATTTTACCTCTATTCATTGATATTTGTCTTATTATGAGGTATTACTTATTGTTTTTCATCTGTTTATGCATGTTGGATGATTCATGGAGGATGGACTACGGAGTCTGGATTCTGATGGAAAAGAAGGTGTTTCGGTGCAATTTCGTGAAGATCAGAAAAATACCAGAAAAATATGAAAACATATTATTTCACCAAAAGACGAAGGAAGCCAGAAGGAGGAGTGAAGGGGGCGCAGGGGGCCCACCCCTAGGTGTGGGCCCACCCGAGGCCGCGCCTAGGGCAGGTGTGGACCACCTGCCCGGCCTCGGACTCTCCCCCTTCGCCTATAACTTCCCTTTGAAACCCTAAGGCTCGAGGAGCAACCACAGATAGATTTCCGCCGCCTTTGGGGGGCGGAAAACACCGAGAGAGAAAGATCTCTTCGACAGACAGATTTCTGCCGGGGGAATTCCTTCCCGGAGAGGGGAGACCGTCGCCATCAACACCATCATCAAGCTAGGTGTCAACACCCGGATTTTTAATCCCAGATGCCTGTTATGCCATACATCGCAATGCCAGGATTACCATTTTTGCGAGACATAACAGATTTGGATACCACAGTACATCATCCATTACAAACCATACATAAGGTCTTAAACAAATAAGGATCTCATGATCCAGTTCTTAATACAACTCAAGCAGCGGAAATACGTAATAATAATGATAGCATAGGCGAAGCTCCATCTTCGGGGTCACAGGCAATGCTGACGATGGGAGATGATCCTAGTTGTCGTAACCTTCCTGGGGTCCATCCTCCAGGTACTCCTCTTCATAGTCTGGCCACAGGAATAGCCAGGGACAAAGCCATGTGTAATCTTTAAGTACTCGCAAACTAATACTAACAAGTGAAGGGGTTTTTGTAGTAGGACACTAAGCTCTAGGGTTGTTTTGCAAAAAGCCAGATTTACATCTACTAAGTTTAGAAATGAAGAAAGCGAGTTGAAGTTTTATAACACCTAAGTGGGAACTTGTATTTCATATCACAACTCTGTTGTGGTCAAGTCAAAATCTCAATCCATTTCACAAGTCTTTTTGAAAACATCTGACGGGGGAACAATATGGCCACTCCAACTGTCCATAACCGCGGACGCGGCTATTCGAATAGTTTGACACTCTGCAGAGATTGTACACTTTCACCACAACATTCGATACATCCGTCAGGAACAAATCCTGAATTCACCATACTCAGTATGCGGATAATCAATCCTAACCTTTCAATTACACGCCCTAGTATAAGCACCTATCCTGTGAGTTTGGCCTCCCAACCATGACCAACTGTCATCTTGGGTACTGCACAGGTGGACAATCTTCACAAGGTGGCCTCGGCTCAGACCTTGGCCGTGAGGGAACTAATACTAAGGTATATAAGTTTCTAGTCAATCCCTACCCAATTCTCGGGTATTGTGGTTATACGGTAAAATTGGAATGGTATCGCATCTAGACAACCATCAGTTTTATAAAGGGCTAAGGCTCATGCCTCAACATTTTCATCACCAAAATCATCTGGTGTTCAGAAACACATGTCCAAAACATTTCAATAGAATGATCCATCATTCCAAGGTTTTCATAACCATTTATCCACCAAGTATTCCCATCTAAAGTTGATCAAGTTTTATGCTTAGCACTAGCATCTACAAGTGGGGGTAAGTACTAATGAGGGGTGGTAAACTAGTGGAGTTTAACTAAGTTCAATCTCATGCCTTAGAATGACATAAAGATTATCTAGCTTAGGCCAAGTTTTATGCTCTTTATGCAACCTTCAGTTATCTTTCTAGAATCTACACTTCACTTAAGTAAGCTCTAAGTAATAGCTTTGATAAAGAAATAAAGTATAAAGCTTGTAAGTAAAACTAGGATTGGTTTATCAAGTGGGTATAACCACATATGCTTAAGGCATATGGTTGGGCATGGTAAGGCTTGCTAAAGTATAATATCTTGCAAGTGTTAGCTTGCACATTCAACTAGTAGTATTAGGCTTGCATCATTATCAGTATAAGCTTGCTAAATTGCAAGTGTTAGCTTGCCTTGTGCAGAGCAGTGGTTGAAGTTCTCCTCGGCTTCTTCTTCGTAGTATCCTCCTTCTTCCTCGTATCCTTGGTCGGTACTAGCGTCTATAAATAAATACGAGGTACACAATCACCAAACAATACTTAACTATTTTCAATCATCACACAAAAGGGTCCTATAGATGATCTAGCATCATCACTAACATTACAAGCACTTGACTTAATGATTTTATTTTTAGAAAAGTAATTTCTACTCATTGAAAAACTACTTAAGATTTAATATTCTCCAAACCAAACATGGGATCATAATGACACATGTCATCACCACATATTTCAGTTCATGGGAATGTGATTTAAAGTGGTGTCACAATTTAATAAGGTTTAACCTTTTTATTTTAAATAAAATAAGTGACTAGAAATGCCTATGTGGCATACTTTTATTACTTGAACATTATTTCTGTAAGTAAACCCATATATTTTTATATATTCAAAAAGGTATGATCAAATGTGATTTTTGAGAGTTGGAATCAACTCAAAAGCTATTATGGTTTAAATTTGAAAAATGTTTGAATGCAGAAAAGGTTCTGCCTTGTTATTTTTACCAAGGGTGATCTACAGATCCAAATGATTTGAATCCAACGGGCTTGGATTCAGCATTTCCAGACCTTTCTAACAAAATTGGTTTCATTCAATTTGGTTCAATGAATCGAGCTGGGTTGATTTTTGAAACTAGGTACAGAACTATGTTTGAATTAAAATGGAAAAAGTTAAATTCAAATGACCGGGCTGCGCGGGAACTGCTAATGGGCCGGCCTGCTACGCACAGCGCTTACGCGGGCTGGTTAAGTTGTTGTCCCCACGCGTCAGTGAGACGGGGGTGCGAAGCGGTACGGGGCAACGTGGTGCGTTAGATCTAGTTCTAATCCAACGGCTCTGGTTCATCGTCCATGTCGGGCAGCGCCGGTGAGACAGAACCCTAACGCGACAGGTGGGGGTCGTGGGAGGCTCACCGGGGCTCAGGCGAGGGTCGATGATGTGGGCGAACGATGAAGTAGACGACGGCTAACCTCCTGGTACCGGCAGCTTCTCCTGGGGTGGCTCCAATCGCTGGCTCCCTTCTTCTCCAGCAGCGGCAGGCTCTGGCCAAATTCCGGCGATGCGCTGCTCGCCTTGCTCAGGGAACGGGGTGGAACGATCAATGAGGAGAGGGGAGTGAGATGGTGTGAAGAGTTTGAGAGGGGATGCCTCTATTTATAGTCTCGATGGTGAGACCGAACGGGATGGGCAGGCGACGGTGGCGACATGGCTATGGGCTGCTAGAGGCATGGCCGAGGGTGGCGATCAATCGGTGGTCTCCTGGCGATGCTCTATGGCTTTAATGCGTGTGTAGGGGCGGTGGCAAACGGTCTGGAACGCTCGACGTTCTGCGCGGCAGAGGCGGCGTCTTCGACGGCGAGCGGTGGCTACGGGGTACGGGCGGTGAAATGGGCATGTCTGGCGTGTTCCTGGGACGGTGGGGAGCATGTTGGCGGGCGACGAGGGCTCGAGGTGGTCGGGTTGCGTGGGAATGGTGTGTACTCTGCGGCGCACGTCGGCATGGTCGACAGCGGCACGGGCGCGGCGTTCCTGGCGGTTCTAGGGATTGTTTAGATGATGTTTATTTCACCTAAGCGTCCTTTTACAAGCAAATAAACACACAAGCATGGCAAAAGAATCCAATCTGGAATGCATACACACATGCATGCTTTCATATTTTTATTTAGAAAAGTTTTTGTTAATCCTAAATTTTGATGATTAGAGTTTGATGATTCTAGTTTAATATTTTTGTGATGTTACAAACCTTCCCCCCTTAAACAAAATCTCATCCCGAGATTTGAAAAAGGACGAAAAGATTACCTAGGATTTGAAGAGATCGGGAAACTCCGTCCTGATGTGATCTTCGCGCTCCCAGGTAGCTTCCTCTTCTGTGTGGTTGCTCCACTAAATCTTGAGAAACTTGATGCTTCGGGTTCTGGTATTTCAGAAAGCTTCTTCCAAAATACGGATGGGTACTCCGGGATAGGTCAGGTCATCATTGATTTCTATGGTCCGGTGATCAATATTCTTGAATATTTCAGTCTTCTCCGGAACTTCGAGACACTTGCGAAGTAATGAGATATGGAACACATTGTGCACGACTGACATCTCTTCGGGTAGCTCTAATTGATACGACACTTCTCCTCGACGGTTCAGAATATTGAAGGGGTCGATATATCTGGGGGCTAACTTTCCTTTGAGTTGGAAACGCTGCATTCCTTTCAATGGCGACACTTTCAGATACACAAAATCTCCTATGTTGAAGGCGAGGTCTCGACGTCTCTTGTCGGTGTAACTCTTCTGTCGGGACTGGGTTGTCTTGAGGTGCTCACGAATCTTGTGAACCTTCTCTTCTGCTTCTCGTAGGATGTCGGGTCCAAAAATCTGATTCTCTCCTACTTCCGACCAGTTCAAAGGGGTGCGACACTTTCTTCCATACATGAATTCAAATGGGGCCATTTGTAAACTAGCTTGATAACTATTGTTGTATGAAAATTTTGCGAACGGCAGACAGTCTTCCCACTTAGATCCATATTCTAACACACATGCTCTCAACATGTCTTCGAGTATTTGATTTACTCGTTTCGTTTGTCCATCGGTCTGAGGGTGATACGCGGTGCTGAAATCTAGTCGGGTTCCTAAACCTTCTTGGACTTTCTTCCAGAATCTCAAGGTAAATTGAGTTCCTCGATCAGATACGATGTTCTTGGGGACTCCATGCAAACTGACGATTCTAGCGATGTATAACTCCGCTAGCTTCGAACTCTGATATGTGGTCTTGACAGGTAAGAAATGGGCGACTTTGGACAATCTGTCCACTATGACCCAGATAGAGTCATTTCCCCTACTAGAAGTAGGCAATCCGGTGATACCAACGGAATCCCATTTCCATTTCAGAATCTGCAATGGTTGCAACAATCCAGCGGGTCTTTGATGTTTGGCCTTGACTCGCTGACATATATCACACTTGGCGATATAGCTTCCGATTTCTCTCTTCATCTTATGCCACCAAAATTGTTCTTTCAAATCTTGATACATCTTAGTTCCTCCGGGGTGGATAGAATAAAGAGTATCATGAGCTTCCTTGAGAATAACTTCTTTCAACTCAGAATCTGCTGGTACACAAAGGCGTCCTTTGTACCACATAACTCCTTCTTCATCTTCGGTGAATCCGGGTACTTTGCCTATACCGATACGACGCTTGATTCCATCGATACTAGCATTTCCTTTCTGCGCCTCTTTGATCTGGCTGATCAAAGTGGGCTGAAGTTCTATGCTAGCCAAAAATCCTTCACTCACTAATTCCATTCGGAAATCTTCCATCTCTTTGTGCAAACTTGGTTGCTCCTTCAAAATCATGGAGTTCAAGCGGCACGGCAATCTGCTAAGGGCATCTGCTACCACATTGGCTTTACCGGGGTGATAGTGAATGTCCAGATCGTAATCCTTGATTAGCTCAATCCATCTTCTCTGCCTCATATTCAGCTCCTTCTGAGTGAATATATACTTCAGGCTCTTGTGATCCGAATAAATCTCACAACGATTTCCCATCAGGTAATGCCTCCATGTCTTCAGGGCTAGAACTACGGCTGCGAGTTCGAGGTCATGGGTTGGGTAATTTTGCTCGTGTTGCTTCAATTGTCGAGATAGGTAAGAGATAACTTTGCCTTCTGGCATTAGCACACATCCGAGACCGATCTTGGATGCATCACAATACACGTCAAAGGAATTTTTGATATCTGACATGATTAAGATTGGGGCTAAAATCAATCTCCTCTTGAGTTCTTGAAAACTCGCTTCACATTTGTCGGTCCATTCAAACTTCTTGTCCTTCTTCATCAATTGGGTCATGGGTCTGGCGATACTTGAGAATCCTTCTACGAATTTGCGGTAATATCCCGCCAATTCGAGAAATGCACGAACTTGGGTTTGAGTGGTTGGGGCTTGCCAATCTTTGACATCTTTCACCTTTGCTGGGTCAACGGCAATTCCTCCGGCTGAGACAATATGGCCGAGGAATCCTACCTCCTGTAACCAGAATTCACATTTGCTAAACTTGGCATACAACTGATGCTCTCTAAGGGTTCCAAGAATGGTCCTTAGGTGTAGCTCATGTTCTTCTTCTGATTTGGAATAAATCAGAATGTCATCGATGAAAACAACGACAAACTTATCCAGGAAGTCCATAAAAATCTTATTCATGAGATTCATGAAATAAGCGAGGGCATTGGTCAATCCAAAAGACATGACAGTATACTCGTATAATCCATATCTGGTGGTAAAGGCAGTCTTGGGGATATCATTTGCGCGAATCTTGAGTTGATGATAGCCTGTTCTAAGATCAATCTTAGAAAACACTTGGGCACCGGTCAACTGATCAAACAAATCTTCTATCTTGGGCAAGGGATACTTGTTCGTGATGGTGACATCATTCAACTTCCGATAATCCATACACAGACGGTTACCTCCATCCTTCTTGTCCACAAATAAGACAGGTGATCTGCATGGTGACGCACTTGGTTAAATTAATCCAATTTCCAACATGGAATCCAGTTGCTTCTTCAGTTCTGCTAGTTCAGACGGGTTCATACTATAGGGTCTCTGGGCTATGGGTCCTGTTCCGGGGATTAGTTCAATGATAAACTCGATATCCCGATCTGGGGACATACCGGGCAAAACATCTGGAAATACATCGGGGTATTCACAGACTATTCGGACTTGGTCAATGGTAGGTTGGGCTATACTCTTGTTGCACTTGAATTGATGAGGTAAGGTTTCGGATATATGCTCGACTGATATTCCGGCTATACTAGTCATGGGGATGGCTTTCTTGGCACAGTCAATCAATCCTTTATGTTTGGACATCCAATCCATTCCTAGTACTACTTCCAAACCTTTAGTTCCGAGTACTATCATATTAGCATAAAAATCTATGCCAAGGATTTGGATAGGGACGGCTTTGCAAATTTGCCTAGCCTTGGTGGTTGAACCGGGAATTTGAACGATCATAACATGCTTCAGTTTTGTTGGTTGAATCTTAGTAGTGCAGGCAAATTCTTCGGTGACAAATGAATGCGATGCACCAGAATCAAACAACACTCTTGCAAGTACTGAATTAACAGAAAACATACCCAATACGACGTCTGGTGCTTCCTGAGCTTCTTCAGCATGCATGAGAAAACGACGGCCATTGCGGTTGCGCGAATTCCCTGGGGCAAACCTTCTTCTAGGCCGAACACGACGCTGCTGCTGAGCTGGGGCATTTGCATTGGGGGATACGACATTCTTCTTATTGGGGAACTCGTTGGAGTAGTGACCCTTATTTCCGCAGTCATAACAAGTCACTTGCGACTTGTCCTTTGCTGCAACAGGCACAACATTGCTTCCAGTCCTCGGGGCAGTGTTGGTGTTGGCGGTAGCATTGTTATTGTTGAACTTGGGTGGGGCACGATTGAAATTGTTAGAGTTGCCGGGGTTGTTGTGATTTCCTCCGGGCCTAGGGTTTCCACGGTTGGGATAGGTCGGACGGTTCATCGGGGGTCTGTTGGTTCTCGGGGCAAATCCTAGAGATGGGTTAGGGCGATACTTTGGGGTCTGATGGGTTCCTGGCTGATGCACCATGTGACGCTTGCGGTTCTCATTGGCTTGGTTGATATTTCCTTCCATCTGGATGGCAGAGTCGACAAGGGCTTCAATATCAGCAAAGGGGATATTGACTAACACCGTCTGCATCTCATCATGCAGACCATTCAAGAATCTTTCTTTCTTCTTGGCTTCAGTGTCGATCTCATCCGGGGCATACCTATCTAATGACAAGATTTTTTCACGGTATTCCACTACGGTCATCCGTCCTTGCTTCAGTTCTCTGAACTCATCTCTCATTCTCTTGATCAAACCCGGTGGCACATGGGTTCTGCTGAACTTGACCTTGAATTCCTCCCAGGTCATCATCTGTCCTCCGGTCATTGCACGAACGCTATTCCACCATGCTCTGGCATCTCCGGCTAGATAGTGGGTGACGAACAAAACTTTATCGTTAGCTTCCACTCCGGCGACTTCTAGGTTGTTTTCCATGGTTTGCAGCCAATCATCGGCATCCAGGGGCTCTTCCGACTTAGTGAAAACAGGTGGGTTGGTGTTCTGGAAATTCTTGAGCTTAGATCCATGGTTGTCCTGATTTCCGTGTCGTTGATTGTTGTGGGCTAGCTAGGCTATCTGTTGAAGGGTGGCTAAGTTGGCTTGACGTTTCGCTCTTTCAGCTTCGCGGTCAGAAACCAACATTTGCAGGATCTGCAACATCGGGTCCGGGGATGAACCACTTCCTCCACGTGGCATCTGAAGATTGAGATAGATCATGAGAAAAGAGGAAAATTTCTAAGGTTTTGGGACTTTGAAAAGTTTTTAAAGTTTGACTCAGATTTTTCTAGCAACTTGCTTTTGATTCATTCATTCATTCATAGCACCCGATACAAACACACACCACAAAACAAGAAAAACAGATGGTTTTAAGAACCATTCTGGAAACTACTATACAGTGGGACCGAATACAACTCACTACGCTAGTGCTCAAGTGCTACTACTCCTCGGAGTCGTAGTCGTCATCCTCATCATCCTCATCGTCATTGATGAAGGCGAAATCCTCTTCATCGGTGAAGAAATCCATAGCCTGATCCTCCAGAAAATCATCATCATCGCTGAGATAGGAGTAGAGGTCTCCACGAAGATCTTCTCCAGCATTCTCCCTTTCCTCCAACTGCATGTCTCTCTCATGGATGGTCTCCTCCAAAGACGAGATACGGTGGCGAAGACGGGCAATGATGCGCTCCTTATTATCGAGCTGATGGCGGCGAGACTTGCGATCCTTTGCTAGCATGGCGATGGTCTGATCCTTTGTCTTGATGATGGCGGACTTGTGGTTGGAGTAGTCACGGCAATTGTCCAATTCCTGCTGACGATCGTACATCATGAAGCTAAGGTGGTCCAATTGGGTTTTTTAGCTCGTGGTGGTATGGGCTTCTAGTGGCTGTCCATTAGCATCACGCCTTGGACAAAACTCAAAGCGAGTACCCTTGATCTGGTTGATACTCTGCCCACACAGACAGGTAAGAGCTTCCTGCATGGCCCTGGAAAGTCCATCGAGCCAGTGGTTCTCTCTTAAGGTGAATTGAATTCCCTCGGCAGTGGGAGGTTCAATCTTTCCTCGGAGACTTGCAACAATTAGCCACTACAGATCTTCTCCTCCTTGATCATTGAGCTGAGCTCCAAAGAACTCGGGGTGCGGATGCTCCAGAAGTTCCGAAAGCTGGTCCAAATCCCTCTCAAAGATAAGGTCTCCGCCATTTCCCAACTGGTAAAACTTGCTGTACTTCACGTCCATCTATAAGAATATAGGATGAGTAAGTTAGTAGAGTGACCAAGTGTGTCAAATTTTATGTATTTTTCAAGAGTTTTTGAGGATCATGAATTTTTGTAAAAGAATCAAGGTGATAAGAATGGGAATAAGTTTTTGTAAATATTTGTTTCCTTTGGTTTTGAAACTAAGTTTTTGATTCAAATGTCCAGTCTAACTAGGGTCTCCTATGGTCAGGATGGCTCTGATACCAACTTGTCAACACCCAGATTTTTAATCCCAGATGCCTGTTATGCCATGCATCACAATCCCAAGATTACCATTTTTGCGAGAAATAACAGATTTGGATACCACAGTACATCATCCATTACAAACCATACATAAGGTCTTACACAAATAAGGATCTCATGATCCAGTTCTTAATACAACTCAAGCAGCGGAAATACGTAATAATAATGATAGCGTAGGCGAAGCTCCATCTTCAGGGTCACAGGCAATGCTGACGATGGGAGATGATCCTAGTTGTCGTAACCTTCCTGGGGTCCATCCTCCAGGTACTCCTCTTCATAGTCTGGCCACAGGAATAGCCAGGGACAAAGCCATGTGTAATCTTTAAGTACTCGCAAACTAATACTAACAAGTGAAGGGGTTTTTGTAGTAGGACACTAAGCTCTAGGGTTGTTTTGCAAAAAGCCAGATTTACATCTACTAAGTTTAGAAATGAAGAAAGCGAGTTGAAGTTTTATAACACCTAAGTGGGAACTTGTATTTCATATCACAACTCTGTTGTGGTCAAGTCAAAATCTCAATCCATTTCACAAGTCTTTTTTAAAACATCTGACGGGGGAACAGTATGGCCACTCCAACTGTCCATAACCACGGACGCGGCTATTCGAATAGTTTGACACTCTACAGAGATTGTACACTTTCACCACAACATTCGATACATCCGTCAGGAACAAATCCTGAATTCACCATACTCAGTATGCGGATAATCAATCCTAACCTTTCAATTACACGCCCTAGTATAAGCACCTCTCCTGTGAGTTTGGCCTCCCAACCATGACCAACTGTCATCTTGGGTACTACACAGGTGGAAAATCTTCACAAGGTAGCCTCAGCTCAGACCTTGGCCGTGAGGGAACTAATACTAAGGTATATAAGTTTCTAGTCAAGCCCTACCCCAATTCTCGGGTATTGTGGTTATACGGTAAAATTGGAATGATATCGCATCCAGACAACCATCAGTTTTATAAAGGGCTAAGGCTCATGCCTCAACATTTTCATCACCAAAATCATCTGATGTTCGGAAACACATGTCCAAAACATTTCAATAGAATGATCCATCATTCCAAGGTTTTCATAACCATTTTTCCACCAAGTATTCCCATCTAAAGTTGATCAATTTTTAATGTTAGCACTAGCATCTACAAGTGGGGGTAAGTACTAATGAGGGGTGGTAAACTAGTGGAGTTTAACTAAGTTCAATCTCATGCCTTAGGATGACATAAAGATTATCTAGCTTAGGCCAAGTTTTATGCTCTTTATAAAACCTTCAATTATCTTTATAGAATCTACACTTCACTTAAGTAAGCTCTAAGTAATAGCTTTGATAAAGAAATAAAGTATAAAGCTTGTAAGTAAAACTAGGATTGGTTTATCAAGTGGGTATAACCACATATGCTTAAGGCATATGGTTGGCATGGTAAGGCTTGCTAAAGTATAATATCTTGCAAGTGTTAGATTGCACATTCAACTAGTAGTATTAGGCTTGCATCATTATCAGTATAAGCTTGCTAAATTGCAAGTGTTAGCTTGCCTTGTGCAGAGCTGTGGTTGAAGTTCTCCTCGGCTTCTTCTTCGTAGTATCCTCCTTCTTCCTCGTATCCTTGGTCGGTACTAGCGTCTATAAATAAATACGAGGTACACAATCACCAAACAATACTTAACTATTTTTAATCATCACACAAAAGGGTCCTATAGATGATCTAGCATCATCACTAACATTACAAGCACTTGACTTAATGATTTTATTTTTAGAAAAGTAATTTCTACTCATTGAAAAACTACTTAAGATTTAATATTCTCCAAACCAAACATGGGATCATAATGACACATGTCATCACCACATATTTCAGTTTATGGGAATGTGATTTAAAGTGGTGTCACAATTTAATAAGGTTTAACCTTTTTATTTTAAATAAAATAAGTGACTAGAAATGCCTATGTGGCATCCTTTTATTACTTGAACATTATTTCTGTAAGTAAACCCATATATTTTTATATATTCACAAAGGTATGATCAAATGTGATTTTTGAGAGTTGAAATTAACTCAAAAGCTATTATGGTTTAAATTTGAAATATGTTTGATTGTAGATTTTATTTTTAGAAAAGTAATTTCTACTCATTGAAAAACTACTTAAGATTTAATATTCTCCAAACCAAACATGGGATCATAATGACACATGTCATCACCACATAATTCAGTTCATGGGAATGTGATTTAAAGTGGTGTCACAATTTAATAAGGTTTAACCTTTTTATTTTAAATAAAATAAGTGACTAGAAATGCCTATGTGGCATCCTCTTATTACTTGAACATTATTTCTGTAAGTAAACCCATATATTTTTATATATTCAGAAAGGTATGATCAAATGTGATTTTTGAGAGTTGAAATTAACTCAAAAGTTATTATGGTTTAAATTTGAAAAATGTTTGAATGCAGATTTTATTTTTAGAAAAGTAATTTCTACTCATTGAAAAACTACTTAAGATTTAATATTCTCCAAACCAAACATGGGATCATAATGACACATGTCATCACCACATATTTCAGTTCATGGGAATGTGATTTAAAGTGGTGTCACAATTTAATAAGGTTTAACCTTTTTATTTTAAATAAAATAAGTGACTAGAAATGCCTATGTGGCATCCTTTTATTACTTGAACATTATTTCTGTAAGTAAACCCATATATTTTTATATATTCAGAAAGGTATGATCAAATGTGATTTTTGAGAGTTGAAATTAACTCAAAAGCTATTATGGTTTAAATTTGAAAAATGTTTGAATGCAAAAAAGGTTCTGCCTTGTTATTTTTACCAAGGGTGATCTACAGATCCAAATGATTTGAATCCAATGGTCTTGGATTCAGCATTTCCAGACCTTTCTAACAAAATTGGTTTCATTCAATTTGGTTCACTGAATCAAGCTGGGTTGATTTTTGAAACTAGGTACAGAACTATGTTTGAATTAAAATGGAAAAAGTTAAATTCAAACGACTGGGCTGCGCGGGAACTGCTAAAGGGCCGGCCTGCTACGCACTGCGCTTACGCGGGCTGGTTAAGTTGCTGTCCCCACGCGTTAGTGAGACGGGGGGTGCGAATCAGTATGGGGCAACATGGTGCATTGGATCTAGTTCTAATCCAACGGCTCTGGTTCATCGTCCACGTCGGGCAGCGCCGGCGAGACAAAACCCTAACGCGACAGGTGGGGGTCGTGGGAGGCTCACCGGGTCTCAGGCGAGGGTCGGCGATGCGGGCGAACGACAAAGTCGACAACGGTGAACCTCCTGGTACCGGCAGCTTCTCCTGGGGCGGCTCCAATCGCTGGCTCCCTTCTTCTCCAGTAGCGGAGGGCTCTGGCCAAATTCCGGCGATGCGCTGCTCGCCTTGCTTCGGGAACGGGGTGGAACGATCAGTGAGGAGAGGGGAGTGAGATGGTGTGAAGAGTTTGAGCGGGGGAGGCCTCTATTTATAGTCTCGACGGTGAGACCGAACGAGATGGGCAGGCGACGGCGGCGACATGGCTACGGGATGCTAGAGGCATGGCTGAGGGTGGCGATCGATCGGTGGTCTCCTGGCGATGCTCTATGGCTTTAATGCGTGTGTAGGGGCGGTGGCAAACGGTCTGGAACGCTCGACATTCTGTGTGGCAGAAGCGGCGTCTTCGACGGTGAGCGGTGGCTACGGGGTACGAGCGGTGAAATGGGCATGTCTGGCGTGTTCCTGGGACGGTGGGGAGCATGTTGGCGGGCGGCGAGGGCTCGAGGTGGTCGGGTTGCATGTGAACGGTGCGTGCTCTGCGACGCATGTCGGCATGGTCGACAGCGGCACGGGTGTGGCGTTCCTGGCGGTTCTGGGCATTGTCTGCGAGGCAGGGCTGGTCGAGCGGGGGCGGTGAGTCATGGGCTACCTCCCAGACATGCTGGCTAGGCTTGGTGCTTCTCCTAGCTTGCTGTCGACATGTGGGTGGCAAGGGTGCACTCGGCTGTTCACCATTGATGACATTGGCGAGCTCACAGTGGTGCTAGTGATTAGTTAAGTTCGTTAGATGATATACTAAGGCTAGTGGTGTCCAGAGAGGGAACAAGTTTGGCCCAAAACACTGCACACTATAGTGTTTGTGATTTTGTTGATTTGAATCTGCAAGGTGTTTGATGAAATGGCCGCATGAATTCAAGTTTTGAATTTTGAAAAGATTTTTGGTGGGTGTGCTAGGCAGGTGCTGGTGAGTTTGTGGATGCTTGGGTTTTGAAAGTTGAGCTTGTTTGAGTGGGTTTTGAAAAAGTGGGATCTTCCCATATGAAATAGATTCAATTTTAAACTGTCATATAAACTATGCATTTGAATGTTTCTAGATGATCACAAGGTGGGCCTTGATACTTTGTTATGAGTACTATCAAGGGGTGCAAAGATCCAAATAAGTTTCTGTTAAGTTTTGAAAGTTAGAGATAGCCAAAGTAGGTATGGGAGTTAATTTGGCCAAAGTGACCATTCCTTTATTTTGTTTGTTTTGATTTATTTGTCTTTGGGAAAAGTGTGGGGATTGTTTAGATGATGTTTATTTCACCTAAGCATCCTTTTACAAGCAAAGAAACACACAAGCATGGCAATTCAAAAGAATCTAATTTGGAATGCATACACACATGCATGCTTTCATATTTTTATTGAGAAAAGTTTTTATTAATCCTAAATTTTGATGATTAGAGTTTGATGATTCTAGTTTAATATTTTTGGGATGTTACACTAGGCTTCATCGGGATCATCATCATCATCATCATCATCCACACCATCATATCCACCAGCACCATCATCACCACTCCGTCTCGCTGTAACAATTGTGTTGGATATTGCTTAGTTCATTAGGGGAAACTTTCTCGGTGTTGATTACTATTGTAGTTGATGCTTGTGAGTGGAACCGTTGGATTATTGTTTATGTTCAGATTGTTATCCATTACCATATCATCTTTGATCTTGATCCATATGATGTCTTGTGAGTAGTTCGTTTAGTTCTTGAGGACATGGGAGAAGTCATATTGTTATTAGTACATCTATGATGAGTTATTATTCAATGGTTTAGTATTTAAATTGTGGTGTTATTCTTCTAGTGGTGTCATGTGAATGTCGACTACATAATACTTCACCATTTATGGGCCTAGGGGAATGCATTGTGTATTTGGTTACTAATCGCGGGGTTGCCAGAGTGACAGAAACCTGAACCCCCGTTAGGACACCTTTGCACAAGGGAGCGTAGGATCTCAGAGTTTATGGCTGTGGTTAGATTTATACCTTAATTACTTTCCTGTAGTTACGGATGTTTGCAGGGGGTTTAATCACAAGTATGTATTAGTCCTAGGAAGGGCGGTATGTTAGCACTGGTTCATATTGGAGATATGCTATATGGGTATCCTCATAGCATGTCTCTTATCCGACTAACCTGGGTGGCCCATAGTCGGTAGCATGGCCTGTGGCCTGCTGGGCGGCCCAGTTAGGTGGATCCAGAAGGGAGGCCCATGCCGGATAAAGGAAGACTACGGTGGAGTCACCAGCGTACCCGGAGCCTTGGAGTGCAAGATACACAAGACTAGTAATAGACGGTGTAGAACTTTGTAACCTGTCCGGCTAGGACTTTTCCCTGTAACCCTAGGACCTGGCGACTATATAAGTCGGGCCTATGGGAGCCTTTAGGGCATATCCTAGTATCGTTTACACACACCTCGCACAGCGAACCTATCTCTGTAACTTGGCATATTGCCATTATAGTGATTTATAGCAGGAGTAGGATTCCGCCGCCGTTATGGGATTTGAACCTGGGTAAGCTGTGTTACCTCGTACCCGTCAACCGTCCGCCTTACCCCACGTCTCTAAACACGCACTATGAGGACCCCTCCATGGCGTACTCGTCGGCAATACCACGACAGTTGGCGCCCACCGTGGGGCAAGAGGCGCTTCAGGCTCTTCAGCGGGCGAGGACCAAGATCTTCGCGGGAATCGGCGAAACCGTAGCCATCGGTCGCGTTCTCTTCTCCAACAACATTCCGATTGCCCCCCCCCCCCCGACGAGTTCTGGATCCCGGCGAAGACGAACCCTACGCGGTGTTCGATCGTTCCTATCGGAGACATCCACCTCTTCATCGGCGAAACCGACTCGGACACTAGTTCCCTGGGAGTCGGAGGAGCATCAAGACCCGCACGGACCGCCTATGGGCAGGATACGTTCGTGGAAGGATCGATGTCGGATCTCTCTTCGGAGTTTGCCGGCAAAGATCGGAAAAATTCAAGACCCACCCAAACCGCCCATGTGCAGGATATAAAGGTGGAAGATCACTGCAAATCCGCCGGCTTCGCCCGTGCGTCTGGACAACCGAGATCCAAGTTCGTCGGCGTGGTTACCATCTTCGATCTGGCGCGCTGCGTTCAGAGAGAGGGCGAAAACCCTCGCGACTACCTCGCCAGGTGGCTCCGTATACGGGTCGACCTGGCCAATTACCCCAATGATGATGCCATCTATCACTTTGTGGAAGGACTGGACCATGGCACGCTTCTCCGACACTCTCTAAGACGGCAACAGGCGTCAGGACGCCTCACCTTCGAAGGCATGGTGAACACCGTCAACAACTATGCGGAGGCTGAAGCGGCAGCTCAGACAGCGCTTGCGTGCATCGATGGAGCCCCTCCGACTCAGCCACCACCACCACCACCTCCGGCCGCCATCGTCGCAGCAGCACCACCACTTCCAGTCATCGTCGAGGCCGTTGCACCTCCACCACCCGTTATCGAGGAAGTCCTAGCACCCTCCGACTCTGTCATTGACGCGCTTTATGCTGATTTCAGTGCAGATTCAGAGGAAATAGACTTCAGTCCAGAAGATCTAGACTCCGCTATGCAGGAGATGGAGGAGGAGTACTCGCGCGATGAACAAGCTAATAGCACCGTCATGTCTCGAGGGGTGTTCGTCACCATCGGGACAGCGATGGATGAAGACCAGCCCGGGCAAGCTGCGCCTACGGCGCTGGATAAGGGGAAGGGGCCACTTATTGCTGCTGACGATGATCGCGCAAGAGTCATGCCTCCTCCGCCTAATCCAGTGCAGCAGCCGCAGGAACTCGGCACCAGCCCGAGCAACAACAACACCGCAAACTTGCCGCCTCCAGCATCTACGTCGGCGGCAGCCCACGTTACTCCAGCTGATAGAGTGATGTACGGCAATCTCCTCGTTGAGCCACTAACTGTTGATCATATCCGGAACATGACTCAGCTTGACGAGAAGCGCCAACAACTGCTGGAGGAAGCGCAAGCCATCGCGGAGCAAGGCGCTAAACTAGATCGAGATATGGTCAACGCACAGAAGTCCATAGAAAAAGCTAGAGCAATGGAGGCCGAGTACAAGACTCTGCTCCAGCAGTAGAAGGCCAAGAAGGCTCCGGCTCACGTCATCAACGATCCTGGTGTACGGCGCAACCTAGGATGGGCTCCCTCGAAGCCGGCACAGGCCAAGCCATACATTGACAGTGAAGGCAAGAAGGTGATGCCCACCCCACTCCTTAACCTCGCCGTCGCCAAGACCCTTCTAGAGCAGGATAGATCGCCTGAGGCAGTGGAACAGGTCTATGACCTAGTGGCCAAGGCGGTAAAGCAGCAGGAAAAGGCCACCTCTCAGAAGCTTGAGTCTGACCCAGCGCTCTGCCGATCTAGCCAGTACAAACCGCCAAGGGATAGATCTTCTCAAGATGTCGGATCGCGGACGGGTTCATCAGAACGAAGACGGAGGGATGCGCGCAATAGGAAGGATGCTATCCCCATATCCTCCGACCACGGAGAAAGAGCCCAACCTCGCCGCCCATCGCCACCGCCCCAATCCCCCCGACGTCAGGAAGACTACAAGGCTCACCATTGCACGGATATGCCCCCACCAAAGCAGTGTGGAATTGTCATCCGCGACAACACGGAGCAGACCCGTCATGACGGAAAGCACAACGAAGGACATAAGAACAGGTCGCGCTATGACCCCCCGCATCCGACAAGCAACCGTTACAGGTGCGAAGCGTCGCAGGAGGGTAACAGCAAGAAGGCTAACCCACCGCCACCTCCGCCTCCGTCACCGCCAAGCAGTCACCATGACGGAAGAGGCCCGCGTCGTTCGCGCAGCCCATCCCCTGTTGACAACAAGAAGAACCCGGAGCCATACGATGCACATTCACGGATCGATAAGATCCACGAGGCCCGGGAAGGACCATACCTGGGACCACATTGCTTTGGACCTGCAATACGGTCCGCAACTTACCCCAAAGGTTTCCGGATAGACAAAACCATCAAGCCCTACGACGGAACCGCCAAGCCTGCCACATGGTTGCAGGACTACGGCAACGCGGTGGAGATTGCCGGAGGCAACCCCAACGTTGCCGTTAAGTACCTCCCGTTAATGTTGGCGGGCACGGCCCGTCAATGGATCGACGACTTGCCGAAAAAATCTATCTACAACTGGCTGGACATGCAAGAAGCGTTCACCAAGAACTTTGAGGGTACATACAAGCGTCCCCGCATTGTGGGCGATCTACAGCGGTGCGTGCAAGAGAAAGACGAGACATCTCGCGCCTACCTCTCCCGCTGGCTGGATATGAAGAATTCCTGCGCAGGAGTGCACGCCCCGACCGCCATGGCCGCCTTCATCGATGGGTTGGAAAGAGGCACGTTGCTCCGACATAAGCTGAAGCGCTTGCAGGACAATCATCAGATTGACTTGAATCAGATGATTCAGTTAGCTAGTGAGTTCGCAGCTACCGACGACGACGCTCGTGGCTCTTTGCTGGCAACGGCCGTCCCAACTCAAGCTCGGAGGAACAGCAGTACAAAGCGGAAAACTGCTCCAGAAGAAAAGCAATCTACCGACATGGTCGCCATGACTTTTACAGGACGAGGCGAAGGCGGACAACGTGGCCGAGGAAGAGGAGCAGGCCGTGGGCAGCAGCGAGGAAGTGAAACCAACTCGGCGCCGCTCCGCGTTCCCCAAACCTACAAAGAGTATCGTGATATGCCGTGCCTCGTACACCTCGATGCCAACGGCAAGGCCACCCATACCAATCGACACTGCAAGTTCGTCAACGACCTCAAGGAAGACCCGGAGTCCGTCTATAAGCGAAATCGGAAGAACAGACTGCGAGGCAAGGGCAAGGGGAAGAAGAAGGAGGAGGAGTCCAAGGATTCAAGTGACATGGACGAGGACGTTGACCCCAAGCACGCCGCCAAGAGCGACGACAAGGGCAAGAACCCCTTCGCAAAGAAGGCCCCAGTCTACCACACTTTCCTTGGCACCCCCACCGTCCGACAACAGAAGACCTATTTAAGGATCCTGATGGCTACTCTCCCCCCCAGTTCCCCAATACCTGCGCTGGTCGGAGGTTCCAATCACTTGGGACAGGACGAACCACCCAGACCTTGTACCTACGGAGAACCAGTACGCCATGGTCATCAACCCATTGATTGACGGCGTGGAGTTCACCAAGTGCATGGTGGATAGTGGAAGCAGCATCAATATCATGTACCTGGATACACTGCAGAAGATGAACTTGATGGAGGCAAACCTAAGGCGGACCAACACCGTGTTCCATGGCGTAGTTCCTGGTCGGGAGGCTCGGTCCCTTGGGTGCATCACGCTTCAGGTGTCCTTTGGCGACATTAATAATTACTGCCAAGAGCGCATGACCTTTGAGGTGGTCCCCTTCAAGAGCGTGTACCACGTCGTATTCGGCCGCGACATATTCCACACGTTCATGGCCAAGCCATGCTTCGTCTACAACAAGCTCAAGATACCCGGACCAAACGGTGTCATCACCGTCTCCGGAAGCTTTACCAAGGCAAGGGACTGCGAGATCAATGAAGCAGCCGTTGCAGAAGCTGTCCTCTACAGCGAAGAATTCAAGGAGATCCAGAGCAAGGTCAATGACTCAGAGATGCCCGCGTCGAAGAAGCAGATCTCCGACTCCGCTCCTGCATTCAAGGCCGCCATCGAGACCAAGCCGGTGGAACTTGTGGTAGGCGATGCTTCTAAGACCGTCGCCATTGGGACGAACCTGGATCCCAAATAGGAAAGCACGCTCGTCGAGTTCCTCCGTGAGAATAGGGACATCTTTGCCTGGCAACCTGCCGACATGAAAGGTGTACCTAGGGAACTTGCCGAGCACAGCTTAAACATAGATCCAAAATGTAAACCAGTGAAACAACCTCTACGACGCTTCTGAGATGAGAAGAGACGCGCCATTGGCAAAGAGATAGCTAGGTTACTTAAGGCTGAGTTTATCCGAGAAGTCCTTCACACCCGATGGGTGGCCAATCCTGTACTTGTCCCCAAAAAGGGAACCAATGAATTAAGAATGTGTGTTGATTACACCGGCTTGAACAAAGCATGTCCCAAAGATCTGTTTGCTTTGCCTCGCATTGACCAAGTCATTGACTCGACGGCTGGCTCGGAACTTCTGTGTTTTCTCGATGCATACTCAGGATACCACCAGATCGAGATGAGGAAGTCGGACCAATTAGCCACTTCGTTCACTACCCCATACGACACGTTTTGCTATGTCACGATGCCCTTTGGGTTAAAAAACGCAGGTGCTACCTACCAGCGGACAATGCAGTGTTGCCTTCACGACCAAATTGGTCGGAACGTTCACGCCTATGTGGACGATATCGCGGTGATGTCTAAAAAGTCAAACGACTTAATCTCCAACTTAAAAGAAACCTTTGATAATCTCCGGAAATACAACATGATGCTCAACCCTAAGAAGTGCGTCTTCGGGGTTCCAGCCGGCAAACTGTTGGGCTTCATCGTTTCCCAGCGCGGAATCGAGGTCAACCCGGAGAAAATCAAGGCCATCTTAAACATAAACCGCCCGACATGCCTAAAGGACATCCAACGACTAACAGGTTGTGTTGCAGCAGTTAGTCGGTTCATCAGCCGACTTGGAGAGAAGGCTCTGCCGCTATACAAGTTGCTGAAGAAGGCGGACAGATTCACATGGACGGATGAGGCAGATGCAGCATTGAAGCAGCTCAAGGAGATTCTTTCCTCAGCGCCCATCCTTGCAGCACCCGAGCCTGGTGAGCCCCTGTTAATTTACATGGCGGCAACCAACCGGGTTATCAGCATCGTCGTCGTGGTAGAGCGGAAGGAACCAGGCCATGAGCACGGAGTTCAATGACCAGTTTACTACGTAAGCGAGGTCTTGATGGAGTCCAAGCAGCGTTACCCGCACTACCAAAATATAGCTTATGGAGTATTCCTTGCTTCGCGGAAGCTGAGGCATTACTTTCAGGAGCACCCAATCACAGTAGTGAGCAAGACTCCACTGTCTGACATTATCAACAACAGCGACGCTACAGGAAGGGTCGCGTAGTGGGGCATTGAACTTGCCGCCTTTGAGATCACCTACAAAAGACGCGACGCTATCAAGTCACAAGCCTTGGCGGATTTTATCGCAGATTGGATGGAGATGCCGGATGCTACTCCGTTGCCAGAACCAGAGTACTGGGTGATGCACTTTGACAGATCAAAGCTGCTCAACGGCTCGGGGGCTGGTGTATTGCTACAGTCACCAAAAGGAGACAAGCTACACTATGTTCTGCAGATCCACTTCGAAGCTACAAACAACATGGCGGAGTATGAAGCACTCATTCATGGATTGCGTGTAGCCAAGGATATTGGCATCAAGCGCATAGTTTGCTGTGGAGATTCCGGCTTGGTTGCCCAGCAGGTGGCTGGCACCTGGAATGCGCGGAACCCTATGATGGCGGCATATCGCGACGAAGTGGACGAGATAGCCAAGAGCTTCTTGGGCTACGAAGTCAAGTATGTGCCTAGGGAGCAAAACGAGGCGGCTGATCTATTGTCTAAACTTGGATCAGGGCGCAAGCAAATTCCACCAGGAGTTTTCTTAGAGCATATACACACACCATCCGTTTAGGGCGCCGACATCGACAACCCGGATAGAGATGATTCTTTTGTGAACATGGTGACAAAGACCCCTCCGGCTTGGACAAAACCGTTCATGGAATATCTCGAACACGGAACTTTGCCCGACGACGAGGTCGAAAGACGGCAGATAGTACGACGAGAAAAGGGTTATACCATAATCAATGGGCAACTCTACAAAAGGAGCACTACTGGTGTATACCTAAAGTGTGTTTCCCAGCTAGAAGGTATGGAAATCCTACGCGAAATCCATCTCGGAGATTGCGGGCATCACGCCGCTCCTCGATCGTTGGTCGCGAAAGCCTTCCGGCAAGGATTCTACTGGCTGACCGCGAAGGCGGACGCCGACAAGCTGGTTAAAACATGCACAGGATGCCAGTATTATGCCCGACAACCACATGTCCCTGCTGAAGAATTACGAACAATACCAATAACTTGGCCGTTTGCAGTCTGGGGGCTAGACATGGTGGTACCGTTACAAACGGCTCCGTGTGGATTTACGCATCTGCTTGTAGCAGTTGACAAATTCACTAAATGGATAGAAGCTAAACCCATTAGAAAGCTTGATGGGGCAACTGCCCTCAGGTTTGTCCGGGTTCTAGTGGTGAGATTTGGTCTTCCACATAGCATCATCACCGACAATGGAAGCAA
Organism: Avena sativa; assembly: GCA_916181665.1. Lineage (NCBI taxonomy): Eukaryota > Viridiplantae > Streptophyta > Magnoliopsida > Poales > Poaceae > Avena > Avena sativa. The sequence goes on along the minus strand of OV702298.1, from coordinate 52,491,245 downwards.
CTTGTCACTCGGAGAAGTGGAGGCCTACTGCTGGGACAAAGGCATCCGACTTGACCTTGTGTATGTGGCACACCCACAATCTAATGGTCAAGTTGAGCGAGCCAATGGATTAATTCTGCAGGGAATCAAGCCACGTCTTGAGGCACCGCTACATAGAGCAGCTGGAGCCTGGGCAGAAGAATTGCCATCTGTGCTGTGGAGTTTACGAACTACACCCAACAGATCCACCGGCTACACCCCTTACTTCATGGTATATGGAGCAGAAGCTATCCTACCTTCCGACATCCTCCACGATGCACCAAGCGTTGCCTCCTATGAAGAAGATGACGCTGAAGAATCCAGACGCCTAGATGTGGACCTTCTCGAGGAGGAGCGCGTTTTGGCATTCCAAAGATCCGCCATCTACCAGTAGAAGCTACGCAGCTACCATAGTCGCCGCGTTCGGCATCGCTCGTTTAAAGAGGGGGATTTAGTACTCTGACTTAAGCAGAAGAAGTCACACAAATTATCCCCGCCATGGGAAGGACCGTTCATCATAAGCAAGGCGCTGCTCAATGGGTCTTACTACCTTGTCGACAGTCGTGAGCTCAAGGATAGACCCAACGGGGATCATAAGCGTAAGCGACATGACCCGGATGATGACTACCCGGAGCTTGATCGGCCATGGAACATAGCACAACTACGTCCTTTCTACACTTAGCATTTTTTATCTAATCGTGTACCTCTTATATGATCAAATGAAATAAAGCTCTCTAGTTCACTCATTTTGCTGAGTCTTTTACCTCCTTTAGTGTTCATTTTTTGGATCATATAAACCTTTATGCACAAGCTTTGCGATTGCACTTGTGAAAATTCCGCCTACGGGCGTTAGCTTAAGTTTTCTAGTCTACACGTTCTTTGTTGTTTTTATGTGGATTCTGGAGTAGTGAATTTTGGCACTTGTTGTCGGCGATTTTGTGCTCGGGTTATTGACGGTGCCATTGGGCATCATCACCTAAGCGCATGGTTCCGACAACGAGTCTTCCGACTCACGAAAAGTCAAGCATAAAAACCAAAGTAATGGATAAGCCAGCACTTGCTTAAAAAATATATACATACTGGGCATTAATTCTTAAGTAGCAGGATACGACAACCACTGTTTTCCGCCTTAAGATTACATCACCAAGTTTTTTGAATGCACACTCCAGAGGTGAAACAAGAATTACAAAGTGTTTTTCACTCCTTGGGTGCAGGGGACTTGGAGGCTGCATCATCACCAGCTGGAGATTCACCTTCAACATCGCCACTGTGAGGAGACTCAAAGGATTCAGGGTCGGCGTTGTCAAGAAAGTTCCTGGGCACAAAGACGTCGACGTCCACCAACTCGGCAACCCTGGTGTCATAACCCGCGAGTGATGACAGGATGGCTTCATGATCGATCTCCTTGTCGTCATCATCCACGTCGGGGATACCAGATGTCACCGTGTCGATGTCGGCACCTTCATAGTGCACCTTCACCATGGATAACGCCATCCTTGCGCCAGCCCGTGCACATGAAGCTTTCCAGCTCGTGACACGCTCGGGGGCTCGGCGCAGAATCTCCGAGTACTTCACCACGGAGTCGGAGGCCTTGATATAAATTTGGAGGGGCTTGGCAATCTCCTTGGCTTGGGTGATGGCGGTGTTGATGAAATTGCCGGCAAGAATCATGCATTCCTTGTCCGAAGGAGGCGAGCGGGTTAAACCCATAGGCGCTGAAAATTCCGACAAGAATTGCATGAGTTCAATAAATTCTAAGTATCCAGACTACAGAGCTACAAGGCAGAGGACACTTACTGAAGATGCTGGCCTTAGCTTGCCAGACGACGTCCGCCAAAGATTCCTTCTCTTGTTGGAGGAGCTTAAACGCCTCGCTATGGTGAAGGTTTTGCTCATCGGTAGCTTGCTTCTGATCCTTTAGGATCGCAAGCTCCTCCTTCAAGCGATTGATCTCAGCGGAGGCGGAGTCCTGCAGAGCTTTCATGGAATCCTCGTGCATCTTCAGCATTTCTTCCCTCTCCTTCTTAAGGATCTTGTTCTCGCTATCCAGCTGCTGAATGTGCTTGGACTGCTCGACAATATCCTTGGCCTTGGCGACATGCTCTGCAAGTCGGAGAAAACAAAGTACACCGTGAGTACTCGAAGAAGGAAGGCACAAAAGTAAGATGGAAGTGCGCAAAAAGAAAACAGACTCTTGTTTTTGATGATCTGTTCCTTCAAGATGGCGGTTTTACCCTTTTCATCTTCAAGGTCCGCGCGCATCTTCTGGTACTTATTATTGGCCATGCCCCTCCGAGCATTCTCGTTCTGTGGAAACAAACACAAAGTCAAGCCGTTGTTTAGTCCGCTTAGAGCCTCTAGTCGGAAATTTTCCACTTAGATGCTCGGGGGCTACAGCGAGAGTTTTTAACTTAGCAATATGCTTAGCTTTTCTTTAAAGCATCTAGTCGGAGCTAATTCAGTTCTCAACCAGAAGCTTGGGGGCTACAGTATAAAGTTTTAACTCGGAAAATGCTTAGCTTTTCTTTAAGTATCTAGTCGGAACTAATTCAGTTACAACTAGAGGCTTGGGGGCTACAGCACTTAAAATTATGAACACTATGTATGCTACTCTTAAAGCATCTAGTCGGAATAATTCATTCCATCTAAATGCTTGGGGGCTACAGTGAGAGTTTTTTCTAACTTAGTCACTCTTAGAGCATATAGATGCAAAGCCAATGGTTTTCCGTCTACATCCTAGGGGGCTACAGTGGGATACTCATATGAAATGCAAAAGGTAAAGTAAAACTTACAAGTGCGATGATCTTGAGGTTTGTAGCACTATCGGCCAGCAGCTTGCCAAAGGAAACGCTGTTACTTTGCAAGATGTCTGCTTGACGGAGTAGCTCCTCAAGACCGCACGTCGAAGATGACGGCACTCCTCCAGGAAGCATAGTTGTGCTACCCGGCGTAAGCACCGGGTAAATAATCTTCGGCAACTCGAAGGGTTTCTGCGGAGTAGAGGAGCCGCCTTCGGCAGAAGTACTAGCACCCACCACCGCCTTGCCGCTACCGATGGCATCCTTAGCCGGAGCTTCAGCCATTTGAAGAGCAACGCTCTCCTGCGTCGCCTGCTCGCCGACAATTTCGAGTTCGGTAGAGGCGCCAGAATTCACTTCCATGGCGGAAGGGACTGGTGCCTCCTGGACTTGGGAGTTTGTCGGAGCGGAGGAGGGCTTGACGGCAGGAGTAGCAGGGGCGATGGCAGGGGAAGAGTCGCGATGCAGCATATCTTTAATATTTCTAGAAGCCCCAAGAGTCTTGGAGGACTTCTTGAGGCTGGTTGTGGCTTTCTTCCTGAAACGTGCAAAATGCATAAGTACAGGAATAAGACAGTTAAAATAAGACAATGTCGGAGAATAAGAAGCTTACACTAGGGGGGGCGCTTTGGCAAACATCCCGGTGGCTTTCTTCTTTTCCGCCTCCAGGGCGGCAGTACTCTTTTTGGAGGCTCCACCCTCCGTCTTCTTCTTCTTGCCTCCGTCGGCAGCGTCAGAGGTGGAGCTCTTCCGCTTTCGCGCCAACGGGGCATCATCGTCGGACACGACTGTGACTTCCTTGATCTTGGGATCGTAGATTTGGGCGGCCAGGTTGCCCTCCTCTAGATCGCTAAGCTGTTAAGTGAGAAATCATCGTGTTATACAAGATGATATTGGCAAGACGGAGAAACTGGAGCAATGTCATACACGGAAAATAAATACCTACCTTTGGGCACTTTCCGTCTACGAACATGTCGTAGGTGAGGGTGAAGCCACGCTTCTTGTCCTTCACCTTGACGATGTCCTTAAGGCAGAACTTGACGGAGTCGCTCGAGAAGTTGTCCTCAGAGATTTGGAGGGTATCCCTTTGGTCGCCGGTGTACTCGTGCATAAGCTTCGTGCGGTGCTGCAGAGGTTGGATCCGCCTGATGAACCAGCACATGGCTAGGTCCAAGCCGGTTAGACCCGTCTCTACGAACCACTCGATCCGCCTTATTGCGCGAGAAGCATTGAGGTCGGAGGGAAGGGAGGCATGGGACCGCCATGTGGGGACTTCAGCGGCAGCTCTGTCCACGAAGTCCAGATACGTTACTTCTCGGCCCGCCAAAGGAATGTCGGGGCCATAGAAGTACGTCCGCTGCCAGTTTTTGCATGACTCGTGGCCGACGATGTCGGGGAACCGCCGGCCAGGACGGATCTTGAAGCTTATGGTGCCGCAGTTTCTAAGCTCCTCCCTACTGTGTCTGGCTTCACGTTTGACGGTGAAGAAGTAGACAAACAAATCTAACCTAGGCCTAATCCCTAGGTAACCCTCACAAAGTGCCGCGAAGTTGCTAAGCACTAAGATACTATTGGGGGAGAGGTTGTGGGGTTGGACCTTGAAGTGATTCAAGACGGACAGGAAGAAGTGGGAGATGGACAGAGAAACGCCGCGTACCAATTGCGACTTGAGGTATACTTTCTCTCTGGCTTGGGGAGAAGGGGTCACCTCGCCAGACGGCACCGCCCGCCAGGCGAGCCCCTCCGTCGCAGGGAGATAACCCTCAGCGACCATCTCTTGGATGTCGCGGCTGGTGATATCCGAGCCGCGCCAATCGCCTTTGTGCGAGTCTGGCTCCTCTTCCAGGGGCTCCAGCGCCGCCAGATTGTGGTCGCCGCCGGTGGTTTCTATCACCGTCGATGCGGGGATGACCAGGCCCTCTGGGGGCACGACGACGGAGCTTGCCAGCTTCGCCGTGGCTTCGCTTGACGCCGCCATTGACAGGGATGAGCTGCTGCTAGCCATGGAGGAGGGAAAGAAGGCGTCTGGTGCAGGCAAGAGGCTAGGGTTTCTCGAGGTTTTCGCGGAGAGCTCAAGGAGGCGCGTGGCTGGAGGAAGAAGACGATGATGCGAGAGAATGAGGTGAAAAAGTGGCAAGTGTCTCACGGTTACTATTTATCTTACTCTGCGTCAAGATTCGTGCAGCTAATCGGACGGTTGCCGCATAAACGACGTGTTCGTGAACGTGCGCGGTAATTTCGCCACATCTCCAATCTCCGTCGCCAACGGTTCGTATCTCTCGCGCGGGAAAAACGGATATGATTATGTTATCTGCATGTGTGAGTTACGAGGCGTCGCTGACCTACAGCCTACGTTGTCATAACTGACACGGTAGATGAGCCGTCCCATCGAAGATTCCGGCATGGACGGATTTAATCCGACAACGGGAGCGTACGATGGAAGATTCAGCATTTCTCCGACTTACTCATAGAAGACGGAGAAAACCTTTGCAGGGTTCTTTGGGAGGACTTCAAGATGTTGCTTGACGATTTGCCGACATTCATTTAGACGGAGCATTCCACGAGAAGAGGCAAGACGGCGCAAGATCTCGGAGTTCTCCGGGGGCTACTGTTGGGGATATGCTATATGGGTATCCTCATAGCATGTCTCTTATCCGACTAACCCGGGTGGCCCATAGTCGTTAGCATGGCCTGTGGCCTGCTGGGCGGCCCAGTTAGGTGGATCCAGAAGGGAGGCCCATGCCGGATAAAGGAAGGCTACGGTGGAGTCACCAGCGTACCCGGAGCCCTGGAGTGCAAGATACACAAGACTAGTAATAGACGGTGTAGAACTCTGTAACCTGTCCGGCTAGGACTTTTCCCTGTAACCCTAGGACCTGGCGACTATATAAGTCGGGCCTATGGGAGCCTTTAGGGCATATCCTAGTATCGTTTACACACACCTCGCACAACGAACCTATCTCTGTAACTCGGCATATTGCCATTATAGTGATTTATAGCAGGAGTAGGATTCCGCCGTCGTTGTGGGATCTGAACCTGGGTAAGCTGTGTTACCTCATACCCGTCAACCGTCCGCCTTACCCCACGTCTCTAAACACGCACTGTGAGGACCCCTCCATGGCGTACTCATCGGCAATACCACGACAGTTCACCCACACAACACTTACAAACACCAGAGAAGAGTACTCAGCTATTTGAAGCGAAAGCACTTGACAAAATTCCCATGTGTCCTCGAGAACGTTTGGTCCTTATAAGTATTTCCACCGGCTTGTCCTTTGCTAAGAAAGGATTGAGCCACTTGCTCCGTTTGTTCGTTACTACTGTTACTTGCTCTTTGTTTTGTTGCCTTGTCTGAAAACCACTAAAAATACATTTGTTAAGTATTCATAGGGATCTCCTACTCCATACCACTGTTCAACACCTTCTGCTCCTCATTGGGATCGGCACTCCTATTTATCGAAAGTACTATGATACACCCCCTATACTTGTGGGTCATCAAGACTATTTTCTGGCGCTGTTGCCGGGGAGTGAAGCGCTATTGAAGAGTGGAACTGGTAAGGGAAACTTTTACTGTTAGTATTGCTTTTGTTACTTCTTGTTACTTTGTTTCCAATATGGATAACCCACTTGGTTTTCTGTTTGGGAAAACTACTACCACTACTATGGTAGTAGATGAACCACCTCCTATTGAGATAGATCCTTTTAAGATACCTACAAGTATTGTTAATTGTGTTATGGATAATTATTATTTTGGGGATAGAACTGTCCATCCTGGTGATCACTTGCTTTTTATCCATGAATTATGCAGGTTTTTTAAGTGTGCAGGTATCACAACTGAATAGGTGAAGAAGAAGTTACTCTCCATCTCCTTGAAAGGGAGAGCTGAGGCATGGTATAAGCTGCTAAAGAATGGACAATCCATGGAATGGGAGAAGATGGCATCTCTCTTTTACTCTAATTTTATCCTCCCAGTGAAATCCATGAGGATAGAAGTCTTATATATAACTTTTGGCCTCTTGATGGCGAGAGTACAGCCCAAGCTTGGGGGAGATTGAAGTTACTAATGCTTAAATGTCCTATTCATGAACTCCCTAACAATATTATTCTCAATAACTTTTATGCTAGGCTGTCTCTTCATGATAAAGATTTATTAGATGCTTCTTGTGCTGGATCATTCACACGTATAAAGGAAGATGCTAAATGGGATCTACGAGACCAAATTCAAGAGAACACTGAAGCTTGGGAGAATGACAAAGGAAGAAAGTCAGGTATAAACTATGATTATGAATGCATTAAATCTTTTATGGGAACTGATAGCTTTCGTGATATTAGCAATGAGTTTGGTCTTGATTTCCGAAGTATTGCCAGCTATTTTAAGGCCTTTGCCTCCTACATTGAAATTCCCAAGAAGAAGTGGAATAAGGACCATGCTCCTTATAAAGATGTTGTTAGTCATGCTCCTGTTAGAAGTACTCAAGTTTGTACTACTAATCGTGTTGTGTCCATGTTGAGAGAATGCCTTTACCAGCTAAGGTAAAGGAGTATTCTATGATTATTAGTGCAAATAGTAAAGGTACAATGAAAACTGTGGAGCCTGGTAAGCATTTGAGTGATGAGCCTGTGGTAGCTATTGTGAAAGATCTTGTCACTAGAAATATAGAGGATGAGCATATTGTCTTCTGTGAAGATGCTACTAATATTGTTTCTCATCCAAAGAAAGTTAGAAAAGCTAGTGTCCCTGTGTTTTCTGTTAAAATTGGTGATCATTGCTACTATGGTTTATGTGATATTGGTGCTAGTTCTAGTGTTATTCCTTATGAGCTTCACAGAGAAATTATGCATGAGATTGGTCCTTGTGAGCTTGAGGAAATTGATGTGGTTATTCACCTTGCTAACAAGGAAACCACTTGCCCCATTGGAATTGTAAGAGATGTGGAGGTTCTCTGTGGTAAGATTAAATATCCTGTTGATTTTCTAGTGCTCAATTCAGTAGCTAGCAAAACTTGTCCTATCATTTTTGGTAGACCTTTCTTGAACACTTATGGAGCTATTATTGATTGTAAGAAGGAAAAAGTTTCAACTAAGTTTGATGGAGATTCTTATGAGTTTAACTTTTCCAAATTTGTTAAAGCTCCTTGTGAAAATAGCTTGCCTAATAAAGATTTCAGGATGGAACAACTTGCTTCTATTGATCCAGTCTATGACCTTGGACCTCTTTTTGATGACTGTAAGTATGCTTATTCTAATGATAAAGTTGTTTCCAGTGACAGTTATATTGTCAACTTTATTCAAAGTGCTACTGAAAGTTATTTTGAGAGAGGGAAACATGGTTTTATGCATCTCAATGATGTTAAGTTTCCCTGTTTTATGTTGAAAGCTTTGAAGTTGCATATGTTTTGTCTTCCTATGCTTGCAGCCTTTTGTTTCAACAATTCGTTTTCTCATGATACCCCCATGCATAGGAAGTGGGTTAGACTCAAGTGTGTTGGTTATTTTGTCGTGGTGGTGGCACGGCAGATGCCATGGGTAGGCTAAAGTATGGGGCCAATGGATGCTAGAGGGATCTGGGGAGGGAAGATGTAGTTGATTCTACACACAAAAGACTAAGGCAAAGATATTTATTTCTCCTTCCTTGGGCTACAAGTGCTCCTTGAGCTGTTTACAAGGAGAAAGGAAGAACTTTACCAGCCTAACGGTACCAAATGAGCCGATGCCCTCCTCAGGGTCCAAGCCTCCCCTTATAAAGGAGAGCCTTGGGTTCCTTTAGGGCTGACGTGGCAAGCATATTCGAGGAATATGCTTGTCCCAATATAGTAGTTCGGCGGCCTCCTTTCCCTGTCGCCCTTCTAATGACGGCAAGGTTCCAGAGGGCCCCTCCTGCGTGCCTCGGGCTTCAGGACTGTCACCTCCGTGACCTCCTTCTGCCCCTCTGTCGCTCTGCGCCTTTGTCCCTTGTGCTTGGCTCCGCTCAGATTCTCCCTAGCTTCGTATCATTCGGCCCTACCTCGTGTAACTCGGCTTGTCCTTCACCTGCATTAAGATTACTCGGGCTAACCCGGCCGACTTACTCAGTATCTCGGCCGGGTAATGCCTTGCCATTATCATAAGGGTCCTGCCCTTTCCTATCTCGGCCGACCTCTACAGGATTCGGCCGACTCAGACTGTAACTCGGAAACTAGACGGGGAACACCCTTCCGTTTTCCCCGTCTTTACCCTATCCGGGGTCACCTCCCCAACATTAGTCCCCGAAGCTGGTATGGCCTTGTCGACAACTTCGGCCGGGCCGTATCAGTTTCACGACTTTCTTTCTGCATTGTTTCCGAGTTATCTTTTTCTAGTTCGAGGTATCATCGTATCTTCTCGCGTACGCCTCGTCCTACGTGTCATAGTCATCATTGTTTCTCTAGTTTTTTGTTCCTCTACAGTTACTACCGCGCCTGTCGCGTCGGCGCTGCGACGCCTCGCGTGCCATTTCTGTTGGGGATTGTGACCTTCTTTTCCACCGTGTGGCCCTCGGTGCGGTTCCGCTTAGCGGCGTGCGGTCATGCGGCGCACACGATCTACACGGTTAACCGCCACACCCACGATCCCACTACCTCGCGGGCGGCTCGGTTATAAAGAGGGGCACGGGGCTGGGAGATTCACTTTCCCCCTCCGCTCACCTGCGCCCTTCTTATTCCTCTGGCTTCTGCGCCCGTTCGCGACTCTGCCGCCGCGCGTTCATCTGGATCTCCGACGGCGAGGACCCCGCCGCACTGCTATGTCTGCCTCGTCCCAGCTCGCTTGCTCCGGCGCTGTAGCCGGTGAGTTCTTCCGGCCCCATCGCCTAGGCTCTCCCCTAGACTTCTCTGTTTCCCTTTTGTTTTCGCGCGGTAGCTCCTTCGCTGCTCTGCCGCCGTTTCCGCGTTGAATCACGATGGGGCCATGCAGCTCTAAGTTTACCTCCGCCGCTAGTTCTTCCTCCGTAAATTTCTCCGGCGACCCCATGTCGAGCTCTGTCAGCGGTGCCGTTATCGAGGATGACGATGCTGCCTCTGGGCCCGAGTGTGGCTCGTGGCAGGGCTCTTCTATCACCCGTCGAGAGATTGAGTGGCTAATCCGAACTCGTCGGATTCCTGCCGGGGTAGCTTGTCGCTTACCCGGCAGCGAATCCTCTCCCGTTCTTAGGGAGGTCGAGTATGTAGTCTTCATGTCACATTTTGCTCGCGGGTTCGGTCTCCCCCTCAGTGATTTTGCTAGGGAATTCCTCAATTACTTTGGCCTGCAGCCGCATCACCTGCCTGCTAACGCCATTGCCTCTCTTTCTGCCTTCATCTGTGCCTCGGAGGGATACTTTGGCCTATGGACGTCTGTGCACGTTTGGTCAAAGTTTTTCTAGATTCGATCCAACGTGGTCCCAGACAAATCTCTTCATCCCTCCGAGAAGCTGCTTACCCAATGCGGTGCCGCGTCAATCACACCTCGGAGGAAGTCCGAATTTCCTCGCGTCGCAGGTTTAGAATCATGCAAAAAGTGGCATAAGTCATTCTTTTATGTCAAGAACTCTGGGAATGAAGATAGGATTCGGCTTCCTGCCTTTTCCATCGGCACCCCTTCCAAGCTGAACTAGACCTATAATCCGAAGAAGAGTCATGCTCTGGCCGAGGCTTTTGAGATTCGGCTGAAGGAACTGATCCGCTCCGGGCTACGCGGTGAGGATCTGATGACTACCTTCATCAGCAGCCGGATCTGCCCCTTCCAGAAACGCACACACAAGCTCTGCTATATGAGCGGTCCTCTCGATCCCAACCGAGTCACGGTGGAGCTGGACAACTACCTTATCTTCAAACGTGTCTGGGCTATCTTTAAGACGGAGATGCCGGAGGACTGGGCCTGGGGGTTGAATCCGTTCACCCGCGAGCATCCCCCTCCCGAGGTGAGTTTATGCCTTTGTGTTTTGCTTCCTAATCGCGTCCGTGACTCTTTTTGCTAATTTTTCTATTTCTTGTCCTGCAGAGATTTGAGGGGCAGAAGACTGAGGACGCCGAGGTTTTGACACTCCCGTGGCCTGTGGATCAGAATACACCGGACAGCGGGGAGCCGGACTCAGAAGAGTTCGTTCCCAAGTCGGATCTCGCTCCGGCTCGCGCTCGTGGCAAGGCCCCGGCCCACGAGTAGGAAGGTGATTCGGACGAGGTCCAAGTTCTAGAGGTAGTTGCCGCAATGCCAATTTCTTATGCATTTTCGGCTTCTATTTTATCAGCTAGTCCGGCCGGTCAGGTTCACAATGTCGAGCCTCTTGCCTCCCGGCCTCCCGTTACCTCGGGGAAATGCAGAGCTCCAGCTGATGCCTCAGAAGCTGCTCCCAGGAAGCGAGTAAAGAAGTCAGCCCAGCACCCTCCGAAGCGTAAAACTATGCCCGGGGTTACTGGGTGAGTTACTTTTGTTTGTATTTCTTGTTTCTCTCTTTCTCCCTTCTAACTTGACCTTTTCTGTCTTTGCAGGGCTCCTCTCTCTGTTAAGCCCAGCGGTCCCAGCATGACGAGTCGTACGACTCGGCCACCTTCTCCTCCGCCTCCTGAGGATACCAGAGTTCCGAGTCCTGCTCGCGTTGCTTCTCCTCCTGCTCCGAATCATACGCCACCTTGCCATGATGCACCTAAGATTTCTCCTGTTGATGCCGATACATCTCGTCCCACAGATATTCCTATCGAACCTGCTGCCTCCTCCGTGAACCCCGATGTTTCTGTTGAGATTCCTCCGACCTCCACGGTCTCTACTACGACACCAACTCCAGCCGAGGATATCGATATCCCGGCGCCCTCTGCAACCGTAATCCCTCCGGCTCCCAAGGACACTGCTCCAAGTGCCGAGGTATCGGCTCCTACTGACGCCTCTCCTAAGGCAAGAAAGGTCATTGTTACCAAGCCTTCGCCCTCTCAGAAAGTATTTGCCAGCTCATCTCAGCCTACAATTGCGGATGTGCTGCGCAAGGGGATTTCCTCTGCCAAGAGCAGTGTCACCCCGGCCGCTAATAGACAGCTTGCTCTTCACAAGAGTCCGGCAGCGGCGGTTGTTACCCAGCATGTCCGAGGTAAAGTTCTGACTCGCACGAAGAGTGGGAAGAGTCTCGGCTCGTTGGTCGAGTATGCCAACAATTGGAACGCTGCTGATCAGTTCGAGGGTAATCCAAGCAGCCAGCCGTTTCAGCTCTCCAATATCAGCAGCCGTCTACATCAGGCTGCCAAGATCGTTCTTGAAAGTGACAAGATGAATGAGGTAATTGTTTCTATGGAGTTTTGATTAGTTCTCCGGATGCTATTATATATACTCTAGTCCCCAAAGCTTGCAACCGAATAACTTGTTATTCATTTGGAAGTTTTATGATGCTTTACTTAGTTCAGTTTTATCTTAGAGTTCGAACCTCCGTCCAACTAGATTTGCATTAAATTCTGCTTGAGTTGGGTCTGTCTGAACCTTGAATATCCAGCCACCTAGGTCCGGGTTAAGTTTTGCTTGACTCGGATCTGTCTTAGCTTCGAATGTCCATCCACCTAGATCCGGGTTAAGTTTTGCTTGACTCGGATCTGTCGTAGCTTCGAATATCTAGCCACCTAGATCCGGGTTGAGTTTTGCTTGACTCGGATCTGTCTTAGCTTCGAATATCCAGCCACCTAGGTCTGGGTTAAGTTTTGCTTGACTCGGATCTGTCTTAGCTTCGAATGTCCAGCCACCTAGATCCGGGTTAAGTTTTTCTTGACTCGGATCTATTGTAGCTTCGAATATCTAGCCACCTAGATCCGGGTTGAGTTTTGCTTGACTCGGATCTATCTTAGCTTCGAATATCCAGCCACCTAGGTCCGGGTTAAGTTATGCTTGACTCGGCTCTGTCTTAGCTTCGAATATCCAGCCACCTAGATCCGGGTTAAGTTTTGCTTGACTCGGATCTGTCTTAGCTTCGAATATCCAGCCACCTAGATCCGGGTTAAGTTTTGCTTGACTCGGATCTGTCTTAGCTTCGAATGTCCATTTACTATTTGCTTTATTGCTTAGGTTGCGCATGACCGGCGGACCGCCAAATTCCAAAGGCTGCTTTTTGCGCATAGAAAATTGCAAGAAAAGTACGAGAAGGTTATTCCTGTGGTGAAGAAAGCTGGTAAGTCGACAAACTCTTGCGTCATCTCCGAAGCTCTTATTGTTTTGTACATGAGATGTTGGCTCACTTTGTTGGTAAACAGGGAACATCAATAATCTTAACATCCGTCTTGAGAAGAAGGTGAAGGCCCTGGAAGGTTAGTTACTCTTTTGCTTTATATACTCCCCTTTGAAATGTGCACTAAGTTTCTTTTAACTCTTTTGGCTTTGGTAAAGCCAAGTTACAAACCTTTGCAACATCTCACCAAGATTGCACGCCCATGCCTGATGTGATGCTGCATTTTTTAGAACAAAGCGCTACTCACTCGGCGCAGCTGAAGGATAAAGATGACGAGATAGCTCGCTTGCGTGCCGAGGTGGAGTCCCTTAAGCTCTCTCAGAAGTCTGAATTAGAAAAGGTCGACCAGGAGTTCTCCGAGGAGAAAAATCGGCTAGCTCTGCAATTGCAGAAAAATAAAGAGCTCCTCGAGGCTGCCGAACTGAAGACACGGGGGATGAGCGAGGAGATCACTCGCTTTGAGAAGAGCAAGATTGACTGGGCTAAAGATCTTCAGATAATGCTGAGCTATATTCATCGTAAGCTTCTGACCGCGGCCGAGTTATCTTTTTCCCTTTCTTACTGCTGACTGATGCAGTCGTGTTTTGCGCAGACCATTTTCCAGAAGCTAAGCCCGTGAGCTCTAAAGCGGTGATTAGTGCTCATGTGCGCCGAGGTGTTCCTGTTGATGCGGACTCGAAGTACTCGATGGAAGATTTCTTGGTTGCTGTTGGCGCTGCAGTTGGTCCGATGAAGATTATGGGCAGGGATTTGGTGCAGGCAGCTATCCGAGCCTACCATGTTCTCTGGCCGAATACTTCTGGGACTCCTAATATTGATGAGGTCAAATTATTGGTGGAAAGATTAATGGCATCTGAGAGACAGCTAAGTCTTTGGTGGGAATCGGCCGGACGAGCCGGTGCTGACATGGCTCTCACTGTCATCATGTCATGGTATGAAGATATTTCTCTTGATGTTTTGAGAAATTTGCGCACTGGTTCCCGTTGGGTCGAGGACCCGGACTTTGTCGCTCTCCGGCAAGCTCGTGCCTTCTAGCTTGTTGAGTATGCCGACGTGCACACCTGGAATGAAGGTCCGAGTTTCCTTCCTAATCCGGAGGACGAGGTCAAAGTTGAGGATTCCGCGGATGATAACTCAGCTGAACATGGCGAAGATGAGGGTGACTCAGCTGCTTCTGCTGATTCCAGTTCGAGATCGGATGGCAGCGGTGACGCGCGATCCTCCTCCAAAGGTACTGGGCATTCCACTACGCAAGCTGACGCTCCTCAACAGCCTCGGGCTTCCCCTGAAGTCGCTCTTGGGTCTGTGGAGGGCGAGGCAACCTCGGCCGAAGTTCCACCTACCTCGGAGTGCCCAGCCCCTGACCAAGTCACTGCCTCTCCAGCTAAAGAACTCTAAGTCATTTCTTACCCCTGGTATGCCGGGCGTATGAGGTACGTGGAACATTTGTCCGTCTTTTGCACGGTATGAATTTCTTTTGCCTTGTGTCGCTGAGACATATATGGTTGTAATCATTATTACTTTGTTTAACTGGTCTTGTTTGTCCGAATCCTTGCTTTGGCTGCCTTCAATTTCTTGAAACATATAAACTTTGCCACTTGACCACTGTGGTTTGGACTGTTAATCTGGGTGTAAACCGTGAAGACCGTATTTGGGGGGAGCGAAATAATATCACTCTGGGAGCCGAAGTTTGATACCCACTCTTGCGACAAAGGATAACCCATACGTGGAAATAACGTAGGGTAGTCCCCGAGCCACTGCTCAAGGCAACGAGGTTTAATATATAAACCAAACTTAGAAACAATATAGGACAGTCCCCGAGTCACTGCTCAAGGTGCCGAGGTTTAATATGTGTCAGTCCCCGAGCCACTGCTTTGGTGCCGAGGTCCAATACCTGAATCAAACTTAGAAACAATATGGGGTAGTCCCCGAGTCACTGCTCAAGGTGTCAGGGTTTAATACATAAACCCTATTTAAAAACCATATAGTGCAGTCCCCGAGCCACTGCTCAAGGTGCCGAGGTTTGGTACATAACATGAAATTAAAAACAACATGCGGCAGTCCCCGAGTCACTACTCTGGACGCCGAGGTTTAATACATAAACCGTACTTAAAAATAACATAGTGCAATCCCCGAGCCACTGCTCAAGGTGCCGAGGTTTGATACATAACATGAAATTTAAAAACAACATATGGCAGTCCCCGAGTCACTGCTCTGGACGCCGAGGTTCAATACATAGTTGGTGCTCCCTCTTGAAGCACCTTTTTACAATATGTCATGGATGACTCCTACGAGTAAAATGGACGAAGTAAGGCTACATTCCATGGTCTTTTCGATTCTTCGCCGGCTTTGTCTGCCCTGTTCTTTCCTGGTGATTGAGCTTCGATTAGGTAATACGCATCATTGTGCAATGCTTTGCTTACAATGAATGGTCCTTCCCATGGAGGCGACAACTTGTGCATGCCGGCCGTGCGTTGCACCAGCCAGAGAACTAAATCTCCTTCTCTGAATACTCTTGGATTCACCTTCTTGCTATGATATCGTCGCAAGTCCTGCTGATAGATAGTTGATCTTGATAACGCCAGCTCTCTGGCTTCTTCTAGCAGATCGACATCATCTTGCCGAGCTACCTCATTTACTTCAGTGGTTGTATACTGGGTAACCCTTGGCGATTCATGTATTATGTCGGCTGGAAGCACAACTTCTGCCCCATACACTAGAAAGAATGGTGTATAACCTGTTGATCTGTTTGGGGTAGTCCTGAGGCTCCATAGTACTGCTGGTAGTTCCTCAATCCAACATCCTGCCGACCTTCGCAGCGGTTCGACGAGTCGTGGTTTTATTCCGGACAGTACTAGTCCATTAGATCTTTCTACTTGCCCATTGGATGCTGGGTGAGCCACAGAGGCGACATCTAGTCTTATGTGCTTTTCTTGACAGAATCTAGCGAAGGCTCCTTCTGCAAAGTTTGTACCGTTGTCTGTAATAACACTGTGTGGGTACCCATATCTTAAGATAATATCTTTGAGGAATTTCACTGCTGTGGGCCGATCACATTTCTTTATTGGTTCCACTTCAATCCATTTTGTGAACTTGTCCACCATGACTAATATGTGGGTCATCCCGCCTCGGGCCGGCTTAAATGGTCCCACCATATCTAAGCACCATACAGAAAATGGCCAAGTAATTGGTATTGTTTTTAACTTGGACGAAGGCATATGTATTTTGCTGGCATATCTTTGGCAACCATTACATTTTTCGACTAGTTCTTTGGCTTCTTTCAACGCTGTTGGCCAATAAAACCCATGCCTGAATGCTTTGGCCACTAAAGCTCGGGATGAGGCGTGATGTCCGCATTCTCCTTGATGTATATCTAGGAGGATCTCCTGGCCTTCCGCCGAGCTCACGCATCTTTGTAACACACTTGTGACACTCCTTTTGTACAGCTCATTGTTTATGATTGTATAGGCTTTAGCTCTTCTCACTGTTTGTCTTGCCAATATCTCGTTATTCGGCAAAACCGCATCTTTAAGGAAAGAGAATATGGGTTGCGCCCATGTAGGTGTGATTTTCTCTGGTGGAGTCTCACTATCTATTTCCATATTTTCTGCCGACATGACTACCTCGGATGTCTCCATACTCATCCTTGCATCGGCTGGCTTTATCTTTGGAAATTCCGGGTTACATTGCTTATCAATTTCCATCGGCACATTATCCTCTCTTGATTTTGCCGGAATAAAAATGGATTCGGACTCTGGAGATGGTGTTATTGATGGCTTCCTCAGGTTCTCTAGGGCGATACCTGGGGGAATTGACTGTCTGGTTGATCCGAGTTTTGACAATGTATCTGCGGCGTCGTTTTCTGCCCGAGGTATATGATGAAACTCACATCCATCAAAGTATCCACTGAGTTTTTGCACATGAAACCTATACAAGGCCATATTATCATCCAACGCATCCCAATTGCCTGAGACTTGCTGTACTACTAGATCTGAATCTCCATAGCACAAGATTCGGCGTATGCCAATCTCTTTCGCCACCTTCAATCCATGGACCAGTGCTTCATATTCGGCTACATTGTTTGACGCGGCAAAATGTATTTGCAGCACATATCTCAGCTGGTCTCTTTTTGGCAAGGTTAACACTATTCCTGCCCCCAAACCATTTCTTAGTTTGGAACCGTCAAAGTGCACCGTCCAATAATTCGGATCTGGTAATGGTGGCTCATATTGTACCTCGGCCCAATCTACGAAGAAGTCGGCCACAGCCTGAGATTTGATTGCATCTCGCCTATCGAATTGCGGAGCATAAGGTGACAATTCAATTGCCCATTTTGCTATTCGGCCACTTGCATCTTTGTTGCTCAATATGTTGGCTATGGGTGCTTCACAAATCACCTTGATGGGGTGCTCTTCGAAGTAATGTTTAAATTTCTTTGCTGACATGTACACCCCATATGCCATCTTCTGATAATGTGGGTAATTTTGTTTTGAGGCTGATAATACCTCGCTTAGGTAATACACCGGCCTCTGTACTGATTTATCATCTTCAATTCGTTCCACCACGATCACAGCACTCACTACTCTGTTGGTGGCTGCTATGTAAAGTAACATTGGCTCTTTTGATAATGGAGAAGCCAAGACCGGCGCTGTGACCAACATCTTTTTCAATTCATGAAATGCATTGTCTGCTTGTGGAGTCCAGATGAACTTATCCGATTTTTTCATCAGCTGATAAAGTGGTAGTGCTTTCTCTCCCAGCCGACATACAAATCGGCTGAGCGAGGCTAAACAACCTGTGAACTTTTGTACGTCATTTAGACATCTTGGCAATTCCATCCTTTCTACTGATTTTATCTTAGTTGGGTTGGCCTCTATACCTCGGCTAGATACGAGAAAACCGAGCAATTTTCCCGCTGGCACACCAAATGTGCATTTTTCTGGGTTAAGCTTCATTCGGAACCTTCTCAGGTTCGCGAAAGTCTGCCGGATATCATCCAGTAGCGTTTTGCTTTCTTTGGTTTTGATAACCACATCATCTACATATACTTGTACATTTTTCCCTATCTGGTCATGTAGACATTTTTGCATGCATCTCTGATAGGTTGCTCCTGCGTTGCGCAGGCTGAATGGCATGGTGCGATAGCAATAAGCCCCGTACGGGGTAATAGACGCAGTCTTTATTTGATCGGCCGGATTTAACGGTATTTGGTGAAAACCAGAATACGCGTCTACAAATGATAATAGTTCACAACCAGCGGTCGAATCAATGACTTGGTCTATTCTAGGTAAAGGAAAAGGATCTTTTGGACACGCCTTGTTCAGGTTCGTGTAATCGATACACATTCGCCATACAATGGCTACATTTGGATCATCCTTCTTCTTTTCCACTAGCACCGGGTTTGATAGCCAATCTGGATACAGTACCTCCATGATGAACCCAGCCGCAAGGAGCCGAGCTATTTCATCTCCTATTATTTTTCTCCTGTCCTTGGCGAAGCGGCGGAGAGGTTGCTTCACCGGCCTTGCTCCTGGCCTCACATTCAGAGAGTGCTCAGCCAACTCCCTCGGCACACCTTGCAGATCCTGAGTTGACCATGCAAAGATATCCCGATTCTCACGGAGGAAGTTGGTGAGCTCGCTTTCCTATTTAGCATCTAGGCCGGCACCAATAGTGACGGTGCGCTCTGGGAATTGCTCATCTATCTGGAACTTCTTTGTTTCTTTAGTCGGCTGAAAGGAGACACTTCCATGTGGGTTGGCTAATGCCGTCATATTCAGCTGTGCCGACTGAGCGAGGGCTGCTACCTCCTGAATCCTTCTTTTTCTCTTGCTATTACCAATGATTCGGCCAGATTTGACCCGGTTGAAGCACATTCCATTGACTTCCTGTAATCCCCTACTACTGTTATCACCCCTCGTGGTCCGTGTAATTTCATTTTCAGGTAAGTTACGTGGCAGCTGCTCATGAATTTGGCTAATGCTGGCCGTCCGAGTAGAGCATGATAGCAACTCTCTAGATCCACCACTTCAAACTCCAAATTTTTTGCTCTGCAGTTATCTCTTGTGCCGAATAACACATCCACTCGAACCTTTCCAATGGGTTCGCATGAAAGCCCTGGAACTATCCCATGGAATGTGGTCCTCGTGGACTGCAGCATGTTCTGCGATATTCCGAGTTTATGCATTGTATCTTTGTACATGATATTGATATTGCTCCCATTGTCAATAAGTACCTTTGAAAATTTCACATTAATGCTTGGTCCGAAAAATGTCGGATCTAACACGAGTGCATATGACCCCGGACTCGGCATTATCTTGGGGTGATCCTTTATGCTCCAAGTAACTTCTTGATCCGACCAAGGCACGTATCTTGGTACTGCCGGCATAACTGCATTTACTTCCATATGCCGGCGCTGTACACTCTGCTTGTCTTGCTGTTCTGTTGTGAACATGCAATACGACTGATGATGTTCTCTGTAATCATTGCATCCATTATTTCCTGGATTGGTCCTTCCATCCGGACCTTGGTTTATCACTTGATGCACCGCATCTCTCCGGTCCGAGTTTTCATACCTCGGGGGAGGAGGTGGTAACATCAGTTGCTGTGCATTTGCTCCAGTCAACTGTGGCTGATGCTGCAGATGTGCCTGGAGAGGCGCTGCCTGTATGCCTGCGGGGTTACCCATTGCATTTTTCATCCATGCACATTGGCGGGTTGTATGGTTGGCCGGCCTGGCCGGGTTTGACGTGTGAAATTTACACGGCTGATCTAACATAGATTCAAATGTGTACTTTGGCCTCTCCTGCCACTGCCTCTTTTGCTCTGGTGTCCACTGTTTTTTCCCTTCATTCCTTGGCGTCCATTGCTGAGGACCATTCTTTTGCCGGTGAGTATTTCCGTGACTCGGCTGTTCTTGCACTATCGCTGCCACCTGAGTCGAACCATATCTATAATCTGGTCTTTCTTCTATTCTTCTTCCTCTGAAGTCATTGCGCCTGGATGACCCGGCCACATCTCTTGCCTATTGATCTTGATGCTCCCGATGGTCTGCCGACATTAATTCTGGTTGCGTCGGATCCCCCAATGCGTAGGAATCCGCTATTCTAATGGTTTCTGCCAATGTGGTTGGCATATCTCTTTGTGGTCGTTGCCATAACACACTGGCATAGCGGCATCCTTGAGCGAATCAAGCTATTGCTTGTGATTCTATAACTCCTTCGCATGAATTTCTCAGGTTACACCACCGAGTTAAAAACTCTCTGTCTGTCTCATTCGGCCTTTGCTTGCACATGGCTAGCTGCTGCGGCCTGTTTGGCCTCTTGTAAGTAATGTTAAAGTTGCTAACAAACATTTCTTCAAAATCTAACCAACAGTTGATGCTGCCTGCTGGCAGATTATTCAGCCATACTCTAGCTGGTCCTTCCAACATTTGCGGGACATACCGCACTGCCCATTGTAAGTTTCCACCTACTATTTTTACAGCGGTGGCATAATCGATCAACCAATCCTGTGGTTTGGTGCTCCCATTATATGTTTTTGTGCCTCTCGCCAGCTGAAAGTTTGGCACAGGCGGTTCGCCCATGATCCGTGGTCCGAAGCATGTCGGACCCGGTGGACCCTGTTCTTCCAGCAACTCGGATCTGTATAGCCGGTCTAGCTTTACTCTGGCATCATTTGACGGCAAATCTCTATACAGAACTCTCTCCTGCATTCCATAGTGGTTATTTCCACCATGGACCGCATATTCCATCTCGGAATAACCATCATTGTACCTTTCATTCACCTGATTATGGCGAGCTGGTCTCGCTTCTCTTTCTTGCCGAGGTTCATGTCTCGGCTGCGGGTTGGGCGGCGGTTCTCTCCTTCCTTCGACCGGGATATTGTTCTCGTGATTTCCTCTTCCGAGATCTCCATTGCCTCGGCTTTTGCCGCCTTTCTCAGCACGGCCGGGATTCCTCTCGCCACTGTTACCTCGACTTCCATTGCCTCTGTTCTCGTTTGCTTTCCCGGCTATCGCCGGATCATATGGAACAATTTGCTTGTTTCTCTTTCCCGAAGTTACCGCTCTGTCTTTTCGTGCATTGTTTCCGGGTGAAGATGCTGCTGCCACAGATAAGGCAGGTGCTGCTCCAGCCGAGTGAACCATTCGCGAGGCCCCTGGCCTCACCGGGTCTGCTCTGAGCATTTTTCATTCTGCTGGTTCGCAATGCGCACCAGCTCATTCACTCTTTCTTGCTGTTTCTGCCGGGCTTCGTCGGTCAATCCCTCTAACTCTAATGATGCGGCATTTGCCGCTCTCAGGTTCTTTGCCGGGGTACTGTACCTCGGCAAGCCTAAATCAACTGATTCTGCCTTATGAGCATCATGCTCCTTGTTGATATCATCCATGAGGTTCTTTCCTCTTAATATCATCTCGTCAACCCGTTCGGGGGTGACGTCAAGCTTGTTTGTTTTGGCATACTCTCGCAGGGTCCTGTTTAAGGACTCCCGCAAGGCCGACACCTTTTTTGCCTCTACCAGCACCTTTTGCCTGGTTTCTTCCAACTCTGCCTGAGCATTTGCCGGATCAAGTATCGGCGCTACAGGTGTAGTCAGGTTATCTATGGTTGCCTGAAGAATGTTTTCTGGTCTTTCTAGAGGTGGCATTCTTATCCTTGGTGCCTTTGGGGTTGTCTCCTGCACCTCGGCCTGGTTGGCCACTAAAGGGATTACCTCGGTGGGTGGTGCAGCTGTCTGCCTGGGCGCGACCTGCACACCCGCTGCCGGGTCTCTGCTTGATCCTGCGCCTACTACTCCCGCCTGCACCCCGGCCGCGACCATCACCTCGACGCTACTGACTGGGCGCGCTCTGCACGGACTGCCCGCGGCGCTAAGGGGAGGTTCTCCTGCAACCACAACCTGGTGATGATAAACGCCAGAGATGTCGACGCCAACGTAAATCTGGTGCATGCCCAAGTTGATGAAGACGTCGTTGCATGGAGGAGTTTTTCCTTTGAAGCTGCCTGCGTTGTCGCTGACGTAGTCACAAAGATCAAGTCTCCGGACCAAGCCAGAGACAATGCGCTCGCCAGTGTTGATGAAGTTTCTCATCCGGATCATGACTCCAGCTAGCACTGCTGCTGGCCCCATGGTGGGAGCCAACTGTCGTGGTGGTGGCACGGCAGATGCCATGGGTAGGCTAAAGTATGGGGCCAATGGATGCTAGAGGGATCTGGGGAGGGAAGATGTAGTTGATTCTACACACAAAAGACTAAGGCAAAGATCTTTATTTCTCCTTCCTTGGGCTACAAGTGCTCCTTGAGCTGTTTACAAGGAGAAAGGAAGAACTTACCAGCCTAACGGTACCAAATGAGCCGATGCCCTCCTCAGGGTCCAAGCCTCCCCTTATAAAGGAGAGCCTTGGGTTCCTTTAGGGCTGACGTGGCAAGCATATTCGAGGAATATGCTTGTCCCAATATAGTAGTTCGGCGGCCTCCTTTCCCTATCGCCCTTCTAATGACGGCAAGGTTCCAGAGGGCCCCTCCTGCGTGCCTCGGGCATCAGGACTGTCACCTCCGTGACCTCCTTCTGCCCCTCTGTCGCTCTGCGCCTTTGTCCCTTGTGCTTGGCTCCTCTCAGATTCTCCCTAGCCTGCGGCTAGAGTTTGACTTTAGGCTTCTCCTTCTCCTGCAAGCTTCGTATCATTCGGCCCTGCCTCGCGTAACTCGGCTTGTCCTTCACCTGCATTAAGATTACTCGGGCTAACCTGGCCGACTTACTCAGTATCTCGGCCGGGTAATGCCTTGCCATTATCATAAGGGTCCTGCCCTTTCCTATCTCGGCCGACCTCTACAGGATTCGACCGACTCAGACTGTAACTCAGAAACTACATGGGGAACACCCTTCCGTTTTCCCCGTCTTTACCCTATCCGGGGTCACCTTCCCAACATATTTGCTTCTTGATGCTCTCTTTCACTCCAGATATATATCCTATGTGAGCATCTTTGGAAGTTTCAAGCCTAACTTAAAGGCATTAAAGAAAAGTACTTGTTGGGAGATAACCCAAGAGTTTTTTGTCGAGTCTTGGAAGTTATTACCTCAGTAATAACCGATCCTTATCCTTTTTGTTTTGGTTTTTGTGTCAAGTTCAACTACTTTTGTGAAGTAGAGGAATTGTGAAAAGTGGTTGTCCTAGGACAGATTTTTGTGCTGCATTGTAAAAATTCGTGAGGAAGCTCAGTACTTCGGATGGAGCTGCATTTTTCTGATCTTGTTCCCCAAGTTGTTACCCAAATTTCATCAGTTCTACACTTTTTGATTTGAGCAACATAAGGTCTTCGAAAAAATCAATCTTGACCTGCTGGTCTATTTTGACAGATTTCTGCCATCATTTGCATTTGCCTCTTATAGAAGCTTTTGTTTTGATGGGCCTTCAGTTGAAGTGTGTACCAAAGGTTCATTGTTTTTGTTTACACTAATGTTGTCATTGAGTTTGTGCAAAAGTTTTGTATGAAGGAAATTCTCAGGAGAAAGAGAGAAGGAATCTGCAGAGTTCGTCTTTGAATAGATAAAAGTGGTGAAAACAGAAGGTTCGTGAAACCCCAATCTTTTTATATTTCTAATGTTTTTAATACATAAGGGAAGTTAAAAGATGAAACTGAAGAGGAAACGGAGCCCGGGGTGGACAAACCCACCCCAGGCGCGGGCCTAGCCTGGCCGCGCCTGGAGGGGGTTTGACTCCCCCCAACTCCGTCTCTGCCTCATTTCCGTGTTAGTACTTTACTTATGCCTTGAAACTTCGTAATATATACCCCCCCGGGTTCCCTGAGGTTCTTGCATCATGTTCTCATCGTGTTTTCGTTTTCAATCTGTTTCTGTCAGGAAAATTCTCAGATTTGGAGCCTTAATGTCTTCCTCTAGATCACCCACGGAGGATTCCTCTGTGGATGTCCTCAACCCGTACATGTATGAGTTGAGGATTCATCCCAGAGAGTTTATCCTCAAAGAGGGGAAGGTACAGATGAAAGAAGTTCAAGGCCCTAAAGGAGAAGGTAGTCTGGAGGACATGATGGAAGCGTTGGAACAAGAAGTTTTCAGGTACAAGAAGATGGCAGAACGCGAAGTGGATGTTATTCACAAGATAAGTTCAGAACTCATCACCAAGAATGAGGGAGAAGTTGCTAAGCTTCTAGAAGAGATCTTCTCACTCCGTCAGACCACCAATCAATTGCAAGCACAACTCTATGACATGCAGAATCAAAACTGTGAGTATGAGGCTAGATTTGATTGCATAAGCTTCACTGCTAGTTTCATGATTGCAGAGACAAGGACATCCTTTTTGGATGGGGAACCATTGCCTTGGAAGTTTGATGATGACAAGAGAACACCACCACCACCAAAGGAGTAATTCATCATCAGTTTTGGAATCCCCTTGGCTTGTTCCAAGCTTGGGGAGTACCGTGGTATCACCACCATTATCTTTTATCTTTTACCTTTTTAGTGGATTCATATATGTGGTATAGGGGTTATCTTATAGTTTGGTTTGCATGTGGAAGTATCTCTCCTTTAGTTGATTATCTATGCATCCCTTGGTGTGAGTGCCTTTATTGGAATATTAATGAGAAGTCTCATCTTTTACGTTTTGCACTTCTTATTTTAGTTTTGCAATCTATATTATATGATGGATCTTGTTGATCAGTATTGGCACCACTTTGGGATCATCAAGTGGATCTAAATTGGTTTTGGCAAACCAAGTTTTGGTCAGTGGAATTAATTTGAAGGGAAAACAAAGAAAGAAAACGCTTACAGGTATTTGGTATCATTTGTTTTCTTTCTTGTTGGCTCATAAGCTTAGTATTCTTTATTTAAGATTCTTTTGTGTCTTCAAAGAAGATTGCATGTTTGGCTTTATTACTTGTATGTTTGCTTGTTTCTTTTAACTCTCTTGCTTGCTACCCAGCCTTGCTAGCCAAACACCTGTTTTGAGAAGGCATACTTCTCATGTTTCCAAAATCCCTTTGAACCAAAACTTTTGCCACTTGTGTCCACCATATCTACCTAATAGCTTTTGCTATTCCTAGCAAATTCTGAAGTTTCATCTACCTTTCGAAAAGCTCTCACGAACTTGATGGCACACTTTTATTTACTTGCCCCTAATAGACTTGAAACATTGTGAACATTGAAGTTGTATATGCTTGCATCTATACGTTGGAATTAGCAGAACCGTGTTGTCACGGGGAACATTTTCAACATTGCACTTGTACTCTGTACACAGTTGAATCGTGCTCTTTTGTCTATGGATGTCAATGGTGTGAAATAAAGAGGGAACTTGTAAGTCCATGGAGTTTGTATTTTATGTTAGCCTAGGTCGCTAGACTAAGCCATGCTTAATTATGGTGGAAACTTGCAGCATCACCATAGAGAGTCATCTATGAAGCATCCTTAATAAAAATCTATACACATAGTAAATAAAAAGATCACTGAGATGCTCATTGTCTGCTTGCCTTGTCATTTTGGTTATGGGAAAGCTCCTGTACCATGTGCAAGGGGTACCCCGTTGGCGGTTCTCAATGATATGCAAATACTTACAATGGCAAGAACTTACCTGGACCCAAAGTTGAGTATGCATGAGGAGTGGCCCTCATATTCAAGGGACATGAGATTGCCAACTTATATTTCGTCAAGCATATACTCCATCTTTGTTCACTTTAACCTTAATCATCTCAAGATGCTTATGATAGGGGCAATGAGGGCTCAAAGCTAGTAAGTACCATAATATTTTGGAAGCTCTTTATGACTTGTAATCCCTGCTACCCTCTAAGAAGGGACCTTTCTCCTAGTTACCAGTTTGAGTCAGTAAACCTACTTCCTCTCTATCTCCAGCAAGCTTTTGAGTTGTTGTGTTTCAAGCATTCATATAGTGATTTATTCAATTATGTTATTTATCTTCTTTGTTTGCACAAAACTCTTATCTATTGATTATTACTTTGAAAGCCTTCACTTGTGAAAAACCTTTTTGAGCAAAGAGTGCTCCTGTTTTAAAACTTCTACAAAAAGCTTTTGTGAAACTATCTACCAGGTATTCTCTGACCAAGAACAAGTTTTCCAATTCCAATTATGATTTATCTTTAGGCATCTCTATTGTGACAACTGTACTTGGTTGCAAGCTAAAAGTTATATAATGGTGAGTTGCTTTCTTATATGAGTTGTGCAATGGTAAGTGTGATGCTTCTTATTCGTATTCTTTTATCGACACTTCACTCCATAAACCTGTGGACATGTTTACTGAGCTCGGTTTTCGCTTGGGGACAAGCGAAGTCTAAGCTTGGGGGAGTTGATACTCCCAATTTGCATCACCATTCTATATCATAATTTACCTCTATTCATTAATATTTATCTTATTATGAGGTATTACTTATGGCTTTTCATCTGTTTATGCATGTTGGATGATTCCTAGAGAATGGAATGCCAGAGTCTAGATTCTGATGGAAAAGAAGGCATTTCGGTGCAATTTCATGAAGATCAGAAAAATACCAGAAAAATATGGAAACATATTATTTCACCAGAAGACGAAGGAAGCCAGAAGGAGGAGCGAAGGGGGCCGCAGGGGGCCCACACCCCTAGGCGCGGGCCCACCTGAGGCCGCGCCTAGGGCAGGTGTGGCCCACCTGCCCGACCTCCGACTCTCCCCCTTCGCCTATAACTTCCCTTCGAAACCCTAAGGCTCGGGAAGCGACCATAGATAGATTTCCGCCGCCTCTAGGGGGCGGAAAACACCGAGAGAGAAAGATCTCTCCGGCAGACATAATTCTACCGGGGGAATTCCTTCCAGGAGAGGGGAGACCATCGCCATCAACACCATCATCAAGCTAGGCTTCACCAGGATCAACATCATCATCCACACCTTCATCTCCACCAGCACCATCATCACCACTCCGTATCGATGTAACAATTGTGTTGGATATTTCTTAGTTCATTAGGGGAAACTTTCCCGGTGTTGATTACTATTGTAGTTGATGCTTGTGAGTGGAACCATTGGATTATTGTTTATGTTCAGATTGTTATCCATTACCATATCATATTTGATCTTGATCCATATGATTTCTTGTGAGTAGTTCGTTTAGTTC
The DNA here is from genome assembly GCA_916181665.1 of Avena sativa. Taxonomy (NCBI): domain Eukaryota; kingdom Viridiplantae; phylum Streptophyta; class Magnoliopsida; order Poales; family Poaceae; genus Avena; species Avena sativa. The sequence continues at coordinate 52,464,129 of OV702298.1, read as the reverse complement.
TTGAGGACATGGGAGAAGTCATATTGTTATTAGTGGATCTGTGATGAGTTATTATTCAATGCTTTAGTATTAAAGTTGTGGTGCTATTCTTCTAGTGGTGTCATGTGAACGTCGACTACGTGATACTTCACCATTTATTGACCTAGGGGAATGCATTATCTATTTGGATACTAATCGCGGGGTTGCCGGAGTGATAGAAACCTGAACCCCCGTTAGGACACCTTTGCACAAGGGAGCGTAGGATCTCAGAGTTTAAGGCTGTGGTTAGATTTATATCTTAATTACTTTCCTGTAGTTACAGATGTTTGCAGGGGTTTAATCACAAGTATGTATTAGTCCTATGAAGGGCGGTATGTTAGCACAGGTTCACCCACACAACACTTACAAACACCAGAGAAGAGTACTCAGCTATTTGAAGCGAAAGCACTTGACAGAATTCCCATGTGTCCTCGAGAACGTTTGGTCCTTATAAGTATTTCCACCAGCTTGTCCTTTGCTAAGAAAGGATTGGGCCACTTGCTCCATTTGTTTGTTACTACTATTACTTGCTCTTTGTTTTGTTGCCTTGTCAGAAAACCACTAAAAATTCGTTTGTTAAGTATTCACATGGATCTCCTGCTCCATACCACTGTTCAACACCTTCTGCTCCTCGTTAGGATCGACGCTCCTATTTATCAAAAGTACTACGATACACCCCTATACTTGTGGGTCATCAGAGGGCTCCCAAGAAGCCATGAAGGAAGGGGGCTAAAGGGCGGTGCTCCCGCACGATACCGATGGCAGGGAAGGAGTCCCCCGCGCCGTCGCCCTCTTCACCATCTTCACCGCCATATCCATCACCTAATCCTCCTAGTATGCAGTGGTTCATCCTCCCACACACCTCTATACCGTCCTAAATAAACATGGTGTTTGATGCTATAAGTTATAATCGTATGATCTATGTCATGTTTGTGTAGTTTCTTTGTTCTTAGATTGAATGGTTGAACATCTTTGGTTCATTAGAGTTGTATGTTGATATGGTACAGTCTTTTGGTGTCTATTATATTTGTGCGCGCATGGATTAAATATCATAGGGTTTGTAGTATGTGTAAGAGGAAGGGGGAGTTTTGCCGGAGTGACAGAAACCTAAGGACGCGAACCGGAACATTGCACATATGGGAGTAAGAATACCATTAACTTAAGGCTATGGTTGGGGAACCTTAATGCATTGTTAGTAGTTACGGATGTTTGATAACAATCCAATCATATAGTACATGTAATTTCAAGTAGTGAAGCGCATGTATATTTAGCCTCTCTCGCATAAAAAACTGCATCGAAGATAATGAACCCGATTTATTTGCCAATTAAACTTGGAAAAAGCCACCACAATTACCACCACTATTCCACACTCATGGTTCTGTTAGTTTAGTGTATTTTATTGCTGCAGCAACTAGCTTTACTTTCTTGTTATTTATTATCTTGCAAAGCTTTCTCTAGTACTCGTTTTGTTGCTCTAGTTTTATTTCCTAGATATTGCAAACGTTTAGTGTGCGTAGAGTTGTATCAATGGTTGATAGAACTTGAGAGCATATTTATCCTACCTTTAGCTTCTCGTTGGGTTCGACAGTCTTACTTATCGAAAAGGCTACACACTATCCCCTATACTTGTGGGATATCAGTGAACTACTCACGCATCATACCGGAGGCTGTCATGGTGATGAAGAAGGCCTCCAGGATGATCTCTCCCCTCTGACAGGGTGCCGGGAAGAGCTTCAGACCCCCCGATCTAGGGACGATGGTGGCGGCGGCTATGGTCTGTTTCATGGAGATCTGATCGGGTACTTAGGGTTTCGGCATCGGGGGGCTTATATAGGCGAAGAGGTGAGGCAGGGGGGCAGCCAGGGGACCCACACCCTGCCCAGGCCTGGCCTAGGGTGGGCCCGTGCCTGGGGGGTGCAGTCGCCCTGTGGCGCCCCTCCGTCTCTCCTCTGGACTCCGTGTTCTCCTCGGTGAAATATTGACTTTGGATTTTTCCCGTCCAATTTCGAGAATATTTCCTTACTAGCTTTTCCGAAACCAAAAACAGCAGAAAATAGGCAACTGGCACTGCGGAATCTTGTTAATAGGTTAGTCCTAGAAAATGTATAAAAATACCTCAAAGTGTAGACAAAGCATAGCAAAGTTGATACTAAATAAGCATGGAACATCAAAAATTATAGATACGTTTACGACGTATCAGCGGATTATCCGACCCTCTTTGAGTGGCGGATTATTTGGCCGGGGGCAAAAACTCCGGCCCTGGCCGGATAATCCGTAGGAATATCAGCCCCCATATTGCATGACGCACCTTGTCCTTGTTTGTCGATCGAGCTAGGGTGGATAATCCGGCCCTTGGCAGGGGCGGATAATCTGCCCCCAAACCTCCGGTTTAGCTGCTTTTTGGGTGGGTATTTATTCTGCAACATTAAACACACATTAAATAATCCTTGGTATTGTTATCTAACACACAAAACACTAGATATCATGAAATGTTCTTTCAATCTCCCTATTTTTTTGTGTTAGATGACAATACTAGGATTTGGAATATAGCCCTGCTGCAACATCATTCCAAGAATGAAAAAGACTCCCTCTAAATGTGTGCATATAATAAGTTTGCATTTGAATACATATGCACACAATAAGGTACAAGACTTTTCATGAGTTGGAAACTAAGATTAAATGATGAGTTAGGCAAACGTATCATACCACCGGAAAATGAAGTCCTCAATAATATATAGATAGCCACTATAATAATCACTCATTGAGACTTCAAAGAATAATACCATTTGAATGCATCCATAAAGATAATACCAGAATTTCATAGCATAGAGATGGATCCATACTTCCATAGAGACAAATCCATATTGATAATTCCAGAGATAACCGAGATAAATTCAAAGTATCACAGAAACTACATAGTCTCATACAACCACAAACCAAATAGCAAATTTAAAGTCCAACGCTAAATAGGCACAAGCAAAAATAAAGAAAGCGATAAGACAAAAACTTGTGCCCGACCCATGCAAATCCATGACATCCTAATAGAACTACTTCTCCCTCTTTGGCATCAAAACGCCAGAAAGGAAGAATAGCTATTCTTGCACCCCAACGGGTCACTCCATGTCCTCATCCTCATCCTCGTCATCATCATCATACTCATCCTCATCGTCCTCATCATCAACAGCTGGAGGGGTAGGTTCCCTCGCCGGAGCAGGGAACAAGTGATGCTTGAGCTCACCATAGTTGATTCCAGAAGAAATTCCACTGAGCATACGGAGCGGGAGCTGAAGGAGTAGGAGGGTGGTCTGATGCCCCGAAGACATGATGGAGGATAACCTGCTGAATGTGATCCATGTCATGGCACTACCGGTAAGCCTCATACTTCCCTTGTGAGTGTCTTGTTGGGAATATGCCCTAGAGGAAATCATGTATGATGATATTCCCCAAGGTATTCATAAAGTCATTAAGTTGTCCTTGTATAAACATCTGATATATATCATCGAATACATGATTCGGTTGTGTAAATATATATTCATGTTATTCATACTAGTTGTCCTTAGTCATTGAGGGTATGTTGGACACACACCTTAGACTAATGTGAAGTTGGCTTGATGACTTGGTTCCACTTGTCATGGGCATGGTGATGCTATTCCAACTTGCACGGACTCGACTAAAGAGTTTAGCGAGTCGGACTGACCCACAGTTGAGATGCAACAAGCAAGATGTCATTTGCAGACTCATATAATGGAATCCTTTGACCTGAGGTGATCGCATGATCCGAGTTGTGGATCGCCACTTAGGTTCTAGCAAACACTATTACATAAATGGATATTTATAAAGGTAGAGTTCGGGTTGGTTATGAATCAAGATGCATGACATGGATTGCCAAGATGGGATTTGCCCCTCCGTCATGGAGAGATATTCTCTGGGCCCTCTCGTGTGATATGATCCAGAAGCATGTCCATGCGCGACTCAGTTAAGTGTTAACTGGGGAGTCGGACTAAGGTTTAGTCCAGTGAATCATATATCATGGTACGAGAAGAGAGTTCAAGCTATTAAAGGGATGACAACAACTCTCTTATAGCTTGAAAAGGTATACCTTGTGGCAAAGGTACTTGGAAGAAAGTCACAATGAAGGTTTGACTTTCAGATTTTACGGCACTTGGGAGATGGCATGTCTTGCTAGAGGACACTACCATCTATCGACTTGAGACCGAGCGTTCATGGGAGTGAGTGAGACTCAAAGCCATGACGGGATACTTGGAGGTGTAGCTCATGTCGTGTCCATGTGTACGTGAACCTGCAGGGTCACACACTTAAGGGTAAGGAGCCCACGAGGATGAGATCCATGTGGCAGTTGGGTTACAACCTAGATGGGCCTCAAGAGTTGATCCCAACTAGGTATGCATATAAGTGGAGCGACAAGGGATAGTACCTTAGAAAGCTGTCACTTTCTCCATTCCCAAATCAGGTTAGACAGGATCTAGCATTCCCCCTCTCGTGCTCCTTACTATACGTGTGGATACCGTTAGAGGCGTTGCACGGGTGGCGCCGGAGACAAAGGAGTTTGTGGGGATCCAGCGAAGGAGTTCGTGGGATCCGGAGGAGATGTTAGTGAGATCGATCGACACTGCATCAACTGGTGCGCTTCATCGATAATCCGCACCTACGCGTCTAGTGGTAAATCTCGTGGCCTATTACCTGAGCTGGATCTTGGGAGCACCGCGCTAGATAAAAGTTTTGTTTATCGGCCCACGCCCCAACATGTATACCCCATGCACGAAATATTATGCTGAAACCAGTTGAGTTGCTTCACCTCGCGGGCAACATACGGCACAGGGGGCCTTTGCCCACTAGTTCTAGTATCTCTCATGAAATATTCTAGAGCTTAAGAGGAATGGGCGGTCTTCCTAGACTTTTTGTAGATATTCTTCACTTTGTGTTCACCATAAAGTTTGCCACTAAAATCCTCATAAGGCAGCATATGGTTGATGAGCAACATGATAACTGGATCATATGGAATGGAAATCTCGTCGAACATGGCATCAGCCATCTCATGGTAAATAAAGTCCATCACATCCAATCTATAGCTCATAGTATGGTATTCATTGGTGGCACATTGATGGGAAAAAGCAAGCAACTGCACACGGTGGCCACGAATACTGTCATTGTTGCCCCCACTAGAAGTGATGCAATCATGAAAAAATCCAACCAGCTGTGCATAGAGTGGGGAGATACCTACAAGCTTGCGAACTATGCCATGGTACCACAGCAGAGAGAGAGCAAAGTGTCCTTGTTGGGCTTGAGAGGAGTAATGATGCGATGACCACAAGCAGAATCTTGACCATGGAAGGGGTAACCAAGCACCTAAGAGAATATACAAAAATCGTCTTAGAGAAAGGTGCCACCTGTAACATCCCAATTTCAGCAACCCTGATGGAATGTCCAAAAGGCAAAAATCAGGGGGAACACAAACTTTTTCTTGCAATGTGTGCTTACTTGTTTGCTTGTTCCCAAGCAACTGCTTGTGTATTAGTTATGTGCTCCACATCCCAACACTAGTTTACAAAAACTATTTCACAAAAGATAAGTCTTGGCTCATCTTTCATATTCTCAAATGTTCTAGCATTTCAAAAACCTGATCCAAGATGAATTTGACCCAACCAAATACTTTACTAGTTTATATTGCCAGAACTATGGAGACATATATATCTCCTTATGTTTTCAAGACAGAACCTTCAACTACTCTTATCCCTAGGTTTTCCCAAAACCTTATTAAAACCTTTTCATCTCAATCTTGGTAGAGATACCAAGATGGTACTTATCTTACTTCAAGAAAAACCCCTTTCAACCTGCCAACCTTACCTCAAGCTAGGCTTGATGGTAACCCTAGTAGTAGTTGGATAAGTAATAAGATGATTTGCCTTGATCTGCTGGTTAATGAATTGCCTTGATCTATTGTCTGATGAATTGCCTTGATCTGCTGATTGCCTTGCTTGCTTAGGAACTAGAGTGAGCTAATCTAGTAGCTCAACTATTAGGACCCCAATCCTGGTTTGTGATCATCAATCTCAAACAATCATCCAAGTTTGGATTTATCCTAAGCCACTCAAGTGATCATCTCATCTCATGCTCAGATCAATCCAAGGATAATCCCTCTTGATGGTTTCCAACTTAGTGAAGACCTAATCCAAGAATGAATCCTATCCACTCAGTTACCACTTCAACATCCTCTCCTTGATCATGAGTCTGGAATCCAGCATTCTCTCAGAATCATCTACACTTGCACTCTAGTCTAAAACCCCAAATCTGCCAAAAGGGCCAAGTCTGGATTTCTTATCTAGATTCAATCTTTGGAGCCCTACCTCTTCCAACCTATGTGCATTCTTGAGAATGTACTTGAACCATTTTGTAGTACATCTTTAGTACTACCAAGGTGTAACACCCCGTCCACTGGGCCCAGGGCTGTCACTTCTGGTAGCTTAATAGGATATCTAGACTGGCCCCACAGACCAACACTAGTCTTTTCTGCGCACTTTGTCCTCACTCATGCGCACCCGGTTACCCACTTCCCGGTCGGTCACCCATCCTAAAATTTCTCTAGGCCAAGCACGCTTAACCTTAGAGTTCTTTTCGAATGAGCTTTCGGAAAAGAAGTTGCAACTTATTGGTATGAGTATCCTATCAATCCTATTAATCCATGTGCTGGATCTCACATACACCCACCCTTTAGAAGATCGATGCCCTCATCGATCAAGCACACCCCAGGAACGTTCCCTCTTGGCACGCGTATGTGCGTCTAGTGCCGGCACATGTTCCATGCCGTGTCCACTCTGGGCCACACGCGCCATGCTCCACATGTCCCGCCACTAACCCACACACACCCGACACACGTATGTGCGTCCAGTGCCGGCACATGTGCCATGCCGTGTCCACTCCGGGCCACACGCAGCATGCTCCACATGTCCCGCCACTGACCCGCACACACCCATTTTAACCGCGAGGATTGGCTCTGATACCAATTGTAACACCCCGTCCACTGGGCCCGGGGGTGTCACTTCTGGTAGTTTAATAGGATATCTAGACTGACCCACAGACCAACACTAGTCTTTTCTGCGCACTTTGTCCTCACTCATGCGCACCCGGTTACCCACTTCCCGGTCGGTCACCCATCCTAGAATTGCTCTAGGCCAAGCACGCTTAACCTTAGAGTTCTTTTCGAATGAGCTTCCGGAAAAGAAGTTGCAACTTATTGGTATGAGTATCCTATCAATCCTATTAATCCATATGCTGGATCTCACACAAGGCCCACTCTTTCCCTTAGCTAAGCCAGTTTAATTCCCACTCATCCATGATGGTTTTGTAGTCAAGATAATTATCTTTTCTACAAATCTTATCATCTTGCCTACTTTGGCAGAAGCTCACATCCATATGCCATCCCCCCTTGAACAAATATTTTGCATGATTAAGAACTACTAATCATGGCCTATTAATCCCCCTTCACTTGTTTCCATTGGAGCCTTGTGCTTCTTAAACCCACATGGTTTAGGAGGCTACCTGATGTATCTGCTATGGCAGCCTTATTTTCAACGAAGTTTGCCATCTCATCCAGATCACCTCAAATCCAACCCAGCCCAACTCTTGCTTCTATTATCATATATATGACTTGGTCTATCCATCCATATACCCCTTGTACCAAGGTGAGCTCTAAGCTCACCAATCCAACCCTGTTTAGATGGCATCAGAATAACCAAACCCTAGATCCTCCAAGAATCTAGTTTCCACCCTTTTCAACACTTTTCTTCAAAAGCAGGGTTAACCTTGATTCCCAAATCAAGTTTACATCACCTACCTTGGATATAAGCATCCCCAAATAATTTCCCCAATTATTTGGATTATTAAACTATTTTAATTCCTTCACTTACCAATTTATCAACAACCTTGTCTTTAAAAGCAAGTTTGCTTTTCTCCAAATCACTTTACCAACTCAATGCCTATTTGAGTTCTTTGTATCATACCCTCTCTTCCAAACTCAAAAATAATTATTTTTGAGATTCTTAATTATTTCTTTTTGCCCTTTTCTTAATTGGCAGAAACAAGAAATAATTCCTTAGAATTACCTCTTCATCTCAATAAATTCCAAATAAATTCTCCAATGTGTAAAATGGTATTAAGAACCATTTCATATCAAAAACCAACCTCGTCTAATGTAAATTTTTTACTTTAGCTTCCATAATCTACTTCTGCACTTTTTGAATAAATGATTTTTAGTGAACTAAAAATCATCTTAAAAATCCCAAAGAATTCTTGGAGAATCCTATTGACCATACCCAACTACCATCACCTTTACCTCATCTTACCAAGATCAAATTTTAGAAATTCCCTCCATGATCATTACTATGACTAAATGGGAAACTTGATCAAACTTGAACCATTCCAACTCAACCCCATACCCAAGGTTGCTCAATACTTCTCTCCAGCAGCCCCCACCTCCCCTGGTCGAAAACACTATAGATAAACAGTTCCCTCCCTCCACCCTTGTCCCCACATGATTGGAGGGAGAGAGGCATGCCCATTTAACAAAATCCACATATTAAAGGGCAGCAACCTCTACCCTCCTCTGCCACAAACCAAACCATAAACCACCTAGACCCCTCTCTCACGCCCACAACAACTATCCTCCCCTGGTTTCCCCTCTCCTTGTCCACCATGGGAATAGTCCATTATGGACCATCCTCCCTCGGTTTATAAAGCCAGAGCACCTCCCAGCTCGCCCCTGCCCCTCATTTTCCTCCCCCACAGCCTCACCAACCTCTCCCCGAGCTCCTCCTCCCTCCTCTCCCTCTCTACTGGCAGAGGAGGAAAAACCACCCCCCTTTTCGGCCATGGACGAGTTTGAGCTCGAGGATCTCTCTCCTCTGCCCTTCCCTCTCTGCATGTTCTTCTACTATGCTCCCCTCCTCCCCTGCCTCTAACCTTGCCCTTTGTTTGGCCCAGGACATCCCTCACCGGTGTCACCACCAAGCTCCCGAAGCCCCCTCGCCGGCATGGACGCGCGCGCCATCTCCAGCGGCGGAAACCCCACTTCCGTCCATCCCCGAGCTCGCCTCGACAAACCGCATTGCCCTGCGCACTCTCCGTCGCCTCCCCCTCACCAGGTAACCCTCCCCAACCTCCACCCGACCCTCCCTAGGGTTTTGTCCCTGTTCCCTGGTCGAGAGGAGGAAGACAGTTCCTGTGTCGTCGATGCCTGTCTAATCCAACGCTGTTAGACCCCCATACCCCTTCGCCGTCTATGTGTGGCTGACGACCCGGCCCCGCTGCAGCCCGTTCGAAATTTCAAATCCCGCGTGTGACTCGCCCCGGGTGGGCCATTTTCCCTCCTACACGGCCCAGTTGCCCCAGATCTGGCCCACGATCCCTTTTCCCTTTTATTCATTTAGTCCAGATCCAGAAATTGCCCTATAAGTTTAAAAATAAAAAAAAGGGAAATTCCCTAAATAAATTTAGTGAATAATTCTAACTAGTAACTAAGACACCACTCTAACATGCAGACTTGGTTTTGGACCAAGTTACTCAATGGATAAATCATAGAAATTAAAACAGCCAAGCTTATTACTTTCACTATTAAATGCTTTTAGAGCTTTTGGTATCGGCAAATGACATGAAACCAATTGGTGCTGAAAAGTAATGCCCATGCCTTGCATGTCCCATTGGTCCCACCTAAAATGCTTCCTGATTTGCCCATAGTAAAAATAGCAATTTCAAGCCTTTTCTGCCTATAGAAATTTCTCTAGGATAAACCAAATGAGGTTTTAACCTAATTACAACTTACAGTAAACCTCTATACCAATAAGTACAAAAACCCAGGAGCCCAAAATTTATTGAGATTTTATTGAAATCTGGTGAATTAAACTATTCTGTGCATGGTTTAATCACTAATAAAATCACTACAGTAGCTTTGAAACTCCAAAAATGTTGATTCCAATTTTTACAGAAAGGTATAGTCGGTAACCATCATGTGCCTTTGGAATCACATCAAAAGCTTCTGTAATTTAAATCTGATGAAAAAGACAAATCCTATCTAGCACTGTCTTTGAGATTTTATCAAGGGCATTCTGGTAATTGTTTTGAGGTGATTCCAACTCCTCTGGATTCAGACCATCAAATACTACTTAATATCCCAAGTAAATAATTTTTGGAACTCTAGAGAAGTTCTGGTGAATTATTTCCTTAATCTAGAGTTTTAATCACTATAAAATCCCTTATAAAACCTAGGAAATTGATAAAATAGTGAAACCACTTTTGATGGCTTCATTTTATCAATACCTATCTGATGGTATCATTTTTATAAAATGGTATCATACAGATCAAGTCCTTGATCAAAAACCCCTCCCTTAGGTAGTCCCTAGACTTAAATCCCAAAAAGGATCCCTCCTTCCTATATCTCCAAATCTTCTTCCCATCCAATCACATCAAACCTCCAACATCCCACTGATGTATATCTTGTAATTATACTTGTTTGATGTATGGTTTGATGCTTGTATGCCTTGTATTAATTAGTGTATTGTTGTTTGCTTGTATGCTTGATAACGGCGATAGTTGCGATTGTGTAACGCCGAGAAAAAGGAAGGATCGGGTTATCTTTATTGTTTTTATTATTGGCCATCTGGTTATCTAACGCCATCAAGGGACTTCTCTCTGGTCACAGGCAAGCCACCTTCTTTCTCATAAGCCTTTCCCTATTATTTTATCTATGCATGTTTTATCTACCCGTTTATGCAAAATGCATTGTTTTACTACGTTATGTTTTATATGGGGAATGTTTGGCTAATCCAAATATTGACCCTCCCCCTTAGTACCATTAGGTACAACCCACTCTTATGATACCTACCTGCCCCTAATATGATAGATGGTGTTTAACACCATAACCCCTTAGAGACCCCGTTTTAGCCTAAGCAAAAGTGTAGGATGGGAAGACCGCGGGAAAAGACTTACAAAAATGTTTTATGAGAAAACCTTGGTGATGATTGGCCTATCAAGTGGTTTGGAAAATGAGAAGGAATTTGTTTTACAAAATGATGGAGGAAAAACATTTACAAAAACAGCTGGGCTGGCCAGTTTTGAAGCTAGCGCAATTAACCCGTGCAACCACATTACTCTGGAATGGGATGGGGCTGGGCTGAAAGTTTGTCTAATTCGGTATATGGGCCTCACACTTATACAGGGGCAAACAATCCCCGGAGGGTGGGCCTTGTCTGTCCAACGGTCCATGCGTATCATCGACCGGGAGAAGGAATGAAGGGTCTACGGGCCTCCGCGTGATACTATGAGCCCCTCATTGAAAGCGCACACCCGTCGAGGTGCAAAATGCGCTCCGGTTGGCTGCTTACTACATAGGGCGTCCCGGTGTTGAGGGGGTTAACTTCATAGGGTAGGCACTTATATCGGAGAGGGCATTCGGAAGGTCTTGACCGGTTAGTCGACCCACGATCGATGTAGATCAGGGACGGGTAATCGGATGGTGTGGTTACAGTGTACAACCTCTACAGAGTGTAAATCTATTCGAATAGCCAAGTCCTCGGTCATGGACGGTTGTAATGGCGGCTGTACAGCGGTGATGGTTTTGTTTTCAAAAAGGACTTCAGAAAGAGCAATTTCTTGAAAATGTTTTTACCATGGGATGGTCGGGAAAATGGAGGAAGGAGTTTGTTCATGAGATGGCCGAAAGGAGGAACAAATGGGTGACCCAATCCTGGTGTTTTCTTAAAACTTTTCAAAAAGGTTTCCAAAATGTTTTGCAAAAGTTTTTCAACAAAGATATAGAGACCTGCTATATCTACAAGAGAAACTAGTTTATAAAAGAACCTCTCTTGGATGTAATCGCCATAATGGCCCCTTTGTAAGTTTGTACTGGTTACTATATGGATGTTGTAATGATACTAGTCGGTTATGCTCACGGCTCACTGATCATGGGAACGTGAATTTTATGCATAACGGGTATTCTCGAACCATAAATCCGGGGTGCCACAGACATGGTATCAGAGCCATCCTGACTGTAGGAGACCTTAGTTAGCATGGGCGTTAGACATGACCACCATTATTTTGGAAAAACATCGGGTTTCGAAAACTATTTTCTCAAAAGCTTCTCGAAGAATTCTTACCTCATCTTCTCTGATTCAAACTATTTGAAAATGGACTACTCTACATCTCGTCTACTTCAAATGTTCCGTTTTAAAAAAAACAAGGTCCGGAGTGGAGACTATGAAGACGGAGATCCCGGAACAAAGCGACCCCAAGACAAGCAAAACAAAGGAGCTACCAACGACGAAAGACACTACAAGATCGCCCTACCAACAGAGTCCTTCATCGCCCCCAGATTGATCAAGTACGACATCGATGACAACAAATGGCAATACAGAAAGTCAAGATCCCCATAACGTCCGTACTTAGGATTAGCATCCCTAATATAGGATTCCCCTTATGATGCGTAGTCACCCGTTAGTACCTAAGGTATGCCTTGTTTGCTTGTCATGTGCTTCTATGATGCTTGGAATGTGTTGCTTGACTGCCTCGGATCACTCGATCCTATTGTATGACCACCTAGTTGGTATGTCCCGACACTAACCCTCGCAACCCCCTAGCTAGAAACCTCTCCTCGGCAGGATGGCCACATAAAGAAATCCCTGACAACTCTTACTCGTTCCTTAGTTCTAATCGTCCCAAAAGAGCAACGACCTAGCTAACTCCCCGCCAAATCAACATGAAGTCTTCGCCAAGAAGCTGGAAGATAAGAAGGCCCGAAGGCAACAAGTCTACTCCGTCAAACAAACCAAAGCAACACAAATAGTTCAAATGAAGACAACACTTATGAAGCCAAATGCCTCCACCCCGACGAAGGACCAAGAAGAAGCGTTGCTAACCGCTAAATTGACCCTGAGTTAACCCTTACGGCTCAATTAGGAAGCCACAATAGGAAGGTAGTCGCAATAAGGTGTCACCCGAGGATCTCAAATCTGGCGTCATGCTTTTGCTCCAAGACAAAGGTTCTACCCCAACCTCGACGACCCCAAGCAAAGTTCTAAGGTGGAAAGACTGCGTCTTTCCACTCAATACCAGAAGATCTTCAATCCAAGAATCTGCCCCAAGCACCACCTAGAGAGTCGTCAGAGGAACAAAGAAACAAACCCCATCAACAAATCCTCAGAAGTCTGCTTGATCCTCCCAACAACCGAGACGTGCAGAATTAAGAAGACAAGACTACCCGACAACGTTAATACTACTCCCCAAGGAGTAGAAAGAAGCCTGAAACATAAGGCTTCTCCGAAGATGTCACGAAACCCCTGCTCTGCTTCTGCTACTAGCGAGCCACCGAAAAAGAGACCTCCGAATCTGCAAGCCCCGAGATGGAGAATAAAGAACTGTCCCTCTCACGAGTATCAACCCCTCTTCAAGTCACCACCCCGGGAGATACACTCGTCGAAGCAAAACATTAGAGAAGGCACGACCCTCCCTGCTAAAGATGAACCCAAGGAAAAACAATAACCAAAGTTGGTACTCAACCCAAGGACGGCTACAAGATTCAAGGAGAACTCACGACATAGTCCTTTGTACCCTACCCACTCACTTTTCCAACCTCTAGCAAGTGATCGAAACCTGTTCAGTAAGGCGTTAAGTACTTTCACCATTGACCGGCGCAAATTTGCTAAACTCTGGATGGACCCTATTGGATGGAAGGCAAGAATAATATTCTTCTTTGCATGTTTTACCCACGATGTTGCATCAAACTAAACCTGGAACGACCCCCTTTCCAAAAGACTTTGTTTACTAGACCGCCAAATCTCCAATGGCATCCCCCAACCCATCGGACCCGTACCCCGCTCAGAACTAACTACTCGGAAACTAGTAGACGCCCCTTTTGATAGACCTCCATCTCCTAAAGCAGTTCCGACGATGTCGACAGAAGATAACTACCCCGAAGGAAAGGTGTAGCGCCTCACCCTGACATCAGCATACGACTCCAATCAAGAAAGTCGGCGACTTCACCCAGAACCCCTAGTTTTGCTCTAAGGGGGAAAGACTATAGACCCCTGAAATCGACCACTACTTAGCTCTAAGCGAGGACCCACCCTCCAAATCCAAATCATCGACCCTGCAAGAGGACGACAACCGACACTTCTCCAGAATCAGAAGGTATTTCATGAAGGTCCTCCACTCCAAGGTCGACCACCCAGCCAACCTTCCGGGTCAACAAGGCCTTGAAGAAGAGAAAAGTCGAGCGTGATGCAAAGGAATATAGAAGACTCAACTTGCCATTCCGCCTCAAGAAGGAAGTACCCCGTCAACATTAAACCTACTTAGACTTGTCCTAAGGGGAAAAGACTGTGTCTTTTCCACTTGTTTCATCTAAAACCACCCGATCCGAAACCACTTAGCCCCGAACCGTTGCTGACCCTACCTATTCGCTAGAAGACCTATTAGCACCTATTAAGCCCACCGCTGAAATTGTTAAGCAGATGTTATTCCCCAAACCCTGCTCCTCCCTAATCTCGGGACGAGATTATTTTAAGGGGGAAAGGTCTGTAACATCCCAATTTCAGCAACCCTGATGGAATGTCCAAAAGGCAAAAATCAGGGGGAACAAAAACTTTTTCTTGCAATGTGTGCTTACTTGTTTGCTTGTGCCCAAGCAACTGATTGTCTATTAGTTATGTGCTCCACATCCCAACACTAGTTTACAAAAACTATTTCACAAAAGATAAGTATTGGCTCATCTTTAATATTCTGAAATGTTCTAGCATTTCAAAAACCTGAGCCAAGATGACTTTGACCCAAACAAATACTTTACTAGTTTCTATTGCCAAAACTATGGAGACATATATATATCTCCTTATGTTTTCAAGACAGAGCCTTCAACTACTCTTATCCCTAGGTTTTCCTAAAACCTTATTAAAACCTTTTCATCTCAATCTTGGTAGAGATACCAAGATGGTACTCATCTTACTTCAAGCAAAACCCCTTTCAACCTACCCATCCTTACCTCAAGCTAGGCTTGATGGTAACCCTAGTAGTAGTTGGATAAGTAATAAGATGATTTACCTTGATCTGCTGGTTAATGAATTGCCTTGATCTGCTGTCTAATGAATTGCCTTGATCTGCTGATTGCCTTGCTTGCTTAGGAACTAGAGTGAGCTAATCTAGTAGCTCAACTATTAGGACCCAATCCTGGTTTGTGATCATCAATCTCAAACAATCATCCAAGTCTGGATCTATCCTAAGCCACTCAAGTGATCATCTCATCTCATGCTTAGATTAATCCAAGGATAATCCCTCTGGATGGTTTCCAACTCAGTGAAGACCTAATCCAAGAATGAATCCTATCCACTCAGTTACCACTTCAACATCCTCTCCTTGATCATGCGTCTGGAATCCAGCATTCTCTCAGAATCATCTACACTTGCACTCTAGTCTAAAACCCCAAATCTGCCAAAAGGGCCAAGTCTGGATTTCTTATATAGATTCAATCTTTGGAGCCCTACCTCTTCCAACCTATGTGCATTCTTGAGAATGTACTTGAACCATATTGTAGTACATCTTTATTACTACCAAGGCCCACTCTTTCCCTTAGCTAAGCCAGATTAATTCCCACTCATCCATGATGGTTTTGTAGTCAAGATAATTATCTTTTCTGCAAATCTTATCATCTTGCCTACTTTGGAAGAAGCTCACATCCATATGCCATCCCCCCTTGAACAAATCTTTGCATGATTAAGAACTACTAATCATGGCCTATTAATCCCCCCTTCACTTGTTTCCATTGGAGCCGTGTGCTTCTTAAACCCACATGGTTTAGGAAGCTACCTGATGTATCTGCTATGGCAGCCTTATTTTCAACGAAATTTGCCATCTCATCCAGATCACCTCAAATCCAACCCAGCCCAACTCTTGCTTCCATTATCATATATATGACTTGGTCTATCCATCCATATACCCCTTGTACCAAGGTGAGCTCTGAGCTCACCAATCCAACCCTGTTTAGATGGCATCAGAATAACCAAACCCTAGATCCTCCAAGAATCTAGTTTCCACCCTTTTCACCACTTTTCTTGAAAAGCAGGGTTCACCTTGATGCCCAAATCAAGTTTACATCACCTACCTTGGATATAAGCATCCCCAAATAATTTCCCCATTTATTTGGATTATTAAACTATTTTAATTCCTTCACTTACCAATTTCTCAACAACCTTGTCTTTAAAAGCAAGTTTGATTTTCTCCAACTCAATGCCTATTTGAGTTCTTTGTATCATACCCTATCTTCCAAACTCAAAAATAATTATTTTTGAGATTCTTAATTATTTATTTTTGCCCTTTTTCTTAATTGGCAGAAACAAGAAATAATTCCTTAGAATTACCTCTTCATCTCAATAAATTCCAAATAAATTCTCCAATGTGTAAAATGGTATTCAGAACCATTTCATATAAAAAACCAACCTTGATAATGTAAAATTTTTACTTTAGCTTCCATAATCTATTTCTGCACTTTTTGAATAAATGATTTTTAGTGAACTAAAAATCATCTTAAAAATCCCAAAGAACTCTTGGAGAATCCTCTTGACCATACCCAAGTACCAGCACCTTTAACTCATCTTGCCAAGATCAAATTTTAGAAATTCCCTCCATGACCATTACTATGACTAAATGGGAAACTTGATCAAACTTGAACCATTCCAACTCAACCCCATACCCAAGCTTGCTCAATACTTCTATCTAGCAGCCCCCACCTCCCCTGGTCGAAAACACTATAGATAAACAGTGCACTCCCTCCACCCTTGCCCCACATGCTTGGAGGGAGAGAGGCATGCCCATTTAACAAAATCCACACATTAAAGGGAAGCAGCCTCTACCCTCCCCCTCTGCCACAAACCAAACCAGAAACCACCTAGACCCCTGTCTCACGCCCACAACAACTGTCCTCCCCGGGTTTCCCCCTCTCCTTGTCCACCATGGGCATAGTCCATTATGGACCATCCTCCCTCGGTTTATAAAGCCAGAGCACCTCCCAGCTCGCCCCTGCCCCTCATTTTCCTCCCCCATAGCCTCACCAACCTCTCCCTGAGCTCCTCCTCGCTCCTCTCCCTCTCTACTGTCCCGAGGAGGAAAAACCACCCCCCCTTTTCGGCCATGGACGAGTTTGAGCTCGAGGAGCTCTCTCCTCTGCCCTTCCCTCTCTGCATGTTCTTCTACTATGCTTCCCTCCTCCCCTGCCTCTAACCTTGCTCTCTGTTTGGCCCAGGATAGCCCTCACCAACGTCACCACCAAGCTCCCAAAGCCACCTTGCCGGAGTGGACGCGCGCACCATCTCCAGCGGCGGAAACCCCTACTTCCGCCCATCGCCGAGCTCGCCCCGACGAACCGCATCGCCCTGCGCACTCTCCGTCGCCTCCCCCTCACCAGGTAACCCTCCCCAACCTCCACCCGACCCTCCCTAGGGTTTCGTTCGTGTTCCCTGGTCGAGAGGAGGAAGACAGTTCCTATGCCGTCGATGCCCGTCTAATCCAACAGCTGTTAGACCCCCATACCCCTTTGTCGTCTATGTGTGGCTAACGGCCGGGCCCCGCCGCGGCCCGTTCGAATTTTCGGATCCCGCGCGTGACTCGCCCCGGGTGGGCCTTTTTCCCTCCTGCACGGCCCAGTTGCCCCAGATCTGGCCCGCGATCCCTTTTCCCTTTTATTCATTTAGTCCAGATTCAGAAATTGCCCTATCAGTTTAAAACGAAATAAAAAGGGAAATGCCCTAAATAAATTTAGTGAATAATTCTAACTAGTAACTAAGACACCACTCTAACATGCAGACTTGGTTTTGGACCAAGTTACTCAATGGATAAATCATAGAAATTAAAACAGCCAAGCTTATTACTTTCACTATTAAATGCTTTCAGAGAGTTTGGTATCGGCAAATGACATGAAACCAATTGGTGCTGAAAAGTAATGACCATACCTTGCATGTCCCATTGGTCCCACCTAAAATGGCTTCCTGATTTTCCCACAGTAAAAATAGCAATTTCAAGCCTTTTCTAAATAAATCGCTTATTTGGGAAATTTTAATAATACTAGAAGAAAACCCGAAGCGAGCAAAGGAGGCAGAAGGGTTGACGACCAACTATACGGGCCGCTGCCGTATAGTTCCGGCCGTATAGTTGACGCCGCCTCCGCCTCCTCAAATAGTTTCACCCCGTGCAACTAGATCGGAGAGACGACATAGAGGACACCCAGAAATCACCGAAAACCTCACCTCTGGAAGGGATCTGGAGGGGGAACAGTCCCTAGGGATCCATCTTCGCTCTAAGAAGATCTGGGAGGCCAAGGCATCGCTCTCCATCTTCATCAACCACTGCATCTCCATCCATCCCATCTAGATCTTGTTGTAATTCTTGCACTAGTTGTTGATTTATACAAGTACTATTCACCGATAATCGTTTCCATTACCATTTTCATGATGTTGTTTGCCTCCATGTCTGAGTAGATCATTAGTTCTTGGGAATATGGAGAAACCCTAGTATATGATTGAGATGAAATAGGGATTATTGTATTATACATCATCATGTGTGTGTGTTAATTGTCTTCATCTTGATGTTGGAAGTTGCGCACCTCCTTAGTATTTGCCTCTCATGGGGACTTGATGAAGGGGATTACTTGTTGGTAGATAGAGGGATGACAACACTTATTGTGACTATAAAGTCGTTGTCATCCTTTACGTACTAACTTGGGGAAGCAAGGAGAACTCAGTAAGCCATGTCCATGCCACAGGATAAATCCCTTAATAGCGCATTATCATGATGGTTGTCGGTTATTGTCTGCTGTGGTTATGATGAATGATGTGAGAAGTGGTTGTTGCCTATTCATTCATATATGGAGCTCCTCCCACATACGTGCATATCATGAGAATATCCGTTATAATAATCATGACCACTTAGTCTAAATTGCTAGCGGTGCATCCACCACTCCCTGAGAACACCTTTCCCTATTGCAGTTTCAATCTTCTACATACGCGATTACTACTTTTTGCATTAAGTTTTGCTTTACGTTACTTTACTTTACTGTTTCACTCAACCAGAAACCCAAAAACAATTCTACTTTTCTTGCATCTTAGGATTATTCTTTAAGTGCTGCATTTAGTTTTAGTTAAAAGCATTTTAGTCTTTCGCCTACTACTCCCCATGGGATTGATATCTTTATTTTGAAACTAGCTACAAATGATCTATGTACTTGCAGTCATCAAGCTATTTTCTGGCGCCGTTGCCGAGGAGCTTAGCGCTATAAGTCACTTTACTTTTAGTTATTTACTTTCGTTGTACTAATTTTTAATTTGAGTTGCGGGACCATAACAATGGACAACACTCATCATTTAATGTAGCTTGAGGAAGTAAGGAATATGGGTTCGCCCATGGACGCCTTTATAACTATCAATAGAAGCATAAACCCCGATGGTATTGAGATCCATCCCTTATTATTTGAGTTACTTAACTCTAAAAAGTTTGCAGGGAGCAATGAAGAAAGTCCATATGGACACTTACAATTCTTTGAAGATGTTTTTGGTTCCTTCATATTTCATGATTGTGACCTTGATAAGGTTAAAATTCAGTTTTTAGACAAACTCTCTCTAATAATGTTTGCAACTGGTATAGATCCTTTTGTGCAGAAGCACCAAGGACGTGGACGGATTTGACAACCAATTTCTTGTAAAAATATTACTCAGAAAGCAAATCTCACAAGATGAGAGGTATTATTATTAGTTTCAAGAATAATCCTGATGAGAGTTTATATAAGGTATAGAAGCTATCTAGAAAATTGCCCCCATCACCATTTGCCTGATTGGTTAATCACCCATACTTTCTATGGAGGGCTTAATAATAAAAATAGAACGAGCCTAGATACCGCTTCCAATGGTATTTTACTATCTTATACTTATGATGAAGCTTGAAAATTAATAATGAAATTGAAATAAACAATAGAAAGTCTTAAAAATAAGGAAAACAATATGAATTTTTCTTCTGAATATGCTTGTGTTAACGACTTTCTTGCAGATGAAAGGACTTGTGCTATGATTAAAACCCTTGTTATTGATTCTTATTCGGTAAAGAAAATTATTAAGAATTATGCAGGGCATCTACATGTACCTACAGGATGGGAACCTCACAAATCCCTTGAAGAAAAGAAGCGAGCAAGAGAGGACGCATCATTGGTAGAATTTTCCTCTGAACCTATTCAAGAGAATATTAAGAAGAAGTGCAGGGAGGAAGAACGTATAAAGAGAAGATCAAAGAAACCAGAAAGGAACCCCAAAGCTACCAATACAAATATTGTTATATTTAAGGATCTTATGGAGGCAAGAATCATGGAAAATGAAGTAGTTATGCTAGACTCTGAAACTTCAGACTTCATTACATGTAAGATACAAGGTAAAGAAACTTCAAAACCTACGAATCCTATATACCATGGAGAAACTTCCTTATACGGAATTTGTGAGCGATTTCTACTATAAATATTATGCCCTCATCACTTTATGAGGAACTTCGCTACAATTTAAATAATCCAGATGTGGAACTGGTGGACACTACTATTAAATTGTTTAATAGAACTAATATTAAACCGGAAGGTGTTATTCAAAATATCTATGTTTTTATTGGACCACTCATGCACCCTATCGATTTTCATATTGTTGATATTCCTCGAGATACTTTTTGTCCTATTCTTTGAGGCAGGCCTTTTGTTTCTATAACTAAAGCTCGAATTGATAATAAGTAGGAGACTATTTCCATGATGTTTGGAGAGGAGGAAATGACATTCCACTCCGCCAAACTTAAAAAGAGGCCTTATGAAATAGAATATATCAAGGAAGAGAAAACAATTGCCGAGCTAGCCGCAATTCATTTCAGCACTCCCCAAGATGAATTAAAAAGGAGCTTAATTAATTGGGAAGAGGCACTAGATGATGATGAAAGAGAATATATGGATGATTACCTTGACTCCATTCCGGAAGCACAAAACCCACATGACTATGAAGAACTGGTAAGAAAAGGTGACGAAGAACCTCTGCCCATTGAATTAAAGCGACTTCCAAACAATATGAGGTATGAATATTTAGATAATGAAAATAAATGTCCTGTTATTATTAGTAAAAAATTATCAGAAAATGAAACAAAAAACTTATTTTAGTTTTGAGCAACATCGTGAAGCATTTGGGTATACTCTTAGTGATACTAAAGGAATAGATCCATCCATTATGACACATAAGATTACCATGCTTGAAGATGTTATACCTGTAGTTGACACACAAAGAAGGCTTAATCCGAAAATGAAAGAAGTAGTAAGAAAAGAAGTTATACGCTTATTAGATGTCGGCATAATATATCCTATTTATGATAGTAAGTGGGTTAGCCCAGCTCATTGCATACCAAGACATGGGGGTCTTGATGCTGCTATGGATGAGGATGGTGAGATAGTCCCTATAAGGCCTATTGTTGGGTATCGCATGTGCATCAATTTTAGAAGACTAAACCGTGAGACACAGAAAAATCATAAACCTATGCCGTTCATGGATAGAATTTTAGAAAGACTAAGTAATAATTCTTATTTTTGGTTTCTTGATGGTTATTCCAGTTATTCTCAAATTGCTATACATCCCGAAGATCAAGAGAAAACAACTTTCACATGTCCTTATGGTTCTTATGCTTATAGATTAATCCCATTTGGCTTATGTAATGCAGCTGCAATCTTTCAAGAATGTGTTTTAAAAATCTTTGATGGTCTTGTTGAGAAGACTATGGAAGTTCTAACAAATGATTTCGTTGTTTCTGGAACAACATTTGATAATTGTCTCTATAATTTACCAAAGTTTTGCAGAGATGCAGGCAATCAAACTTAGTTTTAAATTGGTAGCAATGTCGATTCATGGAAAGAGAAGGTAAAGTTTTTGGACATAAGGTTTCAGAAAAGGTATAGAAATAGATAAGACGAATATAAGTGCTATAGAAAATCTTCCCATACCTCAAGACATTAAAAAGTTAAAAATGTTTCTAGGACATGCAGGTTTTTACAAGCATTTTATACAAGATTTTGCTAAAAATAGCTATGCCTCTCACTAACCTTCTTGATAAAGAAACTCCATTCTACTTGGACCGTGACTGCATTGCTAGTTTTGATAATCTTAAAAACAAATTAGTTTTAGCACCTATCATGCAATCTCCAAAATGGAATGAACCTTTTGAAATCATGTGTGATACTAGTGACTATGCTGTAGGAGCTGTGCTAGGACAGCAAGACGGGAAGAATTTAAATTTTATTCATTATGCTAGTAGGACTCTTAATAAGATTTAGAAAAATTATGCTACTAGTGAGAAAGAGTACCTTGCTTTCATTTTTGCCTGTGACAAATTTAGATCTTACATTATTAATTGTAGAGTAATAATTCATACAGATCACCAAGATTTGCGTCACCTTCTTGTGAAAAAGGATGCAAATCCCAGGTTGATTAGGTGGGTGTTATTACTACCAGAATATGATTTGCAAATAGTAGATAGGAGGGATAAGGATAATCTAGTAGCAGATCATTTATCTAGGATGGAGGGAATAATTACCGACCCCGTACCTATAAATGAGTCATTTTCGTGAGAATACTTAGCAAAAATTGAAGTAGTTGATTCGTGGTATGCAGATTATGATAATTATCTCGTAGTAAAATTTGTACCTCATGGTATGACAAGAAATAAAAGAATGAAATTCTTTAATGATCCCAGACACTACTTTTGGGATGATCCGTTTCTTTATCGTCATGGACCTGATGGAATGATTCGAAAGTGTGTTCCTAACCATGAAATGAATGCAATTTTGCAAGATTGTCATGGCAGCATGTATGGAGGACATCATGCAGGCAGGCAAACTGCAGAAAAGGTAATTCAATCCGGATTCTATTGTCCTACCTTGTTCAAGGGTGCAGAAAGGTATGTGTAATATTGTGATGCTTGCCAGAGAAGAGGTAATATAGGCATAAGACAAGGATGGCAATGAATTATAGTATTATAATTGAACCATTTGATGTATGGGGAATGGATTACATGGGACCCTTTATAGAATCAAATGGCTACACTCATATTATTGTTGATGTCGATCATGTCACTAAATGGGTTGAAGCTATCCCAACTAATCATGCAGATGCAGCTACTTCCGTGAAGATGATCAAGGATGTCATATTTCCCAGGTTTGGAGTTCCTAGATTTTTAATTACTGACATTGGTTCTCATTTTATGAAAGGAACTTTCAGGAAAATCCTAAGCAAATATGGAGTAACTCACCCCGTTGCTTCACCATATCATCCTCAAACGAGTGGTCAAGTGGAACTCTATAATAGAGAACTGAAGACCATACTCGAGAAGACGGTGGATAAATCAAGAAAAGATTGGTCATACAAGCTAAATGACACTCTTTAGGCATATCGGACTGCATTTAAAAATCTGATGGATATGACACCATATAAAATGGTATACGGTAAGGCGTGCCACCTATCTTTAGAATTGGAACATAGAGCCTTTTGGGCAATCAAGAACTTAAATTATGATCTTAAAGCAGCAAGAGAAAAGCGTTTATTAGACATACATGCTTTAGATGAGTTTAGGAGTGAGGCATATGAAAATGCTAGATTGTTCAAGGAAAAAGTAAAAAGATGGTATGATAGGAAAATAGAAGTTAAAGTCTTTAAAAATAGAGATAAAGTTTTGCTCTATAACTCTCGACTTAAGTTGTTTCCAGGGAAGCTCAGATCAAAGTGGGAAGGCCCCTATATAGCTAAAGAAGCTTATGCATCGGGAGCAATGAAGCTCCAAGGGAAAAACACCCTCTCTTTCATGGATAGTGAATGGACAACGCTTGAAGCATTATCATGTAAAAGAAGATATAAGTGCAATCACCTTATGAATAATTACTCCAAAAGAGTTGATTGAGAAAAAATATGGAAGGAATGGTATCTGGAAGAAGGACAAGGTCAATACGTAGTGAGCAACACTATGGTCAAGCTATAAACCATAAAAGAGCACTTCATGGGAGGCAACCTATGTGAAATAAAGGGATGAGTAAGTTTTAAATTTTCAAGTAAGTTTTATCTAAGTTTGAGATTGAATAAAGTAAGACTTGAAGCTCTTGTGAAATAAGAGAAATTTGGTCATGATAAAAATCTCGTTCAATGAATGTAATATTGGTCGAAAATTTAAGCTGTCATTTTTCTGTCAAAACTTGGTATTTCATTAAGTTTCAGACTAATAAAGAATTCCCAAAGAGATAGATAAATTTTGATGTATACCATAACCTTAACGACCAACTATACGGCGGGAATTAAATTTCCATCCGTATAGTTGCGGTCGTATAGTTATTCACCGCATCACCAAATTTGTAGGCTGGGATACAGAGAGTTTAACGAACAACTATATGGCGGTAAGAAAATTCCCGGCCGTATAGTTGGTGCCGCCTTAGAAACTAAAAATTCTATAGTCGGGTCGCAACTATACGGCGTGATCTATATGATCCGCGCCCGTATAGTTGCTCATTAATCCTGGAGGCTAGGGTTTTTGACCTCCCTTTTTAAAGTCGGTTGCATCTAACCTTTTCCATTAAGTTTTCACAGAGCTACAACCTCCAGCCTCGAAAAACCATCGACATCTCCCTACACGCCCCTCTAACAACATTCGTGCAGCAAAGCCATGTAGCCTTTCCATGTCAATAAGATTTGGAATAAGAAGGAAGAGAATCCCGTGAAGAGGATCGAGGAGGTGGAACAAAAATAAGCATCACCGTCATCCAGCTCGGAGATCAAGCCTCTCCCAAATTCGGAGGACATGTTCCCGCAGAGGATGGAGACGATGAGGCAATCAGATCTAGGAAGGATCAAGGAAGAGTATCTCCCTAATCCTTTCCGTCACAACATAGGATCTTATTATAAACCTCCTCTTTGTCCGCCACCTCTTACACCCAAAAAGGTGCGGCAGGATGAGATTCAAAATAATATCTATCAATTGGAAAAAGCTTAAAAGGCATGTGTTGAAACTATTGGAGAAGGGATTGACTCCTACTGGATGAAGAGCAAAGACCTTGAGAAAAAGGTCAATGACATCGATGGTAGAGTTGGTTTATTGATTAAAACTATTTTTGAGTAGACAGATGAGAATAAATTCCTTTAGAGGAAAAAAATGAAGCTTCAATACGACATGGCCAAGCTCAGCATCCACCTCGCCAGCGTGGCTAAAGTTAGCAACCCAGGAGAGGAAGGAAATGCTCTTCCTACCCAGGAGGAGGAATAGGTACCAGGAAGGAGTATTTGATCCCGCCTGGCTTGATTCCAAGTTTGGGGATATCTCTAAAACCTTGTAATCAATCTTATAAGTTTATTACTTTTAGTTTCGCATTAGTTCGAGTTTAGAAATAAAGATCGCATCATTAGGATTCCCTTCAGGAATAGTTGATCCTATTTATGAAATTATGAGTTTATTATAATATATGGAGCATTATTGAGTTTGAGTTTGTCTCATTGGATATATGAATGGCTTGAGTATGATTTTACTTGCACTTGATGATAGAAACATAATTCGGTGATATCATAGTATCCGCTAAGTTCATGGGATAGAGATAAGAGGACTCGAACCGCTGACATCCGCCACAGGGTAAACCACTGCCTCTCAGGCCTCCCCGACGGGTTCTACCATAGAGGCCAACGATAGACAATAACTCTCACCCAAACACAGCTTACAACTTTCATCGTACTGTGCTCTCCAAAGAGCAACTCTTCTCAAAATCTTAAAACAAAAGGTGCTGAGTTGGAATCCCATTCTAAGGATTCTTGTGGTTCCGGGGAATCCAGCTACAGGAGAACCAGGAACGGGGCACTCCCCCTTTTTCCGCCCGAGTCTTCCTTACCATTGGTATTAATGGAACTTATAAAGATAATTTGACCAATATGTTGTAGGTCAATGGTTTGATTTACAAAAAGGAGGAATTTCCTAATTAATTAAGATGAAAAAGAAAAACCTTGAACAATAGAGAAATTATAAATGCTATCAAATAGAGTGAGAACAAGCTGAGGTAGAATACTCAAGTTATAAATATGCTTCATATATATTTGGAATTTGATAATTGAGATCGTTAAACTTTGAAATTCCTACATGAAGTGCAATATATGGCTAGCTCCTTTGCACAACACTTAAACAAAAGTTTTGAGCACAAATATATAAAGAAAGATGAAGAAAAAGAGCGAATGTGCAAAGAGCAAATAGGCATATATCACTATATTGTAGTAAGAGAAAGAGACGTTTGAGATTTTAAATCCCAAGTGAATATGTTAATCCTAAAAATACTTGGGACTACCTCACTAACTCATTTGGTTGAACCAAATACTTTTACATCATGTTGAGAATAATCTTTTGAGAACTGTTAATTACTAAGGTGTGGAAGCCTGATAATATTGTTCAGATGGTTCGAGTAAGGAACTATTCATGAACTCATTTGTATGTATCCTTTACGATAAACACATGCTGCAACTGCTTCATTTATTTTATCGACTCAGCTTCATGAACATGAGGATCACATCCATTAAGATAAACTTGCTCGGGACGAGCAAGAGTCTAAGCTTGGGGCAGTTGATGAGTGCATATTTGCATCATGTTTTAGATTATTATTTTGCATTGTAGATGTAGGATCTTGGTATTCTACGGTGTTTGCACGCACTTTTTATGTTTATTTTCACCAGAATCAGATCAGATGATGGATCCGATGGACACAACTCTTGGAACAGTTATATTGGAGTGAAAAGGAGCCAAAAACTACGTAAATTGCTTATTTGGGAAATATTAATAATACCAGAAGAAAACCCGAAGCGAGCAATGGAGGCAGAAGGGTTGACGACCAACTATATGGACCGTCGCCAGATAGTTCCGGCCATATAGTTGGCGCCTCCTCCGCCTCCTCAAATAGTTTCACCCCGTGCAACTGGATCAGAGAGATGACATACATAACACCCAAAAATCGCCGAAAACCTCACCTCCGGAAGGGATCTAGAGGGGAACTTGCCCTAGTGATCCATATTCGCCCTAAGTATATATGGGAGGCCAAGGCATCACTCTCCATCTTCATCAACCGCTGCATATCCATCACCACCATCATATCCATCCATCCCATCTAGATCTTGTTGTAATTCTTGCACTAGTTGTGGATTTATACAAGTACTATTCACTGATAATCGTTTCCATTACCATTGTCATGATGTTGTTTACCTCCATGTCTGAGTAGATCATTAGTTCTTGGGGAGATGGAGAAACCCTAGTATATGATTGAGATGAAATAGGGATTATTATGTTATACATCATCATGTGTATGTGTTAATTGTCTTCATCTTGATGTTGGGAGTTGTGCACCTCCTTAATATTTGTCTCTCATGAGGACTTGTTGAAGGGGATTACTTGTTGGTAGACGGAGGGATGACAACACTTACTGTGACTATAAAAGTCATTGTCATCCTTTACATACTAACTTGGGGAAGCAAGGATAACTCATTAAGCCATGTCCATGCCACGGGAGAAATCCCTTAATAGCGCAGTATCACGATGGTTGTCGGTTATTGTCTGCTGTATTTATGATGAATGATGTGAGCAGTGGTTGCTACTTATTCGTTCATATATGAAGCTCCTCCCACATACATGCATGTCATGTGAATATTCGTTATGATAATCTTGATCACCTAGTCTAAATTTCTAGCGGTGTAAACACCACTCCCTAAGAACGCTTTCCCCTATTGTTGTTTCAATCTTTATTACATACGCGATTACTACTTTTTGCATTAAGTTTTACTTTACTTTACTATTTCACTCAACCAAAAACCCAAAAACAATTCTACTTTTCTTGCATCTTAGAATTACTCTTTAAGTACTGTGTTTAGTTTTAGTTAAAAGCATTTTAGTCTTTCGCCTACTGCTCCCTGTGAGATCGATATCTTTATTTAGAAACTAGCTACAAATGATTTGTGCACTTGCAGTCATCAAGAAGCACCATGAGAACTAGTTGTGAAGTGAATAAGATGGATAACAAGGAGATAAGCACACACACAAGTCCAGGAGGATTGCTAAAATCCACAAACAAAATCTATAGCATGTTATAATCTAAAAAATACTGAACCAGGTGCAATTCTTCGAGGCCGGATAATTCGGCCCGGCCAGGGGCGGATAATCCGGCCCTGGCAAAAAATTTCAGAATCACCGAGATTAATATCATCAACAAAGGGGTTGCTAGTCTACAGTTTCTAACATGCAGATGGAACAAAGGGCAACCTTTAAACCGAGTTTCCACAACAAAATCACAACTTCCATAAAAAAAGGATAATGGAGGATTTACCCTCACTCATTAGAAGACGTACTCGGAGGAGAAGGTAACTGGGGGACTTGTGAATAAAATCCGAGGAAGGCCCGGAGAATCTGGTAGTCGGAACGACACCGGGGAGGGTCAGGGCGGCCGGTGGTGGCTAAGGGAGAGGGAGGGGGTCGGGGTGGAAGTGTTGCTCTGTTTGAGCCTTCCACCCGACGCCCTACCTTTAAAGGGCAAAACCGCTCAGGGCGGATTATCAGCCCCCACTAGGAATGGATAATCCGACCCTCTTTGAAATTTCTGTTTAACACAGATTCAGGCCAGCACACCCCAAACAAAGCCCTCACAAGAGAAACAAAGGACTTGTGTGCAAGATAGATGTCTCGAGGATAGATAAAGGCTTAGGTTTAGATATCCAAACCGTGATGGTACTACACACCCAAAATTGCAAAATTCAAATCAAATAAAAGCCAATATTGGGTATGTTTTCCATAAGAACACAAGATATGCAAGAAATTCCAATAAAATCCACAAAGAACCAACCCTTCTCAAGGAAGAGTGTGGTAGCTGAAGCCACCATGTTGGAATGTATGGTATGACACCGCGAAGATATATCTTGGTTTCATGGTCAATACTCATCAATAAGCTCACATATCACGTAATGATATTAAGAGAAATGATTTGTCTTGCTTTCGTCATTATGGGGGAGGGTTAGCCCAATCAATTAGGACCACACTCCCCCTATGTTCATGCTCACACCGAAACCAAATAAAGGAAGAGATATAAGTGAGTATGCAAGGGTAATCAAGTCAAGCTCCCTAAATCCACGATATTTATCTCATTCCTCAAATAACAAAACCTTGCTTCATCAAGTGGCTTCATGAAAATATCAGCAAGTTGATTCTTTGTGCTCAAAAGATAAGTCAATATCACCATGAGTAACATGATCCCGAATAAAGTGATTGCAAATCTCAATATGCTTAGTTCTTGTATGTTGCACCAGATTGTAAGCAATTTTGGTTGCACTTTCATTATCACATAAAAGAGGCACTTTGTCACAATTGACATTGTATTCCTTTAAAGTTTGCCTCATCCATAATAACTGAGTGCACGTGCAGGAGCCACATATTCAGATTCGGTGGTAGAGAGAGATATAAAATTTTGTTTCTTCAAAGACCAACATACCAAGGATCTTCCCAAAAATTGACAAGCTCCAGAACTTGATTTTGTATCATCCTTATCACCAACCCAACCAGAGTCCATATATCCACATAAATTAGAGCCCTTGGGATACCATATACCAAAGTTTGGGGAATGAACCAAATATCAGAAGATTCTCTTGACCACTGATGACCCACAAGTATAGGGGGTGCATCGTAGTACTTTTGATAAATAGGAGTGTAGATCCCAATGAGGAGCAGAAGGTGTTGACTAGTGGTTTGGAGTAGGAATTCTCTGTAAATACTTAGCAAATGGATTTTTAGGTTTTTTGATAATGCAAGGAAATAAAGTGCAAGTAAATAAAGACAACAAATAATTACAACAAGTGGCCCAATCCTTTTTTAGCAAAGGACAAGTCGGTTGAAATACTTATGAGGATCAAACATTCTCAAGAACACATGGGAATATTGTTAAGTGCTTTCGTTTCATATAGTTGATTAATCTTCTTTGGTTTGGTAAGTGTTGTGTGGGTGAACCTGTGCTAATGTACCGACCTTACTTGTACTAATACATACTTGTGATTAAACCCCTTGCAAACATACGCAACTACAAGAAAGTAATTAAGATAAAAACCTAACCACAACATTAAACTCTGAGATCCTACACTCCCTTGTGCAAAGGTTTCCTAATGGGGGTTCAGGTTTCTGTCACTCCGGCAACCCCATAATTAGTATCCAAATACATAATGCATTCCCCTAGGCCCAAAAATGGTGAAGTATCATGTAGTCGACGTTCACATGACACCACTAGAAGAATAGCACCACAACTTAAATATCAAACTATTGAATAATACCTCAACACAATTCCACTACTAACAACATGACTTCTCCCATGTTCTCAAGAACTAAACGAACTACTCATGAGACATCATATTGGTCAAGATCAGAGATGATATGATGATGATGAATAACAATCTGAACATAGACAATAATTCAATGGTTCCACTCACAAGCATAAACTACAAAAGTAATCAACACTGGGAAAGTTTCCCCTAAGAACTATGCAAGATTCAATACAATTGTTACAGCGGGATGGAGTGGTGATGATGGTGCTGGTGGAGATGATGGTGAGTATGATGATGATCCCGATGAAGTCTAGCTTGATGACGGTGTTGATGGCGACGATCTCCCTTCTCCGGGAAGGAATTTCCCCGGCAGAAATCTGTCTGCCGGAGAGCTCTTTCTCTCTCTGTAGTTTCCGTCCCGCAGAGGCGTAGGAATATTTCTATGGTTGCCCCCCGTGTATTAGGGTTTCGAGGAGAAGATATAGGCGAAAGGGCGGAGCAGGGGGTGGGCCAGGGTGGCCACACCCCCTGGTGGCGTGGCCCAGGGTGGCCCGCGCATGGGGGGTGTGGGGCCCCCCTGTGGCCCATCTCAGCCTCCCCTTCTGGCTTCCTTCGTCTTCTAGAAAAATAGGAGTTTCCGTGTATTTTCTGGTATTTTTCTGATCTTTGCAAAAAATGCATCTAAACACCGCTTTTTCCATCAGAATCCTGACTCCGTCAGTTCTTCCTCCAAGAATCATCTAACATACAAAAATAGTTGGAACAACATAAGTATCACCTCTTAATATGAAATATATCAATGAATAACAGCAAATTATGATATATAATAGTGATGCAAATTGGACGTATCAACTCCCCCAAGCTTAGACCTCGCTTGTCCCTAAGCGAAAACTGAGCTCAGTAAACATGCCCACAGGTTTATGGAGTGAAGTGTCAATAAAAAGAATACGGACAAGAAGCATCACATTCACCAATACACAACTCATAATAGAAAGCAACTCACCATTATCTAACTTTACTTGCAACGAGTATGGGAGTCACAATAAAGATGCATAAAGACAAATCATAATTGGTAATGGCAAACTTTGTTCTTGGTCAGAGAACAGTTGACAAATCATAATTGGTTTTCAAGCAAAGCTTTTGTAAAGAAGTTTATAACAGGAGTCCTTTTGCTCAAACATAAAAGGCTTTTCACAATGATGGCTTTCAAAGTAATATTCATTCAGATAAGAACAATGTGCAAAACAAGGAGGATAAGAAACATGATTGAATAAATCATCATATGAATGATTGAAACACAACAACTCAAATGCTTGCTGGAGATAGAGAGGAATAGGCTTACTGACTCAACTAAGAAGTAAAAGAAAGGCCCTTCATAGAGGGAAGCAGGGATTTTAAGTTTCATAAAGATCTTTCAAAAGTTTATGGTACTTACTAGCTTTGAGCTATGATTGCCCCTATCACAAGCATCTTGAGGTGATTAAGGTGAAAGTGAGCAAAGTTGGAGTATATGATTGACGAAATATAAGTTGGCAATCTCATCTCCCTTGAGTACGAGGGCCATTCCTCATGCTACTCAACTTTAGTTACCGGTAAGTTCTTGTCATTGTAAGTATATGTGCATCATAGAGAACCGCCAACGAGGTACCCCTTTCCCCATGACACATGAGCTATACCATATCAAAATGACAAGGCAACATACAATGAGCATCTCAGCGATCCTTTTATTTACCATGAAAATGGTGAAAATATTTTTTTTCTCTCTTCTCTCTTTTTTTGTATATTTGTTTTCTGAGGATGCTTCATAGATTGCTCACTATAGTGATCCTGCACGTTTCCACCATGATTAGGAATGGCTTAGGCTAGCGGCCCATGCGTTCATGTAATGCACATACATAACTCCATGGACTTACAAGCTCCCCTTTTATTTCACACCGCCGACATCCGCAACAAAAGGTCATGATATCAACGGGGTAGATATTTACAGGTGTTGAAAGCGTTCCCCGTGACAGCACGTTTCTGCTAATTCCGAACTTATAGGTGCAAGCATATACAACATAGATGACACAATGGTTCAAGTTTATTAGGGCAAGAAAAATAAGGTGTGCCATCAAGTTCGTGAGAGCCTTACTAACTAGTTTTCACATAACAAAAGAATTTTTTTAATTTGAAAAGTAGATGAAACTCGAGAATATACTCGGAATAGCAATAATGATAATAGGTAGATATGGTGGACACAAATGACATAAGTTTAAGTTTAAAGGATTGGATGCACGAGAAGTATTCCCTCTCAGTACAGGTTTTTGGCTAGCAAGGCTGGGTAGCAAGCAAAAGAGTTGAAGGAAACACGCAAACATACAAGTGATAAAAACAAAGATGTAATCTTCCTTGAAAACACAAAAGATCTTAACTAAAGAATACTAAACTTATGAGCCAATCAAGAAAGAAAGAAAATAATATAAAATACCTGTAAGTGCTTTTCTCTTTTCCTTTCAAACCTGAAAAAGTGTTGCTACTGACTAGAGCTCGGTTTGCCAAAACCAATTTAGATTTACTTGATGCTCCCAAAGTGATACCAATACTAATCAACAAGATAAATCATATAATAGAGATTTCAAACTAAAAGAAGATGTGCAAAAAGTAAAAGATGAAACTTCTCATTAATATTCATAAAGTCACTCATACCAAGGGATACATAGATAACCAACTAAAGGAGAGATACTTCCACAATGTAAACCATCCTATATGATAACTTATATATTGAAGATATGACACTACTAAAAAGGTAAAAATATGAAAGATAATGATGTGATACCGCGGCACTCCCCCAAGCTTGGAACAAACCAAGGGGATGCCAAAACCTGATGACGAATCACTCCTTCGGTGGTGGTGCTTTGTTCAGGGTGAGGAAACCCTCCAGCATCTTACGAAGCCTGTTATTCTCCTCTTGAAGTATATCCACCTTCCTCTTTAGAGATCGGTACTTATAAAAAAACTCATCAGTGGCTTGAAGGGCTTCCACTACCTGATGCGGCTTAGATCACTGTAGAGCTTTGTTGGGAAACCCAAGAGGAAGGTATTTTGAGCACATCAGTAAGTCTTCCCTCAGTTATGAAACCAAGGTTATCGAACCAATAGGAGGAAGGAAACGACCCCAAGGTGTTGCTAACAACTTGGAACCTGCATAACAAAAACTCAAGACTTTTCCCCAAAGAACAGTGAGGTTGTCAATCTCACCGGTTTGCTAAGATAAATAACATAACATGCTGGGTAAAAAATTTACAGCGGGGCAATTGACAGGACTTAGCAAGGCATAACAATGCAATACTAGACATTCATGATCCTATGAGATTTTATTGGGCATTACAACAATATACATAGACCGCCATCCAACTGCATCCATGACTAGTAATCCACCTTCAGGTTATCATCCGAACCCCCTCCAGTATTAAGTTGCAAGCAACGGATAACTGCTTTAAGCAATGTGTGTAAAGTAAACAATACAATTCTTCCATGAACAAGATATTGTTGTTTCTCCCTAGTAGCAACAACACATATACAACCTTAGAGATTTCTGTCACTTCCCCAGATTCAATAGAGGCATGAACCCACTATCGAGCATAAATACTCCCTCTTGGAGTCACTAGCATCTACTTGGCCAAGACAGCTACTAGAAGCGGAGAGCATGCAAGATCTCAAACAACATAGACATTATAGAATCAATAATATAGAATCATTAATCAATCTGACATAGAAATCTCAATATCCATCGGATCCCCGCAAACACAACATGCATGATTACAAATAGATGATCTTGATCATGAACGGAGCTCACAAGATCTAAACATGGTAGCACAAAGGAGGAGAAACAACCATCTAGCTACTGTATGGACCCATAGTCCAAGGTGGAACTAGTCACGCATCATACCATAGGCTGGGATGGTGATGAAGAAGGCCTTCGGGATGGTCTCTCCCCTCCGGCAGGGTGCCGGGAAGAGCTTCAGACCCCCCGATCTAGGGATGATGGTGGCGGCTACGGACTGTTTCGTGGAGATCTGATCGGGTACTTAGGGTTTTGGCATCGGGGGGATTATATAGGCGAAGAGGCGAGGCAGGAGGACGGCCAGGGGGCCCACACCCTGCCCAGGGTTGGCCCGCACGTGGGGGGTGCGGCCACCCTGTGGCGCCCCTCCGGTCGCCCTTTGGTCTCTGTGTTCTCCTCGGTGAAATATCGACTTTGGCTTTTGTCCCTTCCAATTCCGAGAATATTTCCTTACTAGCTTTTCTGAAACCAAAAACAACAGAAAATAGGCAACTAGCACCGTGGCATCTTGTTAATAGGTTAGTCCCAGAAAATGTAAAAAAATACCTCAAAGTGTATACAAAGCATAACAAAGTAGGTACTAAACAAGCATAGAACATCAAAAAATATAGATACGTTTACGACGTATCAATCATCCCCAAGCTTAACTCCTGCTCATCCTCTAGTAGGTAAGTGATAAAAAGAATAATTTTTGAGGTGACATGCACCATCACAATCATGATCAACCCATTTGTAAAGCATTAAAAGCTAGGATCAAAGTACTCTAAACATGAGCATGAAAGATGAAGTTCTAAAAATAAGACAAACCAACTATGTTGCAACATGAAAAAATACAAACAAAGGTTCATGAATAACAATGCATTGAGAGACGTTTGTTTGTTTCACATATAGAAAACATAGCATAGTGGCATTCAGCTTGTCCCTCATGGAGTAGCAAAACATAAATGCAAAGGACACCTTCAAAGTTCATAAGGGTGACTAAATACAAATAGTTCAAGAACAAGCAATATCAACATTATGAATCAATTCATAAGTTTTGGGACAATGCACATAGAACTAAGAATGACAACTATGCTCTCTTAATTGGTGCCTAAGGATAGAAGGTGGAGACTCAATATAAAAGTGGAAGAAAGGCCCTTCAAAGGGAAGCAGGGATTTCAAGGTTCATAAAGAGCTTCCAAAAATTATGGTACTTGTTAGCTTTCAGATCTCATTGCCCCTATCATATGCATCTTTAAGTGATTAAGGTTAAAGTGAACAAAATATGGAGTATATGCTTTACAAAGTATAAGTTGGCAATCTCATGTCCCTTGAGTACGAGGGCCATTCCTCATGCTACTTAACTTTAGTTACCGGTAAGTTCTTGTCATAGTAAATACATGTGTATCATAGAGAACCGCCAACGGGGTACCCCTTGCCCCATGACACATGAGCTATCCCATATCAAAACGACAAGGCAAGCAGACAATGAGCATCTCATCAATCTTCTTATTTACCATGGTAAAATGGTGTTTTTCTCTTCTTTCCTCTTTTTTTCGTTTTCTCTCTTTTCTATCTCTCTTTTTTAGAAGAAGAATGCTTCATAGATTGCTCACTATGGTGATGCTGCAAGTTTCCACCATGATTAGGCATGGCTTAGGCTAGAGGCCCAAGCGTTTCTCTAACACACATACATAACTCCATGGACTTACAAGCTCCCCTTTTATTTCACACCGCCGACATCCATAAACAAAAGAGCACGATATCAACTAGGTAGATATTTACAGGTGTTGAAAGTGTTCCCCGTGATAGCACGATTCTGCAATTCCCAACTTATAAGTGCAAGCATATACAACATAGATGACACAAATGGTTCAAGTTTATTAGGGGCAAGAAAAATAAATAAAAAGTGTGAAATCAATTTTTTGAGAGCTTTAATCACTAACTTTCATATAATAAGTTTAATTTGGAAGATAAATAAAACAAGAATATACATGGAATGATGTAACACACCATGCATAGGAATTTATAGTGGACACTTTGGAATAACTTTGTTTCTTGGGAGTTGGATGCATGAGTAGAGCTTACTCAATACAAGTGGAGGCTAGCAAAAGACTGGGAGCGACCATTTAAGAGAGCAATAATGGCCATAATCATGCAAAGCGACAAAACTCAGCACGGTGGCACAGCCACACGAGGAGAGCCATCGCGCTGCACTACCTCAGGCCACATCACCAGCAAGGTGCCAGCATCCAAACGCCTACGCCATACCACCGGGGTTGTAGAGAATCTCGCCATCCCGCCGGAGTAATGGCGACAGAGGAATTAGGGTTTGAGGTTGGGCGTGAGCATCGAGTGGCGTGATACTCAAATCGAATTGGATAGACGAATGAAATTCGATGGGGCGCGTCAATTAGGACCCACAGCACCGGCCGGAGTGGCCGGAGTTCGCCGGAATTAGGCGGGCAACGGCGACGGCGTCGCCAACAACCAAGAGGGAAAAGACGAGAGTGTGAGAGGTGAGAGAGAGTGCTGGGAAGGCTAGGCTGGGGAGAGGTTTGACCTAAGCCCAGTTGGGCTCAATTGAGCAAAGTTGGGCCAGTTGGGCTAGTGAGTGAGCCCGGCCCAGTTCAAAAGAAAATTACCAAATAGATCGTTTACCCAATTATTAAATGACCAAATTACACCTGAACATAATTTAAACCCTAGAAAAATTTAGAAAAATCCTAAAAACACATATAATATGAAAATGTTAATAAAAATAATATCTACCTAATAAAAATATAAATTTATTTGTGTAAAATAAATATAAAGCAAATAAATCTTAACACCATTACATCCTAAGTGAAATCTCATAAAATAAGGAAAAATCCTAAAAATAAATAAAAATCATTTTTGTGTATAAAAATAAATCCACTATTTTATAAAAATACTAACACCACTCTTCTATAAATAAAATTTGAAGTAAATATTTAAATACATTTAAACCTTTATGGAATTTTATAAACATAAAAATAATACTTAAAAATAAATAAAAGTCATCTTTAAGGTCTTGAATGAATATATTACACTAGAAAATATTAAATATATTATTAGAAAAATCTTTAATATTTAAAATAATAAATCCTTATCTAATACTTATTTTGTGAATTCTTTAAAAACAATTCTTAAATAAGAAATAATCACAATTCTTATAAAACCTTGAGCAATTAGTGTCTTAGTACTAATTCCAAACCCATAACTTAAATTCATAATCAAACTTAAGTATAACTTTTAACTTTAAAATATTCTTTTAAAAATCTTATTAAAAACCCTTTTAAATAAACATTGGGTATCACTCATATATATAATATGGTGAATAATCATTATATCTTAACCACTATTAACATACCTTCAAATTCTAACAAATTACTAAGATCATCTAATTATGCTTCAATTAAATAAATACATATTCTTTTCATAATAGCAAAACAAATT
This sequence comes from Avena sativa, assembly GCA_916181665.1. Lineage (NCBI taxonomy): Eukaryota > Viridiplantae > Streptophyta > Magnoliopsida > Poales > Poaceae > Avena > Avena sativa. The sequence continues at coordinate 52,426,431 of OV702298.1, read as the reverse complement.
TAATCTAATCATTCACTTAAATATAAAGTGAATAATTCCACACCTTAGTTATACCTATCATAAATCTAAAACTTGGGAATAATTAAAACATATTACATCTTAAGTTTACTTAACCTTTTAAAGTTAACTTTAGTCTCAAAGCTTATAAACATCATGTCTAATACACTACTTATGTTTTTATAGTTAACTTTGGCCTGTTATAATTAAGTTATAAAGCATCTCAAGTCCAAACTATTCAAGCAAGCATAAACAAAATCAATCACATTCTATCAACCATATTCTAAAAACTATCAGAACTGTTTAAAACCTAATAAAGAAATCTTTTCTTCAAATGTTATTCTTTTTTCCACTTCACACAAACAAATCTATAATAGTTCCTTCAGCTCTTAAGAACTCAACTTAAGGACTTTTTATCCCAGTCACCAGATAACAATTAATCATAATCACATTACTCTATCCGTATTTGTATATTTTGGATTGTTAACACTTAAGTTCCTTATCAATGTCATTGCTTATGAAATAAACTTAAAGATAAACCCAATCTTAAAGAAGATACCTAAGATCAACTTATTCAAAATACTAAGGGTTTCACTTTGGGAATTATAAAATTGCATAGCATTATTTATGCATAATGGCATCTTGCTTCTTTAAACATTAGTCCTTACCGGACCAATGATGATGATTTCAGATATTGGATCTTCTATTATCTCGAAGACCGTGAGTGCATAATCTTGTAATCACAAAAGGCAAGTTCACACTTGCTCATGTCCTTTGATTATTTTCTATAAAGTATTTTGCAAATCTAGTGTTGTCATCACCTGCATTTCAAAAAGGTCAGAAAATAATATTTTTGATAATAATGTGAACTATTGGTTACTGATCCAGGGTGATCAGCTAATCTATTAAACCTGGTAGTTGGAATACCACTACTCAGGAGTATATCATCTAGGACTTAACAACCAATGTCGCCAGTGATTCTTGCGTCGTATATTACGCGTTAACCATGAGATTTGGAATGGGACGGAGAAGTCATCTGGATCGGCTCCCTTTCGCATGCATTGGACACTGTTCTAGGCATTTGTAAGTTGCAGATCATGGGTATAGCCGTTTTATACGGGGAAAGTCTACCGTGGATCTGGGCTTACAAAAGACAGATTTCTAGTGTTAATGGTTGTTGTGTGTATCCAACTAAGGTATAGCTGTTTTATACGGGGAAAAGTCTACCTTGAGTTTGTACATCCAACAATTGTGGTGTATGCGGGGTCACGGAGAAGGACAGTGATTGGCTTGGATCTTAGTCTGGGCCTCATACCAAGGAAGTGTGAACGGGCCTATAAATCGGATGTGCAACAAAGCTAAGATCTCTCATGGGTAAAGTAACACACCTCTGCAGAGTGTAAGAACTGTAACTTGTTACTCCCTATTCTGGGAAGGAGCTGCGAACGCTGCGGGAAAGGAACTCCATGAAATTTCTGGTAAACCCGTGAAGGCTGATGGACATAGCTTTTCAAAATAAAATCAACCTTTGAAGAAATGTTTACGAAAACTTGCATTGCCTACGACCTATGGTCTGTGGCTGTAGATAGTGCATCAAACACTCCTCTTTAGTGAACTTTCTGAGTATGCTCGTACTCAATGTATCTTCTTAACCCTTGCTAGATCTCGGAGAAACTAATGGCATTCCCAGGAAATAAGTTACTTGAAGAGTTGAAGATATCTGAGGGAGATCAACGGAGTCGAAGATCTTATCGGAATCTATCGAAGACAAGTTGAAGCATAGAATATAAATAAAACTCCTAGAATCTAAAACCTACTTCTGTAGAACAATACTATAGTAGTACTTTCAAGCCTTATACATATATTAATAATAGTACTGCTAAAGTAACTCGGAATGGATCTTTCTGGTTCTTTCGGTATAATATTCCTCATTGTTCGAGGAAGTTCTCTGGATCTTTTGTAATATGTTATTTGTAATCTAAAGTGTTGTCTTGGACCCGCGATGTTTCTGTTGTACCACTCTGAGGGATATAATGCGGATGGAACGGTGTTCCATTGGTGTTATGTCAACGACTATAGTGTACTACATCATGCAGTGGTATGCCGGGTCACCGCAAATAGCAGTCATATACTTAGCCTTTTGTTGTAGTATCTGTCATAATGTCTTAACTTTGGAACTTGACGAGTATCCAAATCCATTATGGAAATTCCTTTCCATTACATTGTGCCACCCATAGTTTAAATTGAGAAAAACCTAATTTGTATCATGTGACAGAACTAGTATCAATATAACACTTTACAATGAACTATTTATCTATTTGTCACCTCTACATAAATAACATATTCTTAGTTCTTCTAAAGATCATAAGAATATCCTTACTATCGTCCAATAATTATCATATAAATCATTCTGGTATATGCTCATAATATTTAGAGTATAGCACATATATGGATGTGTACATATCATAGTATGATTGATCAAAATTGTGATTTCAATCACCAAGTATCAAAATACTTGAATCTTTGTTTCACTTACCAAGTGTCAATACACTTGAATCTTGATTCAATCCTTTATGTGCGACAAGAACCTTTCTTGTAGTTTCTATATTGAACTATTTCAATATCTCATCTATGTACTCTAGGCACAACCATATTAGCGTCTCAATCTATCCATATAGACATTGATGCCAAATATTCGGGTTTTTCCTAAGTCTTTCATTCAGATGAAATTCTTAACCTGTGTCAATAAAAGATACATCGTTTCCAATCAACAATATGTCTTTCACATAATGTATTAGAAATATGTCTTAGCGCTCCCACTTAATTTCTTGCAAATGCAAGTATCTTCATCATCTCCGATGAAATTAAACCTTTTAATAATTTCATCACGGTGAAGATTCCAACTTCGCGATGCTTACTTCAACGATTGAAGTTTCTATACGCTTTTAGCATCCTTTGAATTAAAAAAACCCTTTGGATTGTGTCATGTACACGCCCTAGGTAGCCAATCTATTAGAACTTTTTTTGTTTATTCAACTACCACATAAAAAAATATGTAGTGGTTGCTACATTAACCCGTCTAGACTAAATATCGCTATGAGAGATCAAATCTTGTCATAGTCAACTTCTTGACCATTGTAGTGAACTCTTTCCCGACATGTCGACTATTTCATAGACGTGAAACATCCATGTCTATTTCTTTATAGATCCAAACACGACTGTAAGGTCTTACACCTTTCCAGAGGGTCTTCCAAGTTCAAAAACTTGATTTTTCGTGTATGGAAATATCACGGATTCCATGGCTTCAAGACATTTGACAGAGTCAGGGCCCATCATCGCTTCTTTGCATATTGTCGGTTCATCATTGTCAAACAACAATGATTTACTCTCAAATCTTAGTATTTGATTGTTTACCCGACCTACTTGGTTAAATAAGAACTTAGACCTTTGATGCACGTGAGCTACGAGCATTGTTGTAGCCTCTGGGACACTTTCTGGCGGTGCGCAACTCAACATATTAGCTAAGGTTCAATAACCTTATCAAAGTTCTATCATCCTCTGATGACCCACAAGTATAGGGGATCGTAACAGTCTTCGCGGGTAGTATTACCCAATTTATTGATTCGACACAAGGGGATCCAAAGAATACTTGCAAGCCTTAACAACTGAGGTGTCAATTCAGCTGCACCTGGAAATAGTTCTTGCTCACAAAAGTTTATCAGTAGCAATAGTTTGTAGTAGCAACAGCAGTAGCAAAACAAGAGCAATAGTAACAGCAGTAGCAAACAGTAGGACATGAGCGCGGTAGGCATAGGGATGGATGGACGGGCGTTGCATGGATGAGTCTAAACATGAAACTTCAAGATCTAGGGCATTGCAAATAAATAAGAATAAGCATCCAAGTACTAAACAATCATAGGCATGTGCTCCATATATAGTCAATAGTGCTCGAAATGAGAACTTGCACAACATCTTTTGTCCTGCCAGCCCGTGGCAGCGGGGCCTCAAGGGAACTACTGGCAATTAAGGTGATCCTTTTAATAGATCACCGGAGCAAAGCATTAACACTCCATGAACACATGTGATCCTCGCATCACAGCCATCCCCTCAGGTTGTCCCAATTTCTGTCACTTCGGGGCCTTTGGATCCGGACAATGATATGTGTACACAACTTGCAGATAAGATCACAAACAATACTATCATAATGATTCAATAATAAGTTCAGATCTAAGATCATGGCACTCGGGCCCTAGTGACAAGCATTAAGCACAACAAGTTACAACAAAGTCAAATAGCACTAATAGAGATACTAGGAATGATGCCCTAACAATCTTATTCGATTACATGATAGAACTCATCCAATCCCTACCATCCCCATAGCCTACAATGGGGGATTACTCACTCGTGGACGAGGGAAACATTGATGGTTGATGGAGAGGCGTTGGTGATCATGATGGCGATGATCCTCCCCAAATTCCCCGTCCCGGCAGGGTGCCAGAACGGAGTTTCTGGTTCCGAATCGCGGCTTTTGGTGGTGGCAGCGCAGCGGAACTTTATTGCCTCTTGGGCATATCTCCATCAATTAATCAACAAGCTAGTCTAACAAGAGGCTTACTAGGGACTCTATTATGTTTACAAAACACACAAGTATTAATGTTTCCTGCTAATATAATTATAGCATGGGATGTAAACATTTATCATAAACATGAAAATATGATAATAACCACTTTATTATTGCCTCTTGGGCATATCTCCAACAAACAGGATATGCATTGAATGTTACTTTTCCTTGGGGAAATGAACATGAAAATATGATAATACAAGCTCACACAAGATATCTTTTTGGGGAAATAGATAGTATGCTCTTTGTCACTAATATTGAATGTTACTTTTCCTTGATTACAATTGATGACAGCACCTGCAGTATTAAGAAAAGGTCTCCCAAGAATAATAGACATATTATCATATTCAGGCATCTCAAGCACAACAAAATCAGTTAAAACCAAGCAATTATGAGCCACTTGAACAGGAACATCCTCACATATACCAACAGGAATAGTAGTTGACTTATCAGCCATTTGCAAAGATATATCAGTTGGTATCAACTTTTCTAGCTAGAGTCTCTTGTAGAGAGAAAAAGGCATAACACTAACTCCAGCTCCCAAATCACATAAAGTAGTTCTAACATAATTATTCTTAATAGAGCAAGGAATAGTTGGTATACCTGGATCACCAAGTTTCTTTGGAACCTTACCATTGAAGGAATAATTAGCAAGCAAAGTAGAAATCTCCTCATTAGGAATCTTCCTTTTATTAGAGACAGTATCCTTCATATACTTTGAATAAGGAGGCAACTTAATAGCATCAGTCAAAGGAATTGCAAAAATAAAGGCTTCATCCACTCACAAAACTTGTTGTAGTGTTCTTCCTCCTTTGACTTGTGTTTCTTACCTGGAAAAAGCATAGGTTTCTGCACCCACAGTTCTCTCTCACTACCATGTTTCTTAGCAATAAAATCTTTCTTAGTGTACCTGGTGTTCTTAGTGTGCTTCTTAGGTTCTTCCTCAACTTCCTCCTTATCAGGAGCATCATTTTTATCATTACCACTCTCAGTTTCAGCATCAGAGACAGATATACTATTAGGATCTACAACAGGTTCAAGTGGTTCCTCAACTATTTTATGTTTCTTTTTCTTTCTCTTACGAGGACTACCACTACTTTCTCCTTGTTGAGAATCCTACTCAATTCTTTTAGGGTGTCATTGAGGATATAAAGGATCTTGAGTAGCTATACCACTCCTAGTTCTAATTCCATAAGCATGTTTATCTCCTGAGGCATTAACTAGCATATCCTTTTGTACCTTAGCAAGTTGATCAAGTTGGGTTTAAACCATTTGAAAGTGTTTACAAAGCATTTTAATATCATTAGAAGTTCTTTCCACAATATCTTTCAACTCTTTAATAGCTATAGAGTTTTCCAATAAATGATTTTGAACTTGTTTATTAAAATTACCTTGTTTAACAATAAATGTGTCAAGTTCCTCTAAGCATTGACCAGGAGGCTTACCATAGGGAATATCACCTTCATCAAAGTGGAGAGAGTGTACCTCAATAGTAGATGAGTGGGGAATTGGCTTACATAATTCTTCTATAGGAGGTAGATTCTTCACATCTTCAGCTCTAATACCTTTATCCTTTAGACATTTCTTAGTGACGAGGTTTCAGATTGTCAATGCCCATTGTTATGGACTTGGGTTTTGGAGAAGATGGGGATGCTGGAGATCGCGGAACAGTTAGCAAACAAGCAATACGGGGACACGAGGTTTACCCAGGTTCAGGCCCCCGGAGGGAAAACCCTACTCCTGCTTGTCTGCTCTTGATTACGGCGGAACCGGTGATTACAGGGGTGCGCAGATGCAATCTGGCGTGGAGGTGTGTATGCGAAAGTATGAGAGAGAGATCTAGGTCGTACCCTCCTGGCCTTTATATAGACTTAGGCAGGTCCCGGGCACAGATCTAGTCGGTTACAGGTTCTAGGGATTACCCCTTTGAATTTCCTATCTACTCTAGTCTTGCTCTCCAAGGATCCGAAGGCGTCATGGGCCTTGGCCACCCGAAAATCTTCATGGGCCGGCGTATATTTGCTGTGGGCCTTCCTTGGGCTGGACCAGGTATGCTGAGATCGTGTACCCACGGGCTATAACCATGTCAGTAGCCCCCGAGTGTTCAGTCGAATTGTAGATTCGGCTGAGGACTCTTCAATCCTTCGGGTGCAACTCTGTCTTTCAAGAGAATGTGTAGGGACTGTTGATGCATGTGCCTGACTCTCCCGATGGATCAGGGTCAGTTAACTGTCTTAGGACAAAACAACATGATCTTCTTCAGGTTCGAGTCCCTCGACTCGAACCTGGAACATATGCTGGCGTAATTCGACTCAAGCCGCGAGGACTTACAAGAGTGGAATTCCAGTGAATGTAATTAATGTACCCAACGCGTCCGTCGGGATTTTTCGTTGCGCCTGTTGGCACGGGTTTATACTAGCAGAGCGCAGTCATGTGCGTTACCAGGCCATCAGATGATATCTGTAGGTCTTATCTTTGCGTCGCAGACACAGCATCCGAATTTTGTCACCGCAGAGGTGTTTTGGGTGGCCAAGGAGAATGTTACTCACTTAGTGTTAATTGGGGCAGAGTTGCCGAAAAGTTTTTGCATACTGATCCGAAGGATCGCAGTCGAAATTTTATAGGGTGCGCGACCAGCGCTCCCTATGGGAGTAGCCCCCGATGTCTGTTCGAGTCGTAGACTCGATCAGAGACTTTAATTCAGCCATTGTTCAGTGTCAGGTCCGTAGGACTTAAATTTTTTCGGATGCTTAAATCCATCCTCCCTATGGGAGTAGCCCCCGAGTCCATAGTGGAGTCGTAGACTCGACGTAGGACTCGAAAAAACAATTCAGTTTTGTAACATGTTGTTCATTCTTCGGGTGCGCGACCAGCGCTCCTGATAGGAGTAGCCCCTGAGTAATTGGTTGAATCGTAGATTTGAGTGAGTACTCTTAGCTTTGTAGCCGAAGAAATTGCGGCTGTTACTAGTGTGGCTTTTGCTGACGTTAGTGCTGACGATCGATGACCTCAAGCGTCTGTTGCGCTAGAGGTGACTTGACTGGACGAACATGGGTCCCACTGTCTGACCTTGAATTGACCGGTCACGCGCAACATGGAGATAATTACGGCGTCGCCTCGATTTCCGCGTGTAGTGGACGGCGTGTTAGCGACGGTTCGTTGCGATGCTAACACGTGTATGGCCAGATCCTACCGTTGGCGTTAGGTCTTCTCGATGGACGGCTGTCGTGCATCGTCTTTGTCTTTATAATCATTGGGGAAAACTTTAGTTTGTTTTCACCGCAGCTATTCTCGTTTCACTGCTTCCTTGTTCTTTGAGAGTTCTTGCTGCGCGCTGGAATACCCTTCCACATTTCCTTCTTCCATCTTGCGCTCTCACCACCGGCGCTGCCGTACCGCAATGGGAAAGTCGAAGAAGTCTTCTTCTACGGTTGGTACCAGCGCTGCTGGGGGGGAAGAAGAGTGCTGCCGCTACCCGTGTCACCGACGGTGGCTGGCGGCGATCGGAGACGCGGGAGAGTGATCTCCGCAAGCTTCGTGAGTGGGGCTTGATCCCGCAGGATAGGGAGGCCGTCAAACTCCCAGGCAACGAGGTAATCCCCCGTCCCCCCGCTGGGTTTCGGGTTATGTTCCTTGCCTTCGTCATTCGCGGATTTTCCTTCCCAGTCCATGACTTCCTTCGTGGACTGCTTTTTATGTACGGTGTCCAATTGCACCATCTTTCCCCCAATTCTCTTCTTCATATTGCTTGTTTTATCACTTTCTGCGAGTGCTGGCTCGGTATCGAGCCGCACTTTGGCCTCTTCCGGAAACTCTATTCCGTGAAGAGGCAATCTGGTTCGGATGGTGTTTATCCCATTGGGGGTTGCATCATCTCCCTCAAACCCAATCTTCTTTTCTTTTCTTTTTCCATGTCTGAATCTGTCCAGTACTAGCGGAGGCGATGGTTTTATATCCGCGACTCCGTAGTGCCTGGGCAGCATTTTGGTCTTGCTCCTTTCGACCCCTCCCAAATAATCGAGCCGAAGAGGTCCTGGAAAAACCAGATCTTGGATGGCGAGGTGGCGGAGATAGAGGCTCTCTATCGTCGACTGGAGGATCTCCAGTTGATTTCGGAGAAGGAAGTGAAAGGTGTGGATATAATCTGCACTTTTCTTGAGCGTCGGGTGGAGTCACTCCAGGCTAGGGCGCACCCGATGTTCCTTTATGCTGGCCGCCGTGATCCGACGAGGGTTTCGGCTGAGAAATTCTCCCAGGGAGATCTCGACAGGGCCCTTCGTTCGTTGCTGAAGTTCAAGGCTAGAGAGGATATCCCGGGGAAGTCGCTGACTTCTCCGTTTTCTTCTTCGCTGCCTGTTCCACAGGTGTAGATCTGTGCGCGTAGCGCTATTTTCGACTGCATTGTATTTGTGTTTGTTTGCTAACAAATTATTCTTCTCTTGTGCAGAACTTCAAAGTGCCGGGGATGTCGCCTCCATTACCCAAAGTATTTCCGGATGCTCCAGATAATTATGTGGTGGATTCCATGTCCGAGCTGCCGTCGGCACGGTCTCCGGCTGAAGAGGCCAACGAGTCGAGCGAGGACCACAGTCGCAAACGATCACGGAGCTCCAGCGAGTCTTCGGATGCCTCGACTCCTCCGACTCCTAGGAACCCACTGTGTCTTGAACGCCATAGTGATGGGCACGGAGGCTCTTCCACTCCGATTCATGTTGTTCCCGTGCGGGCTGTAGCGCCGCACCCGCCGGTGAAGCGGAAGAAGGAAGAAAAGAAGGAAGAGACAAAGGAAGAGAAGAAAGAGGAGAAGAAAATCCAGAGGACCCCTCCTGTCTTCAACCTGAGCGAGCTAGACTCGTAAGTTTCCTTTGTCCTGCACTGCTTTTTATTTACTTTGTACTTGTGCTGATTTGTCCTTGTGCAGGCATTCTTCCAACGACTCCTCCAGTGATGGTACTCGGGAGATGATGGGGGAGTCGAAAGTCGCGTCTCCTCCTCCTCAGACGGTGGCTACGTCTGAGGGCGCCGCTCCGAACCCTTCTCCGTAGGAGGTTCAGGTGGTTGCGCCTCAGAATTTCGCCAGCGGACCTTCGGAGTCGCCATCGGATCATGTGAGTAGCTCTACCTCCTGCCACAGGGGAATCCCCCGAGCGTCTGTGAAGGAGTTTCGGTTGTGTGTTCTTCTTTTGAGTCTCGGGGGGAGCCCCCGAGCGTTTTCGTGTGTGTAATTTGTTTCTGCTCTTTCTTTTGGGCGTAGCCCTCGAGTCCTTCTCTTGACTAGTAGGTCTTTTTCCTGCAGCCTTTTGTGCAGGATGCCAAACGAATGGTGCAGCAGCACCTGGTGCTGGAGGCCAGCCTCAAACAGCTTCAAGGTACTGTTATGCCTTGATGTTTGCTTCTTTGCGTATTCTTGTCCTGTTGTCTAACGCTTGTACTTTTTGAATGCAGAGGAGCACAACACCTCCCTTCGTGAGAATGATGCTCTAAAAAAGAGCCTCGGTCAAGCGGAGAAGAAAGCCGAGGCCGCCGTTGGTGCGAAGGAGCGCCTCGAGCTTGAGCTGGCCACTACAGCCAAGGCTAAGGAGCGCCTGCAGCGGGGGGCCACGGACCACGAGGAGCAGCTTGCCACTGATGCGACTGCGCGTGAAACTGAAGTGGCTGGCAAGCTTATGGCGGCTGCCAAGGCTATTTCGGGTGAGTATATTCACCTTCGTCTTTTTTTTTTGGTTTTCTTGTCTTTCTTCTACGGTGCTTTTGTTCATTCCTCGTCTTTATTGTCTCAGATGCCGCGGGCATCGAGTTTGACCGCGATGCTCTGGAGCACGGGAGTGCTCTGGATGATGCTGCTGCAGCGGTCGAAGATCGCTGCAGCATCGTCGTCAGCTCGCTTGCCAAGGCCAAGGAGGTCCTTGGGCGCTTCTACAAGGAGCTTGTCCCCAAGGGCGCGGCCCTTGATGATGTTGACGCTCTGGCGGAGGCACTGTCAGCCGAAGCACCTGCGGCGTACAAGCGCAAGCAGAAGGGCATCGGCGCATCCGTCGGGCTGGCGATGGCTTTGGCTGCTGGAGCGGAGCTGGACCTTCCCTAGGTCACTTCCCAGATGCCAACAATTGCTGATGGATCCAAGGTAGCCTTCACTACCTATTTTGCTCGCTGTAAGCGTTATGGGCCGAAGCTGATCGATCTGCTGGCCGAGTACGCGCTACGGCAGCAGGGGAAGCCAAGGCGAGGCAATCCGGCTCCGAGGCTACTCAGGGTGCCGCGTCTTAGGCGATGTAGCTGTAGGATAGTTGTAGTCTCTTTTGTTGTAATTATTTTGATGAACAAATCCTTGTGCCACGTAGTGGCTTTTGATGCACTTAATGAATTTGTTGAGTTATATGCTCCTTCGTCTACATGTTCATGTCTTTGCCTTTCTGTTGATCTAGGGTCCTTCGGGTGCTGATCCCGTTGACACCTCGCCTGCAGCGCGGCTGCGGCCATCCTTGGATGATTCGTCGTAGCTTGCATTTCTTCGAGACCGTGTTCGTAGTCTCGAGAAAGAGTTGCTTGGGGTGCGTGGTCATGCCGACGTTTGGAAGTCCAAGGTGGATCGCGGTGCTGCCAGAGAGGAGTACTTGATGGTGGAATTGCTTCAATTATCCGAGCAGCTTCAGTGTCAGTTTTTCGAGCTGTTGCCCTTTTCTTCGGATGCGCCTGCTGGCATTGCATCTTACTTTTGTGCAAGTATTGCAGGTGCTAACCTTGCTCCAAGGGAGGAGAAGGAGCGTGTTGCTGTTCGGGTCAATTGTTTGACTCAGCAGGACATGAAGCTGGCGGGTTCTTCTGGATGGATCGTGACCGTGCTATGGTCCTTGCAACGGTGCAGGATCGCGTTCACCAAGTATCGCGGGTGCTTCGTCAAGTGCAGACTTCGCTCGTGTCGGTTCTGCATGTGATGTTTCTGCTGGATGCTGCGCCTTCAACCCTCTCTCGTCTTCTGTCGAAGTTTCGGAACGTGCATCATGTCAAGAAATTGGTGAGGCAGCAGCTCGTCGCAGGGGTGAAGGCTGCGCTGTCCCTTGTTAGGCTGCACTATCCTGATGTAGATCTGTCTGTTGTAGCGGCTGGGTCACCCCCTTGACCAGATGGTGGTGTGTGGGATATGCGTCCACATTACGCGGCTGTAGGGCAGTATGCCGAAGAGATTGTAGATCTATTTGAGCAGCGTGCTCAGGTTATTCTTCAGAATAGGTAGTGCCTGTAAAAGAGATAAATGTAAAAATTGTATATATTTGACTGGGCGTGTTTTGCCCTTTGTTATAAAGGTTTGGTTGTTGTTTGAGCACGTAGTGCTTTGTTCGCATACGTTTCCTTTTCGTTAGCCTGACGTGGTCAGCTACTCAGGCGTACACGTGTTATCCTCAGTCGACGAAATCGTGAGGTGGGGGAGCCCCCGAGTGCGTTTGTAGCATGAAGTAAAAGCGCGAGTAGGAAAACGAAATTTTTGGAGTGAGACACTTAGCTTTATTTATATCGTAATGGAGGAGGTACATTGTTCGGCTGAGTAGCCTTGGCTGAAATAGCCTTATTGAAAGTAAAGGGGTAGGTAGCTAGGGGTAGAATCGTCGCAAGTGTGCAATGTTCCATGGGTTGGAGTATGCGACTCCAGACTCCACGTGCTTGAGGCGATAGGCTCCACCTGGGATGACTTTGGTGATGATGTAGGGTCCTTCCCATGGTGACTCGAATTTCTTCGGCCGCTCTTGCTTGAGTCGCAAGACGAGGTCTCCTTCGACTAAGGACCTTGGGCGCAGCCTTCGGCTGTGGTAGTTGCAGAGACTCTGCTGGTACACCACTGATCGAGCTGCTGCTATGTCTCGTGCCTCGTCGAGTGTGTCAACGGCGTCTTCGAGTGCAGCCGTGGATTCGGCTTCGCTATAAGCGACGACCCTGGGGACCTGGTGGCGTACTTCGTCTAGTAGCACGGCTTCGGCTCCGTGTACCATGAAGAACGGCGTGTAGCCGGTGGAGCTGTTTGGCATGGTACGCAAGCTCCATAGGACGGAAGGTAGCTCTTTCGTCCAGGCTCCGGCAAGTCGCTCGAGTGGGCTCATGAGGCGCTTCTTGATGCCAGCGCCGATTAGGCCGTTGGCCTTTTCCACCTGTCCGTTCGTTTGCGGGTGCACCATAGAGGCGTATGTGATGTTGATTCCGAGGCCTTCGCAGAAGTCTTGGAAATCTTTGGAGATGAAGTTCGATCCGTTGTCGGTGATGATGCTATGCGGTACGCCGAAACTGTAGACAATGGATTCAAAGATTTTGACGACAGTCTTGCCCTTTTGGTTAGTTACCGGCATGGCTTCGATCCACTTGGTGAATTTGTCGACTGCGACCAGGAGGTAGACGTACCCTTCTTTCGAGGACCTTGGCAGTTTGCCGATCATGTCGAGGCCCCATTGGGCGAAGGTCCAAGCCAAAGGTATGGGCCTGAGCTCTGACCCGGGTGCATGTGGTTTGTCAGCGAACCTTTGGCACCCTTTGCATCTTCGGACGATGTCCTTTGCATCATTCATGGCCGTTGGCCAATAGAATCCAGCTCGTAGAGCTTTGGCGACAAGGGAGCGACTGCTTGCGTGATGGCCGCAGATGCCCTCATGGATGTCTTGAAGTATGGTTTTCCCGTCACCGATGGTGACGCACCTTTGTAGTACACCCGAAATGCTGCGCTTGTATAGCTCGCCATTGATGATGGTGAAGGCTTTTGACCGGCGAGATATGCGTCGGGCATCTGTCGGGCTATCAGGTAGTTCCCCGTCTATCAAGTACTGGAGGTACGGTCGTGTCCAGGTTTCTTCGACTGCCATGACCTGCATCAGGTTGACCGTGGCGACCTCTGTGTCCAGTTTTTCGGGTCCTTCATGACCTTCGGGTAGCGTAGCCCCCGAGTGTTCTGCTTCTTCGGGTGATCCCTTGGGGAATTTCCGCTTGATGGATGGCATGCAGATCTGTTCGAGGAACACACCTGGTGGCACCCTTGCGTAGGTGGAGCCGATGTTGGCGAGTCTGTCGGCCTCCTTGTTGCTTTCTCTTCCAACGTGCCGAAGCTCGCAGCCGTTGAATTCTCCTTCGAGTGCGTTGTAGAGTGCGCGGTACGCGATCATATTTTCGGCGTGTGCGTCGCACTCATTCATTGTCTGTTGGACGACAAGGTTGGAGTCACCGTAGATGACTAGGCGCGTTGTGCCGCAGATCTTTGCCATCCTCATGCCGTGGATGAGGGCTTCGTATTCGGCCTCGTTGTTGGAAGCCCGGAATTTCATCCGAAGGACGTACTTCATCTTGTCACCCTGCGGGGAGGTCAGTATGACCCCGACTCCTGCTCCAGCTTCACGCTTGGAGCCGTCGAAGTGCATCGTCCATGACTGCGACATGTCTGGGGTGTCTGGCAGCTGCAGCTCCATCCAGTGAACCAGGAAGTCCGGGAGGACCTGAGACTTGATTGCGAGTCGCTTCTCATAGATGTTGTCTAGGGGTGACAGCTCGATGCCCCACAGGGCCACGCGTCCTATGGCCTCCGGATTGTTTAGGATGCTGTTCAAGGGTGCTTCGTTGACGACCATCACCTGGTGCTCCTGGAAGTAATGGCTCAACTGACGAGCCATCATGAACATGCCGTAGGCGAGTTTCTGGTAGTAAGGGTACCTCTGCTTTGTTGGCGTCAATACCTCGCTGAGGTAGTAGATTGGGCGTTGGACCCCATGGGTGTTGCCTTCTTCGGGTCGTTCGACCACTAGCACGGTGCTTACCACCTGGTGTGTGGCTGCTAAGTACAGCAGTAGGGGCTCGCGCTCCTTTGGCGTAACCAAGACGGGCGAGGTGGAGAGCAGTCGCTTTAGATCTCCGAATGCGTCGTCCGCTTCAGGCGTCCACTCGAATTTATCTGCCTTGCGTAGCAGTTGGTAGAATGGCAGGGCTTTCTCGCCCATGCGGCTGATGAACCTGCTCAATGCCGCTATTCGTCCTGCGAGTTGCTGGACACCCTTGAGGTTCTTCGGCTTCTCCATGGCCATGATGGCCCGGATTTTCTTCGGGTTCGCCTCGATCCCTCGCTGGGAGATGAAGTAGCCAAGGAGTTGTCCTGATGGGACGCCGAAGGCGCACTTTTCGGGGTTGAGCTTGATCCTGTAGCGGTAGAGATTATCGAACGTCTCGAGGAGATCGTCGATGAGCGTTCTTGCCTCCCTGGTTTTGATGACTATGTTGTCGACATAGACTTGGACGTTGCGACCGATCTGGTCCTTCAGGCATGCATGCATGCATCGCTAGTACGTGGAACCTGCGTTCTTTAACCCGAAGGGCATTGTGGTGTAATAGAACACTCTGAGCGGTGTGATAAACGCCGTTTTCTCTTGATCTTCGACCTTGAGTCGGATCTGGTTATAGCCTGAGTAGGCGTCAAGGAAGGAGAGTTTCTCGCATCCTGCAGTCGAATCGATGATCTGATCGATCCGAGGAAGGGGGAAGTGGTCCTTTGGGCAGTGCTTGTTCAGTGGCGTTAAGTCCACGCACATCCGCAGGATGTCCGTGTCCTTCTTGGGGACCATCACTATATTTGCGAGCCACTCGCTTTCTTTGATCTCCCTGATGAAGTCTGCAGCGAGTAGTCTATTGATTTCCATCCCGATGGCTTCGGCCCGTGGCTCGGACAGTCTCCGGATGGACTGCTTGACGGGCTTGGTGTCTGGAAAGACGTTGAGTGCGTGCTCGGTGAATTCCCTGGGAACTCCTGGCATGTCCGCAGGACACCAGGCGAAGATTTCCCAGAGCTCATGGAGGAATTCGACGAGCGCGCTTTCCTATGCGGGGCTGAGGTCGTTGGCGATCAGCGCTGTCTTGGAGGCGTCCGTCGGGTGGACCTGCACCTTTTTTGTGTTAACGGTGGAGTTGAAGGACATGTCAGGTGCGTTTTGTCGGGCGACTGGGGGTGCCCCATTGTCCGTCACCTCGCGGAGCCTTATGAGCTCATCCTGCATGCCGAATGACTGGGAGATTCTGTTGAAGTCTCTATCGCAGTGGTATGATCGGGTGAAGCTCCCGTGGACCGTGATGACGCCCCTGGGTCCTGGCATCTTGAGTAGCAGGTATGCGTAATGTGGGACATCCAAGAACCTTGTGAATGCTACACGCCCGAGGATGGCGTGGTATTGTGATGGCCAGTCCACCACTTCGAATTCGAGCCGCTCGCATCGGAAGTTGTCCGGCTTGCCAAAGATGACGTCAAGCCATATTTTTTCCAAGGGGAATATGCCCTTTCCTGGGACGATGTCGTGGAACATTGTGTCTGACTGTTCCAGGCTGCACAGCGGGATCCGCATTTCTGCTAGAGTGCTTGCGAACATCAGGTTGATGCCGCTGCCGCCGTCCATGAAGACGCGACTCATCTCGAAACCTCCGATCTGCGCCTCCAGCACCAGGGCAGCATGACCTGGGCGAGGGATCTGGCAAGGGTGATCTGAGCGACTGAATGTGATGCAGGACTCTGATCCGCTGAGGTACTCAGGGATGGCGGGTGGAGTTGTCATGACCAGGTTGATCTGACGGGTGATTTTCTTCTACACCCTATTCGTCGGGCGCCCCTTCTGTATCATCAGTGCTCCTTTCGGCGGGGGATACCCGTGCCCAGCGTTGTTCTGTGCTGGTGCGACTGGTTGGTTCGGGCCTCCTGCAGGTGGCGGTGGAGGAGCTCCATGCGCTATTTCACCTGGTGCGGGTGCGTTTCCAAACCCAGGGGGTGGAGCTTGCTGCCTCATCTGAGCCATGCTTTCGCTGAGCTTCTAGAACTCGCGGCAGTCGTTGAGCATGTGGCTTACCTTCTTCTTACCATCCTACTCGTCGATGTAGAAGTGGATGGTGCATGGACCCGAGAGTTTTTCGTATGCTGAGGGTTCGTTATCGCGATCGCGGCGCTGCCACGACTGTGCTGAGCGTCCTCCATCGCGGAAGTTGCCTCCACGGTATCCGCCACTGTTGCGGTTGGTATCGTTGCGGCGATCGGCGTAGCCGGCCGCGACCATGTCGGGTCCATCGCGATCGTCGTAGACGCATGGTCTCCTCTTTTTATGGTGTTCCCGTCGTCGGCCGTAATCGTCCTCTTCCTCCGATTGTGCCTGATGGACGGAATCTTCACCGTCGGCCCACCTGTTGGCGATGTCCATGAGGTGGTCGAGTGTCTTGGGCTTGACGCGCCCGAGTTCCTCCTTGAAGTCCTGGCGCTTGACGTCGTCCTTGAAGGCGTCGATGGCCCTCTCTTCAGAGATGTGCGCTGCGGAGTTCTTGGTGTTGGACCAGCGTAGTATGTACGAGCGAATGGATTCGCCTGTTCGTTGAGTGCAGGCTCGCAACTCCTCGATTGAGGCGGGCCTCTTACTGGTGCCTTTGAAGTTTCGGATGAAACTATAAGCCAACTCCTCCTAGCTTCGGATGGATCCTGAGGTTAGGCTGCTAAGCCAGATCCGAGCTGCGCCTGTCAGCTGCAGCTGAAGGCATTGCATGGCGGTTTCCTTGTTTCCACCGTGTAGCTTGACGGATGACAGGTGGTCGCTGAGCCATGCCTTGGGGTCCTGTGTGCCGTCGAACTTCGGAGTATCCGAAGGAAGCTTGAAATTTCGTGGCATCTGTGTCCGTCGGACAGATCTACTGAAGCACCGGGCTCCGCAGAGTTTTCCTTCGTCTTCGTCCATCTCGGATTCAGACGAGCATGCGTGCTTGGCTCGCGCTTTGTCGATTTTGTGCTGTGTTAGCGCGTCTCTGGCGTCGTAATCACGGATGCGATGACGCGAGGTCTTGTGCCTCCGAGGAAGGTCATGGTCCTCTTCTTCGGATGAAGGAGTGGGGTTGCGGTTGAACCTGACCGTAGCTTTCTTTTTTGGCTCCGTAGGAGTTTCTTAATGGAGCGCAGCTCTGACGAGTCCGAGTCCGGTGAGCGTGGACTTGTGCATTGCTCTCTTTGGGTCCCCCTCCGGAGGTGGGTGGGCCGCGAGGTACGCAGTGGCTGCTATGATCGCAGCTTGCGGTGTCTTTGGGATGATGTTGCCGTCGGCATCCATCTCCATGAAGGATGCGTTGAGGGTTCGGGTCACCTCACGACGCTCCTTGGAGTCCATGTTCTCTGTTCGGGAGCGATGCTTATTGTCGTGGTTGCCGTTCGATCTGGAGCCAATGCCCATGGCGGAGAGCGCAACTCGTCGCGCGCTGGACTCCGAGGCTGCTTGCTTGCGTTTGTCGAGAACCTCTTGCATCTTGACCTGCTTCTTGTGCTCTTCGATTAGGAGCAGATGGTAGGCCATCAGCAGATCCCGTGAGGAGTCTGCAGGCAGGACTATGCTGTCCGCCACGGCGGCGCGTGCCTGAGCCCATCCTTCTTTGCTAAGGCGGATGACATGGCCGTTGTTGTCCCCTTCGGGTGGGGGGGACTGGCTTCTTCTGTTCCCGCCGTTTTGATCTGGCGGGTTAGGTGTCGGGTTGGGCGGTGGGTTGGGTGTTTGCTGCTCCACGTCGCCCTAGATGACTACGGCGCATTGATAGCGCTCGTAGATTGGTCCGCAGCTGCCGCATCTTTCAGATCCGGAACCGTAGGTCCCTTCATCTGATGGCGGATCACACAGATCGGAGTTGCAGCTGCTGCTGTTGTAGGATTCATCTGTTGATGATGTTGTGCGTAGCACAGGGTGTGGGGCCCATGAAGCGGGCCTGATTGATGGTAGGGGCACCCGCTCAGGGAGGCGGAGGGTACCATTTTGCCCCACTTGGAAGCAGAAGCTCCCGACCAGGATCTCGAGTCCGTCGCCTACGGGCTCGAAGTCCTTCATGGTGGCCAGTGAGTGGGCGGTGAAGTCGAAAGCACCAAAGAGGAGGTGACTCTCCGTCGCTGCAGAGTTGTAGATCGATCGGGTTGGGACCGTCACGATCACACAATCAGCGTCCCCAGTTCCCACAGACGGTGCCAATTGACAAGGTTTCGGATCGTCAATGCCCATTGTTATGGACTTGGGTTTTGAAGAAGATGGGGATGCTGGAGATCGCGGAACGGTTAGCAAACAAGCAATACGGGGACACGAGGTTTACCCAGGTTCAGGCCCCCGGAGGGAAAACCCTACTCCTGCTTGTCTGCTCTTGATTACGGCGGAACCAGTGATTACAGGGGTGCGCAGATGCAATCTGGCGTGGAGGTGTGTATGCGAAAGTATGAGAGAGAGATCTAGGTCGTACCCTCCTGGCCTTTATATAGACTTAGGCAGGTCCCGGGCACAGATCTAGTCGGTTACAGGTTCTAGGGTTTACCCCTTTGAATTTCCTATCTACTCTAGTCTTTCTCTCCAAGGTGTAGGGTTCGTAGCATAGAAAACAAAAAAATTCCTACGATGGGAACATCTATGTACCAAGATCTATCTACTAGATACAAGCAACGGGTGGATATACATCCATAGAATACATACCCTCGAAGACCGAATAGCGTTAACGAGGTTGTACTCGTGGATGATGTAGACGAACGCTTGCCGATCTCAAGATCGTGATGAAGTCCATCTGGTCCAGCCGGTCCAGCACGATCAAGTCTAGCACCTCAAAGCAGTGGTGCATCCGTGATCGCACACACGTACGGGTACCCCGACAACCTCCACGCCCTCGCTCCAGCGAAGCAGCGGAAGCAACAAATCCTTCCAGAAAAAGCCACCGGGAACATGTATCTCGCTGATCCGAGACCATGGGGAAATTCTAAAGGGGGAGAGAGATCCTTCGCGAGGAGGTGTGCTTTGAGAGGGGGGGCCTTTTATAGGGGAGAGGGGGCACCCAAGGGGCATGGCGCCCAGCCATGGGGCTGCCCCCACCTCTTCCACATTCATGTGGGTGGAGCTCCCACTCAAAATGAAAAGCCTCCACTCCCATTAAAAAGCCTTCACTCAAAAATCCACTCACATGCATTAAATTTCCACCAAATTTAATGCAAGCTCTCATTTAAATAAAACTCTTTTATTTATTTATTCAAAATTTTGTTAATTACTTTAATTAACAAACATTCACATAAACCCCTTGCTAGTATTCCATTTCACATGCAGAACCAGTTTTAGCAATTTCAACCGAAACATTTTCGGTGTCTAGTGAAATAAATTCCTGCGCTTTCCTATTCTTTTTCTGGCATATCATTTGCTCCGAATGGTGTCGGTATCCCTTAAGTGTGTCACCCTACGGTTCGCGAATAATGCGGACATGATTGAGACCCTTCTCCGATCAATAATCAGTAGCGGGACCTGGAGATCCATGTAGCATCCCAATTGTCTAACAATTGTAATGCTACTTGGATTAGTAATATAATGGCTACTTTATATATATAATTGTTGCATCATAATTATATCATGCTCATGTCATCATGCCACCTTGCTTTTGAGCATCATATAAAACCCCTTTGTCTTTTGGTTCTTCTCTCTTATGCATTGTTAATTGTATTTGCCTCTTGATATTGTATTTGGTTATTGATATATTGTTTAATGCCCAAGTTGAGTTGGGGGCATATCTTTTATTCCACTCCACCACCTTTTCTTTCACCACCTTATAATTCCACCATTCCATTATCCATGAGCTTGCATTTGTTTTTCTTTTGGTATTTAATCTAGCTCATGGGAGATAGGATGGATTTACTTCTACTATTCTTTTGCTTGGCTTTATCCCACTTTTGGGAATGCATAGGAATAATTCCATGTAAATATTATTGTTTTCACAAGATTAAGCATGGCATTAATTGTTTTGCATGGGCCATGCAAGTACCACCTTCTTCTAGCCTTTTGGTTTTTATTTGAATCTTTGAGTGGATCTTCCCCATATCCCTCTCTACCCCTTATGCTTGATCTTGCTTGATGCATGCAAGCATCTAACACCCCATCACCATATCCATCCATGCCATCACCACCTTTTCTTCTCTTCTCTCTTTTGACTATATCTTGCTTGAGCTTGTCATGATCATGCTTGATCTTGTCAAAAGAGAACCACTCCATCTAATCTCTCTCTCTAAACCCTAAACCATACACAAATCTCTCCTCTCTTTACCATCCTCTCTAAACCACACCCCCACCTAATCTAAACCCATACCCCCTCTAAACCAAACCCTAGCCACCACATCACCCCCCCTCTCGGCCTCTCTCTTCTCTCTACCTAGCTGGCCCCACCTGGTTCCTCACCTTGGCCCACCTAGCTACCCCAACCCTAGTACCAAGCCCTAACCCGAGCCATACCCCCTCTCTCCAAACCCTAACATCTACCCGAGCCTACCCCTCTCTCCCTCTAGCTCTCTCTGCCGTGCATGCCCCACCCCGAGCCTACCTCCCTGGCCATCCCTACCTGCCCTGCCTGCCGGGACCAGCCCCACCGAGCCCTACCCGAGCACGTGAAGGAGGAGGAGAAAAGGTGGCCGAGCCACCTTTTCCACCGTCCACTCCCGCACGGCACCTCCCTCTCCCTCTATGCTTTACCTCCGCCCCACCACCCCCTGCTGCCTCTCCCAGATCCGTCTCGAGCGTGCCGCTCCTCTCCTTCCTCTCCATCGACCCCATCTCCCTCTCGCCGGACACCGTCGGCTCCACCTACGATCCTTCGATCCAGCCGATGAGCGCAGCGTGGAGGTGGCCGAGGAGGACGAGGAGGATCCCCTGCATCGTCCTGTACACGCCGTTGAGGAGGAGGAGGACCAGAGCCACCAGGCCAGCGCCGGCCGAAGCGAAACCCTAGCTCCGCTCGGCTTCTGCTTCATCGACGATCGCCAGCGCCTCTGCCCGAACCAACACCGCCAGCAGCCTCGCGGTGAGCCTCTCTACCCCCTGGCATGCTCCGCCTCGCCGTACCGCCCTAGTGCCGCCGTCCGCTTCGTCAAACAGGCTACGCGCGCCGGCGGCCACAGCGTCTGCTCGCTCCCGCGTCGCACAGAACCCTATCTAGCCGTGCAGCCCTCCCCTACCAGCAACCCCCAAGCCACCGCAGCGGTAGCCGCCTCCGCGCGCGAGCCCCAGGTCCTGGGATCGAATCCCGCGCGCCGCGCCCCGCGCCCTGTCGAGCATCGTTCTGTCGTCAGAGTTTCAGAGAAGAACAACAGCGCATCGGGCGTCTTTTTGCGCTTACCCCCCCAACCTTTTTACTCCTAACCCGCGGTCCGCCTGAGCCCACCTGTCAGCCGTAGTACCACTTTGCAGATAGGCCCCTTAGTTTAGCACCCCTCAACCCGCACTACCCTGGATCCCCCACGTGTCGCGTCCCCGCTGGCGCGCCCGCGTGTGGCCCTGGAGATGCTGTGGCCCCACCCCGTCAGTCGCTGAGGCTAGCTCAACCCGCGGTGTAAAAACCTTTTCTGCGCGCTGTGCTGCTGAGTCAGCGCTGGACCCACTGGTCATTGTCTGTGGCTAGCTTTGAGCGAGTGACAAAAGAATTTCTGCAGTTCTGTGTTAATTCAAACTTTTTCAAATTAATTTAAATTCAAAATTCAAATCTGTTTTCAAATATCTTTTGAAATATAATTCCAAATAATACAAATAATATATGTTTTGAGATTAGAAAAATGTGAGGAATTCAAATATGGCCTTCAAAATATATTTTGAACACTTTAATTTTCGAGATAATTAAAATTACAATAAAATGCCCTTTTTCCTTAATTAATTAATAACTTTTGTTTTATAAGTCCAAATTTAACAAATAATATGTCTAAAATGATTAGCTCGACGAGACCTTTCTGTTTATGCATTCCATTATCTGTTTTGCAGCATGCATCATATAAATATAATGTGTACAGCAACTTATTTGAGTATAAAATATGACTAAAACTCAATAAAATGATTATTCTTGTATTCCACACCTCACCCATGCCATGCTACTTTATTGCCATGCAAATTGTGCATCATTCATCATGGCATGATTGTTTGCTTGATGCATTTTATTCATATGCTTGCGCACCTTATTTATGTTGGCCCTTGTTTGTTTGGTTCTTCTTCGAATAGACGCTGAGCAGGGGATATACCAAGATACCCAGGAGCACTACCCAGATCCTTCTCTCGCTTCAACTGAGCTGCCAGGCAAGCACTACCACATGCTTGCATACATATAGTACCTATTGCCTCTATCTTATTCTTGCATCATTGAGTCGCGATTGCATTAATCTGAATCCCAAGTATTGCATAGCCTTTACTTTTAAACCCCACCGAAGCTTGTTCCTCCATCCCATGAGCCATTACTACAGGAGTTGTTTGAGCCATGCGAGTTGTAGAACAACATGTGTAGGGTATGTGAGTGTCTGATGGATAACGAGGTACCTAAACAACTTAACCTGAGTAGTAATGGGATAACTAATGGAAGTGGCACCGGTGAGCAATATCTGCTATTTGGTTTTTCATGCTCACTTGTGTCCCGTAGGACCCCGAGTACTTGATTCCTGTTCCTTGAATATTCGCGCTATCCACATCCGGGAGGCTTATGAACCCCCCCTGAGCCAGAGCTTGATTCATTCTTATTTCTTGGGGCCACAAACTAGTTTGAGGTTTTATTTACTATCCTGTACTTATGCCATGCTTTACTGCTTTATTTAAAATTGTGCGATGTAATGCACCTGTACTGTTTAGGGCCGTGACACGTTTTCGCTGTATCGACAAGCCCAGTCACACTTTCGGGTTCCCAGTCGTTTACAGCCGTCCACACAAACCTTGAGTCCGTCTCGTAGCCGGCCAGCTTCGTTGCGGGTAGCTTAATGGGGTGGCCCCCTGAAATATTTCTGAATCCTGTGATCGCTTTGTCGTGACTGCCTCGTTGGGTTTTGATTTGGTTTTTCCGAGGTTGATCGAGTGTGTGTTGCTATTTGTGCACCCCTGCAGGGTAAAACTTTCTGAAAGCCGTGTCCGCGGTTATGGACGACTTGGAGCACAGTTTCTCGATCATAGACAAGTATAACTAAAGTACCGCTTCTAAATTGACTAAATAACTGACTAGTAAGTAGTGCAACACTCATGGAATGGTTAATAAAACTGCCAACGGATGGGGGGTTGTTCGTCCGCTTCCTCGTTGGTAAGCGAGGAGGAGGATGGATCTGTGGATATTACCGTTATAACTGTTGTTATTAACTCACGGACATCCGTCTATCTCTGGTTAGGCGGATGGTTAGCGAGTATCTATAGAATTGTTAGGGTTTTTCTTTTGCTGCAATTGCGTCACCCCAGGTTGTGTCCCCTTTAGAGGCATAAAGACTTGCTGAGTACCCCTAGGGTCTCACACGATAAATTGTTTGATTCAGATGAACAGGTAAACTCGCAAGATGGATACTGGGTGGAGGAGACTGACGATGCGGGCAACGATCATTCGGTGTAGAGATTCCGGGAACGGGGATCCGTGAGATCTGTGGGCGGGATGTGTTTATTTATGGGGCATCTTATGCCGATTTGCTTCTTATCCGTACTCGGATCTTGATTTCCGCTTCCGCCTGATACTCTGATGTTTGATGTATGAGGAGATATCCTAAACTATTATATCTATCTAGGACATTTGGACCTTGCCGTATGGCGTTGCAATATTTCTATTTCTTTTAGATGGAATGACTCTGAGAACCATTGTATGGTGGCTTGCATACATACTCATTTGTGTATGTAGTTGATCCCTTCGCCTGCCGATTACGCCGCCCGTTCTGGTCCCGATGTTTGGAAATGGTTAGGACGGCCGAAAGGTCTACCTGTGAGTGGCATTTGGGCCCCACCGTACTATTTTAACCATTTCCGCTCATCCAGGCTTGTAACTAGGAGCGTAATTCACCGAGGTAGTTACAATTGGTATCAGAGCCATCCCGACCTTCAGGGTCTCAGCCAAATGGTCGTTGTCAGTCTAGCAAATATTTTGGTAGTTATGTATACTAGGGAAAAACAAAACGCAAGAGTAGGACTGCTTCCACTTTTCTTCTTACCCACCCACCCACCCTTTTCTGGTAAGGAAGTGTAACGTTTTCAATCCTCTTCTTAAAATTCAAACTAGGATTCACGTGTTCTGGGTTTCCGTAGTACCATAGGTTGTGTGTGTGTGTGTGTAATTCCTTGTCTATCTGTTGCATCCAAGTTGTTATCACAATCTGCCTTTGGTGATCAACTGTTGGTACATTCCATACCGACAGGCTTTTGCAAACCGACGCGATCTATCTGATTCGTTGTATACCGACGTGATCTGTCTTACTCTTTGTTATCCGACGTTATCTTGTTTGGGGTGTTCGTTTCCATAGTTACTAATCTTTAGGTTCATCGTGAGAAGAAAGTGTTGGGATATGTGTTTTACTTATTCATGTGCGGAGTAATGATTTGAGTGCGGGATGGAGTCGCGACCATACCACTACTCTTATCATTCGCTCTTGTATATTGAATTGGTAGAGTCACTAATCTTGATTCGTTAAGTGATTTTGCGCATCTATTGGTATTTTAATGCCGAAATTTGCGGAAAATTTTTCTTTGATATATCTGTGTACCACACTTCTTTTCAGTCGTGTGCGATATGCTTAATATCTTCTAGGTGCTTTGAACTTTGTTGATATTTTAATATCATCTTAGTAAATTGTATCCTTTAATCTTGGTTAATTCCATCTTGGTACTATTTTGGATTATTATTATTCTCCATTATAGTACTGACTTGTGTTTTATATCAATCACAGGATGGCACCACCACGCCGTTCTGAGGAGGACATACAACCTGAACTGGGGGCAGCATTGTCAAGCATCGCCAATGCCTTGGCAGCAATGCAGCAGAACCAGCAGCGTTTTGAGGAAAGTGTCAGGAGGAATGAGTTTGTTCCGCTACCTGCACCTCCCAAGCGAGGAGACATCAAAAGCTTCCTGAAGTTCAACCCACGCCAATTTGATGTTTCTGATCAACCGCTTGATGCTGATGATTGGTTGCGTGAGATGTCAAGGCTGCTGATGACTGCTGATGTTCCTGAGCAAGAATGGGTAAAGTGTGCCACTCACCTTCTGAAGGGAGATGCAGCTCTCTGGTGGGAGAATTACCTGAAGGCAAACTGCACTGGTTTTCAGCCTACTTGGGGACAGTTCACTGGAGCTTTCAAAGAGCAGTATCTGTCAGAAATTGTCATGGAGAGGATGAAGGAAATGTTTCTCAACCTCAAGCAGGGCAATGACAATGTCAATACCTACATCAGGAACTTCATGAACCTTTCTCGTTATGGTGGCGATGAGATCTCTGATGACAAGAAGAAACAAAAGAGGTTCCGGCAAGGGCTCAATGCATCGATTAAATATGCAATCACACATGCAAGGCCGGCGTCTTTTCTGGAACTTCAGCATACAGCTCTGCAGGAAGAGGCAAGTAGGCAAGTGTTTGAGGAGTCAAAGAAACACAGCCGTGATGCAGCAGGCTCTTCAGCTATGTCAACTCCTTCTAAGCGTCGTGTCTGGGTTCCTAACAACCCACCGTCGCTCCCGGCTCCACCAAGACCTTCAAGCTTCGCGGCAAGGCCACCAAACTTCCTCACTGCTGCTCCCAGGGGCTACAACCACCACTACCCTGGAGCGCCTGGCGGAGTCCCTGGCTACGTTGCTCCATGTCCACCTGGTGCTTTTTACACTTGTGGAGACACTGGGCATCAGTACTGGAACTGTCCGATGAAGAACAAAGCTCTTCCTCCACCACACCCAAGATCTGCGGCAAGCTCTCCTTTGGTTCGTGCACCACCACCTCGGGCTCTCAACATCAACACCAAGCCCGGGTCTACTGTTGCTCGTGCCAACTGTGTCAACGCCGCTCAAGCTGAGCATGCACCTAGAGTTGTGATGGGTATGCTTCCCGTTAACTTAGTCCCTGCAAGAGTTTTGTTTGATTCTGGTGCTTCGCATTCTTTTGTTTCGCATAAGTTTGCGCATGAGCATGATCTGGATATGGTTCCTTTATCACATCGTCTGGTGGTACAATCTCCTGGTTCAAACATGAGGGTTGCTCATATCAGCCATGGCAATCAAATTGAGATTGGTGGCTCTTCGTTCTCGGCGTCCTTAATTGTTCTGGGCAATTCTGACATTGATGTCATCTTGGGCATGGATTGGTTGACAGCAAATGCAGTTGTGATTGATTGTGCTGAACGCTCGGTTTCTCTGAAGATTCCTGAAGGCCATATAGTCTATTCTCCAAGTCTGACTCCTGCTGTTCAGCTTTTCTCTTTGGCGGCTCTGAATGATGATGCTATGGAAGCTATTCAGAGTGTTCCGGTGGTCTGTGAGTTCCCAGATGTCTTTCCTGAAGAGTTGCCAGGTATGCCTCCGGATTGTGAGGTTGAGTTTGTAATTGAGCTTGAACCTGGAACGGCTCCTATCTCCAAGCGGCCTTATAAGATGGGTCCTGCTGAGTTGGCTGAACTCAAACGTCAACTTGATGAACAAGAGAAGTTGGGCTTCATTCAACACAGTACTTCTTCTTGGGGTAGCCCAACAATCTTTGTGAAGAAGCGAGACAAGACTGATAGACTTTGTGTTGACTATCGGGCTCTCAATGCTAAAACCATCAAGAATAAATATCCCCTTCCGCGGATTAATGATCTCTTCGATCAGCTAGCTGGAGCTGTGGTATTCTCTAAGCTTGACTTGAGAAGTGGTTATCACCAAATCAAGATTCGCAAGGAAGATGTTCCTAAAACAGCTTTCACCACCCGCTATGGCCTGTACGAGTACACGGTCATGTCTTTCGGTCTCACCAACGCACCTGCCACCTTCTCGAGGCTCATGAACTCGGTTTTCATGGAGTATCTTGATAAGTTCGTTGTGGTCTACCTGGATGACATCCTAGTCTATTCTAAGTCACAGGAAGAGCATGAAGAACACCTTCGGTGTGTCCTAAACAAGCTACGTGAGAACCGCTTGTATGCAAAGTTCTCCAAGTGTGAGTTTTGGCCGCCTCAAGTAACCTATCTTGGTCACGTCATCTCTGCCAAGGGCATTGCCGTCAACCCGGAAACTGTAAAGACAATTGTTGAATGGCTTCCTCCTGTTAATGTCAAAGAAGTGCGGAGTTTCCTTGGTTTGGCTAGTTATTGCCGTCGCTTCGTTCAGAACTTTTCGAAGATAGCGAAGCCTCTTACCGATCTCCTCAAGAAAGGCAAGAAATGCCTTTGGACTCCTGCATGTCAAGCAAGCTTTGAGACACTCAAAGAGAATCTCACTTCCACACC
Organism: Avena sativa; assembly: GCA_916181665.1. Taxonomy (NCBI): domain Eukaryota; kingdom Viridiplantae; phylum Streptophyta; class Magnoliopsida; order Poales; family Poaceae; genus Avena; species Avena sativa. Next base: position 52,398,604 of record OV702298.1, on the reverse strand, counting down.
AGTCTTGGTTCCTCCAGATACATCCAAGCCTTTCCAGATATTCTGTGACGCCTCTTTGCACGGATTGGGTGCGGTCCTCATGCAAGAAAAACAAGTTGTTTCTTATGTCTCTCGCCAGTTGAAGACGCATGAGATCAACTATCCTACACATGACCTCGAGCTCGCAGTAGTTGTCTTTGCTTTGAAAGTATGGAGGCACTACTTGCTTGGCAACCGTTGTGAGATCTTTTCTGATCACAAGAGTTTGAAATATATCTTCACTCAGCCTGATCTCAACCTTCGGCAGAGGAGATGGATTGAAGCAATCAATGATTTTGATTTGACCATCAACTACACTCTGGGCAAAGCTAATGTCATGGCCGATGCTCTCAGCCGCAAAGCTTATGTCAACAACCTCATGATGGAAGAACAACAGCCTCTCTTGTGCGAGGAATTCCGTCAGCTAAACCTTGAGATTGTGGAACAAGGGTATCTCCTGAACCTTCTGGCAACTCCTCTCTTGGAAGAGAAGGTTCGCTCCTTTCAGCTTGGTGATCCGTACACAAGAAAGATCATCTCCAAACTCCAGCTTCCGAAGTATGAGTCCTTCCACGTCGATGATCAAGGCACGCTTTTCTTTGAACACCGGATGTTTGTTCCGAACTACCCGGGTTTGAGAGAGCAAGTTCTCAAGGAGGCGCATGATTCTGTTCTTTCTATCCACCCTGGCAGCACAAAGATGTACATGGACTTGAAAACACAATATTGGTGGCCGGGTTTGAAAAGATATTGTGCCAAGTATGTCTCGGAGTGTGATGTCTGCCGCAGAGTGAAAGCTGTCCATCAGAAACCTTCCGGTCTTCTACAGCCATTGAAACCCCCGGAGTGGAAATGGGAGAAAGTAGAGATGGACTTCATCACTGGTTTTCCGAGGTCGCAGAAGGGCAACAATGCAATCTTTGTTGTCATTGACAGGCTTTCTAAAGTGGCTCACTTCTTCCCCGTCAAGGAAACAATTTCTGCAATTCAGTTGGCTGAGCTCTATATCAACAGAATTGTCTCTCTGTATGGGGTTCCTCTCGAGATCAGTTCAGACCGTGGAAGCATCTTCACTTCCAAGTTCTGGGAAAGTTTCCAAAATGCTTTGGGAACAAAATTGAACTTCAGCACAGCTTACCACCCTCAGTCGCAAGGACAAGTTGAAAGGATCAATCAGATTCTGGAGGATATGCTCCGTGCTTGCGTCATCTCGTTCGGCATGAAGTGGGAAGAATGTCTTCCTTATGCTGAATTCTCTTACAACAACAGCTTCCAGAAAAGTCTGAAGATGGCACCATTTGAGGCTCTCTATGGTCGCAAATGCAGAACTCCGATTGGTTGGTCGGGTGCAGGAGAAAGGATATTGTTTGGCCCTGACATTGTAACTCAAGCGGAGGAGAAAGTGCACATCATTCTTGAAAATCTGAAGATTGCTCAAAGTCGCCAGAAGAGCAATTATGACAGAAAGCACACGGACATGGAGTATGTCCCTGGTGATCTCGTTTACCTTCGTGTCACTCCCATGAGAGGCACGCACCGCTTTGGTATCAAAGGAAAGCTGGCTCCTAGATACATCGGTCCATTCAAAATTCGTGGAAGAAGAGGAGAAGTTGCTTATGCTCTTGATCTCCCGGAAAAACTCAAAGTCCATGATGTTTTCCACATCTCTCAGCTCAAGAAGTGCTTCAAGGATCCCGGCAGGACCGTGGACCATGAGCTTATCAATCTCCAAGAAGACCTGTCTTATCAAGAACACCCCACAAAAATCCTTGAGATCGCAGAAAGAAGGACTCGCAACAAGTCCATCAAGTTCTGCAAGGTGCAGTGGTCGCACCATTCCGTTGATGAAGCCACTTGGGAACGTGAAGATGAGCTCCGTGCCAAGTACCCTACCCTCTTTGTGTCTTCTTCTTCTTCCTAGAATCTCGGGGCGAGATTCCTGTTTAGTGGGGGAGAGTTGTAGCATCCCAATTGTCTAACAATTGTAATGCTACTTGGATTAGTAATATAATGGCTACTTTATATATATAATTGTTGCATCATAATTATATCATGCTCATGTCATCATGCCACCTTGCTTTTGAGCATCATATAAAACCCCTTTGTCTTTTGGTTCTTCTCTCTTATGCATTGTTAATTGTATTTGCCTCTTGATATTGTATTTGGTTATTGATATATTGTTTAATGCCCAAGTTGAGTTGGGGGCATATCTTTTATTCCACTCCACCACCTTTTCTTTCACCACCTTATAATTCCACCATTCCATTATCCATGAGCTTGCATTTGTTTTTCTTTTGGTATTTAATCTAGCTCATGGGAGATAGGATGGATTTACTTCTACTATTCTTTTGCTTGGCTTTATCCCACTTTTGGGAATGCATAGGAATAATGCCATGTAAATATTATTGTTTTCACAAGATTAAGCATGGCATTAATTGTTTTGCATGGGCCATGCAAGTACCACCTTCTTCTAGCCTTTTGGTTTTTATTTGAATCTTTGAGTGGATCTTCCCCATATCCCTCTCTACCCCTTATGCTTGATCTTGCTTGATGCATGCAAGCATCTAACACCCCATCACCATATCCATCCATGCCATCACCACCTTTTCTTCTCTTCTCTCTTTTGACTATATCTTGCTTGAGCTTGTCATGATCATGCTTGATCTTGTCAAAAGAGAACCACTCCATCTAATCTCTCTCTCTAAACCCTAAACCATACACTCATCTCTCCTCTCTTTACCATCCTCTCTAAACCACACCCCCACCTAATCTAAACCCATACCCCCCTCTAAACCAAACCCTAGCCACCACATCACCCCCCCCTCTCGGCCTCTCTCTTCTCTCTACCTAGCTGGCCCCACCTGGTTCCTCACCCTGGCCCACCTAGCTACCCCAACCCTAGTACCAAGCCCTAACCCGAGCCATACCCCCTCTCTCCAAACCCTAACATCTACCCGAGCCTACCCCTCTCTCCCTCTAGCTCTCTCTCTGCCGTGCATGCCCCACCCCGAGCCTACCTCCCTGGCCATCCCTACCTGCCCTGCCTGTCGGGACCAGCCCCACCGAGCCCTACCCGAGCACGTGAAGGAGGAGGAGAAAAGGTGGCCGAGCCACCTTTTCCACCGTCCACTCCCGCACGGCACCTCCCTCTCCCTCTCTGCTTTACCTCTGCCCCACCACCCCCTGCTGCCTCTCCCAGATCCGTCCCGAGCCTGCCGCTCCTCTCCTTCCTCTCCATCGACCCCATCTCCCTCTCGCCGGACACCGTCGGCTCCACCTACGATCCTTCGATCCAGCCGACGAGCGCGGCATGGAGGTGGCCGAGGAGGACGAGGAGGATCCCCTGCATCGTCATGTACACGCCGTCGAGGAGGAGGAGGACCAGATCCACCAGGCCAGCGTCGGCCGAAGCGAAACCCTAGCTCTGCTCGGCTTCTGCTTCATCGATGATCGCCAGCGCCTCTGCCCGAACCAACACCGCCAGCAGCCTCGCGGTGAGCCTCTCTACCCCCTGGCATGCTCCGCCTCGCCGTACCGCCCTAGTGCCGCCGTCCGCTTCGTCGAACAGGCTGCGCGCGCCGGCGGCCACAGCGTCTGCTCGCTCCCGCGTCGCACAGAACCCTATCTAGCCGTGCAGCCCTCCCCTACCAGCAACCCCCAAGCCACCGCAGTGGTAGCCGCCTCCGCGCGCGAGCCCCAGGTCCTGGGATAAAATCCCGCGCGCCGCGCCCTGCTCCCTGTCGAGCACCGTTCTGTCGTCAGAGTTTCAGAGAAGAACAACAGTGCATCGGGCGTCTTTTTGCGCTTACCCCCCCAACCTTTTTACTCCTAACCCGCGGTCCGCCTGAGCCCACCTGTCAGCCGTAGTACCACTTTGCAGATAGGCCCCTTAGTTTAGCACCCCTCAACCCGCACTACCCTGGATCCCCCACGTGTCGGGTCCCTGCTGGCGCGCCCGCGTGTGGCCCTGGAGATGCTGTGGCCCCACCCCGTCAGTCGTTGAGGCTAGCTCAACCCGCGGTGTAAAAACCTTTTCTGCGCGCTATGCTGCTGAGTCAGCGCTGGACCCACTGGTCATTGTCTGTGGCTAGCTTTTAGCGAGTGACAAAAGAATTTCTGCAGTTCTGTGTTAATTCAAACTTTTTCAAATTAATTTAAATTCAAAATTCAAATCTGTTTTCAAATATCTTTTGAAATATAATTCCAAATAATACAAATAATATATGTTTTGAGATTAGAAAAATGTGAGGAATTCAAATATGGCCTTCAAAATATATTTTGAACACTTTAATTTTCGAGATAATTAAAATTACAATAAAATGCCCTTTTACCTTAATTAATTAATAACTTTTGTTTTATAAGTCCAAATTTAACAAATAATATGTCTAAAATGATTAGCTCGACGAGACCTTTCTGTTTATGCATTCCATTATCTGTTTTGCAGCATGCATCATATAAATATAATGTGTACAACAACTTATTTGAGTATAAAATATGACTAAAACTCAATAAAATGATTATTCTTGTATTCCACACCTCACCCATGCCATGCTACTTTATTGCCATGCAAATTGTGCATCATTCATCATGGCATGATTGTTTGCTTGATGCATTTTATTCATATGCTTGCGCACCTTATTTATGTTGGCCCTTGTTTGTTTGGTTCTTCTTCGAATAGACGCTAAGCAGGGGATATACCAAGATACCCAGGAGCACTACCCAGATCCTTCTCTCGCTTCAACTGAGCTGCCAGGCAAGCACTGCCACATGCTTGCATACATATAGTACCTATTGCCTCTATCTTATTCTTGCATCATTGAGTCGCGATTGCATTAATCTGAATCCCAAGTATTGCATAGCCTTTACTTTTAAACCCCACCGAAGCTTGTTACTCCATCCCATGAGCCATTACTACAGGAGTTGTTTGAGCCATGCGAGTCGTAGAACAGCATGTGTAGGGTATGTGAGTGTCTGATGGATAACGAGGTACCTAAACAACTTAACCTGAGTAGTAATGGGATAACTAATGGAAGTGGCACCGGTGAGCAATATCTGCTATTTGGTTTTTCATGCTCACTTGTGTCCCGTAGGACCCCGAGTACTTGATTCCTGTTCCTTGAATATTCGCGCTATCCACATCCGGGAGGCTTATGAACCCCCCTGAGCCAGAGCTTGATTCATTCTTATTTCTTGGGGCCACAAACTAGTTTGAGGTTTTATTTACTATCTTGTACTTATGCCATGCTTTACTGCTTTATTTAAAATTGTGCGATGTAATGCACCTGTACTGTTTAGGGCCGTGACACGTTTTCGCTGTATCGACAAGCCCAGTCACACTTTTGGGTTCCCAGTCGTTTACAGCCGTCCACACAAACCTTGAGTCCGTCTCGTAGCCGGCCAGCTTCGTTGCGGGTAGCTTAATGGGGTGGCCCCCTGAAATATTTCTGAATCCTGTGATCGCTTTGTCGTGACTGCCTCGTTGGGTTTTAATTTGGTTTTTTCGAGGTTGATCGAGTGTGTGTTGCTATTTGTGCACCCCTGTAGGGTAAAACTTTCTGAAAGCCGTGTCCGCGGTTATGGACGACTTGGAGCACAGTTTCTCGATCATAGACAAGTATAACTAAAGTACCGCTTCTAAATTGACTAAATAACTGACTAGTAAGTAGTGCAACACTCATGGAATGGTTAATAAAACTGCCAACGGATGGGGGGTTGTTCGTCCGCTTCCTCGTTGGTAAGCGAGGAGGAGGATGGATCTGTGGATATTACCGTTATAACTGTTGTTATTAATTCACGGACATCCGTCTATCCCTGGTTAGGCGGATGGTTAGCGAGTATCTATAGAATTGTTAGGGTTTATCTTTTGCTGCAATTGCGTCACCCCAGGTTGTGTCCCCTTTAGAGGCATAAAGACTTGCTGAGTACCCCTATGGTCTCACACGATAAATTGTTTGATTCAGATGAACAGGTAAACTCGCAAGATGGATACTGGGTGGAGGAGACTGACGATGCGGGGAACAATCATTCGGTGTAGAGATTCCGGGAACGGGGATCCGTGAGATCTGTGGGCGGGATGTGTTTATTTATGGGGCATCTTATGCCGATTTGCTTCTTATCCGTACTCGGATCTTGATTTCCGCTTCCGCCTGATACTCTGATGTTTGATGTATGAGGAGATATCCTAAACTATTATATCTATCTAGGACATTTGGATCTTGCCGTATGGCGTTGCAATATTTCTATTTCTTTTAGATGGAATGACTCTGAGAACCATTGTATGGTGGCTTGCATACATACTCATTTGTGTATGTAGTTGATCCCTTCGCCTGCCGATTACGCCGCCCGTTCTGGTCCCGATGTTTGGAAATGGTTAGGACGGCCGAAAGGTCTACCTGTGAGTGGCATTTGGGCCCCACCGTACTATTTTAACCATTTCCGCTCATCCAGGCTTGTAACTAGGAGCGTAATTCACCGAGGTAGTTACAATCCATACTGACTCCCACACATTCAACGATGACTTCTGTGATCGTGTGAACCTTTTATGCTAGTATCTTAATCCCTTTGTTTCACGATATATTACATGTCCGAGATTCGATCATCGGTATCTACATACCTAGTTTGATCTCGTTACCGACATGCACTCTTTTCTCGTTCCCGTGATATAACATTCTAGTGATCAAATCACTTGCTTGCAAGCTAATCAACGTGATATCACCGAGAGGGCCCAGAGCATATCTATCCGTCATCGGGATAAACAAATTCCACTCTCGATCCATGGCTCTCAACATAACACTTTAGTAGTTCTGAAGCCATCTTTATAATCACCCAGTTACGGTGTGACGTTTGATGTCATCGAGAAACTCTTCCGGTGTTAGTGATTAACATGATCTCATGGTCTAAGGATTAGGATCACTTCGTAAGTTGTTATAGCAATATAAACTCAATGACTTTGATCGTAATGCTATACTTCGGATGAATGTTCATCACATCATTACACTAATGTTGTGACCTCGTTATTAACAACATCCAATGTCCATGATCAGGAAACTTTGATCATCATGTTAATCAACGAGCTAGTTTATAAGAGAGGCATAACTAGGAACTTCCTTTTTGTTTATTAAACACACATGTATTAACGTTTCCGTATTAATACAATTATAGCATGTAAAATAAACATTTATCATAAATAAGGAATATGATAATAACCACTTTATTATTGCCTCTCGGGCATATTCCCTTCAGTCTCCCACTTGCACTAGAGACAATAATCTAGTTTGAAAACTTTGCGTATTGAACACTTATGGCTTTCCGGTGTTCCATATACGCAATTGCAAGTGGTTAACATAATCTACGGATCTGACACTTTCAGGTCCGTGTGTATTTGTATGTCTTTGCGTCTTCACGCATCACTCATTCTCCAATGAGATGACATTGTATAAATTTGGTCTTTCGGTAAGACCTTTAGTTCCTTGGGGTTTAAAACACGTCGATACTATTGTCATACAATATATCTTTAGTGTTAGCCCGTTGCGAACCACACCTTAGTTTGATAACAAACTAGTTGACACAAATTCCCTCCTTTGCTGCTACTATAGCAGTCATATACTTAGCCTTTTTGTTGTAGTATTCGTCACAATGTCTTAACTATGGATTTCATCCAAATCCATCATGGAAACTTTCTTTCCATTTCATTGTGCCACCCATAGTTTAAATTCAGATAAACTTAATTTGTATCTTGTGACAAAAATAGTATCAATGTAACGCTTTACAATGAACTATTTGTAATTGTTTGTCACCTCTACACAAATATATTCTTAGTTCTTTCAAAAAGATCATAAGAATATCCTCACTATCGTCCAATGATCATTTTATGATTCATTCTGGTATATGCTCATAACACTTAGAGCATAGGACATATCTGGATGTGTACATATCATGGTATGATTGATCAAAACATTCTTGTGATTTCACTCATCAAGTGTCAAAGCACTTGAATCTTGTTTCACTTATCAAGTGTCGATACACTTGAATCTTGATTCAATTCCTTTCCATGCAACAAGAACTGTTTCCTGTTGTTTCTGTATTGAACTCCTTCAATATCTCATATATGTACGTTTGGCACAACCATATTAGCTTCACAGTCTATCCCCTATAGAAATTCATGCTAAATATTCGGGTTTTGCCTAAGTATTTCAGCGAAATGAAATTCTTAACCTTTGGGCAGTAAAAGATACATCATTTCTAATCAACAAGATGTCCTCGACATAATGTATTAGAAATATGTCTCAGCGCTCCCACTTAATTTCTTGCAAATGCAAGCATCTTCATCGTCTCCTGATAAAAACTCCTTTTCATTAAGGTGAAGATTCCAACTCCACGATGCTTACTTAAACCATTGAAGTTTGCATGCCCTTTTTAACATCCTTTGAATTAACAAAACCCTTTGGATCGTGTCATGTACACGTCCTAGGTAACCATTCTATTAGAAGAACTTTGTTTTGTTTATTCATCTATCATATAACAAATTATACGTAGTGGTTGCTACTTTAATCCGTCCAGACTAAATATCGCTATGAAAGATCAAACCTTGTCATAGTTAAATCCTTGAACATTGTCGTAAAATACTTTACGACATGTCGACTATTTCATAGATGTGAAACATCCATGTCTCTTTCTTTATAGATCCAAATACGACCGATAGGTTTTTACACCTTTCTAGAGGGTCTCCCAAGTTCAAAACTTGATTTATCACGGATTTTATGGCTTCAAGCCATTTGACAGAGTCAGGGCCCATCATCGCTTCTTTGTATGTATTCGGTTCATCATTGTTAAACAATAATGATTTACTCTCAAATCTTAGCATTTGATTATTTAACCGACCTACTTGGTTCAATAGGAACTTAGATCTCCGTGACCACAACCTTTGAGGCGCATAATCTATGAGCATTATGGCAGCCTCCGGAACGATTTCCGGCGTTGCGCAACTCAGCACATTTAGCTAAGGTTCGTTAACCTTATCAAAGTTCTATTGTCCTCCCACTTAACTTTTATGAAAAATTCCTTCTTCAAGAAACTTCACATTTCAAGCGACAAACCCTTTTGTCCTTGGTATTATGAAGGAATAACCAATTGTTATTCGAAATAACCTACAAAGACATGCTCATCCGACTTCGGTTGTAAACATCTTACTTATGTTTAGCATACCAAAATTTAAGAAATGACAACTTGGGTTTTACCCCAAACCATAACTTCCATGGTGTCATTTCAATGGATCTAGATGGAACTCTTTTCAGTGTAAAAGCGGTAGTCTCTAAAGCTTTTAATCTTTTAAAACATAATGGCAGTTTTATAAATAACACTTTTGATCCAACCATGTCAAACAAGGTTTCATTACAAATCTCAAACACTCCATATTCCTATGGTGTTTCGGGAGATGTAAATCTAGGTGTTTTGCTAAACTTGCAACTCAAATAAATCCCTTTATGATAAAATCATAATTCATTTATTTTCTTGTTACACTTGTAACTCAAATAAATCCCTTATGATAAAATCATAAATCATTTATTTTCTTGTTACAATGATTTTCACTTCATCTTGAAAGTCTTTGAACATTTTCAAATATTTCACACTTCTTTCTCATTAAGTGAATATTCACTCAAATTTCTGGAGAAAGTATATGAAGTTGAAACCCATCGCTTACGACTATACATCATAATGGACTACATACATCGATATGTATAAATTCCAATATTTTAGTCGTTCGTTCTTCTTTGGCCTTTGAACGAAGTTTTAATTATCCCGAGGAAAGTCTCACAAGCGTCACTTGATCAAATCAAAGACTCCAAAAATCCATGAAAATGGAGATTCTTCATGTTTTCTTTCCAATATAATTTAAACAGCGATGTCACTTTGTAAGTGATCTTTCAATCATTTGTCTTGCGACATTTTAGCATTAGGTTTTATGGATGTGATCTCTCCAACTAGATTTGTAAATCATCCATCTAATATGGAATATGGTAATTATTTGAACAACCTTTGTTCTCATAATACCTGATTTAAATAACAATTATTAAAACAAATCTTGAAGTCAAGCTTTGATGTCAATGAGAAATACAAACAACGGTTTGTTTGTTTTTGATGAACATCATCACATATTCTCTTGCTAGTTACTTAGGCCATTGTGGTTCATTAATTGCGTCGTTCCATATGAAATTTCATACTAATCAATTCGGTATCCAATACCCAAGAACCACATTATTTAACAAGCAAAGAATACAACCATAACCTGTATATCATCTATATACCTAAATTGGATATTTCCAATCTTTTCTTTTCTGCCAAATATATTTTATAGATTCTCTTTCAGCATTTCCTTTTCCTTTTTAAAATAATCTATCAACATCAAAAGTGGTGCCATATGCATGACACATAGTCCAAAGCGTGTATATTCAAATAATAATACCTTTGGACTTGCACTTTGAAGTAGATCACCATCATCAAAATGATCGGTATTCTTTCAAAATCCATTATTTAGTAATCTTTTAGTGTAGTAAAAATTTTACATACATATTCTATTTACCCTTATCATGACGACTTTCATGATCAAGCTACTTTAGCTTATAAAGGCGAATCGTGAGTATAACATTACTTTCCAAAACCCTTTTGGATGATTAGGATGTCTAGCATCTCCAACCTTCGTAAATTCTCATCCAATATGAGAACATATATTACACTCTATCATATTGCAACCAAAACATTGTTTTAGATATCGTTATATCTGCCACACATGATGGTTTCTGAAACAATTCTTTCAGCTCCTAGATAATCTTGATATTAAAACAATCAAGAATCATGGAGGCAAACATGATACTTAAGATACTAACGCTGGAATTGTTACTCTCGATTTAATACCAACTATTAAATTTCACGAAGTAAATAGAGTTTGCTGAGAGTTTGCAATAGGACTTTAAACTTTAGATTGACACTCAACACAATACGATACCAGTTCGTAAAGTATATATCCAGAATTCTATAGTTCTATTATCTCAATTACAACTATGCATAAGGTGGTGAACGAATGCCAATGACTACAACAAATTATGCAAATTCACTTTGATTTAATTTATGATAAATTGAGTTCTACTAATCCAAATTAGAAATGAACTCCCACTCAAAAACGACATCCCTTGTGCCTTTTTGGTGATTACATGAACCAAATCCACTACACCAAGTCCGATCATCACGTGAGTCGGTGTAGCTTCAAAGGCGAGCATCCATATGGTCATCATATCAAAACATATGACTCATGCTTAACCTTTCGGTCCGTGTTCCGAGGCCATGTCTGTACATGCTAGGCTCGCCAAGTAAGAACCTTAGTATTTGCGTGTGTAACTGTCTTACACCCGACATATGCTCGTGGATTCAAGTACACCCGATCATCACGTGATGCCTTGAAGCGACGAAACATTGTCGGTGCATACTTAAGGAAGAACACATTTTTATCTTGATATCTAAATGAGGGATCATATTATTATGCTAATAAATTGCCAAACAAGCAATATAAGATGCAATCAAACATCACATGTTTATTTAGTGAAATGATATGGTTCCCGCATATGATCTCCATCATGTGCATCGTGGTATGATCTCTATCATACCTTTATGTGTAAGGCCAAGGTCTATGGAACTTACATGCTATGTGTGTTGTAAGAGTATCATCTCATACTTCTACTTACAACATCACCATATCATAACACTAGCCCAGCAACAATCTAAACTAGACACCTCTAATTTATCCATTGCAAATTTTACGTGGTTTAGGGATTTCGAAGATAGAACCGTTCTTACCTACGAACATGAACCACAACGAGGATAACCAAATTGTTGACAACTCGTTGCAAATTACATATTGACTATAGTAGGAGAGATAGACACCCGCTAGCCACTTATGCAAATCTAGTTGCATGTCAAGCGTGGAACAGGTCTCATATGCGAGGACATGTAAAGTTTGTCCGGACCGCTTCATCCCACTATGCCACCAATATCCAAAGTACAACTAAGAAGCAATAAAATGATCATCATCGCCCACATACTCATATGTGTACTACCCGTGCAAAGCATCTACGCATAGATCCGGCTCTGATACCACTGTAGGGTTCGCAGCATAGAAAACAAAAATTTTCCTACGATGGGAACATCTATGTACCAAGATCTATCTACTAGATACAAGCAACGGGTGGATATACATCCATAGAATACATACCCTCGAAGACCGAATAGCGTTAACGAGGTTGTACTCGTGGATGATGTAGACGAACGCTTGCCGATCTCAAGATCGTGATGAAGTCCATCTGGTCCAGCCGGTCCAGCACGATCAAGTCTAGCACCTCAAAGCAGTGGTGCATCCGTGATCGCACACACGTACGGGTACCCCGACAACCTCCACGCCATCGCTCCAGCGAAGCAGCGGAAGCAACAAATCCTTCCAGAAAAAGCCACCGGGAACATGTATCTCGCTGATCCGAGACCATGGGGAAATTCTAAAGGGGGGAGAGAGATCCTTCGCGAGGAGGTGTGCTTTGAGAGGGGGGGCCTTTTATAGGGGAGAGGGGGGCACCCAAGGGGCATGGCGCCCAGCCATGGGGCTTCCCCCACCTCTTCCACATTCATGTGGGTGGAGCTCCCACTCAAAATGAAAAGCCTCCACTCCCATTAAAAACCTCCACTCAAAAATCCACTCACATGCATTAAATTTCCACCAAATTTAATGCAAGCTCTCATTTAAATAAAACTCTTTTATTTATTTATTCATAATTTTGTTAATTACTTTAATTAACAAACATTCACATAAACCCCTTGCTAGTATTCCATTTCACATGCAGAACCAGTTTCAGCAATTTCAACCAAAACAGTTTCGGTGTCTAGTGAAATAAATTCCTGCGCTTTCCTATTCTTTTTCTGGCATATCATTTGCTCCGAATGGTGTCGGTATCCCTTAAGTGTGTCACCCTACGGTTCGCGAATAATGCGGACATGATCGAGACCCTTCTCCGATCAATAATCAGTAGCGGGACCTGGAGATCCATACTGACTCCCACACATTCAACGATGACTTCTATGATCGTGTGAACCTTTTACGCTAGTATCTTAATCCCTTTGTTTCACGATATATTACATGTACGAGATTCGATCATCGGTATCTCCATACCTAGTTTGATCTCGTTACCGACATGCACTCTTTTCTCGTTCCCGTAATATAACATTCTAGTGATCAAATCACTTGCTTGCAAGCTAATCAATGTGATATCACCGAGAGGGCCCAGAGCATATCTATCCGTCATCGGGATGAACAAATTCCACTCTCGATCCATGGGTCTCAACATAACACTTTAGTAGTTCTGAAGCCATATTTATAATCACCCAGTTACGGTGTGACGTTTGATGTCATCGAGAAACTCTTCCGGTGTTAGTGATTGACATGATCTCATGGTCTAAGGATTAGGATCACTTCATAAGTTGTTATAGCAATATAAACTCAATGACTTTGATCGTAATGCTATACTTCGGATGAATGTTCATCACATCATTACACTAATGTTGTGACCTCGTTATTAACAACATCCAATGTCCATGATCAGGAAACTTTGATCATCATGTTAATCAACGAGCTAGTTTATAAGAGAGGCATAACTAGGAACTTTCTTTTTGTTTATTAAACACACATGTATTAACGTTTCCGTATTAATACAATTATAGCATGTAAAATAAACATTTATCATAAATAAGGAATATGATAATAACCACTTTATTATTGCCTCTCGGGCATATTTCCTTCACAAGGATCCGAAGGCGTCATGGGCCTTGGCCACCCGAAAATCTTCATGGGTCGGCGTATATTTGCCGTGGGCCTTCCTTGGGCTGGACCAGGTATGCTGAGATCGTGTACCCGCGGGGTATAACCAGGTCACTTAGCTTCCTTCATCACTTCATCATTTAATGCAATAACTCCCGTCTTCCTTGGTGTTGGAACTGGTTCAGGCACAACTGGTTTAGGAGTAATAGGCTCAGGTGTATTTAGCTCAGTTGAAGTCCAATCATCATAATTCTTGCTTATTTTAGCCATTAATTATTCAGCATCTATAGGAGTTCTTTTCCTGAAAACACAATCAGCAAAGCTATCTAGGTATGTCCTAGAATCATCAGTTAATCCATTATAATAAATATCAAGAAGCTCATTCTTAGTCAATGGACATCCAGGATGTGCATGAATCAAGGCACAGAACCTTGTCCATGACTCAGGCAATTTATCTTCTTCTCCCTGTTTAAAATCAAAAAGTCTCTACAAAGCAACATGTCTAGCACTAGGAGGAAAATATTTCTGGAAGAAGGAAGCAATCAAGCAATCAGGACTATCAATGGAACCATGAGGTAATATATTAAACCAAGCCCTAGCTTCTCCTTTTAGTGAAAAAGGGAAGATCTTAGTAACAAAATACTTGTGCATCTTAAAATCATTAGAGAATAAAGCACTCATAGTGGAAAGCTCATTATATGAGCTATAGCACTCTCACTCTCAGTCCCACAAAAAGGTTCTTTCTCAACAATATCTAAATAGGATAAATCAAGAGATAAATCATAATATTTATCTTTAATATCTATGGGAGAGGTGACAAACTTAGGATCAGAGGACAATTTAGGAATAATGGTACGTCTTGCAAGGAGACTCTTAATAGCACTAGCACCATGTGTGTTTCGGCACTCTTCAACAAATTCTTCAGTAAACTCAATGTAGCCATCATTAATATCATAACTCTCTCTAGACTTAGGTGAGCTAATGGGTGTAATAGTGTCTTTACTAGGAGTTTCAGTATTTCCTAGACTAGCCATAGTAGCATCTAGGAAAGGACCTAATGAACCACTCGCATCAAGCACAGTAGAAGTAACATCATGAGTATCAAAAGCAGTTTCAGATTCAACAGTAGTAGCAGTGTGTGTAGCATGAGTATGTGGTGGTGTAACAAGCTTACTTATAACAGATGGTGAATCAAGAGCACCAGAGGTGTTTAGGACTGTACCTCTTCTTGTAGTGGATGGTAAAATTGGAAACTTTCCATCACGAGACTTCCCCATGATGAAAGGAATAGCAGTGAACAATAATAGATCCAAGTGAACTTACAAATAAAGCTATGCTCCCGGGCAACGGTGCCAGAAAATAGTCTTGATGACCCACAAGTATAGGGGATCGCAACAGTCTTCGCGGGTAGTATTACCCAATTTATTGATTCGACACAAGGGGAGCCAAAGAATACTTGCAAGCCTTAACAACTGAGTTGTCAATTCAACTGCACCTGTAAATAGTTCTTGCTCATAGAAGTTTATCAGTAGCAATAGTTTGTAGTAGCAACAGCAGCAGCAAAACAGGAGCAATAGTAACAGCAGTAGCAAACAGTAGGATATGAGCGCGGTAGGCATAGGGATGGATGGACGGGCATTGCATGGACGAGTCTAAACATGTAACTTCAAGATCTAGGGCATTGCAGATAAATAAGAATAAGCATCCAAGTACTAAACAATCATAGGCATGTGCTCCATATATAGTCATGCGTGCTCGAAATGAGAACTTGCACAACATCTTTTGTCCTGCCAGCCCATGGCAGCGGGGCCTCAAGGGAACTACTGGCAATTAAGGTGCACCTTTTAATAGATCACCGGAGCAAAGCATTAACACTCCGTGAACACATGTGATCCTCGCATCACAGCCATCCCCTCAGGTTGTCCCAATTTCTGTCACTTCGGGGCCTTTGGATCCGGACAATGCTATGTGTACACAAATTACAGATAAGATCACAAACAATACTATCATAATGATTCAATAATAAGTTCAGCTCTAAGATCATGGCACTCAGGCCCTAGTGACAAGCATTAAGCACAACAAGTTACAACAAAGTCAAATAGCACTAATAGAGATACTAGAAATGATGCCCTAACAATCTTATTCGATTACATGATAGAACTCATCCAATCCCTACCATCCCCATAGCCTACAATGGGGCATTACTCACTCGTGGATGAGGGAAACATTGATGGTTGATGGAGAGGCGTTGGTGATCATGATGGCGATGATCCTCCCCAAATTCCCCGTCCCGGCAGGGTGCCAGAACGGAGTTTCTGGTTCCGAATCGCGACTTTTGGTGGTGGCAGCGCAGCGGAACTCTTTTTGGAAAAACGTCGACCCTCCTCGGTTTTTAGGTCAAGAGGCTTCTTATAGGCGAAGAGGGAGGCCGATGGGGTGCCTAGAGTGGCCGCACCCTCCTAGGCGTGGCCAGGCCTGGCCCGCGCCTAGCAGGGGTGTGGGCCCCCTAGGCCTCCACTCCGTCCCGTACTCTTGCTTCGTGGATCTTCTGGTAAAATAGGATTTTTGGCATATTTTCCGGGATTTTTCCTGATAGTTGATTTTCTGCACAAAAACTAGACACCAAGGTAATTCTACTGAAAACAGTGTCGGTCCGTGTTAGTTGTATCCAAACCACACAAGTTTAGAGGAGAAACAAATGCAAAAGTGTTTAGGAAAGTAGATACGTTTTGGACGTATCATCCTCCCACTTAACTTTTCACGAAAAATCCTTGTCAAGAAACTGTACGTTCTAAGCGACAAACACTTTTGTCTTTGGTGTTATGGAGGAATACCCAACGGTTGTTCGAAACAACCTACAAAGACATGCTCATCCGACTTTGGTTGTAAACATTTTACTTATGCCTAGCATACCAATGTTTAAGAAAGGACAACTTGGGTATCATCTCAAACCATAAATTATATGGTGTCATTTCAATAGATTACGATGGAGCTCTTTTCAGTGTAAAAAGCGACAGTCACTAAAGCTTTAATCTTTAAAATATAATGGCAGTTTTATAAATTACACCTTTGATCTTACCATGTCAAACAAGGTTTCATTACATATCTTTAACACTCCATACTACTATGGTGTTTTGGGGAAACATAAATCTATGGAACAATTCCTCAAATCTTAGGTGTTTTGCTAAAGTTGTAGCTCAAATATCCTCCTTTATGATCCTACCATAAACTCTTTATTTTATTGTTACAATGATTTTCCACTTCATCTTGAAAGTCTTTGAACATTTTCAAATGTTTCATGCTTCTTCCTCATTAAACATACACACATATTCACTCAAATTTTCGGAGAAAGCATATGAAGTTGAAATCCATCGCTCATGACTTCACATAATGGGCTACATACATCAATATGTATAAATTCCAATAAGTTAGTCGTCCGTTCTTCTTCGGCCTTGAATGAAGTTTCAATTATCTCTAGGAAAGTCTCACAAATGTCATTTGATCAAAATCAAAAGACTCCAAAATTCCATCAACATGGAGTTTCTTCATGTTTTCTTTTCAATATAATTTAAACGACAATGTCACTTCCTAAGTGATATTTCAATCATTTGTCTTTCGACATTTTTAGCATTAGTTTTATGGATGTGATTTCTCCAATTAGACTTGTATATCATCCATCTATTATGGAATATGGAAATTATTTGAACAACCTTTTGTTCTCATAATACCCGATTAAAACAAATCTTGAAGGCAAACTTTGATGTCAACAACAACACTTTATTTGTTTTTTATAAACATCATCACATATTCTCTTGCTAGTTACTTAGGCCATTGTAGTTCATAAATTGTGTTGTTTTGTATGACAATTCACACCAACAAATTTGGTATCCAATACCTAAGAACCACATTGTTTAACGAGCAAAGAATACATCCATAACACGTATATCATGTATATACCTAAGATGAAAAATTCTAGTCTTTTCTTTTTCTCCCAAATATTTCTGAGATTCTCTTTCAACATTTCTTTTTCTATTAAAAGAATCTATCAACATCAACAGTGGCGCCATACACATGACACATAGTCCAAAACGTGTATAGTTAAATACTAATATCTTTGTACTTGCACTTTGAAGTAGATCACCATCATCAAATGTTTGGTGTTCTTTTGACTTCCATTCTTTAGTAATCTTTTAGTCTAATAAACATTTTACCTACATCTTATATTCATTTTTATCATGGCAATTTTCATGATCATGCTACTTTAGCTTATAACGGTGAATCACGAGTATAATGTTGCTCCCCAAAACCTTTTGGAGGATTAGGACGACTAGCATCTTCAACCTTTTGCAAATTCTTATCAAATATGAGAACATAAACCTTGCCATATTATACTCTATCATGTTGCAACCAAAACATCATTTCAGATATCGCAATATCTTCCACACATGATGGTTTCTGAAACAATTCTTTCAGCTCCTAGATAACCTTGATATTAAAACAATCTTTTGAATATCAAGAATCATAGAGACAAACATGATACTTAGATACTAACACTGGAATTGTTACTCTTGATTTAATACAAATTATTAAACTTCACAGAGTAATACGGAGTTTGCCGAAAGTTTACAATAGGACTTTAAAACTTTAGATCGACACTCAAAACAATATGATACCAGTTCGTAAAGTAAATATCCAGAATTTTATAGTTCTATTGTCTCAATTATAACTAAGCGCGAGGTGGTAAATGGATGCCAATGACTACAACAACTATGCAAATTCACTTTGATTTAATTTATGATAAATTGAGTTCAACTTCTAATCATATTATTATTTGAACTCCCACTCAAAACAGACATCCCTCAAGTTGTTTTGGTGATTTCACAAACCAAATTCACTACACCAAGTCCGATTATCACGAGAGATGATGTAGTTTTAAAGGCGAACAATCAACATGTTCATCATATCACCCATATGACTCATGTTTTACCTTTCGGTATTCTGTGTTCCGAGACCATGTCTGTACATGCTAGGCTCGTCAAGGTTAACCTTAGTATCCGCATATGCAAATCTGGCTTGCACCCGTTGTATGCACACGTAGAATCTATCACACCCAATGATCATGTGATGCTTCGAAACGACGAGTCTTAGCAACAGTCCCTACTAAGGATGAACACTTTATTACTTGATATTTAGTGAGAGGGATCATCTTATAATGCTACTGTCACGATCTAAGCAATACACGATGCATAAAAAGGATTAACATCACATGCAATTTATAATATGTGATATTATATGGCCTTTCTTCTTGTGCCTTTGATCTTCATGTCCAAAGCATGAACATGATCTCCATCATCGCCAGCGTGGCGTCAAGGTCAATGGCGTCGTTTCATGGTTGTCCTCCACCAACAACAACTATTACAACTACTTGATGAATATACACGCAGGTCTTAAATGAAATTTAAAGACAACCATAAGGCTCCTGCCAGTTGCCAACTTACAATAAGGATCATTGCATACATCATATATAATCATAATCACATCATAGCCATATCACATCACAGCACAAGCCCTGCAAAAACAAGTTAGACGTCTCTAATTTTCTTTGCATGTTTTATGTGGCTGGGGCTTTCAAATAAGAACCGTTCTAACTTATAAACATGAACCACAATGTTGATACAAGTATTGTCAAGTGCCCATTGTAAATTGAATCTTCACTATGGTGGGAGAGACAGACACCCGCAAAGCCACTTGTGCAATGCAAGTTGCACGTTGAGCGTGGAGCAAGTCTCATGTACGATGACATGCAAGGTTAGCCCGAGCCGCTTCATTCCACCATTCCACAAGATGCAAAGTACACAAAAAGCAATCGACAACAAAAGCATCAACACCCATAATAACCATCGTGTTCTACTTGTGCAACAGATCTACGCATAAACACGGCTCTGATACCACTTTAGGGGTTCGTAGCATGGAAAAAAATTATATCGCATGAACACACAAAAGCGAAGATCTAATATATGAGATCAGTGCAACGAGTTTATAGAGTACTAACCCTCATAGATCCAAAGTGTTTAACGAGATCAGATTCTTGTGGTTGATGTAGTCGTTCACTTGCCGATCTCAAGATCGCAAAGACGATCCTTCTAGCGCTGCATTCCGGCAGCGCTTCCACAGTCAGTCACACATTCGGTACTCGATGAAGACCTTCCTCTCCCTTGTTCCAGCAGGCAGCAGAGGTTGTAGATCTCCTCTCGATTCCAGCAGCACGACGGTGTGGTGGTGGAGGTGGAGGAGTAGATCCTGCAGGGCTTCGCCTAAGCCAGAGCAGGTATGGTGGATGAGAGAGGGCCTTGGCGGATAGGGTTTATACACCGAGGGAAGGAGCACGCCAGGGGCTAGGGCTAGGGCTAGGCGGCGTCTTGGAAAGGGTCTAGGGAGCCGGCGGCTTGGGGGGCAGCGGCGGCCTAGGGTTTTGGGGTGAGGGCCAAGGGGGCGTCCCACCCCTCCTTTTATGGGTGGGAGAGGCGGCTAGGGAAGGACGAGTCCTCCCCCAACTCCCCTTGTGTGGCCGGCGGATTGGGGAGGGAGAGGGAAACATCTCCCTTGTGGGTTTCCTTTCCCTCCTCCACTAGGACTTTGACTTTCCAAATTGGGATTTGACTTTTCAAATTAGAGTTTAACTATTCAAACTAGAGTTTGATTCTCACTTCCTAGTCTTGGCCGACTTGACCTAGGACATGATGCCGCCACCCCCACTTGGGTATGGCGCATCCATGTGTCCCCCCTCCGGGGCGGTGGACCTTCTAGAACCTTCTAGAAGATTCTGGTGAAAACACCGAAAACATTTCCAAACCTCGGAATTGGACTTTCCTTATATGAATCTTATTCTTTAGACCATTCCGGATCTCCTCGTGATGTCCTGGATCTAATCCGAGACTCCAAACAACATTAGGTCTCCAACTCATATTCCATATCTACTAAACAATATCGAATCCTTAAGTGTGTATCCCTATGGTTCATGAACTATGCAGACATGATCGAGACACTTCTCCTGTCAATAACCAATAGAGGAATCTGGAAATTCATATGGCTCCCACATAATTCTACAATTACTTCATGATCGAATGAACCATTTACATATGATACCGATTCCCTTTGTCGCGTGATACTTTACTTATCCGAGGTTTGATCGTCGGTATATATACACATAGTTCAACCTTGTTACCGATAAGTACTCTTTACTCGTTCCATAATATGACATCCCTTGTGACCTAGTCACATGCTTGCAAGCCAATTGGATGACATTCCACCGAGAGGGCCCAAAGTATATCTATCTAGCATATGGATGGACATATCGCAAACTTTCGATCCATGTGCCTAAACACATACTTTCAAAATACCTAATGCCACTATAACCACCCAGTTACGGAAGTGTTGTTTGATGTCATCAAAGCATTCATCCGGTGATGGTGATTAACATGATCTCGTGGTCAAAGGATTAGGTTACTATGTATTTGGAAGCCTGTAGCAAACAGACTCTAAATGACTTGATCTTACGCTATGCTTAACTATAAGAGTGTGTCCATCATATCATTCTCCTAATGATATGACCTTGTTATTAATAATATCCAATGCTCATGATCAGGAAACCATGATCATCAATTAATCAACAAGCTAGTCTAACAAGAGGCTTACTAGGGACTCTATTATGTTTACAAAACA
The DNA here is from genome assembly GCA_916181665.1 of Avena sativa. Taxonomy (NCBI): domain Eukaryota; kingdom Viridiplantae; phylum Streptophyta; class Magnoliopsida; order Poales; family Poaceae; genus Avena; species Avena sativa. The sequence continues at coordinate 52,377,012 of OV702298.1, read as the reverse complement.
CACAAGTATTAATGTTTCCTGCTAATATAATTATAGCATGGGATGTAAACATTTATCATAAACATGAAAATATAATAATAACCACTTTATTATTGCCTCTTGGGCATATCTCCAACAAACAGGATATGCATTTTCCTTATGGTTTCCTCCTCGAGGGACTTACGGGGTGGCTCACGAGGGTACTCCCCTCTAGCGTCCAAAATTTCATGCAAGACCTACGATCTCCTCCTCGAGGAGCCAACATGATATGCATTTGCCTTACGGTTTCCTCGAGAGACTTACGAGGCGGCTCGTGATGGTACTCCCCTCTAGCGGCCAAAATTTCATGCAAAACCTATGGTTTCCTCCTCAAGGAGCCAACAATATGTGCATCCTCCTCGAGGGACTTACGAGGCGGCTCACGAGGACGCTCCCCTTCATCGGCTAAAGTTTTTGTGAAAACTGAAAACCGACGGCCTCCTCCCAACAACCAACAGGAAGTGGAACGCGTCCCATGAAGGACACTCACGACGAGAACACCCTCGCAGAAACGCTCGCTCAAAACCTAAACGCATATGGCTCCTATGGTTTCCTCCTCAGGGACCTGATGGAAGGAACATCGACCCCTCAGGACACCCGCACGAGGGAGCTTGTGATGCAACCCTTAGCAGCCCTCAAGCTAAAAGGATCTTGTCGATGATTTCAGCATTTGGTCCCCTTGGATAGCGCGTATACGAGCCAGGAAGACAATATTGTCCCTCCTCCAGAGACCGCCTCTGCGCGAGGCCACACGAGAGCATTCCTCGCGAGGGTATCCGTCGCAAGGACAAACCTCGGTGCCTCCCGCACCTCACCCCCTGCATGCTCTCTTCCCCCCTTTTTCCCTCTCGGGAGGGGTCTCCTTTCCTGCGGTACTGTTGACAAACTGTATGGGAGGCCTCGGAAAATAATCTAGCAAGCTGCACCAACTGCCATGACAAGGACTATGGCACCCACTGATATTGTATGGGTCAGTGTCTAGTGTCACCGCTCTCAAACGATATAATCTTTTTATCTGATCAATAAATAAAGGGAAATGATACTACTCCCCTGGGGATCCCGTGATTTGATCCCTCGGGTCGTCTAACACACGCGCCTGGTGGGGCGACATCGCGTTGTCCGCCATGGGCGCCGCGTAGCCTCCACTCCTCCGCCATGGGCGCCGCCCAGCCCCTGCCCTCGCGCCGCCGCCCTCGCGCTACCGTCACCCAGCTTCCGCGCGCTCCGCCATGGGCACCGCCTCCGCCCTCGCGCCCACCATGGGTGCCGCCCCAAGGAGTCCCGCTGCTCCTCCTAGCCGTGTTGTTCGCCATGGGCGTCGCCCAGCCTCCGCCCTCGTGCCTCCATGCCTGCGCTGCCGTCGTCTAGCTTCCGCGCACTCCGCCATGGGCGCCGCCTCCGCCCTCGCGCCCGCCATGGATACCGCCCCAAGGATCCTTCCTGCTCCGCCTAGCTGCACCTCCGCGGCCGACGGATATGGATGCCACCCACCATGGGCGCCGCCCCAAGGATCCTCGCTACTCCACCTCCATCCCGAGCTCCCCTCCCTGCAACGCTCCGTCCGGCTGCGTAGACGACAACAACGTCTACTCACGGTTTGCTACACGCGATACCAGCAGTGCTACTGAAGAACACATACGCTGCTACATACGCCGTCGAGGTTTGCTACGGGCGTGGTCGTCGGTGGTGCTACAATCAGCGTCAGATTTTGCTACAACGTCATAATATTTTGCTGCATATGTTCTATGCTTTTGCTATAATTGTACAAATCATTTGCTACAATTTCTCCGACGATGTCTGCGACAAAGTCAGGTTTGCTACATTATGATAAAAAATACTTCAAAGTCTCCGGCCAGGTCTTGTTTTGCTACATTATCATATTTTTTTGCTACCACCTTTTTCTTATTCTGCTACAATAGTGTAAAGTTTTTGCTATGAGGTCTCCGGCAATGTTTTTTCCGCGAAGTCACCGACGATGTCTCCAGCGAAGTCGGTTTTGCTATATTAGAATATTTTTTTACTACAAGGTCTTCGCCGAGGTTTCTGACGAGATCTAGTAGGGATGTTATTTTTTTTGGACTGAATCTCTTTTTGCTATATGTAGTAAAAATGGACACTTTATAGCAAAACCGAATCGATTATAGCAAAAAGGGATTTATAACTGTTTTAGGGACACGTGTTGCACTGGGTCCAGGAATCCCGGAGCAATTATATAACTATAATTTAAAGCGCGGAAGTTTTCATGATCCCTCGTTGCCCCAGTCATTGCACGCACTGTTCACATGAACAGTGTCGTGCACATGAACAGTGCGTGTTGTCTATCCTGTCATTGATCTTTGATCCAACTATTCATATTAGGTATTGTCGATTTCTAATTTTATCCAATGATCTCGCAACATGTTGTACTGCTTTAATATTTTAGATTGTAATTTTACACGTAAATTTCAACTTTTCTACTTTTGGCGAAAGGCCTCACGACACGTCGCACTGCTTTAATTTTTTAGACTATAAATTTTAAAGAATTTTATACTTGTTGGAAATATTAGCAATAATCCATATAATTTAATCTGAATAATAAATTGATAAAGCATGATCATACAAACGGTACTAAAACTAATTATGCAGATCAACAAAATAGATGAACAGATTACATCTATAAAAGATAAACCTATCATATCTACACCAAACGCTAGAACAAAGAACTCTACATAATCCAAAAAAGACAGTTGAGAATCACATACATTGTAGGCTGAATAGCAGCCGCAGCGGTTGCAGCAGCGTCGCCCATGTTGAGGTTGTCTAAGAGATCACTGACGTCCGGGAATAAGTCGTCGGACGACGTCGTGATTGGCAGTAGTCGCGCTTGAGCGCTCCCCAAAAACCTGATCACCCCTCACCCCGTACAGGTTCACGAGAGATGGGGTTTCGAAGACCTACTGTCCCGATCTGCGGTGCACGCCGCAAGCCGGGATGGAGAAGACGAAAGCGGCGGCGCAAGGTTCTGGAGGGTAGGCGCTTGTGTGTATTGAGTCACCGATTAGGTTTTGTGCAGACGCTTATATAATGCAGGTTAGAGAGATCGTGAGCTCATTCCACGTCCGAGTCGGTAACAGTCCATGTCCATAAAAACTGGAAACGGCTGTAATTAACGCGTTCATTAATGACTCATAATTAGTTTTCCCAACCAGCAAAATAAAAAGCTCGGCTTGGCGAGATTCCCGCAACCCGCGGCGCGCATGCGTCGTGACGAGGCGAGGCGAGACGGGCGGCGTCAGAGGAGGAGTGCGCGAGGGCTAATCTTCTTGTCACACCTTAGTGAGTAGTGCAACACTCTACTATATAAGGTGGTCCAACTCCCCTTCAACTAGCAATGTGGGACTAAAATTTAGCACCACTAGCACAGCCATATGCTGCCATATACAAGTGGGCCAAAGAGAATTTCAAAATTTGTCTAATGGGCCAATAGCCCAAAACTCATCAAATTCCAACAATCCCCCACAAAGTTTCATTGGCACATCACATCATTTTCCTTCCATAACATTGTTTTATATACCAGTATGTAGTGGAGACTGTTAAGTTGAACTTCCATGTTAAACTTCATGCTACACTAGCTAGCAACTTGAATAGTGGACTATGCCTTGAACTACAAGTTTTCTACGCGCTAGTTTCACACAAAATCTAGACCGGTACAGGGCTACCGTCGGCTTCCCCGCGGTTTGGAGCTTATGCGTCATACTCCAGGGCCTTTCATGAGTTTATTAGAGAGCACCCAACTCTCACGGATTGCGACGTTTGACAGTCAGACTCATATAGGTGTGTTTCTCAAGAGATGTTCTGCAGGACAACATCTCCGCTTATAAAAAGCCACTTGGAACACATTAAGATAAATATCAACCTGCCATGCGGATTAAGAGAGTATTGCATATTAATGGAGATGTAAATATAATATGGGGATACTCTCCTCTCAGCTGACCAACAGCTTGTCTCCCAGCTCTAATTCACGGGATCTCCGATCATATAGAGTGGGTTGCCACTGGGATCAACTCATAGCGTGGGTCTCAAACCCATCTCCCTCGATGCATTATCTATCACGCTGCGTGATAAACCCTTTGTGAAGGGATCTGCCAGGTTCTTAGATGTTTGGATATAATCCAACGCAATAACTCCGTAGTTTCTCAGTTTCCTGACAGATTTCAATCTCCTCTTCACATGCCTTGATGACTTCATATTATCCTTAGAACTGTTTACTTTGACAATCACAATTTGATTATCAAAGTTCATCGCGATGGCGGGTATTGGTTTTTCAACCACAGGTAAGTCCATCAAGAGCTCACGAAGCCACTCTGCTTCAACAGTGGCTGTGTCTAATGTTGTGAGTTCTGCTTCCATTGTTGACCTTGTTAAGATGGTCTGCTTGCAAGACTTTCAGGAAACAGCGCCACCACCAAGTGTAAACAAATAACCACTTGTGGCCTTAATCTCATCAGCATCAGATATCCAGTTTGAATCACTATAACCCTCAAGTACCCGTGGATACCCAGTATAGTGAATACCATAACTCGCAGTGCCTTTCAAATAGCGCAAAACTCTTTCAAGAGCATGCCAATGATCATCTCTAGGATTTGACACAAATCGACTCAGTTTGCTTACAACAAAGGAGATGTCAGGTCTAGTAGCGCTGGCTAAATACATGAGCGAGCCAATAATTTGAGAATATCTCAATTGATCTTTAGCAGTTCTTCGATTCTTTCGAAGTAGCACACTCGGATCATAAGGCGTTGGAGAAGAATTGCAGTCGCTATACCCGAAGCGACTCAATATCTTTTCCACATAGTGAGACTGAAGCAATGTAATCCCACCATTGTCATCCTTTAGTAGCTTGATGTTTAAGATTACATCAGCCACTCCTAAGTCCTTCATCTCAAAGCAACGATATAGGAACTCTTTGACCTCCTCAATAACAGCGAGGTTGGTCCCGAATATCAATATGTCATCAACATAGAGACACATAATAACTCCCTCGCCCCCACCATGGCGACAGTACACACATTTGTCAGCTTCATTTACAACAAAGCCTTCGGCAGTTAAAGTTCTTTCAAACTTCTCATGCCACTGCTTAGGAGCTTGCTTAAGACCATACAAAGACTTCACTAACTTACACACCTTTCCTTCTTGACCATCTACTACAAATCCGTCAGGCTACTCCATATAAATTTCCTCATCTAGCTCTCCATTTAGAAAAGCTGTCTTAACGTCCATTTGATGAACGAGAAGACCATGTGAGGCAGCCAAGGAAAGTAGTACTCGAATAGTGGTCAATCTGGCTACAGGTGAGTAGGTATCAAAGAAGTCTTCATCTTCCTTTTGGGTATAACCCTTAGCCACAAGACATGCCTTGTACTTTTCAATAGTACCATCAGGTCTAAGCTTTTTCTTGAACACCCATTTACATCCTACAGGTTTACACCCATAAGGACGACCAGTGATTTCCCAAGTACCATTATCTAAGATGGAGTCCATCTCGCTTCGGACAACTTCCTTCCAGTAATCAGCATCTTGAGATGCATAGGCTTCTGAAATAGAAGTGGGAGTATCATCCACAAGGTACACAATGAAATCATCACAAAATGAATTTGCAGTCCTTTGTCTCTTTCTCCTTTTGGGAGCTTCATTGTCATTCTCCACAGGATCATCAGAGTGTTCTATTGGCATAGTGGGTTCAGGAATTATAGAAAATTCCTAACTAGATGAACTAGTCATCTCTTGATTTGATGAGCTAGACATACCTTTCATAGGAAAGATGTCTTCAAAGAAAGTCGCATCATTCGACTCCATAATTGTACCAACATGCATGTCGGATACCTCAGATTTTACTATCAAAAATCTATAGCCAATGTTATGAAAAGCATATCCCAGAAAAACACAATCAACGGTTTTTGGTCCAAGCTTCCGCTTCTTGGGTATTGGAATATTGACTTTCACCAAACAACCCCAAGTTCGTAAGTAAGAGAGTTTAACCCTTTTCTTTTCCCATTCCTCAAATGGAGTCATGGTTTTATCCTTTACAGGAACACGGTTTAGGACATGACACGCAGTCATTAGCGCCTCCCCCCACCATTCCTTGGAAAGACCCGATGTATCTAACATGGCGTTAACCAAATCAGTTAGAGTGCGGTTCTTTATTTCGGCCACCCCATTTGACCGAGGTGAGTATGGAGGCGTCCTCTCATGTATAATACCATGTTCCATATAGAATAAATCAAATTCGTTTGAAAAGTACTCTCCACCACGATCCGACCTTAGCCGCTTGATTTTAAGATCAAGTTGGTTTTCTGCCTCAGCTTTATAGATTTTGAAGTGGTTCAAAGCTTCATCTTTAGATTTCAGAAGATAAACATAGCAGTATCTAGTGGAGTCATCAATCAACGTCATGAAGTATCTTTTTACACCTTTTGTGAACACACCATTCATCTTACAGAGATCTGAATGTATAAGTTATAGCGGTGCTAAGTTTCTCGGTTCCGCAGTCGTATAAGACTTGCGGGGTTGCTTTGCTTGTACACAAACTTGGAACTTAGAACCTTTGACAGTGGTAAATTTTGGAATTAAACTCATATTGGCTAGCCGCGTCATGCAACCAAAGTTAATATGACATAGTCGTGAATGCCAAACATTGAACTCATTATCATTGCAAACATGATTAATAACTTTAGTACATGAGTCTGACAAAGACATGCGGAACAGACCTCCGTACTCATAACCATTTCCAACAAATTGTACATACTTAGAAATTACAACTTTATTGGACTCAAAAACCAACTTAAAGCCATCTCGACATAAAAGCGATCCGCTGACGAGATTCTTATTGATGGAGGGAACGTGCTGCACATTCTTCAGCTGTACAGTCTTCCCCGAAGTAAACTTCAGATTTATCGTACCAACACCATGAACAGAAGCACGTGAGCCGTTTACCATCAGCACGGAAGAGGTCCTTGAGACCTGATAAGAGGAAAACATGAAAATATCAGAACATACATGTGTATTAGCACCCGTGTCTATCCACCAATCAGAAGAATGACATACTCAAAGGATAGTAGGTAAAATACCGTACCCAGCATCCTTCATCTCAGTATCACTAATAACAACATTAGCGGCCTTGCCGCTGTTTCCATGTTGACGCTTGTCAAAGCGATTAGGACAGCTAGGAGCCCAATGATCAGGATCACCACAGACGTGGCAAGAGCCTTTCCTCTTATCATTTTTCTTCTTAAAGTTGGATGAGTGCGTAGCCTTGTTCTTGCCATCGAACTTTCCCTTTCCTTCAGTTTTGTTCTTATTCTTAAACTTGTGGGATTGGAAGTTTTTCCTCTGCACTAAATTGGCAGTAGAACCTCCCTCAAGTCCTCGAGCAGTTTTGTCCTTTGCTCTCGTCTTCTCTTCCACATGAAGAGACCCAATGAGATCCGTAACGGAAAACTCTTGTCTCTTATATTTCAAAGAAGTAGCAAAATTCCTCCACGAAGGAGGAAGCTTGGCAATAATGCCACCAGCCACAAATTTGTCCGGTAAGTAACATTTGAACTGCTCAAGTTCTTTGGCAAGTGATTGTATCTCATGAGCTTGCTCAACGACGGAGCGCTCATCAACCATCCTGTAGTCATAGAATTGCTCCATGACATACAGCTCAGTGCCAGCGTCCGAGACCCCAAACTTGGCCTCGAGCGCTTCCCACGCGTCCTTGCCATTATCAAATGACATATAAGGGTCAACAATGTTGTCCCCAAGAACACTGAACAAAGCCGCCATAAACATGGTATCGGCTTTCTTAAAGTTCGCTTCCTGCTCAATAGAAAGATCTCCTTCAGGTTTGCCAAGAGTGGCGCTATAGCAGTTTAGGTTTTCAAACCAGAGAACTGCTCTCTTGCGCCATCTCTTATAGTGCATGCCATCAAAAGGAGGCGGCCTAGTAGCCGCGGCTACACCAGTGGAATTTAGTTGCCTATAATTAGGTTTTTAGATTGTTGGAAATATTAGCAATAATCTATATGATTTAATCCGAATAAAAAATTGATAAAGCATGATCATACAAACGGTACTAAAACCAATTATGTAGATCAACAAAGTAGATGAACAGATTACATCTATAAGAGATAAACCTATCACATCTACACCAAACGCTAGAACAAAGGACTCTAGCATAATTTGAAAAAGACAGTTGAGAATCACATACAGTGTAGGTTGAATAGCAGCCGCAGCGGTCACAGCATCGTCGTCCATGTTTAGGTTGTCGAAGAGATCGCCGGCGTCCAGGAAGAAGTCGTCGTTCAGGAACTCGTCGTCGGACGACGTCGTGGTTGCCAGTAGTCGCGCTTGAGCGCTCCCAAAAACCTGATCGCCCCTCACCCGTACAGGTTCACGAGAGGCGGGGTTCCGGAGGCCTACTGTCCCGATCTGCGGTGCACGCCGCAAGCCGGGATGGAGAAGACGAAAGCGGCGGCGCAAGGTTCTGGAGGGTAGGCGCGTGTGTATTGAGTCACCGATTAGGTTTTGCGCAGACGCTTATATAATGCAGGTTAGGGAGGTCGTGGGCTCATCCCACGTCCGAGTCGGTAACAGTCCATGTACATAAAAACTGGAAACGACTGTAATTAACGCGTCTGTTAATGACTCATAATTAGTTTTTCCAACCAGCAAAATAAAGCTCGGCTCGGCGAGATTCCCGCAACACGCGGCGCGCGCGCGTCGTGACGAGGCAAGGCGTGGCATGGCGAGGCGAGGCGGACGGCGTCGGAGGAGGAGTGCGCGAGGGCTACTCTTCTTGTCACACCTTAGTGAGTGGTGCAACACTCTACTATATAAGATGATCCAACTCCCCTTCAACTAGCAATGTGGGACTAAACTTTAGCACCACTAGCACAACCATATGCTGCCATATACAAGTGGGCCAAAGAGAATTTCAGAATTTGTCTAATGGGCCAACAACCCAAAACTCATCAAATTCCAACAATACTTTCGGGCAACTTCTCACAAGTCGAACAACTTAAGCAACAATAATTTTCTCATGGTTAATTTGTCGCCGGTAACCCTTTAACGACCTTTCATCAACAGTGTACGAACGGTAATTTCTGACAATAATTTTTTGACCAAACCGGTATTTCGCCTTAATTTCTCGATATAGATATTTTTTGCCGCCAATCATTTTCATGGTCTTTCATTTGATGTTTTCTTTGTTTTTCCATACTTCGACTAATAATTTTTTCCCTTCTGTAATTCTCTCACGGTAATTATTGTAGACTTATATTCTATTCTTCGGCAATAATTTTGGACACATTTTCCCAGTCATAATTCCATGTCTAAGTTATTCCAAAGCATAACTTCTCAATGGTCGGTGATTCTCTCTGTGTAATTCACCGGCAGTTATTCCTCTGCAATAATTTTTCGACACACTCTCTTGGCCATAAATTCGTGGTAGCCACCCATGAATAATTCTAGGCAGCAATTCATCATCAATAATTTAGATTCTTTGAGCTTTTTAATTCTTCGACAATAATTTCACAGCCCTTCGCCTATTTTATCAAGAAAGATAGTATAACTATCTTATGTAGTAACTTGAGACAATAATTTATACTAAATTATATATTAGATAATCTTTATCGATACATCTAACCAACTATTTCACGGGGTCACACACGGCGTGACCCCGCGGCACATTCTCTAGTCTCCGAAAACACGTACCAACCCGTAAGGCCCTGTTCGATTAATCCATATCAGAGATGGATTGGAGTGGATTGAGGAGAATTAGATAGGATCTAATCCAGATCAATCCATCCCAATCCCATAATCCGATAGTAACCGAACAGGGCCTAAGTAAAGCATGCCGAACGACTTACCCAAAAAAAATTAAATCATGGGCGCAGCACCGTGCCCCTGCACCCTTTAATCGTGCCCTATAAAAGATTCGAGAGAAAAACACGGTGTTTAAGAGACTGCCCTGTGGGCCCTGTGGACCACCACCCTTCCTCCACGTGCTCGTCGTCCTCCCCTCGCATCTAACGATCCAAGAGTGGGAAGGAAATAGAGAGATCGTGGTATTGCTCATCCTAGGGATTTGAGTGGGATCATCGCGAGTTCGAGGAGGACAGAGCGGACTGAGTGATTCAGATCCCTTCATCTCCCTCCCCGATCCCCAATCCGATGGTGTTGGTCCTGGCGCTGGGGGATCTGCACATCCCGCACCGTGCCCCTGACCTGCCCGCAAAGTTCAAGTCCATGCTCGTCCCGGGCAAGATCCAGCACATCATCTGCACTGGGAACCTCTGCATCAAGGTCGGTTCTCACCGCGATCCCTGCTCGATGCTGCGTATGCGTGATTTTATTGCCGGTCGGTGTGTTTCTGGTGTGTCCAATCTGGTTGACTAGTTCGTCAACCCATGCTTAGCATCTTTGAAAATTCTTGTTCGGTGGTGCTCTGGGATCAGCGGCGCCCGTGTCTTGGTTTCGTGGGCTCATTATCTATCGAATAAGCTCGCAATTGCTTGATTGTCTATATGGTTCGGTTGGGCAGTAGAGGTGTGGTTATTTTAGCTCTCGAGGGAGTGAACAATGAGCGGCAAGTTTACTTTTGGCTACACTGAGATTAATGGGACCAAACATTAGACCATGTTTACTTGGCTAAACCACTTGATAACTGATGGTCACCATTTGCTTTGATCCTTACAATGTCTCAGGCTCTTAATACTCTGGTCGAATTGGACTAGTGAGTGCTCAACAATGCATTGTAGTTTCCCTTAGTTGTTTACTACCTCCATTCCGGTTTATAAGGCAAATACGTACTTTGAGAAAATAGTTTGACTAAAAATTTGGTCAACAAAATACAAACTATATTTTAACAAAAATTATACCATTAGATTCATATTCAAAATACGCTTCCAATGGTACAATTTTTGTGACATATGATTCATATATTGTTGACCAAATTTACAGTCAAACTATTTTCTTGAAATACGTATTAGCCCTATAATCCGGAATGGAGGGAGTAATAACTATACAGAGAATTTTCTAACGTTTACCAATCTTGACAACTGTTACTATGTTGTAGTGCTCTGAAAACAAATAATTGTTCACCATATGGCAGCAAGCTAATTTATTCTATCAGAGTACGCTGGAGATACTTTTGGTTAGGTGCACTAGAGCATAGTCAATGCCCCCTTTAACTTGAGACCAGAAATGTTAATGTGACTGATTTGTCTCTCAAATATTTAGTTCTACTCTTCTGGGTATCTTAACAGAAAGTCTCAACCTTTTTCCCACTGTTGATACTTTGTCAAAATTCAAAAGCACATCTAACTAATCGATGGACTCATGTATCTTTGACGCACAACACAGAGAAGGTGGCTGATCTATGTCCACAAAGATCCCCTTTACTCAATAGATACTATGAAAGGAGATGCACATTATCTTCTAAGTTTAAGTGTGGCCAGACACTACAGACAAGACAAGATTTTAAAATTTGTGCAATCTGAACGAGCTTTCTATTTCAGCATCTCACCTACATTGTTGCTCAATTTGTGTTTGTTTTCTAAGAGAAACTCTGTACAATGGTTGCTCTATTTGTGCCTTCTAAGAGAAACTCTGTATGATGGTACCAACTCTGAAAGTATCATGCTTATCCTCATAATGATGGATGTTTATATAGAAATCTGTATGCTGATCTTGTACTTATATAAAGCTCTAAATGTAAATACAAACATCATATAAAAACTCTTAAATTGTTGTTTCTCAGTGGAATAGTTTTGTGGTTAGGTTTTCTCTGATCACAACATGCATGGTATTTAAAGACCATTGACTGATTTCTCTTATTGAAGCACATAGAATACCTTTTGTTCCACTATAAGCCTGAATGTATTTTCCAACTTCAACTGTAATATATTAATTCATCATTTCTCTTTCTTCCTACTGCACACTTATCATAAATTTATTCTTTGTCTGATTGTTCGTATTTAAACTAAAAAGTACCCAGATGTTGCTCCACCATGCCCCAATGCTGATGATCTTTTTATGATTGAATGATTGATTGCGCTCATCTATTCTTCTCATGGCCCATTAAGATCGTCAAGTTTTACCCGTATCTCATATAACCATCCACGAGAAACTAGTGTCCACTCTGACGCTCACATGTCCATGGAAACAGAGGATGCCATCAGGGCCGGTCCTGAGATTTCGGGGGCCCGGGGCGAAACTAAAATTTTGGGCCCCTTAGTATAAATTCTTTATGCATATATAAGATGATGAAAAATAAATATTATAAGTACACTTCCAACTATAATATTCATATAAAAATAACAGTGTTTAAATGATACCTTAAAATTTCATCCGAAAATTCCTAGAAGCAAAGTCCGTGATGATGGAATCAATATCAATCTCGTCCACTAACTTCTTTTCGATGCATAGACTTGCCAAACCATTTAACCTCTCCTGAGACATTGAAGAACTCAAATAGTTCTTCAATAATTTCAACTTTGAAAAGCTTTTTTTAGCTGATGCAACAGTCACGGGCATAGTAAATAAGATCCGATAAGCGATAGAAATATTAGGATAACAATCCGCTTCTCTAATAAACTCAAAAAGCTCCATAGCAGACATTGGTGTATTTGGCAAAGTGAACTTCATAACACTTAACTCAGAAATAAGTGCATTCAACTCAACATCACATGTATCAGGTTTACAAGATTTATCCGGCTGAGTAAAAGTTTTTGCAAATTTAGTGCAATGTTCTTTCAGTTGAGGACCATCCAATGCCTTCAAGAATGAGGAACTCATTAAAAATCCAAATATACCTTTGAATGACTGGAGTATAAATATCCACACTAACTGGTTCTGGTTCATCATCAAAATTAGCAGATTCATCATCATGATTACTCACATTGTCATCATTTGCATTGATATGAACATCGTCCTCTGTACCGACATTATCTTCTGGATCAACATTAGTCTGTTCCCCCTCAAGAACTAGCGCCAACTCATCTGGATTCCTCGAAGTGCTCGTGTTGCTCTTCAAAAACTTATGAAAAGATCCTCTCTGTGATTCTATTAATTTCTTCTCTTGTTCTCTCCTTTTTCTTTTCTGAGCACCGGATTTAAGCGCCATAAACAGTTAAACTGGGACTCTGGGAGCAAGAACAATCAGATTGATTAATACACTAGTCACTACTAAGCAGGGTACTAAGTTACCGAAAGAAAAAAGTGTGTATTCTATTGTGGTTTTGTACCTGGTGCTTCTGCTTGGTGAGGTGGCGGCGGATCAGCGGATGGCGCGGGATGCCGGCAGGGACGTGGTCACAGGCCTGTGCGATCAGCAACGGCCACGCGGTCAGGTCGCTAGGTCTACCGTCTACTCTGGACTCGGGAGTTGGGACGGCCTCGCGAGTCGCGATGGACGATGGCCTCGCTTGATCCGCTTCGCGTGATCGCGTCGCCGTCTCTGGCTGACTGTCTTCCCGTGATCCCATCCCGATCCGGGACAGCGTGAGCGTGACCGCGTGAATAGGAAGCGACGGGCGGGTGCGGGACACGGTAATTATGGGAATCGAGGGGTCGAGGGGCGGGTGGAAGCGAGCAGTTCCTGACTTCCTGTGCCCGTGTACGTACGTGTTACCCACCACCAGCTCAATTTTTTACAATGTATACTAAGCCTGGATTTTTGTGGGCCCGGGGCGGCTGCCCCGCTAGTCCCCCCTAGGGCCGGCCCTGGATGCCATGCAATAAGCATGATATGTTATTGATGCAGGATATAACATATTTAGAGTGTGTGCCTCTCCTCAAAAATTTATGCTGTGTGGATAACTGGAGATACTCGATGTTTGCTCCATTTGCAGTGTGTGTGTGGTGTTTGGTCTGCAGGCGAGGGAGAGGGGAATGCACATTTTACAAGATATGTATACATTTGAAAACATAAAAAAACCACCGGGTGCGATTACGACTTTGAGCCAGCTAAACAATTATGTGATGCATTTGAGCAATTGTAAAATTCTATGACCTACTTGCACCTGCCTCCCAAGCTGAATCTATTTGCAATTTTCTCTTCATGAATACTTAAGGTACACCGTGCATAACTTTTAACCCATTTTAGCATTTTCTTTTTGTTATAGCAGACTTTGGACATGTCAAATACTGCATGTTCAAAATTTATACTAGATCTGTACATAATAGAATGAAATTATTTGTATTAGTCCTGTTGTGCTGTCAATGCCATGTTAACCTGTAAACTGCAATGGGCCAGCATTTTGGTGTAATGGGAGGCATGCTGAGGCTATCTTGTGTATCAGACACCAATGTTCTGGTTTGCCAGGCACTAGAATGCCACATAAAAGTGTTAATGGCTTAATGCAGCTTGGCTGTTCAGTAAGAATGTGGCAATGCCTTAATGCTATATGAATTCATCGTCAAACACCAGGAAGTTGTATGGCTGTGCCAAATTAATTGTTAGACAGGGAAAGATGTACAACAAAGGGAAGTTAATGTGTTCTACAGGGTTATGAGTGTTAGCTGCGAAAGTGTTGGGTCATGATGCTCAGCATCACAAACTATTTTGTCCCTTTCAAATATTTTGCATGATGAGTGGTTAAGCTATCCTTGTGAAAGACTGATTGACTCTGTACTGTTTCCTTTACAGAATTATTATTTCCGTGAGGCTTGATATTGCAGTAACCGGTTAACATGATACTAGTAATGTTTTCTTGCATGGACTGTACTTTTACTTTTATGAAGTATGAACTCATAAATTTCTTACATTATTCTAGGAAATTCACGACTACCTGAAAAGCCTTTGCCCTGATCTCCACATTACCAGAGGTGAATATGATGAGGATGCTCGTTACCCAGAGACTAAAACAGTTACAATTGGTCAGTTCAAGCTAGGGCTATGCCATGGTCATCAGGTTTGCTTTAAAACCAGATTACCTTTTTTTAACTCTGTTAATATTATCACGCCCATGAATCATTCATGTATAGTAGTGTTAGATGTGTTTACTTGATAGTTGGTATGTAAAATCTGTACCCGTTTGATTGTGTACTGCTTCACGTTAGGACATGTTCATTAATTAACCTGATTAATTATGCTGCATTTTCCTATTCTGACTCAATGTCTTGCTGTTCTCTCACTATTCCTAAGATTAAACTACACAGAAGTGACCGAAATCACTTTAGCCACCACGTTGAGGGAGATAATAAATCTTATTTTTCTGCCTATGGTACTTAGAGCAACTCTAATAGCTGCTGCAAAATGCGGCAGCAGTTTTCAGCGATGCGGCAGCTGTTTCGCAGTTGCATTGCGCCAAAGTAGACTACATAGATATTAAACGAAATTTAAACTACATTGCATTATTTAAACAAAGTTCAACACAGTTTGAAATAAAAACTACAAATTAACCCTAAAATCTACTCCCAATCGACGTCGGAGTCGTCAATTTTGTCCCAGAAATCGGAACCGAGGGACGACGAGTCGTCGACGGGGACGGGTGGTGGCGGCGCGGTGTTGGACGGACCAGCGCCATCGGAGCTCTTCTTCTTCTTCGCCGCCGACGCGTAGAAGGCCAGCTCCGCCTGCACGTACTCAGGGTGGTTGAGGCGGAGCTGCGACATCCTCATGTCGTCGAGCTCGGCAGCCTGGCACTGCATCGTGGCGTCGCGCTGCTGCCGTCGCGCGTCGCGGTTCACCCACTGCATCTCCCGCGAGGAACTCCGCCTCCTGCAGCTTCCCGCCGGAGGGCCGCATCCGGACGCCGAGGAAGCCGGTGGAGCCCCTTGACTGGTGGCGGCGATTGGCCGGCAGGAAGTACGATTGGGGCTAGGGGAGGGCGTGCGGCGGCCGTATCTACTGGGATTGGGGTTTGGCGGCGGTGGAATCGGCGTCGGCGGCCTCAGCACTGTAGGTGTGGGTGGGGGATTTTGCAGTTGGGCTGCGCGCGTTGCGTGGCTGGGATTTGCGGCAGCTTCATGGCTGCCGCATATGCAGCACGAGGCCTCGCTGCCGCAAAAATTTTGAAGCACGAAACCGGCAGCTGTTGGAGGCGATTTTTTGGCCTGCGCTGCCGCATCCGGCTGTTATTTGTGCTGCTGCCGTATTTTGCAGAAGCTGTTAGAGTTGCTCTTATATCCTTGGCCCGAGCATATACATTTTACACTTGCAAATTGCTGTTTCTTCAACTGTGCTGCCATCAAGACATTCATTCTTTACCTCCTGAGATAAGCCTTGTTTCTGTGGTGCTCAATCCTGTAAACTTCTGATCTTCTCTCTAGAATTGGAACATAGAAAATCAAACCTTACTATTCATAGCTACCTTCTCTTCTTTATTTCTCTTGACACCGATGAGGTTTCGACTGTATATTTTAAAGATATGTTAGGTGTGTAGATACACTACCTTTTCTTTGTCATGATGTTTCCATGTTGACTCAGCATGGTTTGCACCCTTCCACCGGGAGGGCTGTTTGCACTTGATATCTCTGCACGTGGCACTGAAGAGATATTTTTCACTTCTGACAAAATGAAGCACTTGTTTAGTATATCCAATTACACTCCCCTTCTGTGTTTACAGCAGACTTTTGTTTAGAAATAATGTACTCCCTCCGATCCATAATAAGTGTACTAAATAATCGACACTTCTTATGGATCGGAGGGAATATTATTAACTCAACATTTGATTGCTAATGAAAATGGACAGTTAGGACCTTGAATTAGAATTGTTGTAGTTGACAATTAAAGGTGGCCACTTTTCCATGCAGTACACCACTGAGAAGTGGTCAAGTTTTCATCATGGGTACCAGATTCGCTGGTATTGCCTTTGAACCCCGATCTAGATCACGAATCCAGTAACCATTAGGACTCGTTAACTGTGACTAATCAGACTAGTGAGTTGAAATCGTCTGATTCATGAATTGGAACGGATTCACGATCCAGAGATCCATACCCCATTAAATTTGATTTGTAGTAAGTGGCGAATCGCGAACCGTGCGAGCCGCCAATCTGGTAACTAAAGCTTTTATCACTTGCAAGATAGCTGTCAGTTTTTCTTGACAGAATGGTCTGTTGCTGGAATGATAGGCGCTATTTTTTCGAGAGTTCACGTGCATATTTTTAAGTTGAGGAACTGGCTGAAACAGGGTTGCAATGTGGCCACTGTCGATTTGTGTTCAAATGATCCAGGGTTCATTCAGCAAGCAAAGTGTCCTTGAAAGCTCGAACTAGTGATGAATGTCATGTGGTTTAGCACTGACTTGAGTAGTGAAGTGAATTATTGTGCACACAGTTTTCTTTCCATATATTGCCACATCATATATATGCATCCAAGCAAAGAAGAGTGAGAATGCACACATACCTTGAGCTTTGACCTTGGCAGATAGTTGGACGACCATATCCATAAAGTGATTTCGTGCCCCCTCCCTGAGGATATAAAGCATGTTCAGTACGTTGAACTTTGACCTTTACAGTCATGTGGGAGTTGATTCACTGTGTCTGCTGCTGCATTCATCATGTTCTGCCCCATACACCACAGACATTTCTGAGCTTTATTTTACTGAATATGATCTTTGAATGAATTATTTGTGAACATTGTAGCTTTTAAATTCTAATAGGATAGTGCGATATTAGACTCGTAAACTGCTGTCTTCATACTGTGCATTGTGTTACTGATTGTTGTTGGAATATTTCTCCTAACCACTTCAACTTTGTGGTGTTTATCAACAATCATCTCCAGGTTGTTCCATGGGGTGACCTGGACTCCCTAGCGATGCTCCAGCGGCAGCTGGATGTGGACATCCTCGTCACTGGGCACACCCACCAGTTCAAGGCCTACAAGCACGAGGGTGGCGTTGTCATCAACCCTGGCTCTGCTACGGGTGCATACAGCAGCATCACCTATGATGTGAACCCGAGCTTCGTTCTCATGGACATCGATGGCCTCCGCGTTGTTGTCTACGTGTACGAGCTCATCGACGGCGAGGTGAAGGTCGACAAGATCGACTTCAAGAAAACCGCGACGATGCACGGGTGATGACCTGCTTCCGGCAGCAGATTCAGAGCCTGTCTGTTCTTATTTCCCTCCTTTCTTGATTCAGATCTCCCATTCTGTAGCCTTTTGTACTGGTTGTGCTTACAGATTAGTGAATGGTATTATCCGAGGAGTGTGTGATGTCAAGTTGTTATCGTGTTTGTGGTCGATGTACAAGAAGAAACAGGAATCCGGTGGCCTATCAGTTTGAACATAAAGTGGTTAGAAAGATCAGAAGATTGTACAGTGGTCATTCATTTGTTATGTAATAAGCCAATAGAATCTTAAATCTCACCATCTCGATCACCTTTTGTAGCCGCTGGATCAAAGTTCAGTAACGCTATTAGCTATAGTAGTGCAGTCAAAACATGCCAGCCCGTACAAACTTCTTTCCCTGAAGACTTTGCCCTACTTCGATCTGAAACATGAGAGATGACAAGCGCTTATACAATTTTGCTAATTCTCAGCTGACCAAAAATTAACTTTGGTTCAACTCTAGAATTATCAGATCTGTATCCGATTTGTGCACAATATTTCAGTTGCAAGTGGGAGAGATTTTTAAGTTGCAAAGGATATTTTCCGGTTGCAAGTGAGATTGCAACCGACTTCACTTGCAACCGACTCACTTGCAACCGAGAGATTTTTCTTTTTTTTTGCGGGGGGAAAGGAATTGGATTACTCAAATAATAGTATTACAATCCCTACAGATGATATCAATGACTTCATCCGGCCCTGAACTGATCCAAACGGCGGTCCTTTTTAAACTTCTACCAAATCGGACTAAAGAATCACTAGCAGAGTTTTGAGATCTAGGAATTTTATTAAATGCTAATATGACGACCAACCTGCATAGGGCCTTGATCTCCGTCGTCAAAAAGCCCAGTTGAGAGTAATCCTTTGTTTTGCTCAATACCAACTGCACCACAGTAGCATTGTCAGATTCCACGATGATCGGCTGCTCGCTCCATTGCAACGCCAGTTTAATACCCTCTAGGTATGCACACAATTCACCTTCACACTGCTCCAGCAATCGACATGACGAAAGATGATTTGTCCAGAAAAGTCACGGAGAATCATGCCTGCAGCAGCCGAGCCATCTTGTGGTAAATAGGATCCGTCAACATTGAGTTTCACCACATAGGGGCAGGTTTTTCCCATTGCGGAACATGGCTCATCATTGGTTTAGGGGTAACAACAGCAGACGACGTTGGACAACACGACTGTTTACCCTTCAGGAGTTGTTCCGACGAGTAGATGCTAATATCACTTAGGCCCCGTTCGTTTAATCCCACAAAGTCATGGATTGAACTGGATCGGCCTGGATCGACCTGGATTAAGTCCCGCGATGAATTTTTTCCAGCCCAACTATAACGTGCTGTTCGTTTACTCCCGGATGGGATTTCTGACCCATCATATCCAATCCATCTTCGTTGTGTTCGTCTGGAAAAAAATTATCGCCGGCTGATGTCTGGATTAATTTCCACAACGCGGGCGAGCTAGCAAGGTCAGCACATGGCCGTGTCACACATTCATCCCTATGGAATAACAGAACGGCCTGGAACATGCAAGGAAATATTGGGAAGGGATTAACCGGGTTTACTTGGGTTTGGGTGGAGGTTTGGATTCACCCAATCCATGGCTGGATCTATTGCATATCTGGATTTAACCCCAACAAAACGAACGAAGCCTTAGGGATTGGACATAGCTCACAAGGAATCTACGGGAGGCCTCAATTAGTGGCAAGGCCTTATCATGTGTGGCTTCATTCCTTCGTACCAGGCCCTCCATGCAATCATTGGGATTAGCGCACAAGTTTCGGCTGTTTGATAGAGAAGCAGTTCCTCCAGCCAAAATGCTACTTGTCTTCAAAATGTTAGGATGTGAAGGAATTGGCCAAACCTCTGCCATCACCTCCCATAGGGCCCTGGCATGGGAACAACGACTTCGCATGCCCAACATCTTCCTGCTCTTGGTCACAAATTCTATAACACCGCAAATGGCATTGTAGTTTGTTGCCCTCAGTCGCTAACCCATTAGATACTGCCTTCCAGGCAAAGATTCTAACTTTTGGTGGGACTTTGCACTGCCAGATCTTCTTCCAGATCGGTTTATCACCTACAGGAGCATTGCTAGAGGTCGCAGGTGCAGCAGATTGTTGCATCAATTTCAGGTCCAAATTATATGCACTCTTAACTGAAAAAAAATACCATTTTGTTCATGATGCCACGCCAAAAAGTCCTCCTCCACCCGTGAAGATGTGCGGATAGATAGTATAACCTCAGCATCCACAGGTTTGAAGTTTGCACGCACCAGCTGGAACTTCCACCCGCTTTGTTCATCAAGTAGTTGAGCAACCCGATTAATACGTGAGCAACGTCGCGGGCTGAACGGTTTCAGACCAGTATCACGGGGAAGCCAATTGTCACGCCATACACGGATAGAACGACAATTACCAACTCACCAAATAATCCCCTTTTTGAACAGCTCCAGACCATAAGAAATAGCACTCCATGTAGATGACGGATTCCCAGAAAAAATAGTGTCAATCAAATTACCAGTAGGATAGTACTTAGCTCTCAGTACCCTAGCACATAAACTATCAGGGGACTGTATTAATCTCCAAGCTTGTCTAGCAAGCAAAGCTTGGTTGAAAACCCTCATGTCCCGAAATCCAATACCCCCCCTCCGTTTTGATCTTGTCAACTTGCTCCAGCTCATCCAATGCATTTTTCAAACACCATTAGAGGATCCCCACCAGAAATCTCTAATAAGCTTGGTCATCTCATCACAATCTGAGAACGGGAGTTTAAAAACTCCTATGAGATAAACAGGTAGAGATTGCACAACAGCCTTAATCATGATATCCTTGCCTCCTTGAGATTGACCGCCCCAAAGAAGAATATATTGGGCAAGCTGCTCCTACAATTTCTAAAACTTTCCACGGTCCAGTCTACCATCTGGCGTTGGTAAACCCAAGTACTTATCCTCAAAACCCTCCCGCTGAATTTGGAGGTTAGCTCTGATATTTTCTTGCACAATAGGATTGCACCGACTATTAAACTGGATTGAGCATTTAGAAGGATTAATCAATTGGCATGTACTCGAAGCATACTTATCAATAACAGCTTTCACCCGTTCTGCTTGTCCCACTTCAGCCTTAAAAAATAGCAGTGTATCATCGGCAAATAAAAGATGGGACACACCAGGAGCATTACGACACACTTTCATCGGAGATAAGCCTCCCGCAACAACTTCCTCATGTAATAGAGCGGATAATCCATCAGCAACAAGTAGGAATAGAAATGGCGAAAGCGGATAACCGAGATTTTTCAGTTGCAAATGAGGTTTCAATTGGGATTTTAGTTCGAAATAGGTTTAATTGAGATTTTTTTTAGTTGCAAGGGAGATTATAACTTAGATTTTTCCAGCTATAAGTGGATTGCAAGTGAGATTTTAAAATTGCAAGCGAGTTATAACTGAGAAAAATGGTTCAAGCATAAAAAAATATTGATACAGCAAAAAAATTGTTCATATAAGTACAAAATCAGTACTATGGAGTAATACCAGTACCTCGCATTATGCTATGGAGTGCTACTTACACATGATACTAACTAGGTAGACTCTAGCATCAGCTAATCCAGTGGCACTGGGACCTCGGTCCATGTGTCCGTAGCGTCAGTGTTCTGGAACCGTGTGGCCGTGCCCGCCCGTGCGGCGTAATTCGCTGCACGAGCCGCGCTGGACGGCACTGCAGCGCAGCAGCAGCAGCAGCAGCCAGGCCAGGGAGCAGACAGCTGCAGCTGCCGCGGGCCGCGCCCTGTGTCCTGTAGGCATCATCACGTTACCAGCTCGAGCGTACCAGTCCCGATCGCGCCAACAGTTACAGTTCAGGAGCGCGGGGCCAATTTTACTCTCAACAAAGATGCCAAAACCCCATCCCTGGAATTCCGCCTGAAAGGAGAAGGCAATATTGAATCCGATCGACAGTTGATTCGATAGGTGGACTTTAGATAATCGTGTGGTCCGATAGGAATGTTGGGTCGATTTTTTTTTTCATTTCATGTTTTATTTATCACCCTTGCTCATTCTCAAGAAAACAACACCCACACCAGGCGTGTAAACCTACTGTTGTTAGTGCATCTGTAGCTAACTTAGTGACAGAGGCGCGCAGTACGCACGCACGCTCGCGAAAAGCTGGCCAGAATTTGCGCTTTATTTGCTTCTTAGACTGACGGGGATCGGATAATTAGCTTGTCGTTTTAGAACTACCGATGGATCAAAGCTGCCAATCGTGCACTTTGCAGTCGCTTTTGTTAAGGTTTAAGGAGTGCGACGAGACTCATCAGTCTAGTTATAGTGGAAGTAACTAAGGTGGTAATATATATTTACATGCCGTGTCAACTAGGCATTTTGATGATATGACGTGCATTAAAATGAAAGATAGCCATGTAAAGTTTGAATAAACTTTTAGAAAACCTATTAAAAACTATTATATTATATAGATAGCATGTGATTTTTCATGAAGTATGAGACCGTATGAATTATTGTAAATATTAATATTTTACTCTAAAAATTCAGTTAAACTTTAGGTAGTTTGACTTTAAAAAAAATATAGGCCTTAAGTCTTGGGACAAAGGTAGTACTATACACTATAAAGATGGTAACTTAGACTAATGTTATATACTTCCTCTATTTTAAAATATAAGATGTTTTAGATTTGTGAAACAAATGTATCTAGACTTCATTTACTATGTAGGTTCACTCAGCACTAAAACAAGTTTAGATACATTTTCTTCGCAAACGTAAAACATCTTATATTTTAAAACGAAAAGAGTACATGACACTAGTCTTAGTCTACATTACTCTCCCGTCAGAGCATCTCCACTCGTTAGACGAATCCAGGTCGAAATCCGGACCAAACCTTGGCTTGACGAAACTTGATTTCGGCCTGGCAACACCGAATTTCCCACTCGCGTTCCCAGGCCGAGTTCCCGCGTTTGGCTAAAATTCAGACAAGTTTGGCAAATTCAGGAGGATTTTATTAAGATGGGCGAATATAGGCGGAAACATCGAATTTAAACTAGATAATAAACTAAAACATTTAAAAAGGCCGCTGTCGTAGCCTTTGCCGATGTCGTCGCCGATGCCCTCGCTGCTTCTACATGCGGAAGTTGCTGTAGAAGGACGTGTAGCTGGGATCGGCCCTGCCGTCGTTGTCGTCATCGCTCGGCGGCTGTGGCGGGCGGGAGCTCCCCTGACCGGCGTCGCCGCACCTCCAGGGCTGGTAAGAGGGGTTGTCCTCGTCGTCGTCGTCGAGGACGAAGAGCGGGGCGCCCTGGTAGGCGAGCGCGCACCCGGACAACGCTTGCCTCCGGGCCGCCTGCTGTAGGCGCTGGATGCGGAGGCGCTCATGCTCCTCCAATTCCACCCTGGACCAGGCCAGGATATCCGGCGACGACGGCCCCACCAACGGCGGCTGCGGCGCCGAGTCGCGGAGCGACTGCTCCATCGCCATCCTTAAGGCGCTATCCTCGGGCGGCGCCGAGCCCTTCGCTGGCTCAGGCTTCGGGCGGCGAAGGCGAAGGCGGCCAGTTGGAGCCGACAACGACGGCACGCATGGCTCGCCGATGACGACGCCGCGCGAGCGTGTCCACGGCGGCGAGCGGACCGGCGAGACCACTTCGCGCTTGACTGGGCGCAGCGCCGACGAAGGACCCATCGGCGTACGGAGCAGTGTGGAGCCCGATGAGTGGGAGGCCGAGGCGAAGGAGGAGGAGCTCAGGCTGGCTATCCTCCTCGTCATCCAGTTCGCCGGAGGACGCCGCCCCGACCTGGCCACCGGCGTGGACGTGCGCGGGAAGCCGAGACGCGGCGTGTTCCAGGCGTGTATGTGCTCTAGCACCGCCGCGAGCGTCCGGCCTGGCACGCTCCAAAAACGTCGGCGACCGGCCACGTTGTTGCGCTTCGGCGCGTCATCTGGCGGCCCCTCGTGGCGGCGAGCTCCTGGGCGCGGCGGTCGGCGAAGAACATCTCCTAGTAGAGGAGGTTGTCGGGGCTCTCGGCGTCGGAGGGATCATCCATGGCCGCGATGAAGGCCTGGATCTCGTCGGGCAGTTCGTCCGGCTTCGGCGCCGGCGGGATAGGGATGCCGCCGGCGCTAAGCTTCCATCCCGGAGGGTTCCGCGAGTCCGGCGGCGCCATGTAGCCGGCTTCGTAGAGCATGCGCGCCTCCCAAGGCTGGAGCATGCGTCGGCTGAAGCCGTTCGCCGCCGCACCGTCGCCGGGAAAACGCTCGACCATGGCTAAGTGTGGAAGGAGAGTTGTCTGTTCGCCGGAGTTGTGGGCTGAGGAGCTGTGAGAGAGTGTGAGGAACTCTGGCGAGGGATACGGCTTTTATAGGCCGAGATGGGCGACGATGGCGGGAGGGGTGTAGCGGCGAGGGCGGGAAAAGGGAAAACGGCGGGAAGTTAGTGCCCGCCGGTCCGTCGCGGGAGCCGATGCGGCGGCTATGGCGCGGCAATTCGGCGACACGTGTCTGAAGCGACAGACAGTTATTGTCCGAGTGTCGCCACGTGTTTCGGAGGATGACGACTACTCGGCTTTTGTCGCTGACTCGGCGGGTCCACACGCCGTTTCGTTTTTTTTTCCGCTGAATTCGCTTCGTCCGACATTTCCAGTGCTTACCCGGGATCCTGAAAACGGCCTGAAGAGTCTAGACCAAAATTAGCTCAAATCCAAACAAAAATATATTCCCGAGAATACGACTGAGCCAATTTTCAGCGTTCAAACTAAATTCAGCGTCAGAATCAGAGTCGAATGCAACTCTTATAACCAGTCTCGTGGCGACGAGGGAGCTAATTAGTTATTGTTAATACGCGAAGCTAAATAATGTGCCCGTCTCGCCGTCGGCCCGTCGCCGATAATCGAGCCGTCGCTATCTGCTTTCCGCGTGTGTATGTGTAGTCAGGATGTAAGTGGCGCTTTTGCTGGGCGATGAGGCGATAGCCGCTTCCGCCGCATGCTTGTTAAATGGGATTTGTGGTAGCCACTTAATCTATTTTGCGGCACTGTGCGGTTAAATGGCGCCGCAACGCCACAATATGTTCTAGCACTTGACAGCTACGCACTTTCCTGATTGTTCCTCTGCAGTTGCGCTTTCTCAGTGAATTGATGCTCCTGCTTCGCTGCCACTCTCGTTAGAAGAGTTGATGAACACGCCTAGGTTGATCAACACGCATAGCTAAGAGCATATCCACTCACCCGAGCCTCGTCAGGCCAATTTTTTTCATCCGCATGGCGTGTTTCTAGGAGGCTACTTTTCTCCGGATTTGGTCTAAATTACATCTGGCGTTCCTAGCTAGACTGAACCTGGGGAACGCTGGATAAAGCGGAATTGGCGTGAAAAAATCCCCGTTGGTGGCCCCATGGTTGTGGTGGCTCGTCGCGAGCGCCACATACTTGTTTTTTCGCGGGCGACATATGCAAGACTGTTGGACACTGCTGCCACTTACATCCCTAATGTGTAGGTAGGCAGAGGCAGTGAAGGCCTACCGTGGAGATCGTTGAGATATCCCAAGGCCATCGCGGGTGATGCACGAGGGGTTGACACGAAGTAGATAAAAGCATACAGATGCAACTGGGTCTAACTACCTTCCTCCGTTTTAAAATATAAAATGTTTTAGATTTGTAAAAAAAATATTTAGACTTATTTTAATATGTAGATTTACTTTAAACATGAATAAACCTACATACTAAAAGAAGTCTAATATAATTACTTCATAAAGCTAAAATATTTTATATTTTGAAACGGAGGGAGTAGTTGGGAAGCAGCCGTACTATACCTCTGAATTCTCATGGACGTGAATTTAGGTTCTATTATTTTGTTTAACCAAGAGTAAAGAGGATACATATTCATGCTTAATGGTTGGTTACATCCCTAGTTCGTGCAGAGGTCGGGAAAGATACTATGCTGGTGGAGGATGCTGCCGAGCGAAGCCCGCCAGGTTGACAGAAGGTGGCAGGCCCTCCCTTGCGCTGCTTGATCCCCACCATGACGATGACAATAACACTTGGTTCGACGGCGAGAGGTGGCTCCGGTGAGCTAGGGTTTCGGTCTTGTTTGTATCTAAGAGGATAAGGAGGGATTGGAGATAGGGATTGAGGCAATGCGTCACGGTGGCCTTCTTATCCCCTCCTGGCAGCGATGGCGAGTATCTTGGTGCAATGACGGTGATGACGACATCGGGCGGCGGTGAGCTCCGACAGCGAGCTGTCTGTGTGCGTGGTGATGACGACGATGGTCGTTTTGCGGATAACCCCTGGCAAATATTTCAACTCAACCCGCAGTCCTCCCTTGACCCCACTTGTCAGTCAGAGATTGAAAAAGAACTGGGCTGGTTACTGGGCTATTGTGGGCTGCATAGGGCGCCAGATAGGTGTAGGGTTGTTGGGCTGCGGCCAGGTTTGGTTTTTAGTTGTTTTATCCTTTTTCTATTTTCTATTTTCTTAATCAGATTTGAATTTGATTTATATTTTGAACCTTTCTTTGTATGACTTATTTGCTGGATATTTGCAGCAATATTAAAATATATTTGGTAACCTTTGTGAACTTTTATTATGCCTTCTTTTTACATTTGTTTTATTTACTCAATAAGAACTCCTTTTTAATAATTGGAAGAAACTTCTTCTTATTATTTTTCTCTTTTATTTTTAATTAGGGATTTCTTGAATGATATATTCTTATCTGTTTATAACTCAACTTTTAGTGAGCTTATAGTTTGAATATAAACTTTATATATATGTATAATGATTCTATCCATTCTTTGATGCAGGAAATATAAAGACATTGATATGATGATTATTACTCCCATTATGTTGGAAAATAGCAATGTATGTGATAAACAAAGTAGTTTAGGGTTTTGAATTATGAGTACTACCCTTGGATTTAGGGTTTTGTATAAGCTTAAATTCCTTTTAAGAGTTAAGATTTAATAACTAAGCATATTGCTTTATGTATATAGTATTGGATGAAATCTCCCTTTTTAATAGAAGTTATATTTACAGTGTTTTGTAGAAGTGAACTTATAAAAATATACTTAGGCACATATAGTGATGATGGTTGAAATTAATAGAGATATGTTTATGTAATTTGTTATAGGGAAATATTTCTATAAAGTGTTATAAGCATCAGATGATGGATCAACAATATGAGATGGATATTATGTTTGATTTAAGATTTAGATTTTATTGCTTACCAAGATTAAATAGGAAAATGATCTATAACATATAATTATATTTCACAATCTGGAATCTCTAATTAAGGAATTCCTTTCCTAGATATAATACTTTTTCCTATCCATCATCATGATTAACATGATGAGCTTTACTCATTTAAATCTTCTTATTCATATATCATTCTTCCAAACTCATGGATAAATCCAATGAGTTTGATACAAAGGCATTTTATAATCTGTTCATATCCTTGATTGGTTGTATTTACTATTCTACTGTTGATTATCTTCCATCCGACTAGTAGTTCCTTCAAACTCTTCTTACAATCTTCCTTAATCCTCCATCATTAATCTTTCTCTAAAGTTGACTATTCTTGAAGATGAATAACACCACTTTTATGACTCTATGCTACACTAGCTTTAGTTTAATAACACCATCTTATAATTACTTAACTCTCATGACTTACACTTCAATCCCTGAATTATATTTATGTGGTTTGCAAAGACTTCTCTAGGATCACTTATCTTTACTAGGGTTCCAATCATGTTCTACCCACCAGTATTACCTATACTAAATTTAAGCATTCCATGTTGGTGGCCAAAACATTACCTTTATAATGCTTTAATCATTTATTACTGAAGTTCTTAGTTGGCTAAGCAGGGCTTTATCAATCCTACCTTTTATTGTCTGGAAATTATCTTCTTAGTATCTTATATTGGATTAAGGTTATTAATGGACTATGCCCTTATTAGAAGATTTGAGTAGATGTTCTGATAAGATCAAATAATAGATCAAAGACTGATAGTTAAAGAAGTTGTGAATCAATGGGGAATTATCCAACATTGATGAACAACATATATTGAGATAAGTTCCATAAAGATTGTATAGAAAGAAAGATATATATATATATATATATATATAGTGGATGATCTTGACTTAATCTCTTTCCAACTCCAACTCATCAAAAGAGTTTTTAAGATTAGGTGTTACTATAATTCTCAGAATGTATGCAGATGGAATTTAAGATATAGTGGTTACATTCTTATTATTTGTTTTATATCCTTAACTTGGTACTTATGAATGGTTATAATGAATACTATAATATGATCACCTAATGATCAAATATAATTTACATTATATTAAGGTTTAACTTATGGCACATTTTGATATACCCTTAGATCAAATCTCTTTTACCCAAAATGAGATTTTAACAAAGGTCTTATTGAAACTTATCGCAGTCAACTTGATGATCTACTTCAATTCCATCAAGCTAAGAGAAGCTTCAATCACTTTGACAAGTTTTTTTTAAAAGCGCGAAAATTATTCGGATTTTCTATGCATGAATGCAATGCACACATCTGGGTTCAACTTATTTCTAGGCTCTAATGCTGGGATGTTACAGTCTCTCCACCTTAAAATAAACTTCGTCCTCGAAGTTCGCAAACTCTCATGTTTCGGAGTAAGAAATTGTTTTGTAGTGGTTGCTACACTCTCCACTCCATGATGATATTTAATGGAATTAATTGGGGTATTCCATAACCTGATTAGATATCCTCATTCAATTCTTTTTCTAGAATCATCAAAATTCATTACTATATTAAGTACAGTTTGGAGGTTCTCATTACCATAAGTTTTAAAGTTTCTGTATACGCGTTTTAATAGTCAATATACTATCTTTCTATTCCTGTCATTATACCATTGATACCGGTATTCCTTCCAAGATTGGATTTGAACTCAATTTGTCCATACCCATTGGAATTTTTCATTCTCGACACTTGTTTAATTAGGGTTCTATATTACTGCTTAAGGGTTACTTAAAAGTTGTTTCTTTTTAAATTTGATTGTTAAATGTATCCTTTATCACCCTCAAGTTTATACCTTCTTAAGATTTTTTTAAATAACTTTTCTTTATTACTTATAGTATTTTCTTCAACTTTCATTCCTAATGTTTACTCTCCCCCTTAAGTTTTACTAATAGTTTTGAAACTCCATACATAGAAGCCATTTATTCTTGAACTGAAATGTTGGTTCCTGTTCAGTTTATATTTTACTGGTTTAAGGTCCAATGAAAGATAATACGGTGCATCCACATATTTGTGGATCTCCGAAGCAAATCTTTCAGCACTAAATGTCGTACTTACTATTGGGGCATTCTTGCTGAATAAACTGGACCTTGCAAAGCATCTTGCCAAGCGATCATCTTCAAATCTGTTAAACTTTCTTAGGTCTTACTTAACTTAGGCCAAATTTAATGCTCTTTATGCAACTTTTAATAAGATTTGGTTCACTATTTCAACCAAATACCAGCTGCGGACAAAACACCAACTGTGGATTAGTTACTAGCTATGGATCAAATACCAGTTGCGGATTATTACCAGCTGCGAACCATCCTAGGGTGTGTGTATTACCCTATGGTTTCTCTCATACCTCTCACATTCTCTCGGAATTGTTAGAGTTTGAATACCATTTTGGTTCCAAAGCTAACTATTTGTACTTATTCATGATACTTCCATGAACTTGGTACAACTATTCCTTTACTTCTTAGTAATATTACCCACTTTGATTGAACTTCAAGTTTAATATTTCTTGTGGCTCCCTACATCTTCTATACCCAACTTCTTTCTTGGGTCTGGCTAGGAATAATTTATGCTTTACCTATTCTCCAAGTGGTGTTAACACTCCTTATATCTTGCTTCTTCCTTCTAGTAAGTCTTCTTTTTATATCTTTGAATCGTCGCTCCCTTACACGAATTCCCATTCCTATCTAGGTCTATATCATCAAGTAATAACTGGGTGTTACATCATGCATTTGCACACCTAATTAAGCTTCATGTATAGATCTAGTCAATCAAGAAGATCCAATAAGATCCAAAAGTCGATAAACAACAAAGCATATACCCTGTATTACACATAGGTTTTAACTAATTTACAAATGTACTAGATGTTCCAACGGTTTGCTCCATACCTATTTACACAACTATCTTACAAGAACTTCTTGTTCTTGTGGATATATTGTAGAGTTTCCAACCTTTAATAAGGTAGAGATCCCTGTGTTTACAATGCTAGTCCCTGGATCAATAGCTAGCATCCACAGTTAGGATGTAATATCAAGAAACAAAGGTCATAATACAACTATATAACCAGGAATAAAATAACTCATTACATCTTACATAGCTCATTTGGCTATCACTTTACAATGCAGCAGAATATAACAATAGCATGGGGTCCTTCATCTTCAAGTGCCATAGGCAATCATGTTGGTTGTAGACTTGTAATCCTATTCAACACACTTCACTAACATCAAACAAACCTGCAACATAATAAGTTGCAGCCACAAGGGTCAATACATTTGAATTGTATTGGCAAGTTTCACTACTATGTAGAATTAAGTGGATCCTATCATTACATGCATATTTGTCTAAGTAGGGTTTAGGCTCATTTGCAGAAAGCAATATAGTTTTGTCCTATCTTTTCAAAATAGTTTTGATATTTTGTCAAAATCTTTCTGAACTTCTTGGAAAACTCCAAGTGCTTCTAATCCCTTGTTGTCACCATCAAGTTTTACTTTGAGAAATTGGAATGTCGAGATCTTCCATAGCTTCAGGCCTTAGTTGCTCAGTATTGTCCATAACCGGGGACACGGCTAAGTACTTAGAATTTGATCTTCTGCAAAAGTTGTACACTTTACCCACATGACACAATCTCGTCTTGATGCCACCAGTGGCCGCTGGATAAGTACTCACCAAAATGGAGTACTGGCAGATCGAGAATGTGACAAAGTCTTTCCATAGAAGTCCTCCCAATACACAATGCTAGCTTGTCAACCAGGCACCAATGTAGGGATAAATTTCCCTTACACAGTTCTAGTTAACCTGAAGATGCCAATGCATGGGTCTTCCACTATGTAGTTGACTAAGCCAGATCCCATTTAGCATGTGGCTGTACACGGAAGTCACTGTACGAGAAACATGTTCAATCTCTAAGTCCCTGGGTGGTTTTCTTCTAGTGCACACACAAAAATATAGCCATATAAACATGGTTACTTTTGTTGCCACATTGTCCAAAACTTGAGTATCCTTGTCCACCCAGGTGGTTCATGAGTACTTGTTTTATTATATAAAACATATATCTTTTCAACACTTCATATAATCATAACATGTATCCCATCCAAAATATATAGCAGGGCTAAGCTTACTACATCTACATTGTTTCCACTAAGGGAGATATAATGATATCCTATTAGGACTTAGCATAGCATAAAATATAGTAGTCCTTATCATGCATGTTACAAAAATCCACTAAGTGTAATGAAAATAGTAGGACTTGGATGATAGTGTCACTTGCCTTTTTAGTAGAGAATGTTGGTTCACTTCTTGATCTTGCAAATATCACACTCTTCTAACTTCACTACAAATCAATCAAGCAAACATATATTCAACTAGCATTCAAACAATTTGTCACACATAAAATATCAAAAACAAGGTCATGCATGCAAGCATGCAAAAGATAGTTTTATTTAGAAAAGTGGTTTTTATTAGGCTCTAAACATTTTCAAGCTCACATTGGTAATTTACAAAAGTGGTATAACCATTTGCAAAAGGTTTTATCTATAAACCATTTTTAAATCAAATCGATATTTTATGTGGTTGAAAATGCTTTTAGCAAAGCAATATTCTTTAAAGGGTTCACCAAATATATTTTTAATTCTCAAAACTTGGTGTTTAGGGTCAGAAGGTTTGAATCAAATAATTTCCCAAAGGTTTCACTCCAAAAATCATTTCTAAACCATAATCAATATTTTTATTTGACTAGAAATGAGCTAATTCAATTATTTATTCCTTAACTTCACATAATACATTTTTAAATCCATAAGTTGGTTCCTCGGGTCAGTAGGTTCACAAAAAACCATTTTGCAAAGATTTCATATTAAAAATATATGTAGAACAATTTTTATATTCAAAATAAGCCTACCTAAGTTTCTGCAATTTCAACCAATTTTCCCAAAGCAAATCATTAAACAAAGTGCATGGTTGCAAAGTACTTGTTCTACTGAATCCATTTATATAAAATTTGCAAAATTTGGACGTGTAGAACTAAATTTATGAATTTTACAAGTTTGCAATTCAAATAGATTCTATTTTCTGTTTTTAACAAAACCTTGTCCACGTGGCTCGATCTTATTGGCCAGTACCACTTCGGATGGATCGAGCTGTTCTAACCGCAGGATCTTATTTATATTGCATGGCGCAGATCGAGTGATACCCCTTCGTTAATTCATCTGTTCCTACGCGTCAGATCTAAATCGAATGGTGCAGAATCATTCGACCACAAAGTGGCGGCACTGCGACGGCGACAGGCGGCGGAGCGCTCTGGCGGTGAGCTTGACGATGATGCAGGAAGCGAGGGAGAGGGGGAAATGGCTTACAACATTCGCATGGTCGAGGTGAAGCTCGAGGTGCTGTTGGTTTGGCGAGGGGCGCACCGGAGAGGCGACGATTGCTCGCAGGAGACGGCGTCGGCATCGGGCAGCTCTGTTTGACGACGGGGGCGAGGCTGCAGGTCGTGCCGAGGCAAAGTAAATGCATGGTTAGACGTGGGCGAGCGTGGGGAGTATGGGAGTATCATTGGGAGGGCTCGGGGCGGTCGGAGCTTACCGGGGAAACTCGACGGAGACGAGACAGACGACGGCGCACTCTCAGGTGATGACGAAGCCGAGGCTATGGGGCACGAGCGGGCGAGTGGAGCACACGGGCAGGTGCGCACGGGACTGAGGAGCAAGCTTGCATGCTCTGTGAGGAGAGGGGCGGCTGCGGTTCGCCGGAACCGGAATTGGCCGGGAACGCCGTCGGAGACAGAGGTGGTTGAGCTCGAAATTGGAGCAGCCCGGTGGCAGAGAGTGGCTGGAGTTTGGGGGGAAAGAGAGAGGAGGTGTGGGTGTTTATGTACGCGTGATCACAACAAAGAATAACTCAGGCAATAACTCGTATTCATCGCTGGAGTTACTGGCAGAAACGGCGAGGCGACGTGGTCATGGTGGAGACGATGCTGAGGTGGCGTGGGGCCTAGTTGTCTGCGAGTGAGAGAGAGGGGGCACAAGGTCCACTGCTCAGTGACTCAGCGGGTTGATCTCTGGGTGGAAAACGTTTCACGCGTGGGGTGAGTAGGTGGGCTGCACTGCTGGGCCTGCTGGGCTGGTTGATGGGTTGGGTTTGGTTTATTTTTTTTTGTACCAAATGTTTTTCTTTTTTCTGTTTGAATATTCTGATTTGATTTCATTTCAAAAAATTCAATCACCAAATCAAATCAAACCACCACCAAACTTTAGGTATAGGTTAATTCTGTTCAACAACATAATTCAAAGTCCAAAATAAAATAATTTTTTTATTCTTGTAAGATCTATTAATAATTAAATAAATAGACTTTAGTCTTTAATTCAAATAAGATTAAATTTATTTAAAAACTCTATTTGAAATCTAAACCAATCCAAAACCTTTTCAGTAGGTTTCATTTGAAAAACAAAAACACTTGGAAATCTTATTTAAAATACATTAACAAGGTTTTAGTGTTTATTTAAAATGGAAAAGCCTTTACTTTAATAAAATTGGATATTAATAAATCCTCATTATTTTATTTAAATAAACCTTTACTCTTTTTATCAAATAGAAATATTTCATTTCAAAAGCTTGGCCAAGATCTAATTTGGCTCTATAAAATAATCCTTATTTATTAATCCTACTTTGCTTTTGAAAACCAAATCTTTTTATTAAAAGATCCAAAAATAGTGATTCCAATTATTAAAACTTTCTTTATTAATTGTTTATCTTTTTAAATCCCTTTAGGATTTTATTTGATCAAAATAGGTTTGGATGTTTCCAATTGGAATCAAAAAGTTTCTTCTCACCCTGAAAATCAACAATTGTTTATTTTGTTTATTTATTTTTCACATTTCAAAATTTGGAAAATTTTGGGATGTGACAGGCTACCACCCTTAAAAGAAATCTCGTCCCGAGATTTGGGAAGGCTAGGGTTACAAGTTGGCTTCAAGGCAACTAGGGTACTACCACCCTTAAAATAAAATCTCATAGGATTACATTGATGGTTCACTTGACTATGGGTTCAACACTTAATATCCATACAAGGAATCCTTATTTGAATCTTCTGAGTTAACTAGTTTCTGACATCCACTTCTTCTATCTCTTCAAAGTTTCCATCCATGTCAATGTGGTTCACATGTCCTTTCTGGTTCACATTGGAGTCACTTCCATTGGCTCTTCTAGCATCCTTTTTCCTTTTCTTCTTAGGACAGTCTGATGCATAGTGTCCTAGTTCCTTACAATTATAGCACTGCAACTGGCTAATATCTTTCTTCTTGAAAGTGTCATGTTGGCTCTGACCAAGGTCATCTCCATTGTCAACATCATTTACATTATTATCACTTCCATTGTTGTTGTGGTGATACTGATGTGGTTCAGAATCTTCATTGCTCTTTTTGAATGAATGCTTCTTTTTTGATGATCCCGAGTGATTCTTGAGTTTATGCTTCCTCTTTCTGTTCTCAACTTGATTCATCTTGTTTTCCAAAATGGTGGCTTTGTCACAGAGTGATTGATAAGTTGGTACATAGGCAACAGCTAGCTGCAGATTCAACTCATCATTAAGTCCTTCAAGAAATTTCTCCTTTCTCTTAGCATCTGTATCAACTTCATCCGGTGCATAGCGTGCCAGATTGTTGAATTCTTCAATATACTTAGCCACACTATGGTGACGTTGTTTCAGATTGTGAAACTCCTTTTTCTTCAAGTACATCACTGCAGGTGAGATGTGAGTTGTACGGAAACCATCCTCAAAAATAGCCCAAGTCACATCCTCAAGGGGAGTGGTGATTTGAAAGTTGTCCCACCATGTTGCTGCTGGTCCTTCAAGTAGAAATGCTGCAAACCTAACTTTCTTCGTCGGTGCAGCCAACAGTCACTAAGTCCTTATTCACCGAACGTAACCAATCATCGGCTACCATTGGGTCAGTTGTTCCAGAGAACCTTGCAGGCCTAAGTTTCAGAAACTTAGTGAGCATATCATGTGCTGGAGGATTATTCTGATTGTTGTTGTTGTTGTTGTTTTTGTTGTTGTTGTTGTTGTTGTTGTTGTTGTTGTTGTTGTTGTTGTTGTTGTTCTGATTCTGTATGAAGGTGGTCATCTCCTGCATCAGTTGAGTCTGAGCTGTCATCGTCTGCTGCATCTCAGGAGTGATATTGTTGTTTTGGTTGGGGTTGGCACGACGGGGAGGCATCTGTTGGTTTGATAAGGATAAGTAATGATGGATAGGTTAAAGAAGTTCTAACACATCACCCAAAACAATCAAGATCAATCAAACAATCAGGCAATCAATAAGTAACTATTCACTTATCAACTTATGAGCTTAACTCATGAGTTGAAGGAAACAACAAGTTTTCTTGAAATGATTAACTTGGTATGGTCATACCTCATAGGTTAATATGATCCACACTAACATGATATCAATGTCTTGGTAGGCAATCTAATGTCTCTTGGTTCTCACTTGTAGTCCTTAGTGATGTCTAAGTTGAAATCTTTGGTGGAACTAAAGTGAAAGTCATTGGTCATGGTGAAGGCTTTGTCCATCAAGTTGAAAAGGAAGAGATGTATAATCAAAACCAAAAAGGTTGAGGAAAGAGTTTACAAGATTGTTTGTAAATAAGTTTTGGAACAAATACAACTCCTATTTTTCTAAGGGGTTTTGTCCAATCCTAGGGTTACAATCCTACAGGCAACACAGTGCTCTGATACCATTTGTAGAGTTCCCAACCTTTAATAAGGTAGAGATCCCTGTGTTTACAATGCTAGTCCCTGGATCAATAGCTAGCATCCACAGTTAAGATGTAATATCAAGAGACAAAGGTCATAATACAACTATATAACCAGGAATAAAATAACTCATTACATCTTACATAGCTCATTTGGCTATCACTTTACAATGCAGCAGAATATAACAATAGCATGGGGTCCTTCATCTTCAAGTGCCATAGGCAATCATGTTGGTTGTAGACTTGTAATCCTATTCAACACACTTCACTAACATCAAACAAACCTGCAACATAATAAGTTGCAGCCACAAGGGTCAATACATTTGAATTGTATTGGCAAGTTTCACTACTATGTAGAATTAAGTGGATCCTATCATTACATGCATATTTGGCTAAGTAGGGTTTAGGCTCATTTGCAGAAAGCAATATAGTTTTGTCCTATCTTTTCAAAATAGTTTTGATATTTTGTCAAAATCTTTCTGAACTTCTTGGAAAACTCCAAGTGCTTCTAATCCCTTGTTGTTACCATCAAGTTTTACTTTGAGAAATTGGAATGTCGAGATCTTCCATAGCTTCAGGCCTTAGTTGCTCAGTATTTTCCATAACCGGGGACACGGCTAAGTACTTAGAATTTGATCTTCTGCAGAAGTTGTACACTTTACCCACATGACACAATCTCGTCTTGATGCCACCAGTGGCCGCTGGATAAGTACTCACCAAAATGGAGTACTGGTAGATCGAGAATGTGACAAAGTCTTTCCATAGAAGTCCTCCCAATACACAATGCTAGCTTGTCAACCAGGCACCAATGTAGGGATAAATTTCCCTTACACAGTTCTAGTTAACCTGAAGATGCCAATGCATGGGTCTTCCACTATGTAGTTGACTAAGCCAGATCCCATTTAGCATGTGGCTATACACGGAAGTCACTGTACGAGAAACATGTTCAATCTCTAAGTCCCTGGGTGGTTTTCTTCTAGTGCACACACAAAAAGATAGCCATATAAACATGGTTCCTTTTGTTGCCACATTGTCCAAAACTTGAGTATCCTTGTCCACCCAGGTGGTTCATGAGTACTTGTTTTATTATATAAAACATATATCTTTTCAACACTTCATATAATCATAACATGTATCCCATCCAAAATATATAGCAGGGCTAAGCTTACTACATCTACATTGTTTCCACTAAGGGAGATATAATGATATCCTATTAGGACTTAGCATAGCATAAAATATAGTAGTCCTTATCATGCATGTTACAAAAATCCACTAAGTGTAATGAAAATAGTAGGACTTGGATGATAGTGTCACTTGCCTTTTTAGTAGAGAATGTTGGTTCACTTCTTGATCTTGCAAATATCACACTCTTCTAACTTCACTACAAATCAATCAAGCAAACATATATTTAACTAGCATTCAAACAATTTGTCACACATAAAATATCAAAAACAAGGTCATGCATGCAAGCATGCAAAAGATAGTTTTATTTAGAAAAGTGTTTTTTATTAGGCTCTAAACATTTTCAAGCTCACATTGGTAATTTACAAAAGTGGTATAACCATTTGCAAAAGGTTTTATCTATAAACCATTTTTAAATCAAATCGATATTTTATGTGGTTGAAAATGCTTTTAGAAAAGCAATATTCTTTAAAGGGTTCACCAAATATATTTTTAATTCTCAAAACTTGGTGTTTAGGATCAGAAGGTTTGAATCAAATCATTTCCCAAAGGTTTCACTCCAAAATCATTTCTAAACCATAATCAATGTTTTTATTTGACTAGAAATGAGCTAATTCAATTATTTATTCCTTAACTTCACATAATACATTTTTAAATCCATAAGTTGGTTCCTAGGGTCAGTAGGTTCACAACAAACCATTTTGCAAAGATTTCATATTAAAAATATATCTAGAACAATTTTTATATTCAAAATAAGCCTATACAAGTTTCTGCAATTTCAAGCAATTTTCCAGAAGGAAATCATTAAACAAAGTGCATGGTTGCAAAGTACTTGTTCTGCTGAATCCATTGATATAAAATTTGCAAAATTTGGACGTGTAGAACTAAAGTTATGAATTTTACAAGTTTGCAATTCAAATAGATTCTATTTTCTGTTTTTAACAAAACCTTGTCCACGTGGCTCGATCTTATTGGCCGGTACCGTTTCAGATGGATCGAGCTGTTCTGACCGCAGGATCTTATTTAGATTGCACGGCGCAGATCGAGAGATACCCCTTCGTTAAGTCATCTGTTCCTACGCGTCAGATCTAAATCGAACGGTGCAGAATCATTCGACCACAAAGTGGCGGCGCTGCGACGACGACAGGCGGCGGAGTGCTCTGGCGGTGAGCTTGCCGACGATGCAGGAAGCGAGGGAGAGGGGGAAATGTCTTACAGCGTTCGCGTGGTCGAGGTGAAGCTCGAGGTGCTGTTAGTTTGGCGAGGGGCGCACCGGAGAGGCGACGATTGCTCGCCGAAGACGGCGTCAGCATCGGGCGGCTCTGTTTGACGACGGGGGCGAGGCTGCAGATCATGCCGAGGCAAAGTAAATGCATGGATAGACGCAGGCGAGCGTGGGAGTATGGGAGTATCATTGGGAGGGCTCGGGGCGGTCGGAGCTTACCGGGGAAACTCGACGGAGACGAGACAGACGGCGGTGCACGCTCAGGTGATGACGAAGCCGAGGCTACGGGGCACGCGCGGGCGAGTGGAGCACACGGGCAGGTGCGCACGGGACTGAGGAGCAAGCTTGCGTGCTCTGTGAGGAGAGGGGCGGCTGCGGTTCACCGGAATTGGCCGGGAACGCCGTCGGAGACAGAGGTGGTTGAGCTCGAAATTGGAGCAGCCCGGTGGCAGAGAGTGGCTGGAGTTTGGGGGGAAAGAGAGAGGAGGTGTGGGCGTTTATGTACGCGTGATCACAACGAAGAATAACTCAGGAAATAACTCTTATTCATCGCCGGAGTTACTGGCAGAAACGGCGAGGCGACGTGGTCGTGGTGGAGACGATGCTGAGGTGGCGTGGGGCCTAGTTGTCTGCGAGTGAGAGAGAGGGGACACAGGGTCCACTGCTCAGTGACTCAGCGGGTTGATCTCTGGGTGGAAAACGTTTCACGCGTGGGGTGAGTAGGTGGGCTGCACTACTGGGCCTGCTGGGCTGGTTGATGGGTTGGGTTTGGTTTATTTTTTTGGTACCAAATGTTTTTCCTTTTTCTGTTTGAATATTCTGATTTGATTTCATTTCAAACAATTCAATCACCAAATCAAATCAAACCACCACCAAACTTTAGGGATAATTTAATTCTGTTCAACAACATAATTCAAAGTCCAAAATAAAATATTTTTTTATTCTTCTAAGATCTATTAATAATTAAATAAATAGACTTTAGTCTTTAATTCAAATAAGACTAAATTTATTTAAAAACTCTATTTGAAATCTAAACCAATCCAAAACCTTTTCAGTAGGTTTCATTTGAAAAACAAAAACACTTGGAAATCTTATTTAAAATACATTAACAAGGTTTTAGTGTTTATTTAAAATGGAAACGCCTTTACTTTAATAAAATTGGATATTAATAAATCCTCATTATTTTATTTAAATAAACCTTTAATCTTTTTATCAAATAGAAATATTTCATTTCAAAAGCTTGGCCAAGATCTAATTTGGCTCTATAAAATAATCCTTATTTATTAATCCTACTTTGCTTTTAAAAACCAAATCTTTTTATTAAAAGATCCAAAAATAGTGATTCCAATTATTAAAACTTTCTTTATTAATTGTTTATCTTTTTAAATCCCTTTAGGATTTTATTTGATCAAAATAGGTTTGGATGTTTCCAATTGGAATCAAAAAGTTTCTTCTCACCTTGAAAATCAACAATTATTTATTTGTTTATTTATTTTTCACATTTCAAAATTTGGAAAATTTTGGGATGTGACATATATCCTCAGTTATTTCAGCAAACCCTGCAAACTACAATACTCATTACCCTCTATGTACATTATTCAAGCCCGCATCCCTTGGGATGTTGTTCCTCTCTCACTTTCATCTTCCTCTAGTGCTTCCTGGAGTTTCGTCCATGATGACGTGAAGTCCTACGACTGCCTTCTGGAGCATAGGAGCATCCAGGAGGTGTGTAATCTTGATTAGAAGTACCGAGACTGTGATTAGTCATTGAAAAATGACTAGAGTTGGCATAATATTCCACCGAATAGTTCGGGTTTTCTGGCAACGCTTCCTCATAGTAAGTTGGTTCCTTAGATTTTTCTTGGATCCAGTCATATATATTGGTATAGTAGATATTGGAGTAATC
The DNA here is from genome assembly GCA_916181665.1 of Avena sativa. Lineage (NCBI taxonomy): Eukaryota > Viridiplantae > Streptophyta > Magnoliopsida > Poales > Poaceae > Avena > Avena sativa. Next base: position 52,336,587 of record OV702298.1, on the reverse strand, counting down.
TTCTAAGTTGATTGGATTCGTATTACCCCCATACGGTCCATAAGGCTCTCTATGGTTATAATTGGTCTCTTCTTCAATACCTGCATCACAAGGTATAGGATTCCCTATGGTTTTACCTTGAGATTCTATTTCCCATCCATACTTGTTAGGCTCAGGTTTATTTGGAATAACTTTATTCCATTCTTATTGTTCGGAATTGTACTTGGTCCATAAGTCTTCAGGAGGCTTGAAGTCATTCTTGTAGTAGGCATAATTTTCTGAGTTTGGGTCATCAAACTCAGTTTCCTCAAACACCTCGCCTGAAGGTATGTATTTGGGATGCCTAGCTTCTTTATCTAACTTCTTCCTACGAGCCATTGCTTCTTCAGGATTAGTAAAATCCTCAATGACCGTATCCAGCTCCTAAACTAAGACTTGGTGAGTGTTATGATAAGTGTTTAGCAAAGACCGATAACGATCCATATACTCTACATCTAGAGTAGGTTGAACTTGGACTAAGGTAGAGTGATCTAACTCATGCTCTGAGTTTGAGGTTTCATGTGGTATAATGGTGTGAGTACTACCTTCTAGAGCTTGGGATTTATGCTCTCGGATCATGGTTATGGCTGCTGCTACGGCAATTTGATATGCAGATGCCATGCACCTTGCCTCTCCTGCTGGCATTTATCCCTTCAGTCATAACTTCTTGGGTAACATGATCATGACACGGTATTTAGCTAATACCTGCCCATCATAGTAACTGTAAATCTTGACCGGGAGTCTTGATTCACATTCCAAACTCCATAGAAGTTGTCGGAGATTGTCTGTCCAATCCCCTTAGTAGTCATCCAACGTCTTGTTCATCACTTGAACATTCTGGGGTGGATATCGAGGTGCCATGTGGAACCGTGGATACGAAATTATCATCAGTCACATAGAGTTAAAACTCTTGGGTAATGATTGGAATTGCCATATAAAAGAGTTATCGCACTAGTAACATAACAGGATTATTCTCAAGTAAATATCCCTCATATCACTAGAGAACTCTTTATTATTGCTAGGATGTGTCCTACAGGTTCTACCCATTTACTAGGTTTCCAGCCTAAGGTCAAAGCATATGCTCTGATACCAACTGCGGTGACCCAGCATACCACTGCATGATGTAGTATACTATAGTCGTTGACGTAACACCAATGAAACACCGTTCACTAGTATTACATCCCTCAGAATGGCACAACAGAAACACAACGGGTCCTATACATGGCTTAAAGGTTACAACTCACTCTTTACATAAGATCCAGAGAACACTCTAGGTTAAAGAGAGAGAAAAAACTTCTTTTACGAAGAAGAATCAAAGATAAATAACGCAAAACTATTATACTATTAAAACTAGTATTTAATTAAGGAATTGGCATTGCTGCTATTGCAACACACTATCGAGATAGGTTCTTTGGCTAGAGATTTTATTTCTATCTAATCAGTAACTTCGTCTTCACTTGAGTTGAGTATATGTTGTCTTCTTTGCCTTTATTGAAAAGCTTTAGCTCTTGACGATTCCTGGAGCATAACTTGATGTAGACATATTCTTACTGGCTTCAGAATCTAGCAAGGGTTAAGAAGATACTTTCAGTACGAGCGTACTCAGCAAATTCACTAGAAAAGGAGTGTTTGATGCACTATAACTACAGCCATAGACCGTAGGTCGTAAGCAATGCAAGTTTTCAAAATCATTTCTTCAAAGGTTGCTTTTATTCTGAAAAGCTATGTACGTCAGCCTTCACGGGTTTACCAGAACCTTCATGGGGTTCCTTTCCCGCCGCGTTCGCAGCTCCTTCCCAGAACAGGGAGTAACAAGTTACAGTTCTTACACTCTGGAGAGGTGCGTTACTTTACCCATGAGAGATCAACTCTTTGTTGCATAACCGGGCATCTTATTACCGTCCACAATTCCATGATGTGGGGCCCATAAGATGATCCAAGCCAGTCACTGCCCCCTTCGCGACCTCGCATGCCTCCTTGGTGTACACCATGCCCACATAAAGAATTACGGCAATGGTTTGTACAAATCTTTAGATGTCAGAACTATCGTGGGACGATGAGGGTTCCCACCCATATGCTGCATATCCTCTACGAATTACCAATTAATATGCACGCTACGAGGATAACAGCCACGACCTGCACATCCGGCTTCATGCGAGAGGAAGAAGATACAACTGACTTCTCCGTCCCATTCCAAATCTCATGGTCAATGCGTAATATACGGTGCAAGAATCACTGGCAACATTGGTTGTTAAGTCCTAGGTGATATAGTTCTGAACAGTGGTATCCCAACTGTCAGATTTAATAGATTAGCTGATCACCCTGGATCAGTAATCAATAGTTCTCATTATTATTGAAAATAGTGTTTTCTGACCTTTTTCAAATGTAGGTGAAGACAACACTGGCTTTGCAAAATACTTTACAGAAAATAATCAAAGGACATGAGCAAGTGTGAACTTGCCTTTTGTGATTGCAAGATTATGCACTCATGGTCTTCGAGTCAGTATAAGATCCAAAATCTGAAATCAGCATCATTGGTCCGGTAAGGACTAATGTTTAAAGAAGCAATATGCTTTTATGCATAAGTAATGTGATGCACGTTTTAAGCGCCAATCCCGGGAATAACGTTGTCCTAGGGTTTGGATTCCAAAAATGGTTACTTTGGAATGTGTAGTCCTTTTAGATAAGTTTCATAGTTGTACTTTTATTAGAGTTTATGAGTGGTTGTAAACATCACATATGTAGGAGTAAAGTATACATACTTATGACATACTAGTTAGGATTACTTATACAAGGTTTCTTATTTAAAGTGGCAAAAGGATAATCTTCGAAGAAAAGGTTTCTCTTCTAAGGTCTAAACAAACTTTGTGATTAGTTAGTGGTGGTTGATGTCATTTGTTTGCTCAAATGGTTTGGCTTGAGTTGCTTTATAGTTTAACTACTTCAGACCAAAGTTAACTATAAAACATATAATAATGCTTACAGTGTTATATTAAGATTTTATTGACTAAAGTTAACTTTAAAGTATAGATAGTTTTGAAAGTATCATACTTATACCTTGGTATCTTGTATATCTGAAATGTGTTCTTTAAGTTACTTAAGAATGTTTATTCTGTTACTTGAGTAGTGGTTTCTTGATGTGAATATGGAGTAATATCATTTATCTTTTATAGATAAGTGAGCATAGTTTATGAACCCAACATAATGTTACTTAACTACTTATGGATTTATATAGTGTTGTAGTAGTTTTTGTAATTTGGTGATTAATATGGTTTAGAAAAGATTTGATTATTCACAAGTTGTTCTTTAAGGATTTCATTATTAGTGGAATTCTTTTTAGAGATAATCTTCATTTAAGGTTGTGAATTCTTCTAAAATAAGAACATTTATAATGTTTTAAACCATTATGGCATTAGATTATTAATATTTAAGACTAGTACTATTTATAGACTTATTTAACTCATTTTAGGAATATTGGCAAATTTTATTTATTTTTATATGAAATTTTAATGAAGTAAATAAGTTTAAATTTGAGTTATTAAAATATTTAATTTTCTTATTTACCTCAAAAGGAGATTATTAGATTTTTAACATGTAAATAATTTTTTTTTGTGATCATTTTGGTATATCATATTTATTTTTGTGATTTATAAACAATAAGATATGATTTTTATAATTATTATTGCTTTTATAATTACTTAATAAATAATAAATATTTAATTAAGTGAAATAATAATACATGATTATAGTTTTAAATTAGAATTCTTATTTTTCTAAGATTTTTGGTATTTTATTACTATTATTAATATTTATTATTATAAAAATATGAATTATCAAAGTTTTATTATTTATAAACTTTTATTAAACAATATTCATATAAATAATCATCATAATAATATTTGGTAATAGTTTTAAGTTGTAGATTTTATTTTTCTAAAAATTTTCATATATTATACATATTTTTCTAAATTATAAATCAAAAGTTATTAATTAAACAAAGTTTAATCATTTATTTGATTTCTGGAATAATATTAATTGAATTATAACATTTTATTTATTTCTAAACAGAAAAATACTTTTTACACCACGAGCAGAGCTAGCCCCAGTCACTGACTAGTGGGCCATTGTCCACCTCAGCTTGCAGTTGAAAGAAATGCATTAGTTACTGGCCTCGCACTTACCCCCAGTCAATGACATATGGGCCCTAGGCAAGGTCATCAGCCACATGAGAAAATACTAGTCAAACTAGCCGACATGGCTCGATCATGAGGTAAGCATGGCGTCAGCATCACCACCGCCGACGATCCACGGTGCCCTAACAAACGAAATGGATCTAGTTCGAATCAGCGCGACCTACGGAACCTAATAGTGGCAGCGCCGCTCGGAAATGGTCATCGGAGCCTCAGCTCCGACGAGCTTCGACGGTGGCCGACGGTGGCTTATAGTGAAACGGCGATTTACAACGAGATCAAACGATTCAAGGATGCTGGAAGATTCAGGAACTCACCCTGATGATGATTGAGTGGTTGGCGAGGACAGGCGCGGCCGGAATCGAGCTTCCCGACGAGGATTCTGATGAACTGCTGCGAAGGAAAACGACCAAATTCACCCGCTCAGTGCTCCCCTTGATGCAAGCTTCTACCCAGAGGATCTATGGAGGAAGGCGCTTCTCCATGACGACTCTGAATGGTGTGGGGAGACGTGGTTCGACGGCGAGAGGTGGCTCCGGTGAGCTAGGGTTTCGGTCTCGTTTGTATCTGAGAGGATAAGGAGGGATTGGATATAGGGATTGAGGCAATGCGTCGCGATGGCCTTCTTATCCCCTCCTGGCAGCAGCGGCAAGTATCTTGGCGCAATGACGGCGATGACGGCATCGGGCAGCGGCGAGCTCCAACAGCGAGCTGTCTGTGTGCGTGGTGATGACGACGGTGGTCGTTTTGCGGATAACCTCCTGGCAAATATTTCAACTCAACCCGCGGTCCTCCCTTGACCCCACTTGTCAGTCATAGATCAAAAAAGAACTGGGCTGGTTACTGGGCTGTTGTGGGCTGCACAGGGCGTCAGATAGGTGTAGGGTTGTTGGGTTGCGACCAAGTTTGGTTTTTAGTTGTTTTATCCCTTTTCTATTTTCTATTTTCTTAATCAGATTTGAATTTGATTTATATTTTGAACCTTTCTTTGTATGACTTATTTCCTAGATATTTGCAGCAATATTAAAATATATTTGGTAACCTTTGTGAACTTTTATTATGCCTTCCTTTTATATTTCTTTTATTTACTCAATAAGAACTCCTTTTTAATAATTAGAAGAAACTTCTTCTTATTATTTTTCTCTTTTATTTTTAATTAGGGATTTCTTGAATGATATATTCTTATCTGTTTATAACCCAACTTTTAGTGAGCTTATAGTTTGAATATAAACTTTATATATATGTATAATGATTCTATACCATTCTTTGATGCAGGAAATATAAAGACATTGATATGATGATTATTACTCCCATTAAGTTGCAAAATAGCAATGTATGTGATAAACAAAGAAGTTTATGGTTTTGAATTATGAGTACTACCCTTGGCTTTAGGGTTTTGTATAAGCTTAAATTCCTTTTAAGAGTTAAGATTTAATAACTAAGCATATTGCTTTATGTATATAGTATTGGATGAAATCTCCCTTTTTAATAGAAGTTATATTTAGAGTGTTTTGTAGAAGTGAACTTATAAAAATATACTTAGGCACATATAGTGATGATGGTTGAAATTAACAGAGATATGTTTATGTAATTTTTTATAGGGAAATATTTCTATAAAGTGTTATAAGCATCAGATGATGGATCAATAGTATGAGATGGATATTATGTTTGATTTAAGATTTAGAGTTTATTGCTTACCAAGATTAAATAGGAAAATAATCTATAACATATAATTATATTTCACAATCTGGAATCTCTAATTAAGGAATTCCTTTCCTAGATATAATACCTTTTCCTATCCATCATCATGATTAACATGATGAGCTTTACTCATTTAAATCTTCTTATTCATATATCATTCTTCCAAACTCATGGATAAATCCAATGAGTTTGATACAAAGGCATTTCATAATCTGTTCATATCCTTGATTGGTTGTATTTACTATTCTACTATTGATTATCTTCCATCCAACCAGTAGTTCCTTCAAACTCTTCTTACAATCTTCCTTAATCCTCCATCACTAATCTTTCTCTAAAGTTGACTATTCTTTAAGATGAATAACACCACTTTTATGACTCTATGCTACACTAGCTTTAGTTGAATAACACCATCTTATAATTACTTAACTCTCATGACTTACACTTCAATCCCTGAATTATATTTATGTGGTTTGCAAAGACTTCTCTAGGATCACTTATCTTTACTAGGGTTCCAATCATGTTCTACCCACCAGTATTACCTATACTAAATATAATCATTCCATGTTGGTGGCCAAAACATTACCTTTATAATGCTTTAATCATTTATTACTGAAGTTCTTAGTTGGCTAAGCAGGCCTTTATCAATCCTACCTTTTATTGTCTAGAAATTATCTTCTTAGTATCTTATATTGGATTAAGGTTATTAATGGACTATGCCCTTATTAGAAGATTTGAGTAGATGTTCTGATAAGATCAAATAATAGATCAAAGACTAATAGTTAAAGAAGTTGTGAATCAATGGGGAATTATCCAACATTGATGAACAACAGATATTGAGATAAGTTCCATAAAGATTGTATAGAAAGAAAGATATATATATATATAGTGGATGATCTTGACTTAATATGATTCCAACTCCAACTCATCAAAAGAGTTTTTAAGATTAGGTGTTACTATGATTCTCAGAATGTATGTAGATGGAATTTAAGATATAGTGGTTACATTCTTATTATTTGTTTTATATCCTTAACTTGGTACTTATGAATGGTTATAATGAATACTATAATATGATCACCTAATGATCAAATATAATTTACATTATATTAAGGTTTAACTTATGGCACATTTTGATATACCCTTAGATCAAATCTCTCTTACCCAAAATGAGATTTTAACAAAGGTCTTATTGAAACTTATCGCAGTCAACTTGATGATCTACTTCAATTCCATCAAGCTAAGAGAAGCTTAAATCACTTTGACAAGTTTTGTTTAAAAGCGCGAAAATTATTCGGATTTTCTATGCACACATCTAGGTTCAACTTATTTCTAGGCTCTAATGCTGGGATGTTACAGCGAGCACCACTTCGCCGGAATTTCACCTAAGCCCGTCGCTGCAGTGGAGAAGAGGAACCAGCGCTAGGAGCCACCCCAGGAGTTGCCGCGACCACCAGTCGAACCTCCGTCGTCGACTCGCTCGTTCGCCCACATCACCGGACCTAGCTGAAGCCCTGGTAAGCCCCCGACGACCCCCGCCATAGAGCTAGGGTTCAGTCTCGCGCGCCCCGTGCGACGGAGACGACGGTGCGGTGCCATCGATCGTACTCTAATCATGCGGCCTAGATTAGAGGATACCCTTTTGTTTTAGCTCATCCGCTGACATGTGGGACCAACCCCGGTGCAGCCTGCCGCGCGCGTGTCGCGTAGTTGTGCCAGCCCGTTAGTTTTCCCGCGCGTAGCCCACAGATTCAAACTTAGGTTTCTCTTTTTTTAGAAATCCTATACTGTAGGTAACTCTAAAAATCAATTCAGAAAGTTTCACTAAACCAAATTGAATGAAACCAATTTTTTTAGAAAGCGTATGAAAAGCTCTAAACACTCCTGATTGTTTCAAACAGTTTGAAACTATAGATCATCCTTAGTAAAAATAATAAGACAATAGCTTTTGTAACTTCAGTTTTTTTCGAAAATCAACCATAATTGATTTTGAGTTGATTCCAACTCTCAAAAATCACCTTGGCCATGACCTATCTAAATATGTAAAAATATATAATTTTGCATACAGTAGTCCTAGACCAAAAATTAAAGAATGGCTTTATAGTCATTTCTAGTCACATAAATAGTATTAAATGGCATTGATAGACTTTGTAATTTAGGTCAACCACTCTAAATCACATTCCCAAGTATTGGAATATATGGTGATGACATGTGTCAATATGATCCCATATTGCAATTGGAGAATATTAAATCTTAAGTAGTTTTTCAATGAGTAGAAATTACTTTTCTAAAATAAGACAAATAAAATATTGTCACCCTTTTCCTTGTAATGATAGAGATGATGCTAGATCATATAGTATGACTCTTGGTGTGTTGAATAGAAGTAGTTAAGTATTGCTTGGTGATTGTGTACCTCATATTTATTTATAGACGCTAGTATCAATCTGGGCTACGAGGAGGAAGAATTCTATGAAGAATAGGAAGAGAACTTCGATCACCTTACCAACCAAGGCAAGCAAGCTAAGCTAAACCATGCAAGCTATACTATGCAAGATATAACTATGCATGCACTTTTTTACCATATTGATGACACCAATCCCAAGTTTTACCTACAAGCTTTATATTTTTATCCTTTTTGCAAAGTTACTCAAGTAGTTAATTAATTGGTGATTAGTGGAAAAACAGGAAAGTTGCCATCAAGGGCATAGAACTAGGTATGGATAGTTACACTTGATTAGCCCCCCTCAATAGTGACACCCTCATTGATAGATGCTAGTGCTAAACTAATCTTGATCACTATAGATGGAACACTTGGAGAAAATGATTATGAAAACCTTGGAATGATGATTCATTCGATTGAAATGTTTTGACATGTTTTATGGAACACAATGAGTTGAAGAGTGTCAAACTATTTGAATAGCTGCGTCCATGGTCATGGACAGTTGGATGGCCATACTGTTCCGTTGTTAGATTTTTCAAAATGACTTATGACTTGACTCCACAAGGATGTGGACATGAAACTAGTTTCCCTCTTAAGTACTCTAGACAACTAAAGTTAGGTCTTTACTACTAAGTACTTGTGAAATAAAATTGGCTTATTGCAACCAAACCTAGAGCTTAGGACTCCTATTAGAACGGTCTTACTGCTTTAGTGATAGTTTGCGAGTACTTTAAAAGTACTCATGGCTTTGTCCCTGGATATTCCCATGGCCATACTACGAAGGAGAGTACGAGGAGGATGGACAGCATGACGCCTTTGATAACTAGGATCATCTCCCATCGCCAGCATTGCCTGTGACCATGAAGATGGAGGCTCTACTACGCTACTATTATTCCGCTGCTTTGATTTGTATTCAGACTTGATTATGAGATCAACTATTTGTAAGACTATTATGGTTTGTAATGGATGATGTACTGTGCTACCACTTCTGTTATGTCTCGCAAAAATGGTAATTCTGGGATTGCGATGTATAGCATAACAGGCATCTGGGATTAAAAATCTGGGTGTTGACAAGTTGGTATCAGAGCCATCCTAACCATAGGAGACCCTAGTTAGAATGGACGTTTGAAAAACTTAGTTCACAAAACAAAGAAAGTGAATATTTATGAAAACCTATTCTCACTCTTATCCTTGAGATCCTTTCCAAAAGAAAGTCATTACATTCCTCAAAAAATTTGCAATCCTACATAAAATTTAGCACACTGGATCACCTCTCTAACTTACTCCTCTTAATTTCTTATAGATGGAGGTTAATTATAGAAAGTTTTATTAGCTGGGCAACGGAGGAAACCTCATCTTCGAGAGTGACCTGAGTCAGCTTGCGGACTTTCTGGAGCGCCCGCACCTAGAGTTCTATGGAGCTCAGCTCAAGGATCAACCCGGAGGGGAACTATAGTGGCTAATAGTTGCTGACCTGAGAGGAAAGATGGAGGCCCCCACATCTGAGAAGATCCAATTCGACCTAAAGGAGAACCACTGGCTGGATGGATTAGCATGAGAAATGAAGGAAGCACTTGCCCGACTGTGTGGGCAGAACGTCAATCAGCTCGCCGGCACCTGCTTCGCTCATTTTGCCAGGCGTGACTCCTAGGGACTGCCCTTGCACATGCTAGGACACCCGGAGTTGAGGCACCATGTGGACCATCTTGCCTTCATGCTTCACGAGAACCAGAAAGAGCCAGACAATGCCCGTGCTGATGCCAATGAGAAGCAACTTCCTTCCACCAAGAAGGACTAGACCCTCGCCATCCTTGCTAAGGAGCGCAAGTTACATCGCCGCCTGCATGACAAGAAGGACCGCATCATTTCTCGCCTCCGTCACAAAGTGTTAGCCCTAGAAGAGACCATCCATGATCGGGACATGCAGCTTGAGGAGAGGGAGAACAAAGGGGAAGATATTCATGGAGATCCCTACTTGTACCTCAGTGATGATGACGACTACTTGGAGGACATCAACCAGGAGTTCCACACTGACAATGAGGACCGCGACTTCATCGATGACGAAGAGGCCACTGGTTCTGATGAGGACTAGTAGCACTAGAACACTATCGTAGGTGTGATTTATATCCGGTCGCACTGTATCGTAGCTTGCCAGAATGGTTCTTAAAATCATCTGCTTTGTTGTTGTGATGTGTTTGGAATGTGTGGTTTGTATGTGTGCTTGGAATGAATGAAAAAGAGTCGTTGGCCTTCAAACCCTCGCCTTACTCAAAGTTTAAGAGCTTTTACGCAAAACCCATGAACCTTAGAAAAACTTCCCTCTTGTCTTATGATATATCTCAATCTTCAGATGACTCGCGGAGGAAGCAGCTCATCTCAAGACCCGATGGTCCAATTTCTGCAAATGCTAGTAGCAGATCAAGAAGCTGGTAGAACCGAGCGTCAAGCCAATCTCGCCACTCTTCAATAGATCGCCCAACTGGCACATGACAACCAAGGCCATGGAAATCAGGATCATCATGGATCCAAGCTTAAGAACTTCCAGAACACCAATCCTCCTATCTTTAGCAAATCTAAAGAGCCCTTAGATGCTGATGACTGGCTGCAAACCATGGAGAACAACTTAGAAGTTGTAGGAGTGGATGCTATAGAGAAAGTACTGTTTGCCACCCACTATCTGGCAGGTTCTATGATATGTCGTAAATGTATCTATAATTTTTGATGTTCCATGCTTGTTTAGTATCAACTTTGCTATGCTTTGTCTACACTTTGAGGTATTTTTATATATTTTCTGGGACTAACCTATTAACAAGATGCTGTAGTGCCAGTTGCCTGTTTTCTGCTGTTTTTGGTTTCATAAAAGCTAGTAAGGAAATATTCTCGGAATTGGACGGGACAAAAGCCAAAGTCAATATTTCACCGAGGAGAACACAGAGACCGAAGGGCGACCAGAGGGGAGCCACAGGGTGGCCACACCCCCCATGTGCGGGCCCACCCTGGGCCGCGCATGGGCAGGATGTGGGCCCCCTGGATGCCCTCCTGCCTCGCCTCTTCTCCTATATAAACCCCTCGATGCCAAAACCCTAAGTACCCGATCAAATCTCCACGTCCATAGCCACCGCCACCATCGTCCCTAGATCGAGGGGGGGGGGGGATCTGAAGCTCTTCCCGACACCCTGCCGGAGGGGAGAGGTCATCCTGGAGGCCTTCTTCATCACCATTCCAACCTCCGGTATGATGCATGAGTAGTTCCACCTTGGACTATGGGTCTATACAGTAGCTAGATGGTTGTTTCTCCTCCTTTGTGCTATCATGTTTAGATCTTGTGAGCTCCGTTCATGATCAAGACCATCTATTTGTAATCATGCATGTTGTGTTTGCGGGGATCTGATGGATATTGAGATTACTATGTCAGATTGATTATTGATTCTATCATGTCTTATGATTATTGATTCTATCATGTCTGTGTTGTTTGAGATCTTGCATGCTCTCCGTTTCTAGTAGCTATCTTGGCCAAGTAGATGCTAGTGACTCCAAGAGGTAGTATTTATGCTCGATAGTGGGTTCATGCCTCTATTGAATCTGTGGAAGTGACGGAAATCTCTAAGGCTGTAGATGTGTTGTTGCTACTAGGGAGAAAACAACAATCTTTTGTTCATGGAACAATTGTATTATTTAATTTACACACATTGCTAAAAGCAGTTATCCATTGCTTGCAACTTAATACTGGAGGGGGTTCAGATGATAACCTGAAGGTGGATTACTAGTCATAGATGCAGTTGGATGGCTATCTATGTATATTGTTGTAATGCCCAATCAAATCTCATAGGATCATGAATGTCTAGTATTGTATTGTTATGCCTTGCTCACTACTGTCTATTTCCCCACTGTAATTTGTTTACCCAGCATGTTATGTTATTTATCTTAAGGAGGACACCTCTAGTGAACTGTGGACCCCGGTTCAATCTTTACCATTTATACATCATCTACTATTACTGTTACTGTTTACTTTCTGCAAGTAATCATTACCTTACACACCATACATTTAATCCTTTGTTTTCAGTAAACCAGTGAGATTGACAACCTCACTGTATGTTGGGTCAAAGTCTTGAGTTTGTGTTGTGCAGGTTCCAAGTTGTTAGCAACACCTTGGAGTCATTTCCGTGCTCCTACTGGTTCGATAACCTTGGTTTCATAACTGAGGGAAGACTTACTATTGTGCTCATCACACCTTCCTCTTGGGGCATCCCAATGAAGCTCTATAGTGATCTGTGACGCATCAAGACGTTTTCTGTTGCCAGGGAATAATAGGGCCATTAATCTTCTTCCTCTCTGTCAAGACGTTTCTGGCGCCATTGTCGGGAAGTTAAGGATGGCTTCACAAGGGGAGTCCTTCACAACCTTTCTCTTTACTTTGTTTTTGTTTTGCTTAGTTTCTTTTGCTGTGTTTGGCTTGCTTCATTTTATCAAAAAATACAAAAAATTAGTTTCATTTGGTTTGCTTTTTCTTATAAAAAACACACAAAAAAATTTAGTTCCAACTCTAGTTGCTGCTGTTGGCTTGCTTCACCTTTGAAAAAATGAATTCTGCTGAGAACACCAAGTTGTGTGACTTCACTAGCACAAATAACAATGATTTCCTAAGTACAGCTATTGCTCCACCTGCTCCCGATGCTACCTTTTATGAAATTAAGCCTACTTTGTTGAATCTTGTTATGAAATAGCAAGTTTCTGGTGCTAGTTCTGATGATGATGCTTCCCACCTTAATAACTTTGTTGAACTTTGTGAGATGCAAAAGTGTAGATGGAGATATTATTAAGCTCAAATTGCTTCCTTTCTCCTTGATAGGAAAAGCTAAAGAATGGTTGTTGTCCTTGCCTAGAAATAGTATTGATTCTTGGATTAAATACAAAGATGCTTTTATTGAAAAATACTATCCTCCTGCTAAGATTATATCTATGAGAAGTGAAATAATGAAATTTAAACAACTTTATAATGAACATGTTTCTCAAGTTTGGGAAAGAATGAAATCTTTGGTAAAGAATTGTCCCACTCATGGACTGACTACTTGGATGATTATCCAAACTTTTTATGCAGGGTTAAACTTCTCTTCAAGAAATCTGTTGGATTCTGCTGCTGGAGGTACCTTTATGACCATTAATTTGGGTGCTACAACAAAGCTCCTTGATAATATGATGGTTAACTATTCTGAATAGCACACTGAGAGAGCTCCACATGGTAAGAAGGTAAATTATGTTGAAGAAACCTCCTCCTTGAGTGATAAAATTGATGTTATCATGGTTATGCTTGTTAATGGGAAAGCTCATATTGATCCAAATAATGTTCCTTTAGCCTCTTTGGTTGCTCAAGAAGAGAAAGTTGATGTGAACTTCATTTGAAACAACAATTTCAACAACAATGCCTATAGGAATAATTTTGGTAATAATATAATTATAGGCCTTATCCTCCCAATAATAGCAATACTTATGGAAATTCCTACAACAATGCTAGAAGTGCTCCATCTGAACTTGAAGTCATGCTTAAAGACTTTATTAGTAAACAAACCACTTTCAACAAGACTGTGGAGGAAAAGCTTTTGAATGTTGAGAAAAATATTTCCTCTTTGTCTGAAGCACAATCTTCTTTGATTAATAAAATGGCTGCTAAACCTGAAACCTTGGAAAGTACCTTTGCTGCTACTCATGCCATACAAGTTACTATTGATGAAAATGTTAGACTGTTAGCCAAATTACATGCTAAGTGGGAAAGATAAGCTGAAATTGCTAGAAATAATAGTGTTTGTACTATTACCACCACCAATATGGATGTAGCAAACCACAAGAAGTCCCCATTCCTCCTAAAACAATGCCTAAACCCAATAAGGCTACTACCTATGATGCTAAGTTTGATTTTGATCTTGATGGTTGCAATATTTCTGAAGGTATTATGTTCCTACAAAAGCTTGCTAGAAGTCCTAATGCTAGTGCTATGAATATGGCTTTTACAAAACACATTACAGATGCTCTCATTAAAATTAAGGAAGAAAAATTGAAACACAAAGATTCTATTCCTAGGAAAGTAGAAGATAGTTGGGAACCCATTATCAATATGCAAGTGAATGAATTTTATCTCAAAGCTTCATGTGACCTTGGTTCTAGTGTCTCTATTATGCCTAGAAAGATTTATGAAATGCTTGATTTGCCACCTTTGGAAGATTGCTATTTGGATGTCCCACTTGATTATAATGCTAAGAAGAAACTCATGGGGAGTATTAATGATGTTATTATTATGGTTAACAATGCTTATGTTCCTGTTGATTTCTATGTTTTGGATGTTGAATGCAATGCTTCTTTTCCTATTACTTTGGGAAGACCTTTTCTTAGAACTGTTGGTGCCATCATTGATATGAAAGAAGGCACCATTAAATATCAATTCCCATTCAAGAAAGGTATTGAACACTTCCCCACGAATAGAGAGAAGTTACCTTTTGCTCCTCCTTTGAAAGCAAAATTTGATGTTAATGCTTCTTTATTTGAAAATACTTGCTTCTTGCTTCTTGTGCTTAACTTAAAGGCGTTAAAGAAAAGTACTTCTTGGAAGATAACCCAATAGTTTTCTTGAGTCTTGTAAGTTATTATTTCGGTAATAGCCTCTCCTTATCCTTTTTATTCGATTTTTGTGCGAAAAATAACCTCTACTGAGAGGGAAGTAAGATTTGGGGAAGTGCTGTCCCGAAACAGATTTTTGTGCTTCACTATAAAAATTCGTGAAAAATCTCTGTATGTTGGATTGATCTGTAACTGTCTGAATAAATCCCCTAGGTTGTTATATAACTTTTGTTAGTTCAACACTTTTTGATTTGAGCAACATAAGGTCTTTGAAAAAATCGGTTTTTACCTGCTGGTCTGTTTTGACAGATTTCTGCCATTATTTGCATTTGCCTCTTTATCGATTTCTTTTTGGGTTCTCTTGGGTAAATTGAAATTTTTGAGGGAATTTATATAGTATATTATGTCTTTAATGAAAGTTTTTCTGTTTTAAAACTAAACCCCAAAGGTTTATTATCTTTTGAATGCACTAATGTTGCTAATGAAGATTGTGTGAAGTTTTGTATGAAGGAAAATTTTCAGGTGTAAGGGAAGAATGATGTAATGAGATGAAGAATGTACAATAGATCAAGCTTGTAGATGCCACCCCATTTCACCCCAAGAAATATTCAAGAGGTACAAGGGTCAAAGCTTGGGGATGCCCAAGGCATCCCCTTCTTCATCAATAAAAATCCCAGGTCTTTCTAGACACTTCGTTTTTATTGTTTCATGCACTGTTGTGTTGTTCTTGGAGAGTCTTAGTTTTTGTTTTTGTTTTTGGTTTTCGTTTTCTTAGTTTGCTTGAATAACGTAGTTGGACCCCGCCTTCGCTGTGTTGTTTCAAATAAGTTGATTGGTGTTGGAAAGGAGTTGAAATGTTTCATGCTTACAGTGATACAAAAGGGAGCTTGCTTTAACTGTGACTTAGACTTTATCATGTCATGCTAGATGTTATTTTGACCTTATGGTTAGTGATTTTTGTTGTAGCATGAATTGTTCCAAACAATTGAGATTGCTTAATGTGCCTTGCAAGAATCATGCGTTGTTTTAGCATACAAAAGCATAGTATTGTGGTATTCTCCTTTGATGCTTTGTTTGGGTTGACTTGGCACATGATCACACCATGTTATGACTATAAACCAGTCACCTTAGCCTCTATGATCATTTAGTTTTTGACTTGTGGTACCACTTTATGATTTAGTTGATAATGTTTTGTCGCTCTGCATGATTATGGCCATTATTGCTCTCTTAGTTGGTCGCTCCCAGTCTTTCCTAGCCTACACTTGTATTGAGTAGGCTCTACTCATGCATCCAACTCCCAAGAAACCAAGTTATTCAAAAGTGTCCACTATAAATTCCTATGCATGGTGTGTTACACCATTACAAGTATATTCTTGTTTTATATATCTTCCAAATTAAACTTATTATGTGAAAATTAGTGATTAAAGCTCTCACAAACTTGATGGCGCACTTTATTTTTATTGCCCCTAATAAACTTGACCTAGTGTGTCATCTATGTTGTATATGCTTGCACTTATAAGTTGGGAATTAGCAGAACCGTGCTATCACGGGGAACACTTTCAACACCTGTAAATATCTACCCAGTTGATATCATGCTATTTTGTTTATGGATGTAGGCGGTGTGAAATAAAAGGGGAGCTTGTAAGTCCATGGAGTTATGTATATGTGTTAGAGAAACGCCTGGGCCGCTAGCCTCAGCCATTCCTAATCATGGGGGAAACTTGCAGCATCTCCATAGTGAGCAATCTATGAAGCATTCTTCTTATAAAAAAAGAGAGAGATGGAAAAGAGGAAAGAAGAGAAAAAAGCACGATTTTCCCATGGTAAATAAGAAGATTGCTGAGATGCTCATTGTCTGTTGCCTTGTCATTTTGATATGGGATAGATCCTGTGTCATGGGGCAAGGGGGACCCCGTTGGCGGTTCTCTATGATACACATATACTTACTATGACAAGAACTTACCGATAACTAAAGTTGAGTAGCATTGTGAGACCTCATCCTTTAAGGTAAAGGTCCCTGTGATTGTAGTGCTAGTCCTTGGATCGAATGGCTAGCACCCATAGTTTAAGATGAAGTACACAGATACAAAGGTCATTATTACAACATAATTCCAGGAGTACAATAGTTCTTACAACTCATTAGCCCAAGGCTAACACAAAGAGTTCTCATTACATAGTATATAAATAAAATCTTCATCTTCATGTGCCACATGCAAACATGTTGAGTGTAGACTCTGATGACTAACGTGGAGCCTGTTGGGAACCCCAAGAGCAGGGTGTGAAGCAGCATAGCAGCAAGTTTTCCCTCAGTAAGAAACCGAGGTTATCAAACCAGCAAGAGGAAGGAAACGTCACACAGGTGTTGCAAGCAATGCGGAAACCTGCACAATACAGACTCAAGACTTTGCCCCAAGGAATCAATGAGGTTGTCAAGCTCACCGGTTTGCTATAACAAAGGATTAAACGTATGGTGTGGAAGGTAATGGTTTGCAGCAACTAAACAGGTAACAGTGGAAGATATATCAATGGTAAAGATTGGACCAGGGTCCATAGTTCACTAGAGGTGCTCTCCTTAGATAAACAAAATGGCATGAAGGGTAAACGTATTACAGCAGGGCAATTGACAGGAACTGAGCAAGGCATAACAATGCAATACCAGACAAAAAGATCCTATGAGATTCAATTGGGCAATACAACAATATACATAGACCGCCATCCAACTGCATCTATGACTAGAAGTTCACCTTTAGGTTATAATCCGAACCCCCTCCAGTATTAAGTTGCAAGCAACAGACAAATGCTTTAAGCAAAGTGTGTAAGGTAAACAATCCACTTGTTCCATGAACATGAGACCGTTGTTTTCTCCCTAGTAGCAACAACACATCTACAACCGAAGAGATTTCTGTCACTTCCCTTGGAAACTAGAGGCATGAACCCACTATCGAGCATAAGTACCCCCTCTTGGAGTCACTAGCAACTACTCGGCCAAGATAGCTACTAACAACAGAGAGCATGCAAGATCACAAACAACACAAACATGATAGTATCAAATAGACAAAACCATTAATCATTCTGACATAGTAATCTCAATATCCATTGGATCCCCGCAAACACAACATGCATGATTACAAATAGATTAGATCTTGATCATGAACAGATCTCACAAGATCTATACATGAAAGCACAAGGAGGAGATACAGCCATCTATCTACTACATGGACCCATTGTCCAAGGTGGAACTACTCACGCATTATACCGGAGAGAAGGCCTCCGGGATGATCTCCCCTCCGGCAGGGTGCTGGGAAGAACTTCAGATCCCCCGATCTAGGGACAATGGTGGCGGTGGCTACAGAAGGTTTCGTGGAGTTTTGATCGTGTGCCTAGGGTTTCTACATCGGGGGCTTCTTATAGGCGAAGAGGCGAGGCTGGGAGGCGGCCAGGGGGCCCACACCCTACCCAGGCGCGGGGTGGGCCCACCCGTGCCTAGAGGGGTGCGGCCGCCCTGGTTTGCCTCTCCGTCTCGTCTTCTGGCTTCGTGTCCCCCACGGTAAAATATTGACTTTGGCTTTTGTCCCGTCCAATTCCGAGAATATTGATTTTCTGCCTTTCTGGAACCAAAAACAGAAGAAAACATGCAATTGGCACCGTGGCAGCTTGTTAATAGGTTAGTTCCAGAAAACATATAAAACACCTCAAAGTGTAGACAAAGCAAAGCAAAGTAGATACTAAACAAGCATGTAGCATAAAAAATTATAGATACGTTTCCGACGTATCAGACTCATAACCCTACTCACCATCAGAGTAACCTGCAACATAATAAGTTACATCCACAAGGATTCAATACAGTTGGAATTGTATTGGCAATTGATATCATAGTTATATAGTAGAGACTCTATCATCTACAAGAATTTGGCTAAGTGTGGTTTTAGGCTGGCATTGCACAAAGTAGTTTTGTCCTACTAGTTGAAAACACTAAGTTTTTCTTTACGAAAACACTAAGGATCCACCAATAGACATTGGTGTACCTCTACCCTTGTTCACCCACAAATTTGAACTTAGATAAATTGGGATGAGGAGATTCTTGGCCCTTTGAATGTCTTTGATGCTCAAAATGTCCATCACCGGGGACACGGCTAAGTACTTAGGTTTTACCCTCTCGAGAGGTGGTGCAGTTTCCCCACAAGACTCGACATGCATCGAGACGAGACTTTTCAGAAGCAATCCCTTAGACCACCATGGAAGCGTTCCATCCTATCAACTCTACCACCATCTGTCCATCTGGTTGAGTTCTTGCAACTTAGTTGGTCAAGGCAGAGCCCATATGCCATGTGGTTGCACTAGAAGCTTCTCAACACTAAACATCTCAAATCTCTTTGTTCCTGGGTGGCCATCCACAAGTGTGATACACAGGGTAAACCATAGACATGGGCCCTGTGTAACCACTCAACACAAACCATACAAGTCCATTCCACCCAGGTGTTTCATTAACAAGTTGTTTTCTTAGTAAAAAATATATAGGCATAATATTTCCATAATATCATAACCTGAATTTTCACCCTTGAATTCTAATAGCTAGGCTAAGCATACTAGCATATCATGTCTCCTAACATAGGGAAAATACTATCAATATATCATCTATAGGATCTACCATAGCATAGCATATACTTTGAAAATTACCATGCAAATCCTACTCAAAATAATAATAATGCAATAGAAAAATAATACGACAAAAAGATTAAGTATCACTTGCCTTGGTAGCTAGGGTAATAGGTATAATCCTCACAATCACACACTTCACAATCCACAAAATCTACACAACAAAATTAACAACAAAATATTCACAAATCAATATACACCCAAAAATAATATGAATGCATGCGAAATGCAATGAGATGATTTGCCACACTTTTAAAATCAAAAGTCTAAATAACACAAAAACCACCTAAAGATAATATTCTAAATAATTTTTATTTCCAAAATAGTCCTACAAATGTCTCTGCATAAAATCCCAATTTTACAGAAGCAAATGACCAAAGTAAGGCCATGGATGCAAAGATATCATTTTTCTGAATCCATAGAAACCTAATTTGTAATTTTTGGATTTACAGAACAAAAGTTATGAATTTTGCAATTTTAAACATCTAATAGATAAAATCTGGATTTTAAATCTAATTCACAGCCACGTGGCGTGTTCTGATTGGACGGTACCAGTTCGTGCGGATCACGCACGCGAGCCGCTGGATCTAAGTGGCATCATGCGGTCTAGATCCGACCATACCGCTTTGCGCTGGCGATCTAGATCCAGTGGATCATGTTGCTCTGACCAAAACAGAGCGGCGCAAATGGCCACTGTAGCGGCGACGCATCTGACGGCGATGTTCTGGTGAGGCCAGAGGGTATGGGAGGGGGCACTGGGGCTTACCAGGGTCGCGGCATAGAGGCGGTGCTCAAGGTGATCGCGAACGGGGCTGGGGCGCACGGACATGGTTGCTATTCCTCGTTGGAGTTCAGCCGAGCGTCGGGTGCTCGCAGACGTCAACGGAGGCGAGGTTCTAGTGTGAAATAAAACAAACGGAGAGTGTCAAGAGGTGCACAAGCATACAGCCGCATGAATCAGAGGCCAAGGGGAGCACAAAACTCACCGCATTGTGTCGCCGGAGCTCGTCGGGGCAGTGGCGGTGCGACGCGAAATTTGTGGAGCCTGGTGGTGCTCAGAGGTAGGTGAGTGGGGTGAAATGGAGTGGAGGGGGATGGAGTTAAGTAGCCGGGTGAGGGAGTGAATCACGTGGCGAATAAAATGGCAATTAAACGCGAATTTGTCGGCTTTAAAAAGGTAAGAAACGGCCGTGGCGTGGGTCTCTGGCGTGAGATTGACGACGACGGGATGACATGGAGATGGGACCCACTTGTCAGCGAGGGGGTGGGACGCGCATGCGTGAGAAACAGAGGGGCGGGGGGGGGGGATTCCCAGTTGGGCTTGCTGGGCTGCTAGTTGGGCCTTGCCAGATGGCTGGTTGGGTTTCTTATTTTTTATTTTTGCCTTTTCTATCTCTGTTTTGATTTTTCAAATAGGATTTGAATAACCAAATCAAATCCAATTATATTCAAACTTTCTCCACAATTTTGTGAGGTGATCCTAGTATTTAAAAGTGTGTCCAACACAACAAATCACTCCAAAGCATTTTGGGGTAGTTAAATAAAAATAAAAACATGCCCCATACATGTATATAAAAGGGGTATAAAAATAGGTTTTAAACTTTGAAATTTTTTGTGCAATGTAAACATGCCATGATAATATGAATGCAATCATTATGTTTTGAATTTGATGAAATTTGGGATGTTACAAATCTAACCCCCTTAAGATGAATCTCGCCCTCGAGATTCCGATTGGCTAGCAAATAGGTGAGGGTGATCTTTCTGAAGCTCATCTTCTGTTTCCCAAGTTGCTTCTTCCTCGGTACGATGATTCCACTATACTTTGCAGAACTTGATGGTCTTAGTACGAGTGAATCTTTCTGCTGTCTCGAGAATCTTGATAGGTTTATCTTTATAGGTGAGATCATTCTTTAGCTGAATTTCTTATAGTGATATAGTGCCTTTTAACGAACTTTCTTCCATCTCTGGATGACACTTTTTCAACTGGCTTACATGAAACACGTTGTGAACTGCTGACAGTGATTCTGATGGTTCTAACTCATAGGCCACCTCTCCTTTGCGGCTCAAAATCTTGAATGATCCTACATAACGAGGTGCCAATTTCCCTTTGACTCCAAATCTCTTCACACCACAAAGTGGTGATACTCTAAGATAAGTGATGACCCACAAGTATAGGGGGTGTATCGTAGTACTTTCGATAAATAGGAGTGTCAACAAGGAGCAGAAGGTGTTGACTAGTGGTATGGAGCAGGAAATCTCTGTAAATACTTAGCAAACGGATTTTTAGGGGTTTTCTGATAAATCAAGGAAATAAAGTACAAGTAAATAAAGACAACAAATAATTGCAGCAAGTGGCCCAATCCTTTCTTATCAAAGGACAAGCCGTTGTAAATACTTATGAGGACCAAACGTTCTCGAGGACACATGGGAATATTGTCAAGTGCTTTCGCTTCATATAGCTGAGTAGTCTTCTTTGGTTTTGTAAGTGTTGTGTGGGTGAACCTATGCTAATGTACTGAACTTACTTGGACTAATACATACTTGTGATTAAACCCTTGCAACCATCTGCAAATACAATAAAGCAATTAAGATATAAACCTAAACACAACCTTAAACTCTGAGATCCTACACTTCCTTATGCAATGGTTTCCTAACAGGGGTTCGAGTTTCTGTCACTCCGGTAACCCCACAATTAGTAGCCAAATACACAATGCGTTCCCCTAGGCCCATAAATGGTGAAGTATCATGTATTCAATGTTCACATGACACCACTAGAAGAATAGCACCACAACTTAAATATTAAACCATTGAATAATACATCAACATAAATCCACTACTAACAACATGACTTCTCCCATGTCCTCAAAAACTAAACAAAATACTCACGAGACATCATATGGATCAAGATCAGAGATGATATGGTAATGGGTAACAATCTGAACATAAACAATAATTCAATGGTTCCACTCACAAGCATCAACTACAATAGTAATCAACACCGGGAAAGTTGTAGGGTTCGCAGCATAGAAAACAAAAAAATTCCTACGATGGGAACATCTATGTACCAAGATCTATCTACTAGATACAAGCAACAGGTGGATATACATCCATAGAATACATACCCTCGAAGACCGAATAGCGTTAACGAGGTTGTACTCGTGGATGATGTAGACGAACGGTTGCCGATCTCAAGATCGTGATGAAGTCCATCTGGTCCAGCCGGTCTAGCATGATCAAGTCCAGCACCTCAAAGAAGTGGTGCATCCGTGATCGCACACACGTACGGGTACCCCGACAACCTCCGCACCCTCGCTCCAGCGAAGCAGCGGAAGCAACAAATCCTTCCAGAAAAAGCCACCGGGAACATGTATCTCGCTGATCCGAGACCATGGGGAAATTCTAAAGGGGGGAGAGAGATCCTTCGCGAGGAGGTGTGCTTTGAGAGGAGGAGAGGGGGGCCTTTTATATGGGAGAGGGGGGGGGCACCCAAGGGGCATGGCGCCCAGCCATGGGGGCTGCCCCCACCTCTTCCACATTCATGTGGGTGGAGCTCCCACTCAAAATGAAAAGCCTCCACTCCCATTAAAAAGCCTCCACTCAAAAATCCACTCACATGCATTAAATTTCCACCAAATTTAATGCAAGCTCTCATTTAAATAAAACTCTTTTATTTATTTATTCAGAATTTTGTTAATTACTTTAATTAACAAACATTCACATAAAACCCCTTGCTAGTATTGCATTTCACATGCAGAACCAGTTTCAGCAATTTCAACCGAAACAGTTTCGGTGTCTAGTGAAATAAATTCCCGCGCTTTCCTTTTTCTTTCTCTGGCATATCATTTGCTCCGAATGGTGTCGGCATCCCTTAAGTGTGTCACCCTACGGTTCGCGAATAATGCGGACATGATCGAGACCCTTCTCCGATCAATAATCAGTAGCGGGACCTGGAGATCCATACTGACTCCCACACATTCATCGATGACTTCTGTGATCGTGTGAACCTTTTACGCTAGTATCTTAATCCCTTTGTTTCATGATATATTACATGTCCGAGATTCGATCATCGGTATCTCCATACCTAGTTTGATCTCGTTACCGACATGCACACTTTTCTTGTTCCCGTGATATAACATTCTAGTGATCAAATCACTTGCTTGCAAGCTAATCAATGTGATATCACCGAGAGGGCCTAGAGCATATCTATCCGTCATCGGGATGAACAAATTCCACTCTCGATCCATGGGTCTCAACATAACACTTTAGTAGTTCTGAAGCCATCTTTATAATCACCCAGTTACGGTGTGACGTTTGATGTCAACAAGAAACTCTTCCGGTGTTAGTGATTGACATGATCTCATGGTCTAAGGATTAGGATCACTTCGTAAGTTGTTATACCAATATAAACTCAATGACTTTTATCGTAATTCTATACTTTGGATGAATGTTCATCACATCATTACACTAATGTTGTGACCTCGTTATTAAAAACATCCAATGTCCATGATCAGGAAACTTTGATCATCTTGTTAATCAACGAGCTAGTTTATAAGAGAGGCATAACTAGGAACTTCCTTTTTGTTTATTAAACACACATGTATTAACATTTCCGTATTAATACAATTATAGCATGTAAAATAAACATTTATCATAAAATACAATAATAACCACTTTATTATTGCCTCTCGGGCATATTCCCTTCAATCTCCCACTTGCACTAGAGATAATAATCTAGTTCGAAAACTTTGTGTATTGAACACCTATGGCTTTCTGGTGTTCCATATACGCAACTGCAAGTGGTTAACATAATCTACGGATCTGATGCTTTCAAGTCCGTGTGTATTTGCATGTCTTTGCGTCTCCATGCATCACTCATTCTCCAATGAGATGGCATTGTATAAATTTGGTCTTTTGGTGAGACCTTTAGTTCCTTGGGGTTAAAACACGTCGATACTATTGTCGTACAATATATCTTTAGTGTTAGCCTGTTACGAACAACACCTTAGATTGATAACAAACTACTTGACACAAATTCCCTCCTTTGCTGCTACTATAGCAGTCATATACTTAGCCTTTTGTTGTAGTATTCGTCACAATGTCTTAACTTTGGAACTCTTCCAAATCCATCATGGAATCTCCTTTCCATTACATTGTGCCACCCATAGTTTAAATTGAGATAAACTTAATTTGTATATTGTGACAAAACTAGTATCAATGTAACTCTTTACAATGAACTATTTGTAATTGTTTGTCACCTCTACACAAATATATTCTTAGTTCTTCCAAAAGATCATAAGAATATCCTTACTATAGTCCAATGATCATTTTATGATTCATTCTGGTATATGCTCATAACACTTAGAGCATAGGACATATCTGGATGTGTACATATCATGGTATGATTGATCAAAAACATTCTCGTGATTTCACTCATCAAGTGTCAAAGTACTTGAATCTTGTTTCACTTATCAAGTGTCGATACACTTGAATCTTGATTCAATTCCTTTCCATGCAACAAGAACTGTTTCTTGTCATTTCTATATTGAACTCCTTCAATATCTCATATATGTACGTTTGGCACAACCATATTGGCGTCACAGTCTATCCACTATAGACATTCATGCTAAATATTCGGGTTTTGCCTAAGTCTTTCATCAAAATGAAATTCTTAACCTTTGTCAATAAAAGATACATCATTTCTAATCAACAAGATGTCCTCCACATAATGTATTAGAAATATGTCTCAGCGCTCCCACTTAATTTCTTGCAAATGCAAGCATCTTCATCGGCTCCTGATGAAAAACTTATTTTTCATCATGGTGAAGATTCCAACTCCGCGATGCTTACTTCAACCTTTTGAAGTTTGCATGCCCTTTTAGCATCCTTTGAATTTAACAAAACCCTTTGTATCGTGTCATGTACACGTCCTAGGTAACCATTCTATTAGAATAACTTTGTTTTGTTTATTCATCTACCATATAACAAATTATATGTAGTGGTTGCTACTTTAATCCGTCCAGACTAAATATCGCTATGAAAGATCAAATCTTGTCATAGTCAACTCCTTGAACATTGTCGTAAAATACTTTACCGATATGTCGACTATTTCATAGATGTGAAACATCCATGTCTGTTTCTTTATAGATCCAAATACGACCGATAGGTTTTTACACCTTTCCAGAGGGTCTTCCAAGTTCAAAACTTGATTTCTCGTGTATGGAACTATCACGTATTTTATGGCTTCAAGCCATTTGACGGAGTCAGGGCCCATCATCGCTTCTTTGCATGTAGTCGGTTCATCATTATCAAATAATGATATACTCTCAAATCTCAACATTTGATTGTTTATCCGACCTTCTTGGTTCAATAGGAAGTTTAGACCTCCGTGACCGCAACCTTTGAGGCACATAATCTATGAGCATTATGGCAGCCTCCGGAACGATTTCCGGCGCTGCGCAACTCAGCACATTTAGCTAAGGTTCGTTAACCTTATCAAAGTTCTATTGTCCTCCCACTTAACTTTTATGAAAAATTCCTTCTCCAAGAAACTTCACGTTTCAAGCGACAAACCCTTTTGTCCTTGGTGTTATGAAGGAATAACCAATTGTTATTCAAAATAACCTACAAAGACATGCTCATCCGGCTTCGGTTGTAAACATCTTCCTTATGTTTAGCATACCAAAATTTAAGAAATGACAACTTGGGTTTTACCCCAAACCATAACTTCCATGGTGTCATTTCAACGGATCAAGATGGAGCTCATTTCAGTGTAAAAGCGGAAGTCTCTAAAGCTTTAATCTTTTAAAAACATAATGGCAGTTTTATAAATAACACCTTTGATCCAACCATGTCAAACAAGGTTTCATTACAAATCTCAAACACTCCATACTCCTATGGTGTTTCGGGAGACGTAAATCTAGGTGTTTTGCTAAACTTGCAACTGAAATAAATACCTTTATGATAAAATCATAATTCATTTATTTTCTTGTTACACTTGTAACTCAAATAAATCCCTTATGATAAAATCATAAACCATTTATTTTCTTGTTACAATGATTTTCACTTCATCTTGAAAGTCTTTGAACGTTTTCAAATATTTCATACTTCTTTCTCATTAAGTGAACATTCACTCAAATTTCCGGAGAAAGTATATGAAGTTGAAACCCATCGCTTATGACTATAAATAATGGACTACATACATCGATATGTATAAATTCCAATAATTTAGTCATTCGTTCTTCTTTGGCCTTTGAACGAAATTTTAATTATCACGTGGAAAGTCTCACAAGCGTCACTTGATCAAATCAATGACTCCAAAAATCCATGAATATGGAGATTCTTCATGTTTTGTTTCCAATATAATTTAAACAGCGATGTCACTTCGTAAGTGATCTTTCAATCATTTGTCTTGCGACATTTTAGCATTAGGTTTTATGGATGTGATTTCTCCAACTAGATTTGTAAATCATCCATCTTATATGGAATACGGTAATTATTTGAACAACCTTTGTTATCATAATACCAGATTTAAATAACAAGTATTAAAACAAATCTTGAAGTCAAGCTTTGATGTCAACGAGAAATACAAACAACGGTTTGTTTGTTTTCGATGAACATCATCACATATTCTCTTGCTAGTTACTTAGGCCATTGTGGTTCATGAATTGCGTTGTTCCGTATGAAATTTCATACCAACCAATTCGGTATCCAATACCCAAGAATCACATTGTTTAACAAGCAAAGAATACAACCATAACATGTATATCATATATATACCTAAATTGGATATTTCCAATCTTTTCTTTTCTACCAAGTATATTTTATAGATTCTCTTTCAGCATTTCCTTTTCCTTTGTAAAAGAATCTACCAACATCAAAAGTAGTGCCATATACATGACACATAGTCCAAAGCGTGTATATTCAAATAATAATACCTTTGGACTTGCACTTTGAAGTAGATCACCATCATCAAAATGATCGGTATTCTTTCAAAAACCATTCTTTATTAATCTTTTAGTGTAGTAAACACTTTACATACATCTTCTATTCATCCTTATCATGACGACTGTCATGATCAATCTACTGTAGCTTATAAAGGCGAATCGTGAGTATAACATTACTTTCCAAAACCCTTTTGGATGATTAGGATGTCTAGCATCTCCAACCTTCGTAAATTCTCATCCAATATGAGAACATATATTATACTCTATCATATTGCAACCAAAACATTGTTTCAGATATCGTTATATCTGCCACACATGATGGTTTCTGAAACAATTCTTTCAGCTCCTAGATAAACTTGATATTAAAATAATCAAGAATCATGGAGGCAAACATGATACTTAAGATACTAACACTGGAATTGTTACTCTCGATTTAATACCAATTATTAAATTTCACGGAGTAAATAGAATTTTGCTGAAAGTTTGCAATAGGACTTTAAACTTTAGATTGACACTCAACACAATACGATACTAGTTCATAAAGTATATATCCAGAATTCTATAGTTCTATTATCTCAATTACAACTATGCATAAGGTGGTGAACGAATGCCAATGACTACAACAAATTATGCAAATTCACTTTGATTTAATTTATGATAAATTGAGTTCTACTACTCCAAATTAGAAATGAACTCCCACTCAAAAATGACATCCCTCGTGTCTTTTTGGTGACTACATGAACCAAATCCACTACACCAAGTCCGATCATCACGTGAGTCGGTGTAGCTTCAAAGGCAAGCATCCATATGGTCATCATATCAAAACATATGACTCATGCTTAACCTTTCGGTCCGTGTTCCGAGGCCATGTCTGTACATGCTAGGCTCGCCAAGTAAGAACCTTAGTATTCGCGTGTGTAACTGTCTTACACCCGAGATATGCTCATGGATTCAAGTACACCCGATCATCACGTGATGCCTTGAAGCGACGAAACATTGTCGGTGCATACTTAAGGAAGAACACATTTTTATCTTGATATCTAAATGAGGGATCATCTTATTATGCTAATAAAACGCCAAACAAGCAATATAAGATGCAATCAAACATCACATGTTTGTAAGTAAAAAGATATGGTTCCCGCATATGATCTCCATCATGTGCATCGTGGTATGATCACTATCATACCTTTATGTGTAAATCCAAGGTCTATGGAGTTTACACGTTATGTATGTTGTAAGAGTATCATCTCATACTTCTACTTACAACATCACCATATCATAACACTAGCCCAACAACAATCTAAACTAGACGCCTCTAATTTATCCATTGCAAATTTTACGTGGTTTAGGGCTTTCGAAGATAGAACCGTTCTTCCCTACGAACATGAACCACAACAAGGATAACCAAATTGTTGACAACTCGTTGCAAATTAGATATTGACTATAGTAGGAGAGACAGACACCCGCTAGCCACTTATGAAAACTAGTTGCATGTCAAGCGTGGAACAGGTCTCATGTGCGAGGACATGTAAAGTTTGTCCGGGCCGCTTCATCCCACTATGCCACCAATATCCAAAGTACAACTAAGAAGCAATAAAATGATTATCATCGCCCACATACTCATATGTGTACTACCCGTGCAAAGCATCTACGCATAGATCCGGCTCTGATACCACTGTAGGGTTCGCAGCATAGAAAACAAAAAATTTCCTACGATGGGAACATCTATGTACCAAGATCTATCTACTAGATACAAGCAACGGGTGGATATACATCCATAGAATACATACCCTCGAAGACCGAATAGCGTTAACGAGGTTGTAATCATGGATGATGTAGACGGACGGTTGCCGATCTCAAGATCGTGATGAAGTCCATCTGGTCTAGCCGGTCTAGCACGATCAAGTCCAGCACCTCAAAGAAGTGGTGCATCCGTGATCACACACACGTACGGGTACCCCGACAACCTCCGCGACCTTGCTCCAGCGAAGAAGCGGAAGCAACAAATCCTTCCAGAAAAAGCCACCGGGAACATGTATCTCGCTGATCCGAGACCATGGGGAAATTCTAAAGGGGGAGAGAGATCCTTCGCGAGGAGGTGTGCTTTGAGAGGAGGAGAGGGGGGCCTTTTATAGGGGGGGGCACCCAAGGGGCATGGCGCCCAGCCATGGGGGCTGCCCCCACCTCTTCCACATTCATGTGGATGGAGCTCCCACTCAAAATGAAAAGCCTCCACTCCCATTAAAAAGCCTCCACTAAAAAATCCACTCACATGCATTAAATTTCTACCAAATTTAATGCAAGCTCTCATTTAAATAAAACTCTTTTATTTATTTATTCAGAATTTTGTTAATTACTTTAATTAACAAACATTCACATAAAACCCCTTGCTAGTATTCCATTTCACATGCAGAACCAGTTTCAGCAATTTCAACCGAAACAGTTTCGGTGTCTAGTGAAATAAATTCCTGCGCTTTCCTTTTTCTTTCTCTGGCATATCATTTGCTCCGAATGGTGTTGGCATCCCTTAAGTGTGTCACCCTACGGTTCGCGAATAATGCGGACATGATCGAGACCCTTCTCCGATCAATAATCAGTAGCGGGACCTGGAGATCCATACTGACTCCCACACATTCATCGATGACTTCTGTGATCGTGTGAACCTTTTACGCTAGTATCTTAATCCCTTTGTTTCACGATATATTACATGTCCGAGATTCGATCATCGGTATCTCCATACCTAGTTTGATCTCGTTACCGACATGCACTCTTTTCTCATTCCCGTGATATAACATTCTAGTGATCAAATCACTTGCTTTCAAGCTAATCAATGTGATATCACCGAGAGGGCCCAGAGCATATCTATCCGTCATAGGGATGAACAAATTCCACTCTCGATCCATGGGTCTCAACATAACACTTTAGTAGTTCTGAAGCCATCTTTATAATCACCCAGTTACGGTGTGACGTTTGATGTCAACAAGAAACTCTTCCGGTGTTAGTGATTGACATGATCTCATGGTCTAAGGATTAGGATCACTTCGTAAGTTGTTATAGCAATATAAACTCAATGACTTTGATCGTAATGCTATACTTCGGATGAATGTTCATCACATTATTACACTAATGTTGTGACCTCGTTATTAACAACATCCAATGTCCATGATCAGGAAACTTTGATCATCTTGTTAATCAACGAGCTAGTTTATAAGAGAGGCATAACTAGGAACTTCCTTTTGTTTATTAAACACACATGTATTAACGTTTCCGTATTAATACAATTATAGCATGTAAAATAAACATTTATCATAAATAAGGAACACGATAATAACCACTTTATTATTGCCTCTCGGGCATATTCCCTTCAAAAGTTTCCCCTAAGAACTATGCAAGATTCAACACAATTGTTACAGTGAGATGGAGTGGTGATGATGGTGCTGGTGGAGATGATGGTGTGGATGATGATGATGATCCCGATGAAGTCTAGCTTGATGATGGTGTTGATGGCGACGATCTCCCCTCTCCGGGAAGTAATTTCCTCGGCAGAAATCTGTTTACCGGTGAGCTCTTTCTCTCTCGGTGTTTTCTGCCCCGGGGAGGCGGCAAAATCTTTCTGTGGTCGCTCCCCGTGTACTAGGGGTTCGAGGAGAATATATAGGCAAGAGGGCGGAGCCAGAGGTGGGCCAGGGTGGCCACACCCCCTGTAGGCGCGACCTAGGGTGGCCCGCGCCTGGGGGGTGTGGGCCCCCTGTGGCCCAACTCAGCCTCCCCTTCTGGCATTCTTCGTCTTCTGGGAAAATAGAATTTTTCATAGTTTTTCTGGTATTTTTCCGATATTCGCGAAATTGCATCAAAACACCGCTTTTTTCCATCTGAATCCTGACTCCGGTAGTTCATCCTCCAAGAATTATCCAACATGAAAAAACATATGAAAAGACATAAGTAACACTTCTTAATATGAAATATATCAATGAATAGAGACAAATTATGATATAGAATGGTGATGCAAATTGGACGTATCAACTCCCCCAAGCTTAGACCTTCGCTTGTCCCCAAGCGAAAACTGAGCTCAGTAAACATGTCCACATGTTTATGGAGTGAAGTGTCGATAAAATAATATGGACAAGAAGAATCACACTTACCAATACACAACTCATAGAAGAAAGCAACTCACCATTATATAACTTAGCTTGCAACAAGTATAGGATTCACAATAGAGATGCATAAAGATAAATCATAATTGGGATTGGCAAACTTTGTTCTTGGTCAAAGAACAGTTGGCAAACAGTTTTCAAGTAAAGATTTTGTAAAGAAGTTTTATAACAGGAGTACTCCTTGATCAAACATAAAAGGCTTTTCACAATGATGGCTTTCAAAGTAATACTCATTTAGGTAAGAGTCTTGTGCAAACAAGGAAGATAAAGAACATGATTGAATAAATCATCATATGAATGCTTGAAACACAACAACTAAAATGCTTGCTGGAGATGGAGAGGAATAGATTTACTGACTCAACTTAAAAGTAGGAGAAAGGCCCTTTATAGAGGGAAGCAGGGATTTCAAGTTCATAAAGAGCTTTCAAAAGATTATGGTACTTACTAGCTTTGAGCTCTCATTGCCCCTATCATAAGCATCTTGAGGTGATTAAGGTTAAAGTGAACAAATATGGAGTATATGCTTCACGAAATATAAGTTGGCAATCTCATGTCCCTTGAGTGAGAGGGCCGCTCCTCATGCTACGCAACTTTAGTTACCGATAAGTTCTTGTCATTGTAAGTACATGTGTATGTATCATAAAGAACTTCCAACGGGGTACCCCTTGAACATGATATAGGAGCTATCCCATAATCAAAATGACAAGGCAAGCAGACAATGAGCATCTCATAAATCTCTTATTTACCACGGGAAAATGGTGCTTTTCTTTCTTTAATTCCTCTTTCCAATATGTCTCTTTTTATAAGAATAAAGCTTCATAGATTGCTCATTATGGTGATGCTGCAAGTTTCCACCATGATTAGGCATGGCTTAGGCTAGCGGCGCAGGCGTTTCTCTAACACACATACATAACTCCATGGACTTACAAGCTCCCCTTTTATTTCACACCGACGACATTCGCAAACATAAGAGCATGGTATCAACTGGGTATGTATTTATAGGTGTTGAAAGTGTTCCCCATGACAGCACGATTCTACTAATCCCAACGTATAGATGCAAGCATATACAATTTTTATGACACAATGGTTCCAGTTTATTAGGGGAAAGAAAATAAGGTGTGCCGTCAAGTTCGTGAGAGCTTTACTAACTAGTTTTCACATAACAAAATAATTTTTTAATTTGAAAGATAGATGAAGCTTGAGAATTTACTCGAAATAGCAATAATGCTAATAGGTAGATATGGTGGACACAAATGGCACATGTTTTGGTTTAAGGGATTGGATGCATGAGAAGTATGCCCTCTCAATACAGGTTTTTGGCTAGCAAGGCTGTGTAGCAAGCAAAAGAGTTGAAGGAAACAAGCAAACATACAAGTGATAAAGCCAAACATGCAATCTTCCTTGAAGACACAAAAGATCTTAAATAAAGAATACTAAGCTTATGAGCCAATCAAGAAAGAAAATAAATGATACAAAATACGTGTAAGCTTTTTCTCTTTTCCTTTCAAACCTCAAAAGTGTTGCTACTAACAAGAGCTTGGTTTGCCAAAACCAATTTAGATCTACTTGATGCTCCCAAAGTGATACCAATACTGATCAACAAGATCAATCATATAATAGAGATTGCAAACTAAAATAAGAAGTGCAAAAAGTAAGAGATGAAACTTCTCATTAATTCTCTATAAAGGCACTCACACCAAGGGATACATAGATAACCAACTAAAGGAGAGATACTTCCATAATGCAAACCAACCTATAAGATCACTTCTCTACCCAAGATATGAATCTACTTAAACAGGTAAAAGATAATGATGTGATACCGCGACACTCCCCCAAGCTTGGAACAAGCCAAGGGGATGCCAAACCTGATGATGAATTACTCCTTCGGTGGTGGTGGTGTTCCCTTCTTTAGGGTCAGAAAACCCTCCAGCATCTTACGAAGCCTGTTATTCTCCTCTTGAAGTATATCCACCTTCATCCTTAGAGCATGGTACTTATCACAAAACTCATCAGTGGTTTGAAGTGCTTCCACTGCCTCAGGGCAGGATCTGAAGTTTGGAACGGAGGTCATCATCCCCTGCATATTACGAGAAAAATCACGTCCAGTGTTAATTGCTCCTACAAAAGTAGGTTTCCTTGCCCTTGACCTTGCGGCGGTTTGTTCCTCAATGCCTACTAACATGTTATTTACTTCCTCCTCGATGCCCCAATCCATGTCTTTGCGCCTGGCAGCGATCTTTTCTTCTTCCACGGGACCCTTGCCCTTGCCGTTGGCGGAGACCATGGTGCCTCTAAACTTGAGAAGATTTCCTGACAAAAGAAGGTCGAAACGAAAACACGATGAGAACACGATATACGGACCTCGGGGTATCCGGTGGAGGGGGGTTATATATTACGAATTTTCAATGCATAAGGAAGGTAATATGCAAAAACGAGGCGGAGACGGACTCCAGGGGGCTCACACCCCTGTAGGCGCGGCCATATGGGGCCCACACCTAGGGTGGGTGTGGCCCACCTGGCCTCTGTTTCCTCCTCTGTTTCGTCTCGTAACCTTCCGTATGTAATAAAAACATCAAAAATATAAAAATATAAGGTTTTCACGAACCTTTAGTTTGTAGCGCTTTTACCTACCCAAAGACGAACTCTGCAGATTCCTTTTTTCCATCGCCTGAAAATTCCTTTCATACAAGGACTTACACAAACCTCATTGGCAACATTAGTGTATGCAAAAACAATAAACCTTTAGGTTCAAACTTCAACTGAAGTCCATCAAAACAAAAGCTACTGTAGCAACTCCTTTCCAAAAGCCCAAAAAAATCTGAAAGGGAATCAATATAAGAGGCAAATGCAAATGATGGCAGAAATCTGTCAAAAGAGACTAGCAGGTAAAAATTGTTTTTTTCCGAAAAACTTCTGTTGCTCAAATCAAAAAGTGCAAAACTAATGATAGTTGAATACCAACTTGGAGAATAAGCACAGAAAATTACAGCTCCATCCGAAGTACTGAGCTCCTTCACGAATTTTTATAATCCAGCACAAAAATCTGTCCCAGGATAGCCACTTTTCACAACTCCTCTACTTCTCAAAAGTAGTTGATATTGACTCAAAAACCAAAACAAAAAGGATAAAGAGAGGTTATTACCGAGGTAATAACTTCCAAGACTCAACAAAACTATTGGGTTATCTCCCAAGAAGTACTTTTCTTTAATGCCTTTAAGTTAGGCTTGATAATTTCAAAGATGCTCACATGGAAGATATATAGATTTGAAGTGAAAGAGAGCATCAAGAAGCAAATATCCAACACATTTGTGTCTAATCCACTTCCTATGCAAGGGAGCCTCATGATAAAACAAGTTATTGAAACAAAAGTCCACTAGCATAGGTAGACAAAACAGATGCAACTTCAAAGCTTTCAACATAAAATGGGGAAACTTAATATTATTGAGATGCATAAAACCATGTTTCCCTCTCTCATAATAACTTTAAGTAGAAGTTTGAATAAAGTTGACAATATAACTGTCACAAGAAACAACTTTACCACTAGAATGAGCATACTTACAATCATCAAAAAGAGGTATAAGGTCATAAACTGGATCAATAGAAGCAAGTTGTTCAACCCTAATCTTCATTAGGCAAACTATTTTCATAAGGAGCTTTATCAAATTTGTAAAAGTTAAACTCATAAGAATCTCCATCAAACTTAGTTAAAACTTTCTCCTTTTTACAATCTATAATAGCCCCACAAGTATTCAAGAAAGGTCTACCAAAGATAATAGGATAGGTTTTACTAGCTTCAGAACCAAGCACTAGAAAATCAGCAGGATATTTGATCTTACCACAAAGAACCTCCACATCTCTTACAATGCCAATTGGACAGACTATCTCTCTATTAGCAAGGTGAATAACCACATCAATGTCCTCAAGTTCACAAGGACCAATTTCATGCATATTTTCCCTGTAAAGCTCATAAGGAATAGCACTAGAACTAGCACCAATGTCACATAAACCATAATAGCAATGATCACCAATTCTAATAGAAAGCACATGGACACTAGCTTTTCTACCTTTTCTAGGATAAGAGGTAATATTAGAAGCGTCTTCATAGAAGACAATGTTCCCAACTTCTCCGTTTTTAGTGACAAGATCTTTCACAATAGCTACCACATGTTCAATGTTTATTTTGTCACCAGGTTCCACATTTTTCTTTGTACCTTTGTTATTCGCAATAATTATCATAGAATACTCCTTTACCTTAGCTAGGAAAGGTGTTTTCTCAACATAAGGTTCGGGCAAAGTATGATTAATAGTACAAACTTCAGTATTTCTAGCAGGAACATGATTAACAATATGTTTATAAGGAGCATGGTACTTATTCCACTTCTTTTTAGAAATTTCTATGTAAGAGGCAAAGGCCTTAAAACAATTGGCAATACTTTGAGAATCAAGACCATACTCAGTAC
Organism: Avena sativa; assembly: GCA_916181665.1. Taxonomy (NCBI): domain Eukaryota; kingdom Viridiplantae; phylum Streptophyta; class Magnoliopsida; order Poales; family Poaceae; genus Avena; species Avena sativa. Next base: position 52,300,422 of record OV702298.1, on the reverse strand, counting down.
TAATATCACGGAAGTCATCAGGTCCCATAAAAGATTTAATGCATTCATAATCATAATTTATACTTGACTTTCTTCCTTTGTCATTCTCCCACGCTCCAGTGTTCTCTTGAATACGGTCTAGGAGATCCCATTTAGCTTCTTCCTTCATACGTGTGAATGATCTAGCACAAGAAGCATCTAGTAAATCTTTATCATAAAGAGAAAGCCCATCATAAAAGTTATTGATAATAATGTTGTTAGGGAGTTCATGAATAGGACATTTAAGCATTAGTAACTTCAATCTACCCCAAGCTTGAGCTGTACTCTCGCCATCACGAGGCAAAAATTTATATATTATATTCCTATCCTTATGAATCTCACTAGGAGGATAGAATTAGAATAAAAGAGAGGTATTATTTCCTCCCATTCCATGGATTGTCCATTCTTCAGCAGCTTATACCATTCTTCAACTCTCCCTTTCAATGATATAGAGAGTAACTTCTTCTTCACCTGTTCAGTTGTGATACCTGCACACTTAAACAACCCGCATAATTCATGGATAAAAAGCAAGTGATCACCAGGATGGACAGTTCCATCCCCTAAATAATAATTATCCATAACACGATCAACAATACTGGTAGGTATCTTAAAAGGATCTATCTCAACAGGCGGTGGTTAATCTACTACCCTAATAGTGGTAGTAGTTTTCCCAAACAAAAATCCAAGTGGGTTATCCATATTGGAAACAAAGTAACAAATAGAAATAAAAAACAATACTCACAGTAGAAGTTTCTTTTACCAGTTCCACTCTTCATCAGCGCTTCACTCCCCGGAAACGACGCCAAAAAATAGTCTTGATGACCCACAAGTATAGGGGGTGTCTCGTAGTACTTTTGATAAATATGAGTGTCAATCCCAACGAGGAGTAGAAGGTGTTGACTAGTTGTATGGAGCAGGAAATCTCTGTAAATACTTAGCAAATAGATTTTTAGGGATTTTCTGACAAAGCAAGGAAATAAAGTGCAAGTAAATAAAGGCAGCAAATAATTGCAGCAAGTGGCCCTATCCTTTCTTAGCAAAGGACAAGCCGGTGTAAATACTTATGAGGACCAAACGTTCTCGAGGACACATGGGAATATTGTCAAGTGCTTTCGCTTCATATAGCTGAGTAGTCTTCTTTGGTTTTATAAGTGTTGTGTGGGTGAAGCTGTGCTAATGTATCGACCTTACTTGGACTAAGACATACTTGTGATTAAACCCCTTGCAAGCATCCGCAACTACAAGAAAGCAATTAAGATATAAACCTAACCACAACCAAACTCTGAGATCCTACACTCCCTTATGCAATGGTTTCATAACGGGGGTTCAAGTTTCTGTCACTCCGGTAACCCCACAATTAGTATCCAAATACACAATGCATTCCCCTAGGCCCATAAATGGTGAAGTATCATGTAGTCGACGTTCACATGATACCACTAGAAGAATAGCACCACAACTTAAATATTAAACCATTGAATAATACCTCAACACAAATCCACTACTAACAACATGACTTCTCCCATGTCCTCAAGAACTAAACAAACTACTCACGAGACATCATATGGATTAAGATCAGAGATGATATGGTAATGGATAACAATCTGAACATAAACAATAATTCAATGGTTCCACTCACAAGCATCAACTACAATAGTAATCAACACCGGGAAAGTTTTCCCTAAGAACTATGCAAGATTCAACACAATTGTTACAGTAGGATGGAGTGGTGATGATGGTGCTGGTGGAGATGATGGTGTGGATGATGATGATGATCCCGATGAAGTCTAGCTTGATCATGGTGTTGATGGCGACGATCTCCCCTCTCCGGGAAGGAATTTCCCTAGCAGAAATCTGTTTGCCGGAGAGCTCTTTCTCTCTCGGTGTTTTCCGCCCTGCAGAGGCGGTGGAATCTTTCTGTGGTCGCTCCCCGTGTACTAGGGTTTTGAGGAGAAGATATAGGCGAGAGGGCGGAGCCAGAGGTGGGCCAGGGTGGCCACACCCCTGTAGGCGCAGCCTAGGGTGGCCCACGCCTGGGGGGGGTGTGGGCCTCCTGTGGCCCAACTCTGCCTCCCCTTCTGGCATTCTTCGTGTTCTGGGAAAATAGAATTTTCCGTAGTTTTTCTGGTATTTTTCTGATCTTAGCGAAATTGCATCAAAACACCGCTTTTTTCCATCAGAATTCTGACTCCGGCAGTTCATCCTCCATGAATCATCCAATATGCAAAAACAGATGAAAAGACATAAGTAACACCTCTTAATATGAAATATATCAATGAATAGAGACAAGTTATGATATAGAATGGTGATGCAAATTGGACGTATCAATAAGCTCTATCACCTACCTCATAGGTGACTTCTCTACGTTTTGGATCTGCATTACTCTTTTGTCGGGATTGGGCTATTTACAATCTGTCCTTTACCATTCTAACTTTCTCTTCCACTTCCTTGATCAGATCTGGTCCAAATAAGTTTATTTCTCCTACTCCATTCCATAATAATGGTGTAGTACACTTCCTTCCATAAAGGAATTCAAACGGAGCCATCTCTATGCTCGATTGATAGCTGTTATTGTAAGAAAATTCTGTGTATGGCAGACTTTCATCCCAACTATATCCATAGTCTAGCGCACAAGCTCTCAACATATCTTCCAAAATCTGATTGGTCCTTTCTGTCTGTCCATCAGTCTGAGGATGAAATGCTGTGTTGAATTCTAGTCTAGTTCCCAATGACTCATGCAGTTGTTTCCAAAAATGTGAAATGAACTGAGTTCCTCTATCTGACACAATACTCTTAGGTACTCCATGTAGACACACAATCCTGTTCATATAGATCTGGGCTAATTTAGCACTTGTATAGGTGGTCTTCACGGGTATGAAATGAGCCACTTTTGTTAAGCGATCCACAACAACCCATATAGAATCGTATCCGGATCTAGTCCTTGGCAATCCTGTGATAAAATCCATACCAATTTTATCCCACTTCCAATCAGGTATTGGTAGTGGTTGCAATAACCTTGCCGGTTTCTGATGTTCCGCCTTTACTCTACTACACACGTAACACAAAGCAATGTGCTCCCCGAGATCTTTCTTGAGATTGTTCCACCAAAATCTTTATTTCACATCCATGTACATCTTGGTGTTACCCGGATGAATAGAATATGATGAATTGTGTGCTTCTTACAGAATCAATTTCCGAAGCTCCGGATCTTGTGGAATACAGATATGCTTTCCATACCATAAGGTTCCTTGTTCATCTTCATGGAATCCTTTCGCCTTTACTTTACCAATTTTACTCTTAATCTCCTCTATTTCTTTGTCCAACTTTTGGGCTTCTTTGATCTTATCCAACTGTGTTGGTTGAACTTCCAATGACATGAGATATCCTTCAGGCACTATCTCCAATCTTAGCTCTTTAAATTGGGCACACAAATCATCTGGCAGTTCTCCTTTGGTGAGGCCATTTACATAAACTTTGCGGCTTAATGCATTGGATACAACATTTGCTTTACCGTGATGGTATTGCAAACGCAAGTCGTAATCCTTGATAAGTTCTAGCCACTTTCTTTGTCTCATGTTGAGCTCTTTCTAGGTGAAAATATATTTCAAACTCTTTTGATCTATGAACACTTAACATCGCTTTCCCAAAAGATAGTGTCTCCATGTTTTGAGTGCATGGACAACAGAGGCCAACTCTAAGTCATGTGTAGGATAATTTACTTCATGTCGTGGTGGTGTCACGGCAGATGCCATGGGTAGGCTTAAGTTGGGGACCGAATGGGTGCTTGTGGTTACCGGGGAGGGAGTGCATGGTCTTGCCATGCACGAAGAACAAGATGAACTCTCCACACTTAGGAATTTTATTGATGCTAGTGGTTTACAAGTGCTCCTCGAGCTTTATGAACTAGAGTCTAGTGCACTAGTTCCCTACTAGGTCCAACCTCCTCTAACCGTAGCTACCTCCCCTCCTTATATAGGCGATGGCTAGCTAGGTTACACCCCCTGTGGGTCCTAGGGTTACTGTTTGGATCTTGGTCCTTACTGTACGGTCCGGGTCATGGGCTTGTACTGAGACCAGTGGCCCAGTCCATAAAGCTAGATAGCGAACAGTCTTCATGTACGTTGCCTCCAGTTCCTTTGGCGTCATGCAGTAACTTTGTACGTCATCCCTTGCTTTAGGCGTCACTCGGCTCCTTTCGTGTCACCCGACGTCGCCCTTCTCTTTTGACCGCGCTTTACTTTGGTCCCTCCTGAACCTCACTCGGAAAGGTGCCACACGTCTTATCTGACTCGGCCCTTCCTCGTGAGACTAGGCTCGTAGGTTCCTGCAAGATCCACTAACTTGTCTTATATGGGCCGACATTGGGTCTATGTTAGCCGCATATAACCATCTTACCCGTCCGTCCTTACCCGGCCTGGTTCTTCCTTTACTCGGTGTAAGCCATGTTGGGCAATGTTTTACCCCTTGTGACCCTACCTGGGGTTATCCCCCCGACATTAGTCCCCGAAGCTGGTGAGGTCTAGCAGTTCTAGCTATTAGGCGTCTCCAGGTTCCTTTAATGTGATTGGAACTCCTTATTTTGTCTTTGTATGCCGCTTAGGGCGCACTGTTTGGCGCAGTCTTGCACCTTGCCGAGTCTGTCTGACAGTTTTCGGGTATGTTCTTTGACTTTCTGGCTCATTTCTGCCTCGTGCCGAGTCATTTTGACCAATTCCAAGTCATTTTCGGCGTGCTTCAGTCACTGACAGCTGGTAATCATGGTGACTTGCCTCAAATTTTGTTCCAAGCTCTGACCGCATAGTGATGGCTGCGCAGTAATTTCCTGTCACTATGGCTGTCCAATCCTCTGCGACCCTCGTCCTACTCTGCATGACGTGGCAGCAGATTTTTCGTGTATCGTTGTCACGTGGCGCCCGCTGATTGGCTCACTCGGCTGAATACACGGCCACACGCTGGCAGCACGGCGCAGGGGGATCCCACGATTGGTTTTTTTAATGTACATAAGTAGGGGTGAGGGGATCATAACTTCCCTCGCCCGTTCAGTTTCCCCATAGCCTCTTCTTCTTCCTTGCGCCTCCAAAATCCAACTTCCTCCTCTGCGGTTCTTCTTCCCCTCGGTCCTTGCTTTGCGATTGCCTTTCTCCTCTTTCCATTCCACTACGGGTCCTTGCTCTTCCAAGCCTCTTCCAACGGCGGAAGAGACTGACTCCAGGGAAATCATGGACGCACACGACACTGCTGAGCGAGCCGAAGAACAGGAGGTTCCCGCCGGCGAACGTGGCGGTTGGGAGGGCTCGGAGGTTTCCTCCGAGGAGCTTGAGTGGCTGCGCTCCACCAGGCGCATCCCGCTCGAGGTGGACTACCGTCTTCCCGTCGGTGAGATTTCCCCCAAACCCGATGCCAATGAGAGGGTGGTTTTCCTCTCTCATTTCGAGCGAGGTTTCGCCTTGCCCGTGAGCAATTTCTTTGCTTCTTTTCTCTCCACCTTCCATCTTCAAACCCATCACTTGCCTGCCAATGCGATTGGCTCCCTCTCTTGCTTTATTTCTTCTTGTGAGGCCTACCTTGGCATTTGGCCTACAGTTCTTCTGTGGGCCAAGTATTTTAGTTTTAGGGTCCAAGTAGTTCCTCAGCCTGGCACTCCCCGAGCCGAGAAGAGGTCGACCCGGTGCGGTGCCGCTAGCATCACACCCAGGAGAGATTCCATCTTTCCTCGGGTTACTGGCCTAGACTCTTGCAAGAAATGGCACAGGACTTTCTTCTATGTCAAAAACAGCGGGGCCACTGATTACATCCATCTCCCCCTTTCTCGGACGAGCTCCCCAGCAAAAACTTCTGGCAGCTTGACCCGCGCGACCAAAACACTGCGGTGAATGAGGCCAATGTCATTCTAGAGAGGTTGCTATCGCCGGATGAGAATTTCCATCTTGCTGACATGGATCTCATGTGCACATTCATTGCACGCCGGGTCAGCCCCATCCAAGCCAGGAGCCACAAGATGTGCTTCATGAGAGGGTCGCACGACCCCACTCGGCACTCCACGAAGGAGCTCACCCATGATTCTGTGGCCTGCCGAGTAAGCTCTATCTTCAAGGTGACCTTGGCTGAGGATTGGGCTTGGAGTTGCCCTCCATTTATCTGGGTCAGGCCTGTCCCCTGGGTAAGTTTCTGAGTCACCTTTGCTGCCGAGTCAGCTTTAGCTTGTTTGCTATTTTCTGTCTAGTTTTTGATGCTTATTCTGTTTGTCTTTCACAGGATCTTGTTCACCAGGTTGATGACAGTACCGCCCCTCCTAGCATCTATAATGAGGATCGCTCTGACTCCGACGAAGTCGAGTTCGATATGGAGTGCTTCATCCCCATCCCGCATGCAGCTGCCGCTTCAACTTCGGGTAAGAGCAACACTCAAAACTTCGGATATGATTGTGAGATTTTGGAGGTACTTGCCTTTAGACTTTAGCCCTCTAACTTATTTGAGTAAGCCTGTCATTTACTTATGCAGCTGTCCAGGTACATGACACTCCCCCTCTCGCGGTGGGTGGAGTCGACAAAATCCCTGTCGCCAAGCCGAATAAGCGACACGGGGCCTCCTCCAGTGCTCAGCCGGCCAAGAAACAGAAGGCTATTCATGCTGCTCCTGCTGCTACCACGCTGGCGGAGACTCGCAAGGCAGCTGGACGCCGAGTCACACGTCGCTCGCCGCGTGACCCGACCGTTTCCGGGTAAGCTTTCGTGATATGCTTACTTTGCATTTTTCCTTCTCATGTTTTGCCACTGCTTTCTCATGAGCATTTTGTTGTTTTCAGCGCCGCGCCTTTGTCGGTCAACCAAGCTGCTCCTAGCATCGCCTCGCCGCTAAGGCCTGCGCCTCCTCCAGCTGATTCTACGATGCAGAGCCCCGTCCGAGTCGATGCTCCCACTGCTGAGGCTCACGCTTCTCAGTGTCAGTCAGATCCGGTGGCACACCCGACGAAGGAGACTCGGCCCAGCACCTCTACTGCACCCCAGGAACTGTTGGGCCACACGGAGTTAAAACAAAACTTTTCCCCCTCTAACGTGGTGATCCCAAGATCTAGCTGAGGTAGAAGGCCACAAGGTTTACCACTCGCAGTTGCGGATTACTGATGAAGCGCGTCAGTTGATGTAGTGCAGTCCTTTGCGATCCGATCGTCCTGGTGCTGATCGTACAGCTCCTCTGCTGGTATCCACACGTACAAGGAGGAGCACCGGCGGCGAACTGCTAGGTTCAATACGACGGCAGGACTGCTGTGAAGCTAGGGTTTCCAACTCATGGAATGACCTAACCGAACAACGATTAACCTTTCTGGGTTATGGTGCTCCACTATATATAGGGAGTGAACGTGGGCTCTGCTCGCGCGGCCCATTCACTAAAGCCCATTTAATATTAGTCCCTGTGAGTCCGACTCACTGACTCAGTCCAAATCAGGCTCGGGTCCAACCCAACCAGATTTCCAGTTTAGATCCAATCCGAACTTGCTCCCGCTCTTAAGTGTGTGACCCCGCAGGCTCATGGCTACTTGGACACGATTGAAGTCCGACTCTCAATCGATCAGTCGGTAGCGGCTCCTAGCAGAACGTGCCGACTCCCAAGTACCAAAGAGTCATGACGACTTGCCTTTCCAATGCGACTTACGTCCGAGTCCCTTTTGCCTCACGATATACCTTGCCAGACTATAGGCGAATATTTGTCATCCCTTAAATAGTCTGACTCTCTTCTCGATCTGAGATAAGTGATTCACCCGACTAACTCTTAGTCAATTGCCTCGGTTAACACTTAACCGAGTCGTGCATGGTCATGCTTTCTGAATCATATCTCACGAGAGGGCCTAGAGAATATCTCTCCGAGTGGAGGGGCAAAATCCCATCTTGGTTATTCACATCACACAGCTTGATTCTCAGTCGACCCGAACTCTGCATTTATAACTGCCCAGTTACGGATCAGTGTTTGACAGAACCTAAGTCGGTGATCCTCAACTCGGACTATGCAATAACCTCGGGTCTAAGGATTACATTGATTGAGATATACAAATGACAACTTGTTCGTTGTACCTCAATATGGGTCAATCCGACTCGCTAAACTCTTTAGACGAATTTGTGTAAGTTGGAATAGCATCTCCATGCCCAAGACAAGTGGAACCGAGTCATCAAGCCAACTTTCACATTGGTCTAAGTTGTGTGTCCAACACAACCTCAATGACCAAGGACATTTAGTACAAACAACATGAATGTATAGTTCCACAACCGAATCACATATTCAATGATACACATCAGATGTTTATACAAGGACAACTTAATAACTTTATGAATACAATGGGAAATATCATCATACATGATTGCCTCTAGGGCATATTCCCAACAGTCTCCCACTTGCACTAGAGTCAATCTTCCGACATCACATGTCTAGGCATCTAATGCCCATGGCTCTCAAGTGCGCCTCATGCTTCGGCTTTGGTAACGGCTTTGACAATGGATCCGCAATATTTGCATCCGTGTGTACCTTGCATAACTTGATATCACCCTGATCCACAAACTGGCGAATCAGATGGTACCGCATGAGTATGTGCTTGTTCTTCTGGTGTTGTCTAGGTTCCTTGGCTTGGGCAATAGCACCATTGTTGTCACAATACATGTCTAACGGATTGGATGAGCCCTGAACCACACCAAGATCCATGAGGAAATTCCTCATCCAAACAACTTCCTTTGCTACCTCTGAGGCGGCAATATACTCAGCCTCTGTTGTAGATGCAGACACAGTCTCTTGCTTGGAACTCTTCCAGCTCACAGCACCTCCGTTTATAATAAACACGTATCCAGATTGCGAACGAGAATCATCAGAGTCGGTAAGATAACCCGCATCTGTGTAACCGTTTACACTGAGTTCATCTTCACCACCATAAACCAAGAACATATCCTTAGTCCTTCTCAAGTACTTTAGGATATTTTTAGCCGCTGTCCAGTGGATTTCTCTAGGATCAGCCTGGTATCTGCTCACAACACTTAGAGCATACGAAACATCCGACCTAGTACAAATCATGGCATACACGATGGATCCGACTACAGAAGCATACGGAATCACACTCATCCGACTTCGCTCATCAGTTGTCTAAGGACACTGAGTCTTGCTAAGTTTTACACCATGGGACATCGGTAAGAACCCCTTCTTAGACGATTCCATGTTGAACTTCTTCAACACTTTGTCCAAATAAGTACTCTGACTCAATCCAATGAGCCTCCTTGATCTATCCCTATAGATCCGGATTCTGAGGATGTATGTTGCCTCACCCAAGTCTTTCATTGAGAAACTCCTTCCCGATGATTCCTTGGTTTCTTGCAACATCTGGACATCATTTCCAATCAATAATATGTCATCCACCGATAAGATTAGAAAGTTTACTTTGCTCCCACTAAACTTCTTGTACAAACAAGAATCATGATCACTCTTGATGAAGCCAAACGAGTTGACTACCTCATCAAAGCGAATATTCCAACTCCGAGATGCTTGCTTCAACCCATAAATGGATTTCTGATGTTTGCACACCTTGTCAGCATTAGCCGGATCGACAAAACCCTCGGGCTGTATCATATACACGTCCTCGGTTAAAGTTCCATTAAGTAAAGCCATTTTGACATCCATCTACCATATCTCATAGTTGAAATAGGCTGCTATCGCTAACATGATCCGAACTGATTTAAGCATCGCTACGGGTGAGAAAGTCTCGTCGTAATCAACTCCTTGAACTTGTCGGAACCCCTTCGCGACAAGGCATGCTTTATAGACGGAAACATTTCCATCCATATCAGTTTTCTTCTTAAAGACCCATTTGCACTCGACGGGTCTTGCACCGTCTGGCAGATCAACCAAGTTCCAAACTTGATTTTCATCCATGGACTTTAACTCGGATCTCATGGCTCCAAGCCATGACTCGGAATCAGATACCACCATCGCTTCCGAATAATTTGCCGGCTCATCACCGTCTAACAGTAATACATCACGAACACTTCGTAATTTCGCTGATCTTCGTAGTACAGTTGCTGCTGCCGGCTCAGTCACCACGACCGGTTCAACCTCCAAGGTTTTTGCCGACTCGCTACTAGCCGGTTCCTCTCAAATTTCTTCGAGCTGCACCATGCTCCCACTTACTCCCCGACTGAGAAACTCTTTCTCAAGGAAGACACCGGTTCGAGCGACAAACACTTTGCCCTCTTCTTGGTTGTAGAAGTAGTAACCCAAGGTTTCCCTCGGATACCCCACGAAAATACATTTATCCGACTTGGCCATGAGCTTGTCCGACTGAAGTCGCTTGACAAATGCTTCACAACCCCAAATCTGAAGAAAAGACAAACTCGGATTTTTGCCTGTCCACATCTCATGCGGTGTCTTCTCTACCGACTTTGGTGGTACTCTGTTTAGTGTGAATGCCGCTGTTTCTAGACAAAACCCCAAAATGATAAAGGTAGATCTGTCTGACTCATCATTGATCGTACCATGTCCAACAAGGTCTGGTTCCGCCTTTCCGAAACACCGTTCCTTTGCGGCGTTCCTGGCGGAGTAAGTTGAGGAACTATTCCACAACTTTTCAGATGGTCATCAAACTCATGGCTCATGTACACGCCTCCTCGGTCCGACCGAAGAAACTTTATTTTCTTGCCGAGTTGATTTTGTGCTTCATTCTGGAATTCTTTGAACTTTTCAAAGGCTTCCGACTTATGTTTCATCAAGTAGATATATCCATACCTACTCAAATCATCAGTGAAGGTAATGAAGTAATCATAACCACCTCTGGCTGTCGTGCTCATTGGTCCACATACATCACTATGTACTAGTCCCAACAAGTTGGACGCCCTTTCGCAACTCTTTGCAAAAGGTGTCTTGGTCATTTTGTCGAGTAGGAAATATTCGCATGTCTCGAACGACTCCAAGTCGAACGAAGTTAGGATTCCATCATCATGGAGCTTCTTCATGCGTTTCCAACTTATATGACCAAGCCGATAATGCCAAAAGTAAGTCATATTCAGATCATTTGGTTTCAACCTTTTAACATTTTTGTTATAAACTAACTCACCATCTAGATTCAAAATAAATAACCCGTCCTGGACGGGTGCAAAGCCGTGAAACATATCATTCAAATACAAAGAACAACCATTATTCTTGATATTCGACTCATAGCCTTGCCTCATCAAACATGAAGCATAAATAATGTTTCGACTGAGCACTGGAACATAATAACAATTATTCAGTTCCATAATGAATCCAGAAGGTAAATGAAGTTGCATCGTGCCGGCTTCCAACGCAGCAACTCTTGCTTTGTTGCCGACTCGAATATCAACCTTGCCTCTCGCTATGCTCCTAGTTCTTACCAGTCCCTGCAACGAGTTGCAGATGTGAATAGCTGATCCGGTATCATATACCCAAGAACTATTAGTGCATCATCAAGATATATGTCTATAACATTGCAAACAAGTGTACCTGAGTCGGAGGTCATACCTCAACTCTTGGCTTTATCAGCCAAATACTTGCTGCAGTTCCTCTTCCAATGGCCATCCGCCTTGCAATAGAAGCAAGTGGATCCGGTTGAAGGAGATGGCTTAGTCCATGAGGAAGCGCTTGGGACCGGGTCCTGAGCCTACTTTCCTCCTAACTTAGCCTTCTTCTAATCCAACAAATCTTCTTGAACTTAGCCTTATTCTGCACCATCAACAGTTGACTGGCGCCCTTCTTGAGATCCGCCTCTGCCTACTTGAGCATCCCATGCAATTCAGTGAGCTTCTTATCCATACCATGCATGTGGTAGTTCGAAATGAACTGCCCATATGCACTAGGAAGAGAGTTCAGAATTATATCCATAGCGAACTCTTCACTAATGGGGTAGCCAAGCCTCTCTAGAGACTGCACATAACCAACCATTTTGATCACATGTGGACTCAGTGGATCACCATCCTTAAGCTTGCAACTCACCAAAGCCTGTGAGACTTGATACCTCTCAGTCTTCGCCTGAGCCTGGAACATACTTTTGAGGCTTTCGATCATATCGTAGGCCTCAACATGCTCGAACTGCTTTTGCAAGTCCGGTTCCATGTGAGCAAGCATAAGACAGCTAATATCCGTGGACTCATGTCAACACCCGGATTTTTAATCCTAGATGCCTGTTATGACATACATCGCAATCCCAGGATTACCATTTTTGCAAGACATAACAGAATTGGATACCACAGTACATCATCCATTACAAACCATACATAAGTTCTTACACAAATAGGGATCTCATGATCCAGTTCTTAATACAACTCAAGCAGCCGAAATACGTAATAATAACGGTAGCGTAGGCGAAGCTCCATCTTCAGGGTCACAGGCAATGCTGACGATGGGAGATGATCTAGTTGTCGTAACCTTCCTGGGGTCCATCCTCCAGGTACTCCTCTTCATAGTCTGGCCATGGGAATAGCAGGGACAAAGCCATGAGTACTCTTTAAGTACTCGCAAACTAATACTAACAAGTGAAGGGGTTTTTTTGTAGTAGGACACTAAGCTCTAGGGTTGTTTTGCAAAAAGCCAGATTTACCTCTACTAAGTTAAGAAGCAAGAAAAACTAGTTGAAGTTTTATAACACTTAAGTGGGAACTTGTATTTCATGCCACAACTCTGTTGTGGTCAAGTCAACGTCTCAATTAATTTCATAAGTCATTTTTAAAACATCTGACGGGGGAACAGTATGGCCACTCCCACTTTCCATAACCGCGGACGCGGCTATTCGAATAGTTTGACACTCTGCAGAGATTGTACACTTTCACGACAACATTCGATGCATCCGTCATGAACAAATCCTGAATTCACCATACTCAGTATGCGGATAATCAATCCTAACCTTTCAATTACACGCCCTAGTATGAGCACCTCTCCTGTGAGTTTGGCCTCCCAACCATGACCAACTGTCATCTTGGGTACTGCACAGGTGGACAATCTTCACAAGGTAGCCTCAGCTCATACCTTGGTCGTGAGGGAACCAATACTAAGGTATATAAGTTTCCAGTCAAGCCCTACCCAATCTTCGGGTATTGTGGTTGTACGGTAAAATTGGAATGGTATCGCATCTAGACAACCATCAGTTTTATAAAGGGCTAAGGCTCATGCCTCAACATTTTCATCACCATAAATAATCTGGTGTTCGGAAACACATGTCCAAAACATTTCAATAGAATGATCCATCATTCCAAGGTTTTCATAACCATTTTTCCACCAAGTATTTTCATCTAAGTTGATCAGGTTTTATGCTTAGCACTAGCATCTACAAGTGGGGGTAAGTACTAATGAGGGGTGGTAAACTAGTGGAGTTTAACTAAGTTCAATCTCATGCCTTAGGATGACATAAAGATTATCTAGCTTAGGCCAAATTTTATGCTCTTTATGCAACCTTCAATTATATTTCTAGTATCTACAATTCACTTAAGTAAACTCTAAGTAAAAGCTTTGATAAAGAAATAGAGTATAAAGCTTGTAAGTAAAAACTAGGATTGGTTTATCAAATGGTTATGATCATATATGCTTAAGGCATATAGTTAGCATGGTAACAAGCAAGTATTGGCTTGCATCAATATCAGTATAAGCTTGCTAAATTGCAAGTGCTAGCTTGACTTGTGCGGAACAATGGTTGAAGTTCTCCTCGGCTTCTTCTTCGTAGTATCCTCCTTATTCCTCGTATCCTTGGTCAGTACTAGCGTCTATAAATATATACGAGGTACACAATCACCAAACAATACTTAACTAATTTCAATCATCACACCACAGTGTCCTATAGATGATCTAGCATCATCACTAACATTACAAGATTAAAGCTTGGTTTCATTCCTTTTATTTTTAGAAAAGTAATTTCTACTCATTGAAAAACTACTTAAGATTTAATATTTTCCAAACCAAACATGGGATCATGTTGACACATGTCACCACCACATATTTTAGTCCATGGGAATGTGATTTAAAGTGGTGTCACAATTTAATAAGGTTTAACTTTTATTTTTACTTAAATAAAGTGACTAGAAATGCCTATGTGGCATTCTTTTATTACTTGAACAATATTTCTGTAAGTAAACCCAAATGTTTCTATATATTCTGAAAAGTATGATCAAATGTGATTTTTGAGAGTTGGAATCAACTCAAAAGCTTTTATGGTTTAAATTTGAAAAATGTTTGAATGCAGAAAAGGTTCTGCCTTGTTATTTTTACCAAGGTTGATCTATAGATTCAAATGATTTAAATCCAGCAGGCTTGGATTCAGCATTGCAAGACCTTTCTAACAAAATTGGTTTCATTCAATTTGGTGCACTGAATCGAGCTGGATTGATTTTTGAAACTAGGTACATACCTGTGTTTGAAATAAAATGGAAAAGGTTAAATTCAAATTACTGGGCTGCGCGGGAAACGATACTGGGCCGGCGTGCTAAGCACAGCGCTTACGCGGGCTGGTTAAGTTGATGTCCCCACGCGTCAGTGAGACAGGGGGTGCGAAGCGGTAAAGGGCAACGTGGTGCGTTGGATTAGAAGTAAGATCAAAGGCTGAGGGTCGTCGTTGACGATGAACTAGTCACCGGCGAGCTCGAACCCTAGCGGCGCAGTGGGGGTCGTGGGAGGCTCACCGGGGCTCAGGCGAGGCTCGGCGAGGCGGGCGAATGACAAAGTCGACAACGACGAACCTCCTAGTACCGGCAACTTCTCTTGGGGTGGACGAAATCGACGGTGCTCTTCTTCTCCAGAGGCGGCCTGCTCCGACGCAATTCCGGCGATGCGCTACTTGCCTTGCTCTGGGAATGGGGTGGAACGATCAATGAGGAGAGGGGAGTGAGATGGTGTGCTCAATTCGGCTGAGGGTCGTCTCCTTTTATAGACTCGACGGTCAGACCGAACGGGATGGGCATATGACAGTGGAGACATGGCTACGGGCTGCTAGAGGCATGGCCGGCAGTGGCGATCGATTGGTGGTCTCCTAGCGATGCTCTACAGCTTTAATGCGCGTGTAGGGGCGGTGGCAAACGGTCTGGAACACGCGATGCTCTGCACGGCAGAGGCGACGTCTTCGACGGCGAGTGGTGGCTGTGAGGCATGGGGCAGCGAACAGGGATGTCTGGCGGTCTCCTGGGACGGTGGTGATTGTGTATGCACGCGGTGAGGGCGGCGCGTGGTCTGTGGGCATGTGTCGAGGGTGGCGCTCTGGCGCACGCTCGGCATGGTTGTTGGCGAGCTTGGCATGGTCTGTGCGTGTGGTCCAGTGGCTGGCAAGGTTCGAGCGCTGGACAGGGGGTGGCAGTGGATGGTGGGATGTGTCCTAGACATGCTGTTTAGGCTTGGTGCTTGCTCTGGCTAGCTAGCCATGGTCGGCTGGCAAGGGGGTGCTCGGGTTGGCATGGCATGGGGCAAAGGGTAGGGGCTAGGGTTTGTCTAAGCACTGGTTGGCACTGAGGGAGACAAGGGTGATCAATGGTGATATTGCTTAGCCAAATTACTGCTCAAAACAGTGAAGTTTGGCCAGATTGGTTTGTTGCCTCCAAGTGTTTGATGAAATGGCCGCAAGAACTCAAGTTTTGAATTTTGAAAAGATTTTTGGTGGGTGTGCTAGGTTGGTGCTGGTGAGTCTGCAGATGCTTGGGTTTTGAAAGTTGAGCTTGTTTGAGGGTTTTTTGAAAAAGTGGGATCTTCTCATATGATATAGATTCAATTTTAAACTGTCCTTTAAACTATGCATTTGAATGTTTCTGGATGATCACAAAGTGGGCCTTGATACTGTGTTATGAGTACTATCAAGGGGTGTAAAGATCCAGACAAGTTTCTGTTAAGTTCTGAAGTTAGAGACAGCCAAAGTAGGCATGGGAGTTAATTTGGCCAAAGTGACCATTCACTTAATTTGTTTGTTTTGATTTATTTGTCTTTGGGAAAAGTGTGGGGATTGTTTAGATGATGTTTATTTCACCTAAGAATCATTTTACAAGCAAAGAAACACATAAACAAGGCAATTCAAAAGAATTCAAAATGGGATGCATACACACATGAATGCTTTCTCATTTTATTTTAGAAAAGTTTTTGTTAACCCTAAATTTGATGATTAGAGTTTTGATGATTCTAGTTTAATATTTTTGGGATGTTACAAACCTTCCCCCTTTAAACAAAATCTCGTCCCGAGATTTGAAAAAGGACGAAAAGATTACCTAGGATTTGAAGAGATCGGGAAACTCCGTCCTGATGTGATCTTCGCGCTCCCAGGTAGCTTCCTCTTCTGTGTGGTTGCTCCACTGAATCTTGAGAAACTTGATGCTTCGGGTTCTAGTGGTTCGGAAAGCTTCTTCCAAAATACGAATGGGTACTTCGGGATAGGTCAGGTCATCGTTGATCTCTATGGTCCGGTGATCAATATTCTTGAATACTTCAGTCTTCTCCGGGACTTCGAGACACTTGCGAAGTAATGAGATATGGAACACATTATGCACGACTGCCATTTCTTCGGGTAGTTCCAATTGATACGACACTTCTCCTCGATGGTTCAGAATTTTGGAAGGTCCGATATATCTGGGGGCTAACTTTCCTTTGAGTTGGAAACGCTGCATTCCCTTCAATGGCGACACTTTCAGATATACAAAATCTCCTATGTTGAAGGCGAGGTCTCGACGTCTCTTGTCGGCGTAACTCTTCTGTCTGGACTGGGCTATCTTGAGGTGCTCACGAATCTTGCGAACCTTCTCTTCTGCTTCTCGTAGGATGTCGGGTCCGAAGATCTGACTCTCTCCTAGTTCCGACCAGTTCAAAGGGGTGCGACACTTCCTTCCATACATGAATTCAAATGGGGCCATTTGCAAACTGGCTTGATAACTGTTGTTGTACGAAAATTCTGCAAACGGCAGACAGTCTTCCCACTTTGATCCATATTCTAACACACATGCTCTCAGCATATCTTCGAGTATTTGATTTACTCGCTCTGTTTGTCCATCAGTCTGAGGGTGATCGCGGTGCTGAAATATAGGCGGGTTCCTAAACCTTCTTGAACTTTCTTCCAGAATCTCGAGGTAAACAGAGTTCCTCGATCCGATACGATGTTCTTGGGGACTCCATGTAAACTGACGATTCTAGCGATGTATAACTCCGCTAGATTCGAACTCTGATATGTGGTCTTGACGGGTAAGAAATGAGCAACTTTGGACAAACTGTCCACTATGACCCAGATAGAGTCATTTCCCCTACTTGAAGTAGGCAATCCGGCGATAAAGTCCATTCCAACGGAATCCCATTTCCATTCCAGAATCTGCAATGGTTGCAACAATCCAGCGGGTCTTTGATGTCCTGCCTTGACTCGCTGACATATATCACACTTGGCGATATAGCTTCCAATTTCTCTCTTCATCTTATGCCACCAAAATTGCTCCTTCAAGTCTTGATACATCTTAGTTCCTCCGGGGTGGATAGAATAAAGAGTATCATGAGCTTCGTTCAAAATAACCTCTTTCAACTCTGAATCTGCGGGTACACAAAGGCGTCCTTTGTACCACAGAACTCCTTCTTCATCTTCGGTGAATCCGGGTACTTTGCCTATACCAATACGACGCTTGATTCTGTCGATACTAGCATTTCCTTTCTGCGACTCTTTGATCTGGCTGATCAAAGTGGGCTGAAGTTCTATGCTAGCCAAAAATCCTTCACTCACTAATTCTATTCGAAAATCTTCCATCTCTTTGTGCAAGATTGGTTGCTCCTTCAAAATCATGGAGTTCAAGCGGCACGACAATCTGCTAAGGGCATCTGCTACCACATTGGCTTTACCAGGGTGATAGTGAATGTCTAGGTCGTAATCCTTGATTAGCTCAATCTATATTCGCTGCCTCATATTCATCTCCTTCTGAGTGAATATATACTTCAGGCTCTTGTGATCTGAATAAATCTCACAACGGTTTCCCATGAGGTAATGCCTCCATGTCTTTAGGGCTAGAACTATGGCTGCGAGTTCGAGGTCATGGGTTGGGTAATTTTGCTCATGTTGTTTCAATTGTCGGGATAGATAAGATATAACTTTGCCTTCTTGCATTAGCACACATCCGAGACCGATCTTGGATGCGTCACAATACACGTCAAATGGCTTCGTGATATCCGGCATGATTAAGATTGGGGCTGAAATCAATCTCCTCTTGAGTTCTTGAAAACTCGCTTCACATTTGTCGGTCCAATCAAACTTCTTTTCCTTCTTCAGCAATTGGGTCATGGGTCTGGCGATGCTCGAGAATCCTTCTACAAACTTGCGGTAATATCCCGCCAATCCGAGAAAAGCACGAACTTGGGTTTGAGTGGTTGGGTCTTGCCAATCTTCGACATCTTTCACTTTTGCAGGGTCAACGGCAATTCCTACGGCTGATACAATGTGACCGAGGAATCCCACCTCCTGTAACCAGAATTCACATTTGCTAAACTTGGCATACAACTGATGCTCTCTAAGGGTTCCAAGAATGGTCCTTAGGTGTAGCTCATGTTCTTCTTCCGATTTGGAAAAAATCAGAATGTCGTCGATGAAAACAACAACAAACTTATCCAGGAAGTCCATAAAAATCTTATTTATGAGATTCATGAAATAAGCGGGGGCATTGGTTAATCCAAAGGACATAACGGTATACTCGTATAATCCATATCTGGTGGTAAAGGCAGTCTTTGGAACATCCTATGCACGAATCTTGAGTTGATGATAGCTAGTCCTAAGATCAATCTTAGAAAATACTTTGGCACCGGTCAACTGATCAAACAAATCTTCTATCTTGGGCAAGGGGTATTTGTTCTTGATGGTGACATCATTCAACTTCCGATAATCCGTACACAAACGGTTACCTCCATCTTTCTTGTCCACAAACAAGACAGGTGATCTCCATGGTGACGCACTTGGTTGAATCAATCCAATTTCCAGCATGGCATCCAGTTGCTTCTTCAGTCTTCTAGTTCCGACAGGTTCATACTATAGGGTCTCTGGGCTATGGGTCTGGTTCCGGGGATTATTTCGATGATAAACTCGATATCCCGATCTGGGGGCATACCGGGCAAAACATCTGGAAATACATCGGGGTATTCACAGACTATCCGGACTTGGTCAATGGTAGGTTGGGCTATTCTCTTGTTGCACTTGAATTGGCGAGGTAAGGTTTCAGATATATGCTCGACTGATATTCTGGCTGTACTGGTCATGGTGATGGCTTTCTTGGCACAGTCAATCAATCCTTTATGTTTGGACATCCATTCTATTCCTAGTACTACTTCCAAACCTTTAGTTCCGAGTACTATCAGATTAGCATAAAAATCTATGCCATGGATTCGGATAGGGACGGCTTTGCAAATTTGCCTAGCCTTGGTGGTTGAACCAGGAATTTGAACGATCATAACATGTTTTGTGGGTTGAATCTTACTAGTGGAGGCAAATTCTTCGGTGACAAATGAATGTGATGCACCAGAATCAAACAACACTCGAGCAAGTACTGAATTAACAAAAAACATACCCAGCACGACGTCTGGCGCTTCCTGAGCTTCTTCAGCATGCATGAGAAAAAGACGGCCATTGCGGTTGAGTGAATTCCCTGGGGCAAATCTTCTTCCAGGCTGAACATGACGCTGCTGCTGAGCTGGGGCATTTGCATTGGGGACTGCGGCATTCTTCTTGTTGGGGCACTCGTTGGAATAGTGACCCTTATTTCCACAGTCATAACAAGTCACTTGCGACTTGTCCTTTGCTGCAACTGGCACAACATTTCTTCCAGTCCTCGGGGCAGTTTTGGTGTTGGCGGTAGCATTGTTGTTGTTGAACTTGCGTGGGGCACGATTGAAATTGCCAGAGTGGCCGGGGTTGTTGTGATTTCCTCCGGGCCTCGGGTTTCCACGGTTAGGATAGGTGGGACGGTTCATCGGGGGTCTGTTGGTTCTCGGGGCAAATCCTGGAGATGGGTTAGGGAGATACTTTGGGGTCTGATGGGTTCCTGGATGATGCATCATGCGACGCTTGCGGTTCTCATTGGCTTGGTTGATCTTTCCTTCCATCTGGATGGCAGAGTCGACAAGCGCTTCAATATCCTCAAAGGGGATATTGACTAACGCAGTATGCATCTCATCGTGCAGACCATTCAAGAATCTTTCCTTCTTCTTGGCTTCGGTGTCGATCTCATCCGGGGCATACCTAGCTAATGACAAAAATTTGTCACGGTATTCCACTATGGTCATCCTTCCTTGCTTCAGTTCTCTGAACTCATCTCTCATTCTCTTGATCAAACCCAGTGGCACATGGGTTCTGCTGAACTTGACCTTGAATTCTTCCCAGGTCATCATCTGTCCTCCGGTCATGGCACGAACACTGTTCCACCATGCTCTGGCATCTCCGTCTAGATAATGGGTGGCGAACAGAACTTTCTAGTTGGCTTCCACTCCGGTGACTTCTAAGTTATTTTCCATGGTTTGCAGCCAATCATCGGCATCTAGGAGCTCTTCTGACTTAGTGAAAATAGGTGGGTTGGTGTTCTAGAAATTCTTGAGTTTAGATCCATGGTTGTCCTGATTTCTGTGGCCTTGATTGTTATGGGCAAGCTAAGCTATCTGTTGCAGGGTGGCTAAGTTGGCTTGACGTTCTGCTCTTTCAGCTTCGCGGTCTAAAACCAACATTTGCAGGATCTGCAACATCGGGTCTGGGGATGAACCACTTCCTCCACGTGGCATCTGAAGATTGAGATAGATCATGAGAAAAGAGGGAAACTTCTAAGGTTTTGGGATTTTGAGAAGTTTTTAAAGTTTGACTCAGATTTTTTTAGCAACTTGCTTTTCATTAATTCATTCATTCATAGCACACGATACAAACACACACCACCAAAACAAGAAAACAGATGGTTTTAAGAACATTCTGGAAACTACGATACAATGGGACCAAATACTACTCACTACGGTTGTGCACCACGTAGTTGTGAGTTTTACTAAAAGTGATCTAGGGTGCAAAATTTTATGTAAGCTTTGAGATAATTTTGAAGTAGCGTGAATTTTTATGAAAGCGTCCAAGAGGTAAGAATGAGAATAAGTTTTTGTAAATACTTGCTAGCGTGAATTTTTGAAACTAAGTTTTTGATTCAAACGACCAGTCTAACTAGGGTCTCCTATGGTCAGGATGGCTCTGATACCAACTTGTCAACACCCGGATTTTTAATCCTAGATGCCTGTTATGCCATACATCGCAATCCCAGTATTACCCTTTTTGCGAGACATAATAGAATTAGATACCACAGTACATCATCCATTACAAACCATACATAAGGTCTTACACAAATAGGGATCTCATGATCCAGTTCTTAATACAACTCAAGCATCGGAAATACGTAATAATAACGGTAGCGTAGGCGAAGCTCCATCTTCGGGGTCACAGGCAATGCTGATGATGGGAGATGATCCTAGTTGTCGTAACCTTCCTGGGGTCCATCCTCCAGGTACTCCTCTTCATAGTCTGGCCACGGGAATAGCCAGGGACGAAGCCATGAGTACTCTTTAAGTACTCGCAAACTAATACTAACAAGTGAAGGTTTTTTTTGTAGTAGGACACTAAGCTCTAGGGTTGTTTTGCAAAAATCCAGATTTACCTCTACTAAGTTAAGAAGCAAGAAAAACTAGTTGAAGTTTTATAACACTTAAGTGGGAACTTGTATTTCATGCCACAACTCTGTTGTGGTCAAGTCAAAGTCTCAATTCATTTCATAAGTCATTTTAAAAACATCTTACGGGGGAACAGTATGGCCACTCCAACTGTCCATAACCGCGGACGCGGCTATTCGAATAGTTTGACACTCTGCAGAGATTGTACACTTTCACCACAACATTCAATACATCCGTCAGGAACAAATCCTGAATTCACCATACTCAGTATGTGGATAATCAATCCTAACCTTTCAATTACATGTCCTAGTATGAGCACCTCTCTTGTGAGTTTGGTCTCCCAACCATGACCAACTATCATCTTGGGTACTGCATAGGTGGACAATCTTCACAAGGCAGCCTCAGTTCATACCTTGGTCATGAGGGAACCAATACTAAGGTATATAAGTTTCCAGTCAAGCCCTACCCAATCTTCGGGTATTGTGGTTGTACGGTAAAATTGGAATGGTATCGCATCCAGACAACCATCAGTTTTATAAAGGGCTAAGGCTCATGCCTCAACATTTTCATCACCATAAATCATCTGGTGTTCGGAAACACACGTCCAAAACATTTCAATAGAATGATCCATCATTCCAAGGTTTTCATAACCATTTTTCCACCAAGTATTCCCATCTAAGTTGATCAGGTTTTATGCTTAGCATTAGCATCTACAAGTGGGGGTAAGTACTAATGAGGGGTGGTAAACTAGTGGAGTTTAACTAAGTTCAATCTCATGCCTTAGGATGGCATAAATATTATCTAGCTTAGGCCAAATTTTATGCTCTTTATGCAACCTTCAATTATCTTTCTAGTATCTACAATTCACTTAAGTAAACTCTAAGTAAAAGCTTTGATAAAGAAATAGAGTATAAAGCTTGTAAGTAAAAACTAGGATTGGTTTATCAAATGGTTATGATCATATATGCTTAAGGCATATAGTTAGCATGGTAACAAGCAAGTATTGGCTTGCATCAATATCAGTATAAGCTTGCTAAATTGCAAGTGTTAGCTTGCCTTGTGCAGAGCAGTGGTTGAAGTTCTCCCCGGCTTCTTCTTCGTAGTATCCTCCTTCTTCCTCGTATCCTTGGTCGATACTATCGTCTATAAACAAATACGAGGTACACCATCACCAAACAATACTTAACTAATTTCAATCATCACACCAAAGGGTCCTATAGATGATCTAGCATCATCACTATCATTACAAGATTAAAGCTTGGTTTCATTCCTTTTATTTTTAGAAAATTAATTTCTACTCATTGAAAAACTACTTAAGATTTAATATTTTCCAAACCAAACATGGGATCATGTTGACACATGTCATCACCACATATTTTAGTCCATGGTAATGTGATTTAAAGTGGTGTCACAATTTAATAAGGTTTAACCTTTTATTTTTACTTAAATAAAGTGACTAGAAATGCCTATGTGGCATTCTTTTATTACTTGAACAATATTTCTGTAAGTAAACCCAAATGTTTTTATATATTATGAAAGGTATGATAAAATGTGATTTTTGAGAGTTGGAATCAACTCAAAAGCTTTTATGGTTTAAATTGGAAAAATGTTTGAATGCAGAAAAGGTTCTGCTTTGTTATTTTTACCAAGGTTGATCTATAGATTCAAATGATTTAAATCCAACGGGATTGGATTTAGCATTGCAAGTACTTTCTAACAAAATTGGTTTCATTCAATTTGGTGCACTGAATCGAGCTGGGTTGATTTTTGAAACTAGGTACAGAACTGTGTTTGAAATAAAATAGAAAAGGTTAAATTCAAATGACTAGGCTACGCGGGAAACGATACTGGGCCGGCCTGCTAAGCACAGCGCTTACGTGGGCTGGTTAAGTTTCTGTCCCCACGCGTCAGTGAGACAGGGGTGCGAAGCGGTACGGGGCAACATGGTGCGTTGGATTAGAAGTAAGATCAACGGCTGAGGGTCGTCATCGACGATGAACAAGTCACCGGCGAGCTCGAACCCTAGCGGCACAGTGGGGGTCGTGGGAGGCTCACCGGGGCTCAGGCGAGGGTCGGCGAGGCGAACGAACGACGAAGTCGATGACGGCGAACCTCCTGGTACCGGCAGCTTCTCCTGGGGTGGACGAAATCGACAACGCTCTTCTTCTCTAGAGGCGGCCTGCTCCGACGCAATTCCGGTGATGCGCTGCTCGCCTTGCTCCGGGAACGGGGTGGAACAATCAGTGAGGAGAGGGGAGTGAGATGGTGTGCTCAATTCGGTTGGGGGTCGTCTCCTTTTATAGGCTCGACGGTGAGACCGAACGTGATGGGCATACGACGGTGGCGACATGGCTACGGGCTGCTAGAGGCATGGCCGGCGGTGGTGATCGATCGGTGGTCTCCTGGCGATGCTCTACGGCTTTAATGCACGTGTAGGGGCGGTGGCAAACGGTCTGGAACACACGATGCTCTGCACGGCAGAGGCGGCGTCTTCGACGGCGAGCGGTGGCTGTAAGGCATGGGGCAGCGAACAGGGATGTCTGGCGGTCTCCTGGGATGGTGGTGATAGTGTATGCACGCGGCGAGGGCGGCGCGCGGTCTGTGGGCATGTGTCGAGGGTGGCGCTCTGGCGCACGCTCGGCATGGTTGCTGGCGAGCTTGTCATGGTCTATGCGTGTGGTCCAGTGGCTGGCAAGGTTCGAGCACTGGACAGGGGGTGGCGGTGGACGGTGGGATGTGTCCTAGACATGCTGTTTAGGCTTGGTGCTTGCTCTGGCTAGCTAGCCATGGTCGGCTGGCAAGGGGGTGCTCGGGTTGGCATGGCATGGGGCAAAGGGTAGGGGCTAGGGTTTGTCTAAGCACTGGTTGGTACTGAGGGAGACAAGGGTGATCAATGGTGAACATTGCTTAGCCAAATTACTGCTCAAAACAGTGAAGTTTGGCCAGGTTGATTTGTTGCCTCCAAGTGTTTGATGAAATGGCCGCAAGAACTCAAGTTTTGAATTTTGAAAAGATTTTTGGTGGGTGTGCTAGGTTGGTGCTGGTGAGTCTGCAGATGCTTGGGTTTTGAAAGTTGAGCTTGTTTGAGTGGTTTTTGAAAAGGTGGGATCTTCTCATATGATATAGATTCAATTTTAAACTGTCCTTTAAACTATGCATTTGAATGTTTCTGGATGATCACAAAGTGGGCCTTGATACTGTGTTATGAGTACTATCAAGGGGTGTAAAGATCCAAACAAGTTTCTATTAAGTTCTGAAGTTAGAGACAGCCAAAGTAGGCATGGGAGTTAATTTGGCCAAAGTGACCATTCACTTAATTTGTTTGTTTTGATTTATTTGTCTTTGGGAAAAGTGTGGGGATTGTTTAGATGATGTTTATTTCACCTAAGAATCATTTTATGAGCAAAGAAACACATAAACAAGGCAATTCAAAAGAATTCAAAATGGGATGCATACACACATGAATGCTTTCTCATTTTATTTTAGAAAAGTTTTTGTTAACCCTAAATTTGATGATTAGAGTTTTGATGATTCTAGTTTAATATTTTTGGGATGTTACAACTCATCCTTAGCCTGACGGTAGGAATTGGTAGCAGCGACAGTCGCATTCTCATTTGGCTCATCTAGAAGTGGGTTGTCTAGGACATGGTCCTTCTTTTCTTGTTTGAGAACAATTCTCAGATTTCGATACTAGTTGGTAAAATTGGTGTCGTTTAGTTTATCTTTCTCAAGGATAGTTCTCAACGCAAAACCGGATATCTGAGAGTGACTGCTACTTGGGGCCATGATCTACAACAGAAAATATGCAAAACACTTAAGACATGTATTCATAAAAGAGCAAGCATATTAAACACTTTAATATTTTATGCTCCCACTAGAACCAACACCCCTCCGATGGTTGCTTAGTGATTCAGGATCCTAAATAAGCAAGTGGGCTAGTGAGCTTTAGCATCACCGCTAGCCGCCAAGTGATCTAGGTAGACAACTCCTTGTCAATCGCATCTCATACGACTCCTGTTGGATGGGTGGCATCACATGCCCCGGCTCCCATCCGACTTTTCCCCGAGCCCCACAACCGTTGTGATAGACCCGTCTAGATTAGCGAGTGTTTCTGCAGTAAGAGTCCGACTCGAACCCACCTAGTCGGAAAGAATTGGCAGCACATCAATTTTATGAGCCCACTACCAAAAATGTCTGACTTGTGATGGTGCAAACACTGGCGGGGAAAAAACGACTAGACCTTCTTTGAGGGATTAAATTTTACCGACTATCCAATAGAGGTAAAACAGAGACATAACAATAACACAAAATAAAGGAATTATAATGTGAAATGGTATGGCTCCCTTCATGGCGATCTCCATCTCCACAAAGCCTGTAATCCGACTCGTGCCAACTCTTGTCACTTGCCGTCTTACTACATGTCGTCGACATGTACATTGCCTTGCATGTCATCCGGATTCTCCAAATAGCTACACTATCTTAGTAAAGTAAATTACATAGAGAATCCGACACGCACGTCGTTATACAATAAAATGACAGCACCTAGGCTCCAGCCGGCTGACAAAAACCGTGATTCGTAGATCACGTATGGATTACACACATACATCACATGCACATGAACCATACCATTCACAACTTCCTGCAAAAACAAGTTATGCATATATACAATATCTACCGGCGTTGTGAAACTCGCAACGACATCTAAGGCGCTACGATAGGGCGAAGCCGGCGGTCCCGCTAGACGGATAGTGGGCGGGGATCGAAGGGGCAGCGCCCCTCGTGGGTGCGGGCAGCGCCCGACGATT
Organism: Avena sativa; assembly: GCA_916181665.1. NCBI lineage: Eukaryota > Viridiplantae > Streptophyta > Magnoliopsida > Poales > Poaceae > Avena > Avena sativa. The sequence goes on along the minus strand of OV702298.1, from coordinate 52,273,957 downwards.
TTTCCAAAAACGCAGATCTCATATACGATCCGGACATGGATTCCGACCATTATTCCGATTTGATCAAACTCTTTGATCTTCGATCACCGCCTCTGGATTTACGTGTCACAGTCTACCCCGATGGCGGAAGCCGACCGGTAGGGGTATGTCGTTCCACGACCTCAGCAGTATGATGACGGAAATCAGATCTACCATTCCCCGAGTACAGTTGATCCAATCAACCTCGTACAAAACCGATCTATCTCATAGATCGACCACCAAAACAACACATAGATCTCATCTACAGCCAACCACATATCACATATGCGAGATCTCGAGCCTAAAACAGAAGCTATCGCTCTGATACCACTGTTGGGCCACGCGGAGGTAAGACAAAACTTTTTCCCCTCTAACATGGTGATCCCAAGATCTAGCTGAGGTAGAAGGCCACGAGGTTTACCACTAGACGCGCAGTTTCGGATTACTGATGAAGCGCGTCAGTTGATGCAGTGCAGTGCTTTGCGATCCGATCGTCCTGGTGCTGATCGTACAGCTCCTCTGCTGGTATCCACACCTACAAGGAGGAGCACCGGCGACGAACTGCTAGTTTCGATACGACGGCAGGACTGCTGTGGAGCTAGGGTTTCCATCTCATGGAATGACCTAACCGAACATCGATTAACCTTTCTGGATTATGGTGCTCCACTATATATAGGGACTGAACGTGGGCTCTGCTCGCGCGGCCCATTCACTAAAGCCCATATAATATTAGTCCCTGTGAGTCCGACTCACTAACTCAGTCCAAAACAGGCTAGGGTCCAACCCAACTAGATTTCCAGTTCAGATCCAATCCGAACTTGCTCCCGCTCTTAAGTGTGTGACCCCGCAGGCTCATGGCTACTTGGACACCCGACTCTCAATCGATCAATCGGTAGCGGCTCCTAGCATAACGTGCCGACTCCCAAGTACCAAAGAGTCATGACGACTTGCCTTTCCAATGCGACTTACGTCCGAGTCCCTTTTGCCTCATGATATACCTTGCCAGACTATAGGAGAATATTTGTCATCCCTTAAATAGTTCGACTCTCTTCTCGATCCGAGATAAGTGATCCACCTGACTAACTCTTAGTCGATCGCCTCGGTTAACACTTAACCGAGTCGTGCATGGCCATGCTTTCTGAATCATATCACACGAGAGGGCCCAGAGAATATCTCTCCGAGTGGAGGGGCAAAATCCCATCTTGGTTATTCACATCACGCAGCTTGATTCTCAGTCGACCCGAACTCTGCCTTTATAACTGCCCAATTATGGATCAGCGTTTGGCAGAACCTAAGTCGGTGATCCTCAACTCGGACTATGCAATAACCTCAGGTCTAAGGATTACATTGATTGAGATATACAAATGATAACTTGTTCTTTGCACCTCAATATGGGTCAATCCGACTCGCTAAACTCTTTAGACGAATCTGTGTAAGTTGGAATAGCATGTCCATGCCCATGACAAGTGGAACCGAGTCATCAAGCCAACTTTCACATTGGTCTAAGTTGTGTGTCCAGCACAACCTCAATGACCAAGGACATTTAGTACAAACAACATGAATGTATAGTTCCACAACCGAATCACATATTCAATGATACACATCAGATGTTTATACAAGAACAACTTAATAACTTTATGAATAAAATGGGAAATATCATCATACATGATTGCCTCTAGGGCATATTCCCAACAGGAACAACTTCCTGATCTTGGTGCGGGCAACGCTGGCATCGAGAAGATCTTTGCCACCAGTTCCTCTAGCACAAACCCACAAGCTGGTGTTCATGAACAACTTCCTGATCTTGGTGCCAGCAATATTGCTGAGCCCACTCAGTCGGCTCCCCTTTCATCTCCAAACAGACCTTCTCACTCTCCTTCTCTGTTAAAGAACCAGACCCGACCTGCTACTCCTGGTCTGGATCGCACTTCATCCGGCAAACCCTCATCTACCAAGCAGACGACTTTGGTCTGTGCCCTAGGTGCTGCTCCTCAGATCCGACCTTCAACACCAAGGATGATGCTTGTTCCAGCGGGCAAGCCGAGCGGATTCGCAACTGCCGGGTCGGGCGGCAGTTCCAAAGACATTACCCTGCACACCAGTGCCGCTGCGACCCGCTCCAATGCGGGAACTTCCCTGAAGAAAGGGCAAGTTCTCACTCGGACGCTCAGCGGGAATGGCCTCGGTGCCGCTGAGCCTTATGATGTGGTGTGGAATGCAGCTGGCGAGCAAGAGGTTAGCTCCCGTGCTGGCAAGAAGGTGAAGCTGGGCCCCAAGGCTGTTTCTGACATGACCCAATAGGCCATTACCTTAATGTCTCACGCGGATGAAGTGAACGAGGTACATATCCTTTTACTCTTTTGTATATTGAGTATTTCTATTATATATATCCCTAGTCCCCGAGGTTACGGCCGAGTGAGGAACTTACTCGGCGGTAAGCTCTAAGAGTCAACCCTTATCCGGCTATGAGCTTGACCTCTCAATTTATTCACCGTATTTTTCCTTTGTGCAGCTTACGCATAATGAGCGCACCAAGGTGCATCAAGCTCTCCTCTTGGAGCATCGCAAGCTCGAACTTGCTCATCAGAAGATGCAAGCCGAGACTCAGGGCCAGGGTTTTATTACTCACCATATCTTTATCCGGCGCATCTTTCCCTGTTTCATTTAATTAATCTTTTCTCGCTGTTTTCCCCACAGCTTCTGCCCAGTCCACCATCGACGCGCTCCACTCGCAGATCAACGAGACGGAAAGTAAGTCCTTAGCCATCCTTGTGCTACTTTGTGGTTATGCTCATTACCTTGCCCTTGTTATCCTAACGAATCAAGATAGCTTTGTTGCTGCTGACGAGTAATTCCTTCCAAATAAGCAGAGAAGCACCAAGACGAACTCCAGAAGGAGCAAGATGAGGTGATCCGGCTGAAAAAGCAGATGGCCGACATGGAGCAGAAGCACCAAACCAAGGTGAAGGGGCTGAAGGAGGAGCTTGCCGAGAAAGACGGCCAGCATGCCGCCAGCACCGAGAAGACCAGGGAGCTGATCAAGGAGGCCGAGTCGGCGGTTGAGTCAACTAACATGGATCTCGACGCGCTCCAAGCCAAGGCCAAGACTTGGCAAAGCAAACTCGGCGCCATCAACTCTTTCCTCGGTAGTGAGTTCTTACCCTTTTTTGCACTGTGCTTTCTGTTCTTGAATTCTTCATCTTCTTTGTTACTTTGCTAATGCTCTCTTTTGCTTGCAGAGAATTTTCCCGAGGCTGATATGTTCGCCATTCGGGCCATGAAAAGAGTACGAGCCGAGTATGGCGCTCCAGCTGATGGCGAGGTGACTATTGATGAGCATCTCGAAGCGTTGTCAGAGCGCGTCAAGACCCTCAAGTCATGTGGTGTAGACTTTCTCAAATCAACGATTCATGTGTTCCGCATGCTCTGGCTGGATGAAGACGCGCCCACACTCATCGAGCCCCTGGCTGAAAGGCTGCTTCTTACCGAAGACATGTTGGATCAATGGAGTGAGTCGGCCGACCGAGCTGCAGTGGACAAAGCCCTTTCCTTCGTGATTTCATGGTACGAGGACATCAACCTTGATGTCCTTGAACGCATAAGGGCGGAAGGAAAGTGGTTCCATGAGCCTGAGATGATCAAGAAACACCAGGAGTGAGCCTACGCCATGATCGAGTATACTATGGTGCACGCTTGGTGCGACGGGCCCAGCTTTCTCGACCTCGACGAACCACTTGCTGAAGTTGTTGATGAGGAAGGTGCTGATAGTGAGGCTACCGAGTTAGACGACCCAGAAGACTCGGTGACTGATGCCCCTGACTCGGCAGATGCTCCGGGTGATGCTCCTAGCTCCAAGACCGCTCCTCCGAGCCCAACTGCTTCTTAGACTGAGTAGAAAAACACTTGAACTTTGATGAGATCCTCGGTATGCCGGGTACATATGTAACATACATTGCACTTATGTTTGGATGTGTGCCTTTTGATAAGGCTTAAACTTCTCGTTATATTTTGAATGTGAATCATCCAAGGTCAAGTCCCCGAGTCTCATCTTGCCGTTTCACCTTCCCTTAACTTTCTTGTCTACCTTTTTTGGCATTCGACATTAGAGTCTCAAAGTGCTAAGGATTTAGTTAGCGGGTATGAAACTTAGATCACTTGACCCAGGATCATTCAACATACAATGCGACATAACCTGAAGTGGGTTAGGTAAAAACATGGGGTCGACTCGCGTTTCTCCTTTTACTTATCCGGCGTTCATGTTTACTCGTCCTGCATCCTTTCCTCTTGCTTGCCATGAAGCCATGTTTTTGGACAACAACGGTCGAAGAGTTGATTGCTTCCGAGTAAACATTACTTGTTCCGAGATAAGCTTTGGGTGTTATGCCAACCAACATAGAATAACTTAAAGGATAAACATAAGGGGCAGTACCCGAGTCAGTTTTTCAAGTCATACCATTTTTTTATCAGCACATATCCGGCATAAATGTCCGACATATGAGAGTTCGAGTGATACATGCACTACTTCTCCTAAGTGTAGAAGGGGCGAAGCAGTGCCACATTCCATGGCCTTTTGGTCTCATCATCTGATCTATCCGCCTTGTTCTTTTGTGCTTCACGAGCATCTATTAGATAATATGAATCATTGTGCAATGCTTTGTTTACAATGAATGGACCTTCCCATGGGGTTATAACTTATGCATTCCAGCTGTGCACTGCACTAGTCTGAGCACCATATCCCCTTCTCGGAAAACACGAGGTTGCACTTTCTGGCTATGATAGCGTCGGAGATTTTGCTGATATATAGCGGATCTGGACAATGCCAATTCCCTTGCTTATTCGAGTAAGTCGACTCCATCTTCTCGGGCCTCTTTTACTTGGCTTCCGAGTATTGCCTTACTCTTGGCGAGTCATACTCTATGTCGGCAGGCGAAACTGCTTCTGCGCCATACACGAGGAAAAATGGCGTATAGCCTGTTGATCGATTTGGAGTTGTCCTTAGACTCCATAACATTGATGGTAGTTCCTCTATCCAGCAACCAGGTGATATCTGGAGTGGTTCCATTAAACGGGGTTTTATACTGGATAGAACTAAGCCATTAGCTCGTTCAACTTGTCCATTTGATTCTGGATGAGCGATTGATGCTATGTCGAGTCTTATTCAGTTCTTTCCGCAGAATTGAGCAAAATCTCCTTCGACAAAGTTTGTGCCATTATCTGTGATTACGCTGTGTGGGTAACCGTATCTCAGGATTATGTCCCTTAAGAATGGACAGCTGTTTTCCATCCAATTTTTTGATGGGCTTAACTTCTATCCATTTGGTGAACTTGTCAATCATTACCAGTATATGAGTCATTCCTCCCCTTGCTGGATTGAATGGTCCTACCATATCCAAGCACCATACCACGAATGCCCAAGTGATTGGTATAGTCTTCAATTCAGATGCTGGTAAGTGTGTCCTAGACGTATAACGCTGGCGACCGTTGCATTTTCCGACTAGATCTTGTGCTTCTGCCAATGCACTTGGCCAATAAAATCCATGTAGGAATGCCTTGGCCACCAATGCCCTTGATGATGCATGGTTCCCACATTCTCCTTGGTGAATATCCAACAAGATTTCTTGGCCTTTCTCTGAACTTATGCAATGCTGCAGTACACTCGTCACACTTCTCTTGTACAGCTCCTTGTTGATTATGGTGTATGCTTTTGCCCTTCTTTATGTTTGCCTTGCCAATATCTCATCATATGGAAAAGTTCCATCTTTCAAGTAGTTGAATATTGGTTGTGCCCATGTTGTTATTAGCGGTGCCGGATCTGTTTCCCCATCAATTTCCATTGGCTCAGCCGACATATGTTCTGCCGACATATCCTGAGGAGTCCCCGAGTGTGATTCGGCAACCCCTGAGGTGAGCAAATCAGTCCCCGAGTGACTCAAACCTGCCCCTGAGTCAATGTCCATTGGCACAACGTCTGACTCTTGTGTTGCCGGGATGAATATTGACTCGGATTCTGGTGACGGCTTGATCGATGGTTTCTTGAGATGTTCCAATGCTATTCTTGGTGGTATTGCTTGCTGAGATGAGCCTAAATTGGATAGTACATCCGCTGCCTCATTCTCTGCTCTTGGTACGTGATGGAATTCACACCCGTCAAAGTATCCCGAAATTTGTTGCACATGGAAGCGATATAGTGCCATGTTTGCACCCAACGCGCCCCAATGCCTAAATACTTGCTGGATCACCAAATCCGAATCACCAAAACACATGATCCTTTTGATGCCAATCTCTTTGGCCACTTTGATACCATGGACAAGTGCTTCATACTCTGCAACGTTATTGGAAGCGGCAAAATGGATCTGTAACACATACTTGCGCTGATCCCTCTTTGGCGATGTGAGCACTATCCCGACGCCTAAACCCATTTTCGTCTTGGACCCGTCAAAATGCATCTTCAAGTAATTCGGATCTGGCAGTGGTGGTTCGTATTGCATCTCCATCCAATCCACGAAGAAATCTTCTACGACTTGAGATTTAATTGCATCTCGCCTATCATATTGTGGAGTATATGGTGCTAGCTCTATGGCCCATTTTGCGACTCGACCACTGACATCTTTGCTGCCTAATATATCCGAGATAGGCGCCTCACATATTACCCGGATTGGGTGTTCTTGGAAATAATGCTTCAGCTTCTTTGGTGCCATATATACCCCATATGTCATTTTTTGGAATGAGGTAATTTTGCTTTGATATAGAGAGCACTTCGCTCAAGTAATAAACTGGCCTTTGGACTTATTTGCCCTCTTCTTCACGTTCAACCACTATTACTGCACTTACAACTCTGTTGGTTGCGGCGACATAGAGCAACATTGGCTCTTTGGATAGTGGTGATGCTAATATTGGTGCTGTTGCCAACATCTTCTTGAGTTCATGGAAAGCGCTATCAGCTTGCTGTGTCCATGTGAATTTGTCTGATTTTTTCATTAGTTTATATAGTGGTAGGGCTTTTCACCTAGCCGACTAATAAACCTACTCAACGAGGCCAGGCATCCTGTGAACTTCTGGACAACATTGAGGGTTTTTGGCAATTCCATTCTTTTGATGGCCCTGATCTTTGTCGGGTTAGCCTCAATTCCTCGGCTGGATACAAGAAATCCGAGTAACTTTCCAGCCGAGACACCAAATGTGCATTTTTTCGGGTTAAGTTTCATCCGGAATCTTCTTAGATTCACGAATGTTTGACCAAGTCCTCAATTAGATTATGACTTTGCTTGGTTTTTATCACCACATCATCGACGTATACTTGAACATTTTTGTCCAATTGATCTTGCAAGCATTTTTGCATGCATCTTTGATATGTTTCACCTGCATTTATCAATCCAAATGGCATGGTACGATAGAAATAAGCCCCGTACGGGGTGATAAAAGCTGTCTTTATTTGATCATTCGGATTCAGTGGTAGCTGGTGGAATCCAGAATACGCGTCCACAAATGACAACAGCTCACACCCGGCAGTAGAATCTATGACTTGATCGATTCGTGGAAGGGGAAAGGGATCTTTCGTACACGCCTTACTGAGATTCGTGTAATGAATACACATGCGCCACACCACTGCCACGTTTGGGTCATCCTTTTTCTTCTCGACCAAGACTGGATTTAATAACCAATCCAGGTGTAGTACTTCCATGATGAATCCAGCGTCTAAGAGCCTGGCAATCTCGGCAGCTATCACTTTCCTCCTATCTTCGGCGAAGCGACGGAGGGGTTGCTTCACCGGCTTGGCATCTGGCCTTACATGAAGAGAGTGCTCAGCTAGCTCCCTCGGCACTCCTTGAAAATCCTGTGTGGACCATGCAAAGATATCCCGATTCTCATGGAGGAAGTTGGTGAGCTCGCTTTCCTATTTGTCAGTTAGCCCAGCCCCAATGGTAACTGTGCGCTCTAGGAAAGTCTCATCCACTTGTACCTTCTTGGTCTCTTTGGTGGCTTGTAATGATACATTGCCATGCGGATTAGTGAGTGCCGGCATGGACATTTGTGCTACTTTGACCAATGCTGTCACCTCCAACATTTGATGCTTTTCCTGTGCTATGACCAGTGACTCGGCCAGTGAAGATCCGGCTAAGGCACACACAATAGATCTTCTGTAATCTCCTTCGACTATGATCACCCCACATGGGCCTGGCAGTTTCATCTTCAAGTAAGAAATGTGAGGAGTAGCCATAAACTTTGCCATAGCCGACCTACCGAGTAAGGCGTGATATGAGCTGACCAAGTCGACCACCTCGAACTCTATGGCTTCAGTGCGACAATTATCTCTGTTGCCGAATAAGACATCGACCCAGATTTTGCCAATTGGCTCACATGACAATCCCGACACGATGCCATGGAAAGTTGTCTTAGTCGGCTCCAACATGTTCATAGTGATGCCTAGCTTGAGCATGGTATCCTTGTACATGATATTGATGCTACTGCCATCATCGATCAGTACCTTGGAAAATTTCACATTGATATCGGGACCCATGAAAGTGGGATCCAAGACTAGAGCATAACCTCCTGGGGTTGGCATGATCTTGGGGTGATCCTTTATGCTCCAAGTCATCTCTTGTTCAGACCAGTGCATGTACTTAGGAATTGTCGGCATTGTGGCATTTACTTCCATCATCCGTCTCTGCAGGCTCTTGTTGTCATTCGGCTCTATGACAAAGAGGATGTAGTTCTGGTGATGTTCTCTATGCTCATTTCTGGTTCCATGGCTGACATGAGCATCGTCACCTCTTGGATTGTGCACCTGGTGCAAAGCTTCCCTTCTTTCTTGATTATGATACCTCTGCTGCCTGTTCTCATTTCTGTGTTCATCTCCAATAGCCTGTGCATTTCCTCCTGTAAGTGGTGGAGGGGGAAGTGGTGGTAGCTGCTTACTCGGCGAATCCACTCTATCTCCCTTCTGAAACCAAGTGCATTGCCTTGTTGTGTGATTTGCTGGCTTACTTGGACTAGGCGTGTGAAATTTACACGGCTGGTCCAGCATCATCTCATAAGTATACTTCTGTCTGTCCTGATATGGGTTTCTTTGTTCATATGGCTTTTTGCCATCATTCTTTGGTATCCACTGTTGTTGTCCACTTGTCCTTTGACGTTGGCTACTTCCAGCAGCTGGATGATCCTGACTCATGGCCGCAACCTGAGTCGAACCTAACCTGTAGTCTGGCCTTTCATCTCTTCTTTTGCTTCTATACTCGGCTCTTTCCTCGTGCCTTTGTGATCCGGCAGCGTCATAGATCTGAGTCTCAGTTAATCCGTCTGCAGACATGAGTATAGGATGAGTCAGGTCTCCTAACGCATATGAATCAGCAATCCTTATGTTTTCTACTAAGCTTGCCGACATATCTCTCTGTAACCTTTGCCACAACACACTTTCGTGTCTGCATCCTTGTGCAAACCAAGCGATAGCCTGCGACTCGATTACCCCTTCGCAAGCGTTGCGCTTTGTGCACCATCTTGTGAGGAATTCTCTATCTGTCTCATTCGGCCTTTGCTTGCACATTGCTAGCTGTTGTGGGCGATTCGGCCTCTTGTAGGTGCTTGTGAAATTGCTCACAAAAGTGTCCTGAAAATCGATCCAGCTGTTGATGCTTCCGGGTGGCAAGTTATTCAGCCACACCCGTGCTGGTCCTTCTAACATTTGCGGCACATATCGTACTGCCCATCTCAAATTTCCCTGCGCGATTTTTACAGCAGTTCCATAATCTATGATCCAGTCTCCTGGCTTTGTGCTTCCATCGTAAGTTTTTGTTCCTCTGGCCAGCTGAAAATTTGGTATAGGTGGCTCCTTCATGATCCTCAGGCCAAAGCATGGTGGACCCTGTGGACCTTGCGACTCGATTAGTTCCGCCATCTTTATTCGGTCAAGCTTCAGCCTTGCATCATCCGGCTGAAGGTTTCTGCCTCCGAGTCTGGCTCCCATTGCTTGGTATGCGTGATCCAGCAATTCGTACCCGTCATTGACCATCACCGAGTAACCATCATTGTACCTGTTTGCGTTCGGGTCAGTAGGTTGCTGTACTGCTTTTCCCACGCTTTGCTGTCTTCTTTCGGGTTGGTCTAGAGCATTATTCGGAGCCGGATTTACTCCTCCTGCTGAGTGAGCGCATCGCCTAGGCCGAGGCGCAAAATTTTGCCCCCATTGTCATTCCTTTGTCCTGCTTGCCTTTCTTGGCCTGCATTTTCCTGATTCTCGTTTCCCTGAACATTGTTCCTTCTCGTTCCCTGTGCATGTGCTGGGTTTCCCTGAGCCATTGCCGGGTCATAGGTGATCATTTGCTTGTTCCTCCCAGAATCCACACTCTTTTGTTTTCTCTGTCTCGACGCCACTCCGGGTGAAGAAGCTGTATGACCTGCTGATCTTGCCGGGATAGGAGTTGCCGAGTGAACCAGCTGTGACCTCCCTGCTATACCCGGATTTGCCATGTAGTATGCTTCATTCAGCATGCCTGCTTCTCTTACCAATTCATTGACTCGATCTTGTTGCCTTTTCTTTGCTTCACCCGGAAAATGGGGTAGCTCTGCCATTGCCGCCTCTACGGCTCTCAGGTTAGCTACTGCTGTATTGTATGTCGGCCGCATGGCTGTTTCGTTGCTGTTCTCTGGTGTTATCTTTGACGTTGCATCTACCATCTCCTCATTGAGGTTTCTTCCTCTTAATCTCGTTGCATCAAGCCAGGTCTTTGCGCCCTTGACTCGATTTGCCGAGTTGAGCTCTCGGATTGTGATATCCACGTCTTGCTATAACTGCGCTAACTCCTTTTCTTTCTACAGAACCTTTATCCTGGCCTCCTCTAACTCGGCCTGCATGCATGCCGGATCAGTTGCTTGCGCTACTGGCTCTGCCAACTTGTCTAGTGCCTCTTGCAGCTCCTTAGCTCTCTTACTCCTAGCTATGTTCTCTAGCTTTTCTAGCGGTGCCTTTGCTGTTCTTGCAGCCCTTGGCATTTCCTCTTGATTTCCTCCCTCAGGATCCTCATTCACTACGGGAGCTACTAGAGGTGCTGCTGGGTTAGGAGGTGTCATCATTACCTCAACGGAGACGAGTTGATGCAGCATTCCTGCGACAGGAACCGCAGGTGGATCCGGCGCCAGGATGACGCACTCCGGATATGCGTGCTCCACGCGCACCACGACGTAGACCTGGTTCTCGCTAAACTTGATGAAGAGAACGCCCCTAGGGAATGGCTTGGTCCCGAAGCACCCCGCGTTGTCGCTGACGAAGTTGAGCGCTCCAAACCTCTGGATGAGGCCGAAGTAGACACGCTCGGCGGTCTTGGCGATGATGTTTCCCATCCGGATGAAGACTCCATCAAGCACCTGCTTCTGCCCCACGGTGGGCGCCAACTATCATGGTGGTGTCACGGCAGATGCCATGGGTAGGCTTAAGTTGGGGGCCAAATGGGTGCTTATGGTCACCAGGGAGGGAGTGCATGGTCTTGCCATGCACGAAGAACAAGATGAACTCTCCACACTTAGGAATTTTATTGATGCTAGTGGTTTACAAGTGCTCCTAGAGCTGTATGAACTAGAGTCCAGTGCACTAGTTCCCTACTAGGTCCAACCTCCTCTAACCCTAGCTATCCCCCTCCTTATATAGGCGATGGCTAGCTAGTTTACACCCCTTGTGGGTCCTAGGTTTACTGTTTGGATCTTGGTCCTTACTGTATGGCCCGGGTCATGGGCTTGTACTGAGCCCAGTGGCCCAGTCCATAAAGCTAGACAACTAAAGGTCTTGATGTACGTTGCCTCCAGTTCCTTTGGCGTCATGCAGTAACTTTGTACATCATCCCTTGCTTTAGGCGTCACTCATCTCCTTTTGTGTCACCCGGCGTCGCCCTTCTCTTTTGACCGTGCTTTACTTTGGTCCCTCCTGAACCTC